>OZ010731.1:11893353-12489997 GCA_963932275.1 Andrena praecox | reverse complement strand
ACACGTTCCGTGAAAAATAAATTCAGTGATCAGTGTTAGTAGCCGTGCAGTGAAGTGAATATTTGGTACATAAACCCGGACGCAGTGTGATCAGCTGAGCACTGGGCGCTACCCAACCATAAATCTTTTCGTCCACCGATAACCAGGATCGGTACAGTGGCCTAGTGACACAGGTTTCCGAAAAGGGAAGGAAAGCAAGGAAAGGAATGTCCGAAAGATTGAGTTTTGTTTAATTTATTGGTGATTATTAGGTGTAGAAATAAATTCTTTCCGATTTTAGGGTACAATAACAGTTCGATTTAAAAAATATGAAAACAACTCGATCATCGAAATAATTTCCATTATTGTTAATTACCTTTTGCCATTTTTCTGGCAGCTTCTGAATACCACCGCGATAGAAATTTCAGTCGGAAAGAATTTATTCGTACACCTAATATTATTTTTTAAATTTAGTTGTGTTGGCCGTTGTTAAACTACGGATTTTTACCTCAATAACGAATTACGATCACTTGTCGTACATTTTCTGTTACATTACCTTTTCGTTTATGCCTTATTTAAAAACGAAATTTACGTACTTCTTGTCCTCTCACTTCAAATTATTCTTATTTAAGATTCTGCTTTAAAAAAAAAAAATGTGTAACGCGGTTTCCTTCGATGCATGCCGACTTGCTTGTTCGTACGTTCGTAGTACAAGCGCGGTCGCCTACCGCGTAGCCAACGCTACCGCGGGAGCTCGGGCGGAAGGCACGCGCTCTGATTGGTCGGGGTTTTTGGTTAATATCTCCTTAACGAAGCTTCGGACAATATTTTCGCTAAGGAAAAAGTTGTTTCAAATCACCCCATGAGTAACCCCTTTCAAGGAAGTCCGACATTTTTGGGACACCCTGTTTGCCAAATTTCAAGAAGATTGGATAATATTTAGGGGTTGCACACATTGATCATTTTTATCTCAAACTAGTGAAATTTCTAATATTGAAGTGCTTTGTACTGTGGCGGTTCCGCTTCGCCACTACGAAAACGTTTGTTAGAAACATGGAATTTTTCCGTGTGACTTTCTCCCCTAGGTTTTCTGCGTTGTGCGTTTTTACGCAGTTACAGTTAGGATTTAGTGCATTGCCGTTTTGTAATGAGGGTTTCAAGGTTTAGCGTAGGTCTGGTCAGTTAAGTGGGGTTCACTTAATAAGACGTCATATACGACAATGCTGGATGAAGAAAGTCCCGTTCAAGGCTTTCTAGAAGAACAACGACTGAAAATGGTTAACTACATCCAAAATGTCCTAAAAGACAAAAGTCATCCAGGAGAAGACTACAAAGAGTTATTACAACTCTCACTCCTGTACTTAGAAGGTTGGTCTCAAAACGACTTCAGTTTCAGGATCGCAAGGGCTCTGCATCAAGCAAGGTGGATGGCAAAGGCGATATATGCACTTAAAATTGTCCTCTTCACTAAACAGTTGAATATTCCTCAACGAGAATTGAAAGGAATGAAACAGGTTGCACATTTTGTCAGCCTCATATATGTTCGCTTTTGGCACGAGGCAATTGTAAGTCGATGGGCTCCAAAAAATGATTTGGATATGCTGCAGCTTCTGAACACTTACCCAGATGCAAACGTCAAAAAAGGTGCTCTCACAGTGGCTAAGACACACCTTTGGTATCTGTCAGAAATAAACGTAGGATTGGCTTTTTTGGACGAACGTATTACTCAGGCTGATAAGGAAAATATGACTAAAAATTTAGAAACCAAACCTGCAAAAAAAAAGAAATGAAACGATTAGAGAGTAAAAACCTAGTTTTTGAAGGAAAAGACCTGAGCCATTTCGTTACTAATAAAACAAAGATGTTCTTTGAATTGTTTGGGATCCACGACGTGTCAGAATACTGCAGTGATTCTCTAAGAAGCCAGGTGAACGCTCTTAAGGTGGTCAATGATACTGCAGAAAGAGGAATTGCTCTAAAAAAAAGTTTAACGAATCGGTCAGGGACGAACAACAAAAACAATTCTTGTTGAGGGTAGTCGCGCATCACAGAAAAGTCGTTACCAAGCGAACAAAAAAAGGGATTGCATCATTCAAAGTTGATTAATATAACACATGTTTTGCCTATCATACTACCTATTAATCTTAGTGTCTAGTTTTAATATTATTTTAAGTTTTTGATTTCTAGTTTTTCCAATAAAAGTAATTAACATTGAAAAATCGTATTTTTTGCCTACTTTTACAAAACTGATTAAAGTGTGCAACCTCTAAATATTATCCAATCTTCTTGAAATTTGGCATATATCTCTTTTACATCACTGAGACTCGGGGCGTAAGCAAAGTCTGAAAAAATTTTACATTTTATTTTTTGCCTTACAAAATGAAACACCCTAGTGGACACCCGGGAATAATAAATTACTTTCTTGGCCGCTACACGGTGGCGTATCGCAACCGTTGATTCACGATTTCTATTTAAACGTACTGGATGTCTTAGTTGGCCCATGGGGTTTATTATTCGAGGGTGTTAACGCGCCACCTTCTCGACGCCGAAGGAGTACCTGCACCGAGGAAGCCAGAGCCCCAATATTTATGGAATGCAAAAAGGTGCACGGCATTGCTCATAAACTTATAGGCCATCCGTAGAAGTATTTTATTTTTTTACAATTTAATCTCTTGCCGCTTCGCATGTTTTCCGGAATGTACAGACACTATTCTTTTATTGATACGGGACGTGAATTTCATGTTATGACTTTCCGAAGAATAGACATGTGTAAAATACTTGAATGTCGCTCAGAGCGTTAGGGTACCGGAAAGGTTATGTTCGGCAATACACCAAACACAGCGCGTTGATTAAAATGATGGTCTATTTATTTTTAAAACAGTGCACAAAAATGGGCCTTGCCTTGAGCAAACGTTTTACACGTGTAAATTGAGCCCTCTAACAAGGGTGTAGCACACACCGTGCTGAAATCACCGAGCACGCTTCCTCGCCACGTGTTCGCGCACCCACGGCAATCCACAATCCGTTCAATGAGCACGACTAACGACAGGTTGAGCACGTACGACAGTTGATTTGATTGAACTTCAAAGATAGAAATGCACTGGGCAATTATATTTCACGAGGTGAGCTTGAAACAGTAAATCACACGCGACACGTCCGTTGCTACACGCTACGAGAACAAGAGTGAATTCAAGATGCATGGTTACTTCCGAAAACGGCGTCGTCTCGAACGTTCTCGATAATCGATCTACGCGGGGAGATCTCATTGGTTGATTGATTGTGGATCGACCGCGACTTCCGCTGTCCAGGATGTGCTGCGGTGAGCGAGAGTGCGGCGGCGAAGTGAACTACTTGATTCCCAAACAACATGACTCTTTGACAAATCGTTAACGACTTCAGGAGAGGACGGTGTTCGCCAACTTAAGGAGGCTGCTGTATAACTCGGATCGAAAATTAGTCATTGTTGTCAAATTTCTTGCATGTAGGGTATTCCATAAAATTCTACCGTTTTTCGTGTGTTCATTAATACATACGTATGCTATAGTGGAGAATTTTAGTTTCGTGTGTGTTGTATATGTTCCGTAATACATGCGGGCCAAGTGGACCGCGTAAAAATATCGTACAACTGCGGTGTGGTGAGAAACATTTTACCGAAGCATCCTAGATCATAGGAGAAAGGGTTAATTTAGGCTGTACTTCGGAAAGGGACCGGTGGCCGATCAAGATGAGGTTTCGGGGGAGGAGAGGGGAGGGTGTGTGGATCCTAAATCTAAAATTGTTGCTTCGGGAATTTATTAGTTTCCCAGATATTAATAAAAAACTTTTAGTATTTCTGTTGACTTATTCCGACATAACGCATTCCACTTTTCAACTTTTTCTGGATATTAATATTGATTGGGGCTAGATTAGTGTGGGGGATGCGCGCCCGCTTGCGGCCGCGTAAAGCATGGTAGCGAACCGATGTGAGTTTGGAGATTTGTACCAGCAACTTGCGAATGCGACCCATCCTACTATATAGGGTGTTATTCTACTGATAGTCAATATTCTAGGGGGCGATTCAACAGGCCAAAATAAGACGAAAATATAGAATACAATTTTTTAATATCGCGCTTCGTTTTCAAGAAAATTGACTTTGAATTTCAGCTAAATACGCGTGCCTTTCCGGTGCCTGAGGAGCACGCGGAGGTAAGGGGAACCCGTCCAGCAGTTCGTAAAACAGTTTGCGGGGACGGGAGGGTCGCCGGGTAGGGGTACCCGCACCCACGTTCAAACAAAATTTAAAAAAAAAAATTAACAATAATTTTTTATTAATATTTTGGAAACTAATAAATACCCGGAGCTACAATTTTAGATTTAGGGTCCACACCCCCTCCCCACTCCTACCTCCAAACCTCATCTCAATCGGCCACCGGTCCCTTTCGGAAGTATATCCTTATTTTATTCTACAATGTGTGTTTAGTAGCATGAACTAAGGAAACTGAAAAATCTCCATACTTAACAAAGTGGCTGTGGTCTAAAGAATAAAAACATCTTCCCGTTGGAAAAATTCCTCTTGTTTCAAACAACGAAGGAAAAGCAATGAATGTATCATTACCATCGTAGTAGTTCATGCTGTTGATAAAGTATATACAAACATTCCCAGAAAGTTTCAGATTAATCGAATGATTAGTTTTTTACCTTCTTACACCACGATGTTAAAAATTGCAGTTCCGAGAACAACGCGTTTCAATAGCTGGCCATACATGGAGAGGTTTCTCCGCGGTCTTCATCCATCGCGGACAAACCCGCGATCAAAGTCTGCGGTGGATCAAAACTGCAAATACCCACTAACATACAACGAAAGTTCACAGACAAATCACGTTGGATAAATCGGTCACAGATAAAACTGCGTGTTAATGGATGAAAACCGCTAGTTTATCCGCGGATTTGATCGAAACTGTGGGCTTTCGTCTTGCTGAAAGTTTTCTCAGTTGTCATGCAGACTTGAATGGAGTTGCACAAAATGAAATATGTTTAAACATCGTAATAAAATACGTAATTTGTGTTGTGCTATGATTGGAATGCACATAATTGCCCAAAATAATACACGTGGAAATCGCAAAAAGTGGGTAAAAATTATTTAATTGAAAAGGACTGTCTGAGTCATATACAATTATTGAAATAATTAAGGGACAATGAACCTGATGATTTCAAAAATTATTTGAGAATGGACACAAAAACATATGATGAACTATTAACTTTGATAAAAACTAATCTGACTGTCACGTCCCGCGACGTGGAGTCTACTACTAACTAACCTTTTAAAACATACAATATTTACTATTTCATACTCCGAGGTATTATAACCACCTCGTATGATAAACATATATAAAACATTATACAAAGTATCGCCGATAAGGCATTATCTTATAAACTACGATAAGAAGAGATCGAGCGAAGTGAACACGGACTGCAACAGCGAACAGGAGAGCCAGCATCAAGGAGGTAGCAGCCAGCCAGCCGCACACCAGCCAGCCAGCCGCACTCACACTAAGGAAACCAGTGGACACCAGCTGATGGGTCAGAGGCCCCATCCGCCAGTGGAGTCGACACCTTAGCAGAGCTGTGCCCCTGATCCTCGCCAGAAGATTGCCCTCCCGTTATTCCACGCAAATCGATCACCGATACTAATCCAACATATTTAACTTCACCCCTTAGTAAGTAAACTGTACGAAGCCGATCGTACAGAGCGCATTATAAACAATAGCGTAGAAACATGAAATGTAAATTAATATAAGAATCTTGCTATCGTCGCCACTGGGAATTAAATAGAATAACGCGTATTAGTCGCGAGGAAACACACCTAAAGGGGGCAGAAAGAACGTGACTAACTAGTAAACGGATTCGCAGATAAGAACGATGGGAAGATTCTTTCTGGACGATCCCAGGCAGAAACTGTGGGATGAGGTCCTCCCACCTATGATTTGTCATGTGCCAAATCCTAGAGAAGGAGTGACCAAGTGCCCTATAAAAAGGGACTGACCACCCGCGGAGCTCATTAATATTACCAGCTCATTAGCATCATCATAATTACCGTTTTGCTCATTGTATTAACGTTTTACTTACCGTTTTTAAATCGTTACTACCAGTGTTAAAACTTTAAAGTGTTGTACTCACCATCAACGAAAAATAAAAGTGATTATTGTTATTGTTAAAATCAGTGAGTGAAGTGTTTCCTTTTCCTAACTACCCATCTCCCTAATCGTGCATTCGTTTTTTATTTTGCAAAGCGAACAAAAATGTGCATTAACAGTTCGTGGGTTGTGTTAATAGACGGTTTTACCTACGAGCAGAACGTTGCCCAAGGTTCTACCCGAAATTAAGCGTAAAACACGAGCAACGCGATTATGTTAAAATCTATACAAAATACAGTGACAGATCACGGGTCGCGCCGATTGACGGTTCTACCTACGAGCAGAACGTTGCCCAAGGTTTAACCAGAAATTGAGCGTAGCGTGCGATCTAGCCAATGAATGTTACGAATACATAAAAATCACGCTCGCCTTCCCCGATGGTGCCACTGAAGGGCAGAACGTTGCCCGCGGTAGCGCCTGGCGTGGAGGTTGAAGAGTGATTTATCGATCAAATAAATAATTAATTATTTCTAAAGGACGAATGCCACGAAAACACCGTGCGGGACGGCGCGTCCAGCTACGCCGTTTAGCGGCAACCTACGCGAGTGCACCGGCTGAATATTTCACAATATTAGGAATCACAAGCACCCCGACCACCAACAGCACGGTAATAGACTGCGGCGATTGGGCCAAACCAAAGATCGACCAAGCACCTGAGATCAACGGGATACCTAGTAGTCCCATCGAGTGGAGGTTAATTCCGTTGGATCTGCCTTCAATCGAAACCTAAGGTAAACAAGGAATAAAATGTATCTAATCCAACCCCCTTATCACTCTCAACTATCCCAGAGCGTAAAGTCCCAGGACTAGCTCGAAAGCGGATCCAAATACCACTCCGCAAAATCGCGCCCCCCTAATAGGCAGTACGGACGTAACACTGACAAAGCAAAACACTGTAATGAGGGGAGCTATTTCGCCAGAGCAACGTTTAAATGCTACACTGCGTTTCTTGGCAACAGGAAGGGCTTATGAAGATTTAAAATATTCAGTGGGAATTGCAGCTCAAACGTTGGGATACCTAATTCCAGAAACGTGTGAAGCGATATTTAATGTATTGAAAAAAGACTATATGAGGGTATGTGAATAACGGTTTTATTATAACGTATTATTACTATTCAAACAAATTACGAAACTATAATGAAACAAGACATGAAACTATAAACTATGTAACTGTAAATTATAACGAACTATCCATGAAAAGTGTATTTATGTTATATCTCTCGCAACATCATCATGCTGCACGGGAGATACAGTCAAAGTAGTAGCACAATTTTGTTCAATCCCGGTTTAGTACCATGAAGGATGGTATATGTTAGTTTCAATAACATCTGTGGAGTTTGTAATTTCATTAAATATGCCTTTTACTAAAATTTTATTGATTAACGCTTCAGCCAAAGTATGTTGCATTGGATTCATTTTTTTCATCTTGGCTGCCACACTTATACCTAGGGCATCGTATTCTTCTATAGAAGAGCTCTTACTACTCGCCCGCCCGGGTACTCGAGTACCCGGTGAGACCCCGGGTAGACAAAAATTACCCGGCTACCCGGGTAGACAAAAATTACCCGTGTGTCCATGAGATACCCGAGTAACTGAAGTGTGATGAGATAGTTGAGAATTTCGATTTGACAGCCGATCTTAACCGTAATTGGGTAGGTGTCAGTAATTGGGGGTTCTACCCTATACTTCAAGCAATTAAATGTGGTACTGTCCGCAGAACACATTCTGTATCAGAATGTGAAAATTGGGAACTGTCAACGTCCTTTGCACTTACAATAGGGTAGTTCGCCCTGTTGTAATTCCAGGCTGGGAAAATATAATTGACACCTCAAGTAAAAAACCTTTTATTGTACAAAAGTATCGCCCCGCGTCTTCGGCACGTGGTCTACACTAGAGCTGTTCAAGTACCCGGAAAAAGCAAGCCGAGCCTAACTCGGCTTGAACGACCGAGCCGAGCCGAGTACCCGAATGAACCGAGCGGCCTGAAAAAACCGAGCGGCTCGGATAGAACCAAGTAACTTGAATTTTTCAAGCGACCCGAATGAAGCGGGCGGCTCGAACAGAACCAAGCGGATTGAATTATTTCAAGCGGGCCGAAAGAACCGAGCGGCCCGACAGAACCGAGGCGGCTCGAAAGAACCGAGCGGGCCGAAGGAACTGAGGCGGCCCGAATGTATGTCAGTACATTGTACGTCGAGCAGGTAGGTTAGGAGATAGGTTATGTATACCTAACCCAATTATAATATAGACTGCGGAAGTTTATGTAAATGCATGGTTTTATTGGAATGACTTAAACAAGCGGGACTTTGACAGAACTATGTTTCATCATTACGAGAATGTTAAAAATATACTTTCGATTTTATACATTTTGCATATTCTGGATATACGTTGCACATTCTGCATATTTTTCATATTTTTTGCAGATACGGAATTTGTTTACAAATTAGCTTGGTGAACCACGCCATTCAAATTTAATAGCTTCATATGTTAAAAAGTTTAATAGTGTAATAGTTACATATACAGGGTGTCCCAAAAATGTCGCGTTTCCTTGAAAGGGGTGACTCAGGGGGTGATTTGAAACAACTTTTTCCTTAGCGAAAATATTGTCCGAAGCTTCGTTAAGGAGATATTAAGCAAAAACCCCGACCAATCTGAGCGCGCGCCTTCCGCCTGAGTTCCCGCGGTAGCGTTGGCTACGAGGTAGGCGACCGCGCTTGTGCTACGAACGTACGAACAAGCAAGTCGGCATGCATCGAAGGAAACCGCGTTACACATTTTTTTTTTAAAGCAGAATCTTAAATAAGAATAATTTGAGGTGAGAGGACAAGAAGTACGTAAATTTCGTTTTTAAATAAGGCATAAACGAAAAGGTAATGTAACAGAAAATGTACGACAAGTGATCGTAATTCGTTATTGAGGTAAAAATCCGTAGTTTAACAACGGCCAACACAACTAAATTTAAAAAATAATATTAGGTGTATGAATAAATTCTTCCCGACTGGAATTTCTATCGCGGTGGTATTCAGAAGCTGCCAGATAAATGGCAAAAGGTAATTAACAATAATGGAAATTATTTCGATGATCGAGTTGTTTTCATATTTTTTAAATCGAACTGTTATTGTACCCTAAAATCGGAAAGAATTTATTTTCACACCTAATAATCACCAATAAATTAAATAAAACTCACCCTTTCGGACATTCCTTTCCTTGCTTTCCTTCCCTTTTCGGAAACCTGTGTCTCTGGGTCACTGTACCGATTCTGGTTATCGGTGGACGAAAAGATTTATGGTTGGGTAGCACCCAGTGCTCAGCTGATCACACTGCGTCCGGGTTAATGTACCGAATATTCACTTCACTACACGGCTACTAACACTGATCACTGAATTTATTTTTCACGGAACGTGTTGTTCCTACGTTATAAAAATTTGTGGCTGCGAAAGGGGCCGATTACTGTTAATTACTGGGACGAGATTACTACTATTACCCGGCGAAAAGAAAACTCGTGGCAGACTGTCTCGGGCTGTGCAGTCCGCTGCTGTGACGATTGGTCGAGTCACCTATTTGGACACACTTTTAAAGACAGGGCACACGTATTTTGGTTATTGGCTGAAGTTGCCACATACATTGTCACACCGCGCGACGAAGAGATCGAACGAAACACGAGATCGAGTGGGATAGAGCGATTTGACCAAGCGTAGCCTACGCTTTTGTTTTGACGATCGTCGATCGGATCCGTATCTGCTCGCTTTTATTTAATTAATGTAAGAACTTCTTACATTATATTTAACCTCTTTTATCAAACTGTAGTATACTAATAATTGTACTGTAATAATTATATATTATACGTATCAAGCCGTTGTACCTACTATTGAATTATTAAACTTTTGAATATATATGTAACTATTACACTATTAAACTTTTTAACATATGAAGCTATTAAATTTGAATGGCGTGGTTCACCAAGCTAATTTGTAAACAAATTCCGTATCTGCAAAAAATATGAAAAATATGCAGAATGTGCAACGTATATCCAGAATATGCAAAATGTATAAAATCGAAAGTATATTTTTAACATCCTCGTAATGATGAAACATAGTTCTGTCAAAGTCCCGCTTGTTTAAGTCATTCCAATAAAACCATGCATTTACATAAACTTCCGCAGTCTATATTATAATTGGGTTAGGTATACATAACCTATCTCCTAACCTACCTGCTCGACGTACAATGTACTGACATACATTCGGGCCGCCTCAGTTCCTTCGGCCCGCTCGGTTCTTTCGAGCCGCCTCGGTTCTTTCGGCCCGCTTGAAATAATTCAATCCGCTTGGTTCTGTTCGAGCCGCCCGCTTCATTCGGGCCGCTTGAAAAATTCAAGTTAATTGGTTCTATCCGAGCCGCTCGGTTTTTTCAAGCCGCTCGGTTCATTCGGGTACTCGGCTCGGCTCGGAAACCGGGTTTCAGCTTGGTTCGGATTTCAAGCTACCCGAATATTCAAGTACTTGAACAGCCCTAGTCTACACCGGCTCTCGCTTCGCCATATTGCCCCCTCTTCTCGCCGGGGTTCCACCACTACTCGCGCAGGTGGCGCTACTTCTCACAACATCCTCCACCCCTTCGGTGTGAAAACCCCTCTTATCACTACTAGGAGGCTAATGGAGTGAGGGCATTTTCCTCAAACTAAACGATACTTACAACTATATATGAATATAAATGCAATGAAGGTTTTAAGGTATATAAAGGGCTGCTATAATATTATAATACATAAAAAATTTAACCTTAACCTAACTCTGACGCCGCGGTATAAATTACGATGCGTACCGATCCGGCGCCTTTACCACGCGTCCTCTTCTGGTAGTGACCGTAGTTGATTCGTCTTTTGTCGTTTTGCGGACAGAATCGCTCTTACAATTAGACTTACAATTACTTATCTTAACGTTACTATTGTTCCTTTTGGAACCCGCCTTCTCGCGCAAAATGTCCGTGACACCTTCATCTGCCGACGATATCTCCAAAGGGTATATTGTTTGTATCGATCGTTTAAACGTGCCTGTCTTCGTTTTTAGAATAATCATTCTTTTATTACCATCACGAACCGTAACCATATCTACCACTCTAGCGAGCGGCCAATCCATCCGCCTGTGTACGTCGTCTCCAATCAAAACAACGTCACCGACCTTTATTTCCCGACTTTCTCTTTTGTTATTTTTTAGTAGCAATTGCCCCAAATATTCCGTACGGAATCTCGCTCGCAAATCATTGAAAACTTTTTGTTTATATTTAAATTTTCTGGTTAACTTGGTATTGTACAGCATATCACAATCCGGTACCCCTATCTCTCCAATTTCTTGTAGAAACATCGCGGGCGAAAGGGCCTTGAGATCATTAGAATCCTCGGAAATGTATGTCAAAGGCCGTGAATTAATAATTGCCTCAGCATCACATAGTATGGTATTCAGGCTTTCATACGACAGACTCGCCCTGCCCAAAACCTTCCGTAGATTTGTTTTTAATACTCCAATAAGTCTCTCCCACCAGCCTCCCCACCATGGAGCGGAAGGGGGGTTGAAGTACCACTCAATTCGCGACGCTGAACTATGTTTAACTATTCTAGTCCAGTCTAATTTACCTAACGCCTTAGCTGTACCTACGAAATTCGTGCCATTGTCGCTATACACTGAACGCGGACGCCCTCGCCGAGACACAAATCTGCGAAGACTCTCCATAAATCCCTCCACGGCTAGCGATTACGCTAATTCAAAATGAACTGCCCTATATACCGCACAGGTGAAAACACAAATTCACCCCCCCCCCCCTTTAGTGAACAACGGTCCTGCGAAATCCACGCCAACAACTTCAAATATTGCTGCATCTCGGACTCGATTAAGAGGGAGAGGCGGAGTCTCACACTCCAGGCGTTTCACCTTCTGTCTTTTGCATACAATGCAACCCGATATGATCGTTCGAATTACTCTTCGTAGCGAGACAATCCAAAACCGCTCGCGTAAATTGCTTAAAATTATAAGGGCTCCTGCGTGTCCCAATCTTTCATGCGTTTCCCGGACAAGCATATGTATTACGTCGTGTTTGTTATCTAGAACAATAGGGCACACGAACTTGGAATCATCGACGCGATTAAAAATCTTTGTTTTCAAAACATATAGACCGTTTTCATCGACGAAGGTCTTAAAAGACGTTAACTTCTCTCTAAACGAACCCGCGAACATCTGCTCCTGCAAGTGTTTCAGAAGTTTCGTCTCGGCTGACTTTATTTCCGCCAAGGTCAGCTGTAGTTTCTGTCTTGCCTGTACCGGCAGGTATACATCCGGCCGCGCGTCTTGATGCTTTCTACCTGACTCTCCCGATTTTCTTTTTCTTACTAACGCTTTGCGGTTATTTAAAAATCTTTGTATCCATGCCAAAAAAAAAACGAAGAAGTTTCGTATACGATGAGAAACAATTACTAGCTTTAAATTCCGACCCCTTCACACTGACCATATGTACAAGGGTTGTTCTTTTGATCTCGCTTCTCACTTCGTCCTCGTTGAACTCTAGTTTTATCACGGGCCAATGTGCTTCTGCCTTATAGAGCCATTGACTGAGCACTCAGACTGTACTAATTGCGAGGAATTGCACCCCCGCGATGGGAGATCGGCGGGATTCAAGTTGGTCGGTATGTATCTCCAATCGTTTGTCGTGCTAAATGACCTAATCTCCCTAACTCGATTCCATACGAATGTCCCCCACTGTATATCACGCCTCACCCACGCTAAAACCGTCGTGGAATCACTCCAGTACGTAACCCTTGAAACTTTTCGGGTTAGAGATTGAGCTACCACTGCTGCAAGTCTGACGGCTATCCCCGCGGCCATCAATTCAAGACGGGGAATCGTTGCTTTTTAGGAGCTACTCGCGATTTTGCACTCATAAGCCTAACCGTAACCCCGGTTTCACCTTCTATTCTCGTAAAAACTACCGCCGCGTACGCGGAACCGCTCGCGTCCCCGAACGCATGCAACGTTACGTCACCCTTGCCGAGTTTTCTCGGTATTTCTATTTGTTTTAGATTCGGTAGGTCCTTTACCCAACGTAAAAATTCTTCCCTTCGTTTATCTCTAATTTCTGTATCCCAGCTAATCTTTTCCTCCCACAATGCTTGTAATAATAATTTAGGATGGAGGGAGACCGGGCACGTAAAGCCAATCGGGTCGAAGACCCGGTGTGTCGCAGACAATATGACTCTTTTAGTAACAATTTCGGGCGAGTTGACGTCTAACACCGTCGGGTTAACCGTTATTGTATCTGTTCGTTTATTCCATAAAAGGCCTAAAACTAGCGTTGATTCGTTATTTCCACAATCGCCCGAGCTCTCCCATCCGCGCAGCTCGAAGCCGCCCGAGGCCATGAGCGCAGTGGATTCATTAATAAAACGTTCCAATTCGTCGATCGTATTTACACTCGTCACGCAATTATCGACATAGAAAGAACCCTTCAGTTTATTTACTGTCCATTCAGTCCAGCCCGTATCCCCCTTCCGTTCCGGTCTCTTTGAAGCTGTACTCAGATGCAGCGTAATAATAGCTGCTAATAAAAACGGGCTGCACGCCAGTCCGAAAACCACGCGACAATGTCTAAGAACTACTATCTTGCCGCCTTCTACCCAAAGAAAACGCAGATAATCTCGATCAATTTCGTTAACTGCTATTTGCAGAAATGCTTTCGTTATATCCGAAACCACACCGATTTCCCCTTCTCGAAATTTACTCAAAGACGACGGTATAAGTTCCATTAAGTTCGGACCCTTCTCGAGGCATTGATTTAGAGATGGATGCCCCTCCACGCACGCTGAGGCATCGAATACAGGCCTTATCTTTGTCGTACTGTGCATTTTAATCACCGGCCGATGCGGCAAGTAATGGCCCAAGTCGTACTCTCGTATATTGGAATCCCTTTCAATAAATCCCATTGACAGCCATTCCCGAAAAATCCTATCATAAGCTTCATAAAGATTCTGTTTTTTAAGCTATTCAATGCCCTTTAAAAGTGTAGAACGTGCCACGGAAGTCTAACTTCATATCGGCCCGGCTCCGTGAATCTAGCTGTTTTCAATAAAAAACTAAGCGTCCGTTCATCCTTTTCTGATTTCTGCGATTTCTCGATGGGATCTGTAATCCCGATAACGTCTAAACGCCACGAGTCGGATGGATTGGCCTCACAGACGAACATTTCCGCAATCATAGCTGCGGTACCCCGTTCCGTCTCGTTGCCCGGTAATTTACCCATTATCGTCCACCCTAAATGGGTCTCAAACGCTGTCAAGCCGTTCTCCAGTACAAACTTTTTGCCGGTCATTAATTTTCCAGCGACATCCGCACCTATAAGAACGTCTATAGAACCGCTTCCACCGTCGATATCGCTTAAAACAATATTATTTTTACGCAATTCCTGTACCCACGTGTCGGATTTTATAATCGGAACTGTATCGCAGATAGTTTGTTGATTCATTGCCTGAAAGTTACAGACGTAAGCGTTGTCCAACCCTTTCATATGTATCAAAAACATTTCATGGTTCTCGCATTTAGATTTGACACCGCCGAAAAGTGAATGTATAACCTCGTGTTCTCCGACCGGAACATAACCTAACTCCTTCGCGACGGTATCGCGAATGTATGAACGTTGTGACGCTGTATCTATAACCGCTCGTATAACCTTCTCGCGCTTCGAAGAGTACAGCTTGACGCGTAGTGTCTGTAAATAAACGGTGGGTATCCCGGAGAACGTCGCCAAATTATTTTCGTTAACCGCCCTTTCGGTAGCAATGGAAGTAGCAACGGCTGGTTTCTTTTCACGTTCGCGACGATCCTCACCTCCATTGCGGCCTAACCCCGGACACATCAAAAGAACATGGTGTTTCGTGCACCAATCACATTTTACCTTGACGCGACATTTCTTCGAAGTGTGACCACGTTTCAGGCAACTAAAGCAACCGTTCTCTCTCTTCACGATATCCCTACGCTCATCTAATTTCATTTTCCGCGCCGTATCGCAACAATTACTATCGTGACTCGACTTACAAAAAAGACACTCCGTCGCTTTCTCGATTTTGGATGCAAGAAGTACGCTTGCGCTAGCGGTATTCTTCGCCACCTCGGGCCTGCTCTTCTGCTTGTGTGCTGCCTCGGGATCCGGCGACAATCCAAACCCAGTCAAAGCCATGTCGATGCGTGGTTCATTTTCCACCTCGAGCTGCAGGAACCTCAGAAGTCTCGCAAGTCGATCCTTCGTCTCCTCCTGGCCGTTGACGTCCGCCGCTCCTCGTTGCCCGCTCCGCTGCCACGCTCGAAGCACTTCCTCCGGCAGAGACGACTCCACCAGCGGATACAACATGGCGGCGCACTTGTCTGTTGTCACGCCTAGCGTTTCGAGCGCGCGTATGTAGGATTCCACTTTATCATACAGACTTGTGAGTGACGATCTCTTGCTTCCCTTCACAGCATTCTGAAGCACCAAACCAAGGAGTTCACGGACGTAAAATTCCACTACAATGTCGTCTCGCCCGAAACGTGTTTTCAGGGACGCAACTGCTTTATCATAATTTTCCCCTGTAGGCGGAAAACTAGCCACAAGCTCGCTGGCTCTGGATCCCGATACTGCCGCCTGCAGAAGATATTGGAATTTGTCCTCCTTGCTGATCGCCTGGTCCTCGTGTATCTTCTTGAACTGGCTTCAGAATGGAAGCTATTCCTTGATATTACCGTTAAACTTTGGCAGTTCAATTTTCGGGAGCTTCAACTGCTTCCTTTCGTTCCCAAACGAGATTCCCGGTGTGAGTTCGGTTGTGCTGATTGAATCAGTCATCCTTAGCCTTGCTCTTAAAAAACATGTCTTATACGTGTCGTCTGTCTCAAGTTCTTTGTCAATGGCGTCGTCCCCCAAGGAGGACTGAAAAAGTTCGTGCCTATACGCCGCGTGCGCCACGTCCAACTCCGCCATCTTGTTCTCCAAGAGTTGAAACGCAACCGTCTTCTCCTCGTGCGTACTGGCGTCCGTCATTATCGCCAGGAAAGCCGTGTGCGCTTTCGAAAATGCCGTTCGCTGAGCCTTCCTTTGCCTTTTGACCGCCTCCATCTTTCAGCGCGTCAAGCCCTCGTTAAACGATCACGTAGAAGCCACGCAACGATCTCGCCGTTCAGCAACGCGGAAACAACGTCTTTTTCAATTCACCCACTTGCACTCGTTGTACACGTATTTACCGTATTTCCCTCAGTCCTGTCACGGTCGCCAATTGTTGTAATTCCAGGCTGGGAAAATATAATTGACACCTCAAGTAAAATACCTTTTATTGTAAAAAAGTATCGCCCCGCGTCTTCGGCACGTGGTCTACACCGGCTCTCGCTTCGCCATACTGCCCCCTCTTCTCACCGGGGTTCCACCACTACTCGCGCAGGTGGCGCTACTTCTCACACACGCCCTATTGCAGTGCCTGCCCCTATTAGTGTGTCTTTATATTTAAATAAATTTCAGAAATAAATAAAACAGCACGTTTATTAGTTTAAAATGAGGATTCCAATTTTGTATATTCGATTGTTAAATACATTAAATACATTTGTTTGATCAACAAATCTTATTCTTATGGTTCAATTTACAAATATTTAATCTCATTGTTTTACATACAATTCCTATCCTCTACTAGGGCGCATACTCCAGGTATCGAGAGAAAAAATTATACACTTTGCACACACTTCATGAAAGATCGTTTTTCAGGGGAGAATTTAGCCATCACATAATAGAGAATGAAATATTAGCAGTAGAGTGAACGCCATGGTCCATGACAATGCATCTAATGTAGGGTAGATGCACCATTTGTGGCCACTTTAAGGATTTCAGTGACTTTCATCGTAATTATCTTTACTATTAATATATAAGTTATCATTAACTAGAGAAATCGTTAAAGAATTAAGAAATTTAAAAAAAAAAAAGAAATCCATTTTTCACCGTTTGTGGCCACTTGTCACTTTTCGCGTAAACAATAAATGTAATCTTATATTTCTGGTGGTATACTAAACAAAATATTTACGGTTTGAAATTCTACACATAATTATGTGTCTGCAAGCAATTTCGAGCTAACAAACGCGATAATTATGCACATGGCCAAAAACGGTACAATGGCCACAAACGGTACATCTACCCTATGTATGGCTGTAAGTCTGTTTGATAATGTGCAATACAGCATTTCTTATGCAGCACATAATGTATAATTGAGTGAGAAAGGTTTGGATACAGTTGACAATTTGAAACAAGTGATAAAAGAAGGCAGTAAGATTGTGCAGTATTTTAACTCTCCGTGGTCACACCTTCTTATAATCCCAAATTGGTCACATGGAGTTCAATACACCCCAGCGTCATTTTTGAATTAACATTTTCGTCTAAGGTCTAAAAATTTAGAAAAATCTGGGTAAAGATATCCTGGGGTGCGATACATTCCGTGTGCCCACGAAGGGTTAATCATTCCAATTTGTCTATAATTGCTTTAACCCAAAAACAGGAGCTAGGTTTTAGCTTTAAACTTTAAGGGGGTAGGCCACCTTGGAGGCATGAAAATCAGATGTATGATTCAGATTTTTTTTGGGCGAAATTATAATGTAAGTGAAGAAACTGTTTTAAGGGCTCTATTCTACATGCCATATGGTAGGTAAAAAACATTACCTACTTTTTTAAACAAAACGGCATTGTTGGTGCTTTATTCATGTAGAATAAAACCTTTAAAAACCAAAAAATTCTCATACGTACATCTGATTTCCATACCTCCAAGGTGCCCTAACTCCGTAAGTAAACAGAAATTAATTTAAAATTGTCTTACAAGGTGGAATTGCTATTCACTTAACTCAGTAGCTCAGGACGCGCACGCGAGAACAGATGCTTCTCTTGGCCTCTTTCAGATAATCGCTTCGACATTTGTCCTTTGGGTCAGGGGATAACGACGCCGAAACCCTAAGCAAGGTGCTGTTAGCTGTTACATCCAAAATCCAATTTCTTCTTTAGGACAGTGACTCATTCGGTCATTTCATCTGTTCTTGCGCACGTGTCAAGTTAAGTTCTGAGTTAAGTGGATATTCCTGTATGTGTGAGCGACTTGTGAATAATAGAAACGCAATTACTATTGCCCGATGAGAAGAAAGGAGACTACCCACAAGCTGAAATGTCACAGGGGCAAGGGGAATCGCCCGCTCGCTCCACGTTATCCCCTCCAAGAAGTCCTTCTTTTCGGTTCTTAGCGGCTGTCCAGTGTCCATATCCCCCGATTGTCGCGATTGGTTTCGTTCGCGTCTACGTCACGGGACGAACCGTGTTGGAGAGGATAGATTTACGCGTGTGAACGATTCCCCTTGCCCCTGTGACATTTCAGCTTGTGGGTAGTCTCCTTTCTTCTCATCGGGCAATAGTACAAAATTTTGTGTTGCCTTAAACCTTGAAAGGTCAGAATATCATTGGTTAATAATGAGTGATATTATTACTTTGTTAAAACTTTTACAAGTAGCAACTACTGTATTATGCTCCGAAAATACTATAACTATTTCTTTTGTACTACCTATTATCCATGGCACTGTTAATATTAATAACCATTTGACAGGTAATAATACGGGCAGAGCTGAGACTCAGCAATTTAAAAATGTTTTAGTGGCGTCCTTTGTGAATAGATTTAATTTATATTCACATGTTGAAACTATACATCGTTTTACTTCGTTTCTCGATTTAAGAAGCAAACAGATGTAATTTGAAATCAATTATATGAAAAAGATTACTACAATTTCCACTGGTAACATGATAGAAAACATTCCATAAACGAAACTATAGAAATTGATAATTCTATGCCAACTGCACTAATGAGATTTTATATTCAAAATTTCACAATCTAACAACGATATCAGTTCCGAACTGCAAATGTATGTATAAAAGGCACGAATAAACCGTAATTTATGTTCATTAGTGGAGAACAACGCGTGGAAGCAAATACTCTAGACTTTCAGAAATGGCTAAAACATTTAAAATGTATACCTACTTGCGACTTCTGTCAGTTCTAAACGAGTATTTTCAACAGTTGGAAATAATGTTAGCACAAAGCGTAGCATCCTACTACCTGAGAATGTTGATTTGTTGGTATTTCTTACATCTCTACACGTTTCTATTTTGATGTAAAAATACTAATAAATCTACATTTTCAGGTAGTAAACCTGTACGTTTTGTCGTAACAATATTTCCAGCAGAAGAAAATGTGCGCTCCGATCTGGCAGACGTAGCCGGAATACTTAAATATATTTTTGCCAATTCTGCCAGTCTTTTATATTTGCCCGCATGAGCCTTCCACCACGGCAATGGGTCTGAATTATGATCTATTTGTGGTTCTAATAAATACATGTCAATTTCTGAATCACTATTGTTAGAATTTTTTTTTTTTTATATATAAAATCCAAAGCACTTGGCATTGTTTTATCATTATCAGTATTATTTTCATTTATTGACAAATTTCTAATCCTATCCCGAATAGAATTTATAATTATATTTTTTATTTCAATGTTTTCAAAAGTCAAATCTTTACTTCTAGGATCGAGAAAACAAGCAATTTGATGGGCATTCTCAATATATGAATGTATATCGAATCTACGAGCAAGGGAGGTTCTTAAAATATTCTTAAATTCCTTAGCTTCTACAGTGTCCGTATTAATGTCATTTAAATGATTATTAATTAAGCCATGAATGATTGGCAGAACTAAGGAAATAGTTACCTTAGTTTCGGAACATAATACTTCGGTCGCTAAATTAAATGGTTCTAAAATTGCGATAATTTCACCCAGAACTTCCCAATCAGATAATGCCATATAAAGCTTCAAGGCTACATTTAATTTTGTTAATTTTATATTACTTAAAACAGAATGAATTACTTCCCGATTACGTAAAAGGCGGTCACACATACTGTACGTCGAATTCCACCGGGTTGGGCACGATTGAATTAATTTCAGTTCAGGTAATTTGTAGTGCTTCTGGGCCTCTTGCAATGCAGATTAGGGTGGAGTGAAAATTTTTTTTTGACAATTTCGCCAACACTGTATGTTTAATTTTTGACCCTATACTAAAGCATTATTCGTACCAAAAATTAATAAGTTATTACATCATCCTCAGGTGGCGCATGGTAAATTAAAAAAAACTTATAGAGACTTTATACATTTTTTATAAATCAAGTATTCTGCGCTTTCCTTAGTGTCCTCTCTCGCTCTAGCAATTGTTCATCATTCGTTCTACTGACTCAAGGTCGAGATCAGATACATTGTCCGGTCCGAACTTGTCCCGCGAACAGCGATCGAGGGGAAACTGGCCCCCTCCAGTGAGCCTCCACTGTAATATCTAATTTTAGTTGTAACAGTAATTAAAAATTATTTTTAGAAATTTTGTGATTACTTATTTATAACCCTGTTTTCCCAATTTTTACGAAAACTTTAAGTCACCTGCGCCACCTGAAAATAATAACGCAGACGGCTGAAATTTTACAGTTACACACTTCCAGACACGGGTCAAAAAATAGTAATACAGGAATACGAGAATATGTATTAAACATTTTTTTCACCTGTTTCGCTCCATCCTAATGCAGATGTCGCCAAATTGGAATGATGGAAATGTTGCACGATTTTACTGCCTTTCTTTATCATATCTGTAAATTTACCAATTGTATCAAGGGCGTCTTTTATAGCTAATTGTAGAGTATGTGCAGCACACGAAACGCTGTATTTTAAATTATCTAATAAATTGGCTGATGCATGCATGTTACTTGCATTATCATGCACTACAGCAATTAATTTCTCTGCTATGTTCCACTCTTCTTGCATTGCTATTGTGACAGCTGTGATGTTTTCTGCCGTATGTCTTCCCTCTATATCCTGGGTACAAAGTGTGTATCCATCGATGGTCACCGATACCGATGACGCGTCCTCAATTTGTTTCATAATTTTCTCCCTCGTTTCCTTATATACGAGTTGCAGTCGTTTTAAAATTGTGGTCGGGCAATGGCATTGATATTGCGGTTCAACGACTTCCATGAATTTTTCAAATCCGGAGCTGTCCGAAAATGAGATTGGCAACATGTTGGTACTTATCAACCGCGCCAGTGCCTGTGTTATCTCTTCTTGGCGTTTAGCCGAAAATTGTCCTTTTTGCAATACCTTGCTGGGTGTAGGCGCACAATCAGCAACAACGTTATCCTCGTATTCCTCGTTGCTACCTTCGCCTCTCACACATTCAAGTGCTGGTTCATTAGCTGATGCACCAAGGCACTCTTCAATGTGCTTCGAACGCAAATGTCGTGCACTGGCCGATGTTGAGCCACCATAGGATAATTGTGCACGGCACAAGTCACAAATTACATGACTTTTATCGTCGGATAAGGTTACAAAACTCCAGACCCAGCTTTTACGTTGAGCGGGTTGGGCCATATTCTTTGATTATAATCTGTAAATAATTGCCAATATTTTTTAACTTAAAATCTAATTACTCTATATAAAATACACAATTAACAAGATACAAACCAGAAATACGATTACACCACTGCAAAATGCAAACAAATAGTACAAATACAATTATTTTATTATTAAATTTAACAATAATTCCTGTTCATTGACCAACTAAATTAACTTAATTAACTAATATCTATTATATATAGTAACTAATAACACAATTAACGAGAATAATATAAGTTATAAATAAACATATAACAAAACAAACTAAAGGAACAATGTAACTTAATTAGAACTTAGAACACGGAATTGAAATTAAACTTTAATAATGACAAAACTATTTCCAGATATGAGTATGTAGGGGAAAGGTGGGATAGTTGATCACAGTTTTGCTTTTTTATTGAAATAATAATAATGGTTTGCTTTGTTTCTATTTAATTATGTAAGTTGTGATTCTTAGAGTATTCTCAATATACTTTGACAAATTTGAGAGCTGAAAACTAATTTTAATGACAGAATTTCAACATTTTCTGGCAGTGACGTTATTGCACAAGTATCCCCCACTGAAGGGGAGACTTGATCAAACGGTTAGGGAGACTTGATCAGTGAACTTTCAGGGTAAATAACACATTAACTTTCTAAAAAATATTTATTATCTTCGTCAATAACATGAAATAAAGGGAATATCACGAAAAGTAAGTAAACTATAACAAACTTGAAGGAATTACTGAAAAAATGAAACCGAAGAATTAAACTGTATGACATAAAACAACATAAATGCATTCTTAAATGACATTTCACTTAGATATCATCTGATTAAGATGATGATAAAGAAAAAATTTTCCTTCTCACTTTCTTTGTCGTATTTTTCTGTTTCATTAGCCATTCTATGGTTCATTTTCAGTTGTTCAAGTATCCCACCTCACACACTGATCATGTATCCCTCAATGCACTCGATTTGAAAAAGATGAACAATTAAACTTCCCTTAAATATTTATATAAATTAATAAATACCATTAATTGACTCGAAATTGCCGTTTTTACTTAGTATATTTCAAATCGTTGAAAATGCAACATTTACTCGAAAAGGAGGAAGAACAAGCAGACCGAAATATTTACTTTTTGGCTGCAAATAAGATCGAAGCTTATAACAACATTATTTTATGCTCCCAAAAGAAAACTGCAACGTGAAGTGTTGCGATAATGTAAACATTACCACACTAGCGTGACAGCAGGCACAAATTGCCAATATATTAAGTAAAAAACTGATGTGATCATGTATCCCCGCTGATCAACTATCCCACCTTTCCCCTACTATGTAATGTATGCGATTTCGTAGATTTCGATAACACGTCAGTAGACTTTGGTTTGCAGATGCAGAATGGACGCTTTACAAAATCGATTGTGTAAAACATGTTTTGTTAATTTCACAATGTCCTTAGATACTAAGAGCCAATTAGAGATTTATTAATATTAATATATAAATTCCCATTCGTCCATACATTTCCTTTCGATAAGTGTTTAACTTCTCGGCACAGAAGAGAGTTCAAATTTTAAAACAATTCTTTTATTAACGAATCTCAGATTGCCTCTTATTAATCTTATCCAACTATCCACTATCTAACTAAGGACATTTTGTAATTAACAAAATATGTTTTAAACATTTAAACGATCGATTTTGTAAAGCGTTCATTCTGCAGCCGCAAACCAAAGAGTACGGACGTATTATCGAAATCTACGAAATCACATACATTACATAGTAGGGTAGACCGGGGACGGTAGTAACAGAGGGGCGAATGTAACACCCTAAATATCTCAAAACATATAATAGATATTAACACCAATTTTGGATATATGATGAACAATGACATTTGGAATATACACATCCATGCCCTAGGAGTACAGATACGCAATAGACATGGATAGTGAAGAAAATAACTTTTCGATACCCTAAAGTAACTTTTCCTTACTGACTTAAAATTGTAATATAAACACTCCCTTTGGAAGTATGTGCTTGTTCGATTTTTTAATGTGTAATTCGACCTTTTTTAAACTAGTATTGATCGTTACTTGGTACTCATAAGCGTCTCGTTAGTCAAAATTTATAATTTAAGTTCAGAAGCATGGTCGGGGGCGATTGTAACATCGGCAGTCGGGGTCGGTTTTACCGCAACAGAACTGAATAGGGACAAAGAAGGCGAATAATATTGTCTTATTTGAATGAAATCCTATAGCATAGCACAAGCAAACCAAATGAAAAATGGGTGCAATAGGTATATTGAATGTAAGGATTGAGCAGATGAAGAATGCACCAGCCAAAACGTCTTTTATTTCTGCCACAATTGCGATACCACATAATTTGTTATAGATTTTACTTTTTTCATTTATTATTATAATTTAAATCAATAAATATTTTAATTTTGTAAAGTTATATTTGTGCTACTATCGACTCCATGCAGTGTTACAACCGACCCGGGGTCAGGGACGGTTGTAACACTTTCTCCGCTTCTCATTTTTTATTAACAACCGGAATATTACTTGACATACAGCGAAACTGTTGTGGCTCAAATAATGTCAGATAAGTAAGTAACATTTTCGTAAAAAAAACTCTTGTTGTAACTGTAATAGTTTTTGCGTAATCGTATTCCAAAGTCAAAGTGTTACTATCGCCCCCGGTCTACCCTACATACTCATATCTGGAAATAGTTTTGTTCAAAATTAAAGTTTAATTTTAATTCCGTGTTCCAAGCTTCGAATTAAGTTAAATTGTTTCTTTTGTTTGATTTGTTGTACGTTTATTTATATTATTCTCGTTAATTGTATGGTACTAAGTATAATAGATATTAGTTAATTTCGTTGTTCAGTGAACATGAATTACTGTTACTTTAATAATAACCATTGTACTATTTGCAATGATGTAATCATATCATATTTCGGATCTGTATCTCGTTAATTGTGTACGTACTGTACATAGAGTAATTAGTTTTTCAGTTAATAAGTATTGACAATTATTTATAGATTATTTTCTTTGATTATGGGTCAATGTAAAATGTGGGTATGGTCCTCCGTATTAACATTTAACGCTGTCCGAACTCCGAAGATAAGAATCATGTAGTTTATGACCTGTGCAGATTAAACTGTCGTGATTAATCTGTAAAAGGTGATAATAGTGATTGTGTACCGAATAAGGTACAGACAAAACACTAATTTTCGGCGAAACAAGAGGAGGAGATAACTCAGGCATTGGCAAGGGTCGTTGCGGCAAACATGCTGCCTATTTCATTTGGCAATAGTGCGGGTTTTAAAGATTTTCTGATCGTGATGGATGCCGATTATCGATGTCCGTGCCGCAAAACTCTTCTGAAACGCTTGGAAATTCCAAGCTATACGGGGGAATCGAGAGGAAATTGAACAGGAGCTTGCTAAACTGTCCTCGATGTCTGTGGCCATCGATGAATGGTCATCTCGATCGTAAGATTCCTATTTATCCCCAACGACGCATTTTATAACAGATAATTGGGAGATAAAAAACTTCACATTTTCCTCGCATGATATAGAGGGACGACATACCGCCGAAAATGTCACAGCCGTTATAATAGGAAATGGGAATGTAGGAAGATTGGAACATAACAATATTACAAATAAATTAATTGCTCTAGAACATGACAATGCGACTAACATGAATGCAACAACCAATTTATTAGAGATTAAAAAATACAGAGTGGAAATATATTGGAAATATATCAATTAATGAAAATAATACACATAATGATAATACCATTTCAAGTTCTTCAGAAATTGATATGTATATGGACGAATATAAAAACCTGGCAGAATTGGCCAAAATGTATTTAAGTATTCCGATTAGATTGGTTCAGCTTGATTACTACCTGGAAATGTAGATTTATTAGTATTTTTACATCAAAACAGAAATGTGTGTAAGTTGCGAACAGAATCGTGATTCGACGTCACACACTATTTCTTGTATAGAATTTATTATTCTACTTACCTTTGCGCACTATACTACGGTGAGGTGCGGAAGTAACCTAGTGCCACCGACACCGACGACTCACCGACCCCTCGCAGCAAAAGACATTTTACCATAATATTCATAACCGAGATGGTATCGGCGCACTGGTTCGGTCAATTAAATTATAAGTTAGGAATTACGGTCGAAATTTAATTTAAAAAGTTTTAATATTCATAACCGTAACGCGCACACAATACTACCTTGAATTGCTTGAAGTTCATTCCGTTCATTACTGATGTTAGCCGGAAATGATCGAAAGTCGAAAGACGATCGGCTGTCAAATCGAAATTCTCAACTATCTCATCACACTTCAGTTACTCGGGTATCTCATGGACACACGGGTAATTTTTGTCTACCCGGGTAGTCGGGTATCCTACGGGTACCCGAGTAATTTTTTTCTACCCGGGGTCTCACCGGGTACTCGAGTACCCGGATACCCGGGCAAAAACAATAGCTCTATTCTATAGCGTCCTTCTGTTTTAAAACATCAGCGCAAACTGTCATGAATTCTTGTTGTTGTTGTTGAAATAATAGTTTTCTTTTTTAGCTGAAGTCACATTTTTTTGCCGAGCTTGCAATACTGGAGTTTTAGAACCATTCTGCAAAATTATAATATTACACTTTATAATGCTTCATTTTTTTTTAAAATTGCATCTTATATACAGTTTCCAAAATCTAAAGAAGAATGGAAAGCAATAGCTGCTGATTTCGAAAATCGTTGGAACTTTCCGAATTGTGGAGGTGCTCTTGATGGGAAGCACGTTAGAATTGCCCCCCCCCCCCCTCCTGGCACAGGCGCCCTTTATTACAATTATAAAAAATTTTATAGCGTAGTTCTATTAGCTTTGGTAAATGCCAATTACGAATTTATATATGTTGATGTTGGAAAACAAGGAAGAATGTCTGATAGCAGTGTTTTCGAATGGACATCTCTTCATAAGAATTTACAGGAAAAGAAATTGAATATTCCAACAAATGATGAAACCAGACACAATTTGAATTTCGTACAACAGTACGCAGCGTTTCCTTTACACGAACATATTTTAAAGCCATATCCTCAAAATAATTTAACACACCACAAAAGAATTTTTAACTATAGATTATCTAGAGCAAGGAACGTGGTAGAAAATGCATTTGGTTTATTGGCTGCACGTTTTAGAGTATTTCATACTAGTTCAGCTGTTCATCCGGAGAAGATAAATACGATAGTACTCGCTGCTTGCGTTTTACATAATTTTTTGAGGAGACACAGTTCAACATATATTACACTTGAAACTGATGCTGGAGAATGGCGGAACTGTAATGATAGTGGACTACATTCTTTAGCATCACAAATACAACGAAACGCAACAACACACGCGAAAACGAACAGAAATAATTACTGTAATTATTTTAACGAGGAAGGAAAATTACCATGGCAAGATACAATGATTAATGCTGGAAGAGCTTAGAGAATTTGTAAAAGAAATTATAAAATACATTACATTATAATACTGTTATCCTGCATTTGTTATTAAACTTATTATAGTTCAATTTTTACAGTTCATTTCACAGTTAATAATAACTTACTTGTGAATTGTTTTCTTCTTCTTCTTTTTCTTCTTGCAGTTCATCAGTCTCGTTTATATCGAGTGGATCTACATTTTGGCTTAAACAATCAAGTATTTCGGAAAATTCTTCGCTTTCACTGCTCTGTACTGGCATTTCTAGATTCTTTGTAAATAATAACAAATCGAAATACCATAACTGTGGTACGTAAATATCGTCGGTACCACTACCCGAGCGTTTGGAATTTTTCACTTTTTTTAGTTCCTTCCGGAAACAGCCCCTCAGGTTCTGTATTTTTTTCTTTACAAATTGTTTGTCGGCTTCCGGATATGTAAGTTTGCAAAATGAAACCAGAGCGTCGTGACCTCTATCTTTTAAATTTTTATTTAAATAAACTTTTTTGTCCGTTGTTTTCCACAACGCAGGATGTTGTTCATAAATTTCTATAAGTTTTGTAATGAATACTTTAGTCATGAAACGTGTGTCGATATCGTTAGATGACATTTTAGTTTTTTGAATGTCGACCTGTCGGTTTTATCTGCAGACAAAAACTGCACGTTAATGTTGAACAACTGTTTTGTCACGCGGTTGAAGTTTGGTCACGAGAACCGTGACGGTATAAATCGTTCATAGACATGCACCATTAATATGCAGTTAAGTCCGCAGACTTGAAACGCGACGGATGAAAACCGTCGGGAAATCTCTCCGTGTATGGCCAGCTATTGAAGTTGAACGTTACAAGTCGCGGACTGTTACCTACACCGCGTTCTTCAAACGTGCACAACATTTTTATTTCTGGAATTTACAAAAAATTTTTGCGGTCTTATTGTAGACACTCTATACTACTCATTAACAAAAGAAAATCGATTGTATAAACCCGAGATACCGAGTAGCTCCCTTAAGTGAAATATCTGATTCGTTCGAATCTAGAGACGCGGTAGCGTCTCGACGCCAAGTACAGGAAAGACACCCTGTATATGTCGACTGTCGCTACCGCTATCATTTACTCGAGAAACGGCTAATCCAACCTAACCTGAAACTTATTTCATTAATATCTCACGACGCTTGCAATATTTTCTAAATTTAAAGGCAATTTTCTTATGTAAACCGCATATAAGCTTCCGAATAAGACCAAATTTCAATAAAATCTGTCCACGCATTACAGAGATATCATAATATCATGTCATGGATCTGTCAGAAACGGTAGATTTTTCTTCTGATTCTTCTTCTCCAGTCAAAATTTTCGTCGACATAATACGTATACGCGTTACACGCACACCTTCAGCCAAAAGAAACTAGTGTATGTATGATCGGCGTCCGCAATTCCTACCAAGTGTCATCGCTTTATAACCTA
This sequence comes from Andrena praecox, assembly GCA_963932275.1. Classification (NCBI taxonomy): domain Eukaryota; kingdom Metazoa; phylum Arthropoda; class Insecta; order Hymenoptera; family Andrenidae; genus Andrena; species Andrena praecox. The sequence continues at coordinate 12,461,413 of OZ010731.1, read as the reverse complement.
CCAAGTGTCAAACCGTCATAACCTGCTAAGTGTCAAATAATGTAAGTGGCCCAAATTTGAAATGTCAGGAGCTTTTACACTAAATAGGAGACTGAATTATTGTCTCAATTAACAAGGTAAGCCGCCAAAATTTTTTTAATAGATTTCTTATGTAGAGTCGCAGACTTGGAAGTTGTCCGGAGAAGGTTCGACAAAGAAGTATCTTCTTTCGCATAAGTTTCTGGAAATTTGTACCATGCATGTACAAAATAATATATTGTAGTAAAAAATTGCATTGCATTTAAATTGCCAGATACTTGTATTTTTGTATATACCAGCAATTTAGAGTTTTTGTGTAAAGCTTATTATATTATAGAAATGAAGGGGACGCACAGGGCTTCCATAAAAATGAAGGAGAAGCACAGGCTTGGATAGTAGAATTGAAGGCGACGCACAGGCTTGGTTGGTTAGAAATGAAGGGAATGCGCAGGCTTAGAGGTTGTCCAGAGAAGATTAGATAGATAGACAGAGCATCTTGTGTCGCACAAGTTTCTGGAAATTTGTCAAATAAGGTAAATCGGCAAAATTTCTCTAAAGACATAGTATTAAGAATTATTAAGAAAATAGATTATGGTGGACTGCTTGCAATGTAAAGCAAGTCACATTAGTGAAGAAAGTACGCTGATTCTCTAAAGACATAGTATTATATATATTTACAGATAATACAAGCAGAAGGTGATGCACTGTGATCTACGCCAGACTATGTACGCACAAATTTGCAGGTAGGGTTTTGCATACGTAATTATTCATTCAATGATCTTGACATATGAGCACGTGTGATAATTTATTATAAATAATTAGTAAATGTGTCCTATTTTTCAGTGAACAATGCAGACGAAGAGAATTATTTCAACAGCTGAAAGAGAAAGGCTGCATGAGCAAATGAAATAACCACATTTTGTTGTATCAAAAGTAATATAATATCCTTAACCAAAAAATAAATAAAGTACACTCGCTGAGCTGCTTTGCGCTATTACGAGTATTCCAAGTATATACCTTATCCTCTAACGTCACTAGATAGGCTGCAGGGCGCCAGAAACACGTAAACGTGTGACGAAGATAGATCAGAATTTATAATTTATTGGGATTTCCTTACTTTTTCCTTATTTTTAGCACACGTGCTAAGTCAACTTCAAAAAAGTAAAATAATTACGCCAAGTACATGAATTATCTTTGTAAAAAGAAGTGAGATCCCCATAAAAAAACTTTAAAAAAGTAAAATAGTTACGCCAAGTACATGAATTATCTTTGTAAAAAGAAGTGAGATCCCCATAAAAAACTTTCAAAAAGTAAAAAAATTACACCAAGTACAAGAAACAAATAAATTACAAAAAATAAAAGATAATAATATAAATCACAAAAAAATAGAAGAAAATATATATCACAAAAAATAGAAGATAATAATATAAATCCCCCCCAAAAATAGAAGAAAATATACAATATAAAAAAAGATGTGAAATCAAAATGAGCTGCAAGTACATAAAGGTGCTTTCCAACTGCCCTTAAGATGACACAACTACATAGACACAGCTAAAATGCTGTGTTCATACATTCCATTACTCATATCGCGGACATTTTAATTATCCCATCAAAAAGAATCCCAATTAAAAACATTGTCATAAATTAATGAATAGCTTTACAAAATTATTATACAAAATTGCGCCAATTATAACAATGGCTATTTATAAAAAGAAAAAATGTATTAAATAATATTAAGCAGATATATTTTTATAGAAATAAATATTTCAATACCAATAAATATTTTATTCAAAATACTTGGCGCTGCGAAACCGAAAAAATGTTAATTGTCTTATTAATAGTAAATTAATAATTTACAATAACTACATAAACAAAAATACATAAACATATACATATTAGAAACGCAGTCAGATTTATTCTACATATATTTAATTCTAATATCATACGTAGCATATGCACACGCACATAGACACACATTCACGAATGCACGCACAAGAAAGAAAGAAAAAGATTAATGCAATTTATACATATGTATTCAGTTTAGCAACACCAATGCGGTGATTTTCTTCTATTTTTTGGGGGATTTATATTATTATCTTCTATTTTTTGTGATATATTATTTAATACATTTTTTCTTTTTATAAATAGCCATTGTTATAATTGGCGCAATTTTGTATATTAATTTTGTAAAGCTATTAATTAATTTACGACAATGTTTTTAATTGTGATTCTTTTTGATGGGATATAGTTGACCTCGAGTATTTGTCGCGAATGCCGCGACTTTTCATTGCTGATCTCGTACCTGACTGTTCCTTCGGCAATGAAATTGCCAGATCATCTGAAGCTTCGTTTCAACAAGTAAAGGCATGAGGATGTGGGTACCCAATCTGAGAGCAGGTATTATAAACCAAGTCATGGATATGTATCGTGGCAATGTTACAAGGCAAGAAAACTACTGAAAACACATTACTAGCGATGTTATTAACCTACTTCCACATTACCCAATGAACGAATCACTACTGTAGAAAAGTAGTTAGTTCACTGTACCGTATTCATTTCTGATTTGAACAGCACATAATGATGGGTCCCAATGAAACGAAATTGTGAAACAGATGTCAATACCAATCATCCTTCCATCTCAAAACTGCAGGCAATAGAGTCATAAGTGTAATGGTTGTAGCCTTCAGTCAACAGATCTCGATCGGGGAGCACAGATATCTCTCTTTTTTATCTCGTAAACTAGAGTAGGGTGACATGTCCAGTGAATGAACACCCCCCTGTAAATGAACGTTGCTCATATAATACGAAAAATTAACACCCATCGCGCTCACTTTACGTTCATTCACTGGTCATTGGCCCATTTTTTTTGATTGGCCCAAAGTTATTGATTGACGCCACTTTCACAAAGATCTGATAAGAAATGCAGAACTCAATATTCGTCACGTCTGAGTGCGCAACAGTGTATGGCTCCTGTGGTCTTGAACGTCGAAGGCAATGTGAAACTCAGCGAAGCGCAGTCTTGTCGGCGGCATTTTTCCAAGGAGCTTCCTCTATCCCCAAATAGTTGCTCTCCTTCCATTATGAGTTAACTCCCACCAGGATAAACAGGCCTTAGGTAAAAAGAAGCCAGCACATTTTCGAAACACGTGCTTCACGGACGCATTCCACTACAACTAGTGTTCCTGATTTATCGATATTTTTTCTTTCTCGAGAAATCAGAAATCAGATCATACTTCTTAAGAATTCTCGAGAATTCTCGAGAAATTGAAGAAAATATTACAAAATTTATATTTTTGGGATATTGTTGATAATATTTATCAAAAACACAAGAAAACTTTAACTAATTGTTCATTCGTGTCCAATTTGCACAAAACTTGTATAAATGAACAAACAGATATTAAGTATAATTGATTTTTATTTAATAGAAAACAAGTGAAAGGAGAAACATAACTTTTTTATTTCAAAATAGTTTTTTAATCTATTTCTTTGACCCCCCAAATTGTTGTACGGACAGCTGGACGCGTTTCCTTTTCCTCCGCGTGCCCCTCAGGCGCCTAAATGGCACGCGTATTTAGCTGAAATTCAAAGCCAATTTTCTCAAAAACGAAGCGCGATATTAAAAAATTGTATTTTATATTTTCGTCTTATTTTGGGCTATAGAATCACCCTCCTAGAGTATTGACTATCAGTAGAGTAATAGGTATCCACCCTATAATAGGATGGATCGCATCCGCAAGTATCTCGTTCAAATTAGAGCTGTTGATACCCGGGAGAACGGGTACCCGGGTACCCGTGAGATACCCGGGAGAAAAAAAATTCCCGGGTAGGCGCTACCCGGGTAAACTACCCGAGATACTCGAGACTCTCGAGATCTCATAGAGTACCGTTCCATAATTGAAGCCACACTGAGCGTCATGGCCTTCGAGTCGAAGGCTTCGACCCCCGGGGAGACAGGAATACCCATTACGAAGTGAGGAATCTCCAGCTCCGAATTTCTCATCAGGTCTTTGCGAAAACGACGCCAATCGATTCCTTATGTTTCTCCGATGAACATAATACCAAGAACGACATAATTCAGACCACAATGAAGAAAATTCCATGAACAAATGATTTGCATAATTTCAAATTCACTTCGTTAAAAATAGCTCGATTTACACGAAATTTGGTATGATTTTCATCGGAAAAACATAAGGAATCCATCGGTGTCACTTCCATATCGATACGATGAACATTAAATAGCTTCTTAATATACTGTAATGAATATTTTACCCTCGAGTACGGAGGGCCGACCTCGATTCGCTGCGGTCGGCCGAAGATTCATAATACCTGATTCAGAAATAAAATAATTCTTAACTCTTTATCGTATCGATATGGAAGTGACACCGATGGATATCTTATGTTTTTCCGATGAAAATCATACAAAATTTCATGTAAATCGGACTATTTTTAACGAAATGAATCTGCAAATGAAAAACATTTGTTCATGGAATTTCCTTCATTATGGTCCAAATTACGTCGTTCTTGGTATTATTTTCATCGGAGAAACATAAGGAATCGATTGGCGTCGTTTTCGCAAAGATCTGATGAGAAATGCGGAAATCCTGGACATTTCTCACTTCTTAATGTTATTCGAACCCCTTTGAGGGTCGAAAGCCATAAAATTCGGTGAGGTACCGCAGGGGGTTGACCTCGTCACAGGGTGTCAGACGGCATCTCTCTGACAGGCATCGCTCCAGAATTACGTTCTGTACTCTGTAAGTTCTCGAGATTCTCGAGAGTCTCGGGTAGTTTTCCCGGGTAGCGCTGATCCGGGAATTTTCTTCGTCCCGGGTATCTCACGGGTACCCGGGTATCTCGTGTTCCCGGTCCACAGCTACAGCCCTAGTTCAAATCTTCAAAATCGCATCGGTTCGCTACCATGTTTTACGCGCCCTAAGCTGGCGCGCGCGCCCCGCACTCATCTAGCCCCAACCAATACTAATATTCAGAACAACTTGGAAAGTGGAATGCGTTGTGTCGGAATAAGTAAACAGAAATACTAAAAGTCTTTTATTAATATGTCAGAAACTAATAAATTCCTGAAGCAACAATTTTAGATTTGGGGTCCACAGTAGGGTGGAGTGAAAATTTTTTTTTGACAATTTCGCCAACACTGTATGTTTAATTTTTGACCCTATACTAAAGCATTATTCGTACCAAAAATTAATAAGTTATTACATCATCCTCAGGTGGCGCATGGTAAATTAAAAAAAACTTATAGAGACTTTATACATTTTTTATAAATCAAGTATTCTGCGCTTTCCTTAGTGTCCTCTCTCGCTCTAGCAATTGTTCATCATTCGTTCTACTGACTCAAGGTCGAGATCAGATACATTGTCCGGTCCGAACTTGTCCCGCGAACAGCGATCGAGGGGAAACTGGCCCCCTCCAGTGAGCCTCCACTGTAATATCTAATTTTAGTTGTAACAGTAATTAAAAATTATTTTTAGAAATTTTGTGATTACTTATTTATAACCCTGTTTTCCCAATTTTTACGAAAACTTTAAGTCACCTGCGCCACCTGAAAATAATAACGCAGACGGCTGAAATTTTACAGTTACACACTTCCAGACACGGGTCAAAAAATAGTAATACAGGAATACGAGAATATGTATTAAACATTTTTTTCACCTGTTTCGCTCCATCCTAGTCCACAGCCCTCCCCACACCTCCCATCAAAACTCGTGTCGATCGGCCACTGGGGCCATTCGGAAGTACAGCCAAAAATTATTCCCTCTTAATGATGGATAATTTAACATATTTTTCGTTAACTTAAGGCGGGCAACCACTTTAGGGGACCGAAAATTAGATGATTTTGGATTTTTTTTATTGCGAAAAAAAAACGGAAATTTCCGCAACTCTGACAATAATTTATTCATATTTTCATACATCTCTGGTAATTTTTTCAAGTTATTTAATGCATTAATTAAGATGTAATCCGCTGTGTCCCTTGGCGTGTCCTCGTCGTCGTTGTCAATTTTCGGGAATTGTGCAGCTCACAATTCGCATCTGAAATAGTCCAATAAATTTTTATACATTCTTGATATGTTTTTTAAGAACATGAACCTAAATTTTGAAAAAAAAATCGAGAATTGAATGTTGGTACGTGTTTGAAAAAAAATGATCGATTTTTAGCATTTTTCCCCCGGCATTTTGCAATAATAAATATGTTTTAAACAATCTAATCTTTCCAACTTTCGGTTCATGTTTTAATAAATTATATTATGTAAACGTGTTTCAAATTTGAAGATGATCCATCAATTAGTTTTTGAGTTATGATTCCCGCAAATTGCAAAAATGTCGTTTCGAGAAAAACACGTTTAAAGTTTCACAAACGAAAAACTCAAAGTCAAATGTGTTTAATCAAATAATAAAGTGTCTTACCGATTAATCAGCGATTCCAGCACCATACAGCAGTCCTTCCTCTTCCTCATGCAACTCATTTCCTCGTTACGAGATTGTCGAGCTTACTTTGTCTCTAATAAACTTGTTCTATTTTGCCGAGCCACACGGATCTGATCCATTTGCTTCGCATATCCGTAGCTCTGCTTGCCAACTACGATTTGTAGTTCATTCATATCCATGAGTAGGGCTGAATTTCCTTCATTGAATAAAATAGCAGCAAGAAATGCCGCTACCTCGATTATTTTGTACCCAGAATGGAGATGTTTTGGAGCTAATAGCCAAACGCTCGAGTTAAAACTTTCGTTTGCTTTCTGGGTATGACCGCCTAAACATCTCTGCAATAAATTCTCTCTTGATAGATCTTCATATATAGGAAGAATATGGTCTTGTACATCCGGGTGTAATGGGGGTGGATGTGGCTCAGGCTTCGTTCCGAGAGCTTTAGCATGCTGCCAATTGCGCCAGCTGTCGACACCCTCCGGGCAGTTTTCATGTTGAGGATTTTTGTCTGTAGACTGCAGATGATGGAATGTGGCCATTATAGCCTTTTTCATGTCCTCCACGGTGTTAATATTTCTACGAATTGCCAATCCGTAATACGTAGTAAGTTTCTTCAACAAAGCCTCGGTCAATTTTCCTTTGCCTTTTAGTTTTTCTTTTTTCCTGATATTTCGGAGGCGAGTTTCCATTCTTTTCTGAACGTGGCAAATAAACTTGCCGTAAGGATTGACTTTCAGATCACCATCACCAATGTAATTTCCATATTTCACACCATAGAGTTCTTCTGATCTCGAAAACATCTCTTTGATTGATTCTACCTCCATGCTTCCCGAAGAGCCATGGTGATTTTGTGCACAGCTTTCTTCATTAGGTTCTTGTTTCCACTTTTGATATACTACTGTATTTTGAGGTTTATTTTTCCAATATATACACGCTTGACAATAACTACTTTTTACCATCATATCGACGACTTTTCCAGAATAATACCCTATGAGAGTTGTTACGCCAAACAACGATTTAAAGCCACGTTTTTTCCAACTACCGTCACCAGATACTTTTAAACCCAGTAGTGGTCTCTCGCGTTGCTCATTTTCTGTCTTTTCCTCCTCTACAGCTTTTTTACAGCAGAATTCAAACACTTTCTTCGAAGCCACATGGATATGACTGTAAATTTCATTGTAACTTTCTTCAGCCAAACCGCTACCGATGTCCATATAATTACACAATGTATTTAACCCTTGTCTACCTATGCGTAAGAGACGCATGACGAACACAATTCTCCGATTGATTTGAAAACCAGTATTGATGAAGGTGTAACGTCCCACGGGGACTCAAACCGGTAAATACCGACTGTCGGTAAAACAGAACCGAGCCGAGTTACCACGCAAACCGTCGTGCATTACCGCGCAAACACATTGTACGGTAATGCACTATTTAAGCGAATATTACAGAAGCGAACATTATAAAAACATCAGAAATAATTAATTATAAGTATTGACAAAAGCGCAAGACAAACTATAATGTAATAAGCTAACGAAACACAAAATAACAGATAGCAACTCACTGCGCATGCGCCAGTCCGCCAATTTTCCAGTATAAAAGGAGGCGCACGCAGCACAGCGGGACATTCAAGCTACGAATACGCTGTCCTGACTGGCGAATGCTCAAGCCTCGAGGCAGCTAAGTATCAACCAGTAAAATTCAGCTTGCTCCGGAAACGGTAGCGGCGGATTTTCAGTGTATAAAAGATACTGGTGCTCCTTTTTGGTTTGCACATTTTAAAGTTATAGAACCACGCTTTTACAAAGGCATCGAGCTCGCTCCGGAGACGGTAGCGGCCGAAGCACTTGGTAAAAGCAAGGTCTACGCTTCTACAGAGCATAGAATAGAACTGTGTCAAAAGTAACGAGCTCGCTCCGGAGACGGTAGCGGCTGTTCTTACTACAGACATTGCCAAGAGTCTTCGAGCTCGCTCCGGAAACGGTAGCGGCCGAACTCTGCAATATATATATATATATATGTACATATATTATACATATATGCATATGTAATAAGTTTCCTTATTCCAATTTGGAGGTTAGAATAAAAACTTAATTGCGTTTCTCTGTAAAAATAAGAGTTTTATTTACATTCTGTACAAAGTTAATCCGTTATCTTCCCTGATAACCATCTGTCTCCAATCTGACATCAGATTGGTAACAGGGTCTGGCATGAGAGCGCAGAATCTGACGTCAGACTGCAGTAGTCTGCGTCTGCATTTGGCTGCGTTCTGAGGTGCAGAGCCTGATGTCAGATCGACAGCAGATCGACAACAGATTCTGCCGTCTGCTTGGCATACAGTGGGTCCAGGGACAGTGTGGCCAATGTGTTCCTCGCTGCTGATTGGTGCCGCCATTTTCAGGCAACTTCCGGCAGCTCTTATGTATAGAACAGTATACATATATACTTACACATTCTCAAATTGGCTACTCCAAATTTTGACAGCTTACAGTCAGGTTATAACCTGACGAGTGTCAAATATGGTAAGCTGTCAAAAATTGAGATGCCACGCGTGTCTACATATTTTTTAATAAATTATTGAATATAATTACTATGTAATATACTATGATTAATAAAGTATTCGAACTAGAAGTCATACATTTATTTTTTAAGTATTTATTGAAGTATAATCAAATTATAATTATATGAGCTTTTAATAGTTATAAACTATATAATTATATATTTATATGTAATTTATATATAATATATAATTTATATATAATTATTAACTGATATAAACTATGAAATATTTATCTAAGTTTACATTAATAAAATTAAATATTAAGTTTATACATACACGCCACTATATAAGACATGATTCCACGCTTTTCAAATATCGCGCGCGCTTCACCTGGCTGGAACTGAAAATGGCGGCTTCCGGCTCATTGGCCACACTGTCCCTGGACCCACTGTAGCTTGGCACAGCCAACAGCGCCATCTGAGGGCTAGAATTACCAAAAGATTCCCTACGCGTGACGTCACATGGACGTCCCTACGCACCAACACATGTATACCGTGATTGCTATAGGTGTATCCCTACCTTTACATAAGCAGGAAGCAGATTTTGGAATTTAGTAAATAATTAATTCTACTTATATCAAAAAGTATTTCTTTATTCTTTAAAAATATACAGGATCGGTGATTATAATTGTTACAAAATAATATAAGTAGCGCATATAAATATAAAGAGGAACTTTCAATATTTACATTAACAAATCCATATATAGTACGTCCCGTAACATGTGGTACCTAGTAGGGGCGGTGTCAGAAATTTTAATCAGTATTTTCGACTTCTTTCTTGTGTAGAATCATCATATTTCAAAAACAAATACAATATTAGTATTAAATTAAACGTAACGTATGAATAAACAGGATACATGCGATACTTACTTCAGCTCCATCTCCACACAGTACACACCCTAGGCGATCATGCACGCTTCTGCGAACATTAACATTTATAAGAAAATATGTATTAAATTATTATCTACTAAACAAGACGCTAAACATTCGCACTTCGCGTATAACCCTACTTGTCTGTCTTGCAGATAATGTGAATCCCGATTTCCGCGACGTAGATAATTAGAAATAATTCAATACCATAATTATTTGTCAGGATATTGATGGATGAAATTACTTGGAATATTCTTCGCTTTTTCCGGCACTGACTGCCACTGCCAGTGACTGCCACCTCACCTCAGACCTCGAAAACGAACGCAAACTGGACGTAGAGTCACGTAGAGTATTGACCAATCGCGAATTTCGGCACTATGGCGCAGCCAATCCGAGCGTAGCTCATTGTACCGTTCAAAGTGGCACCCGTTGTGCCTGAAAACGCTCGAATAATATTCCAAGTAATTTCATTCATCAACATCCAGACAATTCATCTCGACGTATTCAGAAGGCAAACGTAATTATGGTATTGAATAATTTCTAATTATCTACCCAGTCAGCCACGTCCATTTGAGCAGATTTTGCTCAACGCCTGACTACAAATGTTTGTGACAGAAAGACTACAGATTTGATACAGGATTTGTTATATTCGATGATGAAAGCAGACTGACAGCAGAAAGCCGACAGATTGTGCTGCCTTAACCTGCGAGCAGATTGGCGGCAGGGTCTGCTGTACAATTTAATGTCAGAAATCGAGCAGACCCTGCGCACCGCGATCTGACGGCAGATAGGCTGCAGAAATCGAGCAGATCCTGTTGACATAGCCTGCGAGCAGTTTGGCGGCAGACACTGCGGAGAATCTGCTAGTACAATTTAATGTCAGAAATCGAGCAGACTCTGCGCAGCGCGATCTGACGGCAGATAGGCAGCAGAAATCGAGCAGATTCTGATGTCAGGATCTGACGGCAGAATGGCGGTAGAAAGTAAGGAGAGTCTGCTGATACAATTTAATAGCAGGAATCGAGCAGACTCTGCGCAGCGCGATCGGACGGCAGATAGGCAGCAGGAATTAGGCAGATTCTGCTGACATAGTTCACGACGCGAACACGTCAGGCGGCGATCGGGCGAGCGCTTCTCGCTTGCGAAATAGCACCGTGGCGGGAATAAGTGGCCGAGGGCTCGATCATTCAGGGCTCTCGAGTACCACTCGCATTTGCCGGCATTTCACTGCGGAGTATATATTTGGTATACCCGTCTCCAAGGGCGGTATTATCAGTCGTTGCTTAAGACTAAGATCGTCTTAAGCGTCCGGCATCCTTTACTAATCTACTAGACTAGTAGAGGATGCCGCGTGTTAAAAACTAAAAAACGATTGATGATAATACCGCCCTAAGATGACTGAATGAATAGTAGTTATCATTAATTCTTTTATATTTGGAAGAACTGCCTTTAAAAGTTTAAATAATTATTTTGAGCCTCCCTGGCATTCAATTGACTAACAACCTGCTAAGTAAAATATTAAAAATGTTATAATACTCGTCTAAATACATGGTTTTCCAACTTTTCTTTCTTCCATAAAATATGGTAGGAATCAGATCTTTCAAGTCGGTCTTATAAACGTGTTCTATATATTATTTACGCTTAAGACTTTCGCACTGTTTTTAAATCTATACTATTATATAAAATTGCCTACTATGTCCGCATTAAATTATGGTTTTGCGGTCAGATTCTGACATCAGGATCTGCTTGATTTCTGCCGCCAATCTGCGGGCGGTTTTTGTCAGCAAGATCTGATCGAAATCTGACATCAATCTGCGGTCAGATCCTGATGTCAGGCTCTGACCGCAGAACCATAGTTTAATGCGGACATAGTAGGCATCGAATCTGACGTCAGGATCTGCTCGCTATCTGCCGCCAATCTGCCGTCAGATCGCGCTGCGCAGGATCTGCTCGATTTCTGCTCCCAATCTGCGGTCAGACCACGGCAGCAAGATCTGATCGCTCTCATTGGTCGGGGTTTTTGGTTAATATCTCCTTAACGAAGTTTCGGACAATATTTTTGCTAAGGAAAAAGTTGTTTCAAATCACCCCCTGAATCACCCCTTTCAAGGAAACGCGACATTTTTGGGACACCCTGTATAGCAATCACGGTATACACGTGTTGGTGCATAGGGACGTCCATGTGACGTCACGCGTAGGGAATCTTTTGGTAATTCTGGCCCTCAGATGGCGCTGTTGGCTGTGCCAAGCAGACGGCAGAATCTGCTGTCGATCTGCTGTCGATCTGACATCAGGCTCTGCACCTCAGGCTCTGCACCTCAGAACGCAGCCAAATGCAGACGCAGACTACTGCAGTCTGACGTCAGATTCTGCTCCCCAGTTCTGGCTATCAGGGTTAATTCTTACCTGTAAAAATAAGAAAAACAACATTTAAAGCTTTTATTTCAGGTATCTTATTTATCTATAACCAGTCATTTTCTCTTTAACAATCTCGAACTTTCTCTTCCCAATTCTCCCCCTCAAAATTCCTCGTCATCTCCCCAAGCCCGTGCTTTACCGCGCCATCGGTCAGTGGCCTTCGTCGGTGACGCGACAGATTCAAATTTGAAGAAAAGCGATGACACAAGTCTATGAGTGTCGTGATTTTCTTTACACATATTCATAATCACGTAGCATAAATGTACTTATTAATATAAAAAACCACAAAAATACAAAAAGACATAGCATATATAATCGTAGTTGTAGGTAGTGTTAAGTTATAATTATCATTATGTTAAGTGTTGTTAATAAATAGTCATTGTTAGGTTTAAGAAGCCTTGGATTTTAATCCTTAATTGTAGCAAAGAACCTCCACGTATCCTACACTGGAGGGGACGCCGCTGTCCCCTTCAGTACCTGCCAGCATTCAGTTGTCCCCGGATAGCCGAACGTTACATCTATATCAACACGATTTTCTTTATAGCTATCAATTTCGGCATATATTTTGGAAAGTTCTGTGGTAGTTGTAGCTTCTGTGTCGTCCTCGGACGACGAATCTTGCCTTTTGTAACAACGACACTGATGTGCCGCTTGTACTTGGTACAGCATCATTTTCTTTACAAGTAGCCTCCGCTATTTTGCCAATTGCCCTATCACTCTAAGGATTGAATAAATTAAAAACAAAATTACATTACCTATTTCAAGAATTAAATGACAGCTATGATATACATAATAGATACCTGTTTTAACGAAAGCATTTGTGCAGTGATTATTTTCAGATGCGTTTTAGCCTTTGTCTGTTGACAATAGACGTCTAAAAAAATCGCGGAATTAATCGCGTCATTCTTTAAAAGCTACGATTCCCTTGGTTCTATGTTATACAGAATCAGTCCAGCTGCATTTGAGTTCATAGTTTTCAGTTTCAATTTCAAGTTCAGCCGTTGTTTATAAAAATCTCAAAAAAATAGCTGGCTTTTCTGTAGCTTTCTGTAGCTTCATTCAATGGAGTGAGTACTTTCACAAGATCTTCTATTGTAATCCACTCCTCTTTCAATAAAGCTACCGGATGTTTTAAATTCTCATTACAAAACTCTTTATGCTCTATGAGTCCGTGTGGCATGTCGAATATGGAATTCAAGCGTGTCGGATCATCCATCCGCGGTTTTTTTTTTACACATACATGTTCTAACGAGTATCTGAAAAAATAATATATTATGAATAAATTAGAGCACCGAGCGCAATAGTAGGAGAAGCTACAATAATATACCTAAATGTAGGAGTTCTTAATGTTTTCACTACTTCGCGAGCACGGTCTAAAACTGCAATCTTATTTTCGGTAAAGAAATCTTTTATCGCAAGTTGCAGTGTATGTGCCGCACACGTTACTGATATTGTGTTTTGTCCAGAACAAAAACTTTCTGCCAAAGTTTCCACGCTTTGCTCGTGATTTTTCGTCTCTAAAAACTGCTTGTCTTTTTCCGGTTCAATTAAATTTTCAGAAGAAAATAATTCTACCGCTTTAACAATATTCCGCCCATTATCCGTAGTGATCGTGTAGATTTGATTGGTTTTAATATCGAATTCTTTTAAAACATTTTCGATCTCTTGTTTTAAATTATCGGCTTTATGTCTTTCGTGCAGCTCTTTCATCGGCAACGTGTATATTTTAATTTCGTTGTTGTGGATCATTTGAATGTTTATTCCAAGTATGGCTCGATCGTGACGCGTCGCTGTATCGATTTTTAATGAAATCAATCGTACCTTATACGACCTTTTGATCACGTTTTTCAAAAACTCATATTTTTCACTGACATAACCCATTATATTGTTGTAACTGATCACTGGGATATTTAAATCTTTGAATATTTGCTCCGTAAGAAGTTTAAATGCCTTGGAATCAAATAATACAAATGGTTGAGATTCTTTGGTAACAAAATCAACGCAGGCATTTGTCGCTTCTTCTGCGGACAGTTTAACAGAAAATATAGAGACGCGGTAGCGTCTCGACGCCAAGTACAGGAAAGACACCCTGTATATGTCGACTGTCGCTACCGCTATCATTTACTCGTCGCCGGGCTATTCCAACCTAACCTGAAACTTATTTGATTAATATCTCATGACGCCTGCAATATTTTTTAAATTTAAAGGCATTTTTCTTATGTATTTTTCTTCTGATTCTGATTCTTCAAGCCAAATTTTCGTCAACATAATACGTACACGCGTTACACACACACTGTGAGCCAAAAGAAACTAGTGTATGTTTCGTTCGTCGACTCTCGGGATCATTCGGCAGGGATCGTCAAATATAATACGCATATACGCGTTACACGCACACCTTCAGCCAAAAAGAAACTAACACATGTTTCGTTCGTCAATCGCTACCTTCACTATGCAATCTACTCCAAATTTTGACAGCTTACAGTCAGGTTATAACCTGACAAGTGTCAAATAAGGTAAGTTGTCAAAATTTGAGATGCCACGTTTTTACAAATATGTATCGTTGTAACCATTGAATGGCAACCAAAATGCAGTCTCAATCACAAGGTAAGTTGTCGAAATTTGAATTGCGTCATGTTTGTATATCATCAAACTGTTTTTTATTTGTCACTAAACTGAGGATTTTATGTATATGTAGATAGATACATGAAAAAGTCGAGGACGGAAAAAAGTATTATCAAATAAATCACAAAAAATAGAAAATAATAATAAATATAATATTAAAAATGATCTGAAGTCATTCCCTATGCAAATTATCTTTGTAAAAAGAAGTTAGATCCCCATAAAAATAACTTCAAAAAAGTAAAAAAAACTACGCCAAGTACACGAAATCAAATAAATCACAAAAAAATAGAAGATAATAATAAGTACAAAATAAAAAAAGATGTGAAATCAAAATGAGCTGCAAGTACATAAAGGTTCTTTTCAACTGCGCTTAAGATGACACAACTACATACATACAGGGTGTTCCGAAAATGCTGCGGGTCCTTAAAGGGGGTGATTCGGGGGATGATTGCAAACAACATTTTCCTTTGCGAAAATGCCCTCCGAGGTTTCGTTAACGAGATATTAATAAAAACTACCGACCAATCAGAGCTCGAGCCTTCCGCTGGAGCTCCCGCGCTAGCGTGGCCGCGCGCCGGGCCGCGCTGCGACTACGAACAAGCAAGGCAGCATGCATCGAAGGAAATTGCGTAGAATGGCAAATGAAAAAGACGTAAAAAAAAAATCGAACCTTGTGCCATTTAAAGTGAATACTACCCTCGATACTACCCCACTAGTGCAAGGGAGAAGTATGCATCTGTTTGTTCCTTGCACTAGAGGGGGCGCTGCCGGTCGCTGCGACCTGTCGCAGCTAGGAGATCCCACCTTAAGGCGAGGGGTGCTGGGTCTCCTTATTCTGCCCCGGCGGCACTGATATATAACACTGGATGCGGCATCGCCTCCTACAGCGTCTGAAGCCAAAATGGGGGCAGCCATGTTTGAGAACGAGCTACAGGCGCCGCCTGAATGGCGTCTCAAGTACTACGTTTCTGGATTCAATGGACGTTACTTTCTTACGTACTTCGTAAACGTAAACTCTACGTCGTAGAGGACGAAAATATTTCTTATGAGATACAAAGCGTTAGCTATAAATCAGTTCCACAAATACTGATAAGGAAAACATTGAACGTATTATGTAGTATGTAAAATACTATATATGTTAGTTAATGTGGAATAAAGAATAGATTTATATGTATTATGAATATAATATATACAGTTTATTACTGAAGTGGTTTGGATTACAACTTTAGGATTTTAATCTTAAATGTATAATTTATATACTTACTAAAAATATGTACAAAATATATGTATAAGGAAATTAATAGTATATATACATTAATACATCAAAACGGCATACTATTGTTGTTTCCGTCGAAATGACTGTTTTATAATTATTATCATTATTTGGGTTGATGCCCGTGGAGCGCTAAACCTCTGTGCTTGGTAATGCGCGAACGTTGAAGTACAGATCTTGCTTCCTACGTTTGTCCCCGCATAATTCTTCAGTATAAGACAGATTTTTTTTATATTATTAATACGTTGTGACGTCATTTTTTTCTGATACGTGTCCTATGTAGTTGAGTATGTGCACAGTGATATCAGTGGATTTTCATGACTCTCGTTTAGTTACCGTCGTAGCATTGATCTATAGAAAGAAGTAAATAAAGAAACAATAAATACAAGAAATGGTTATACAGTTATCAAATGCAGTTCTACATCGATGTCACTAAAGCTGTTTTCTACATAACATAGTTGTAAATTATATACATATAATACACATGCAACATGCAACATGCAACATGCAACATGCTTTTGATTAGTACTATTAATTTTTAGCTGGGTACCGAGATACTTGGCGGGTGGGGGAGTAGCATCTCTATTTTCTATAAAAATCCACTCATCATGCCCACAGAAATTAAATAAAGCGTTACTGATGCGCCCACACAATTTGGCGTGTTAAAAAATGACGTACATTCACTCCAGTAATATGTAAACTGTACTGCTTCGTAAATTCATACAGTCGGAGCTCTATGTACGAGTACAGAATTTTTTTTATTAGCACATGGCTATGATTTGTGCAGTCATGCACATTAGGATGGAGCGAAACAGGTGAAAAAAATGTTTAATACATATTCTCGTATTCCTGTATTACTATTTTTTGACCCGTGTCTGGAAGTGTGTAACTGTAAAATTTCAGCCGTCTGCGTTATTATTTTCAGGTGGCGCAGGTGACTTAAAGTTTTCGTAAAAATTGGGAAAACAGGGTTATAAATAAGTAATCACAAAATTTCTAAAAATAATTTTTAATTACTGTTACAACTAAAATTAGATATTACAGTGGAGGCTCACTGGAGGGGGCCAGTTTCCCCTCGATCGCTGTTCGCGGGACAAGTTCGGACCGGACAATGTATCTGATCTCGACCTTGAGTCAGTAGAACGAATGATGAACAATTGCTAGAGCGAGAGAGGACACTAAGGAAAGCGCAGAATACTTGATTTATAAAAAATGTATAAAGTCTCTATAAGTTTTTTTTAATTTACCATGCGCCACCTGAGGATGATGTAATAACTTATTAATTTTTGGTACGAATAATGCTTTAGTATAGGGTCAAAAATTAAACATACAGTGTTGGCGAAATTGTCAAAAAAAAATTTTCACTCCACCCTAATGCACATCCATCGTGTCCCTAACGTGGTCATATAAGGCTGCGAAGATATTCGGAGTTGAAGTTAGCACTTCTTTGAAAGCTGCATGTGCCAGTACCGCAGGAAAATTAGGTTCTATTGGCGGTTTCCCATAATTTGAATTAAGTGCCCTGCGGAGTAACTTTTCCGCGGCGGAGCATACATGCACGACACTGGAAGAAGGCGTGACGAGATATCCGCGACTTTTCGTTTGTATAAAACTGAATTCATCATTTCCAGCACTTTCCTCTGTTGCATAACATGCTTCTAAGCATTCCATGCAGTGTATTTTTAGTTTTAATTTCCTCCCGATGTATCCAGCTATGTATGCAATCGCTTGTTGGGAGTACTCACTTAGATTACAGTTCAGTGCCCATTGAAAATGTAAAAATTCTCCTAATCCATCATCAACTAAATTGTTCTCGTCCAGGTTATATTTTTCTTTAATTCTATTGTTCAAACATTCTTCATATATTGTAGAATCAAGCCTGTCTAACTTCACATGCTTTTTTGTTGAAGTGACGTGTAAAATCTTTGTTTTGTCCATGGCTTGCACATTCCCAGTGGACCAGTGGACATCATGCCGTATCAGCAACCGCTTGTACGCAGAAATGAATTGCGATGTGGTTGGGTTGGGACACCAACCACTCCTTCCCCGTATGGCGCAAAAAAAGTTCGATGTGGTCTTGGCTCATCTTATAAGTTAACAAATATTTTAGCATTGGTGTCGTTTTAACGTATGCATCAAAAACGTTGATAGTTGCCAATACTGCATTATACAGTCCTATGAACCCAGCTTTTCTGCGGCATAAATATATGGGCGTGCCATCTTCTGTCCGTAAATTTTTTAAATACTGAATTTCTTGCAGTATTTGGGGTCGCCACAACTCTTCATTTTCCGCGGACAGAGGTCTTTTGTGGTGCTTCCCCCACGGATTCCTCACATTTAAAAAATCAAAAATTTTATTAATGCATCTGATGAATTGAACTGTTGCTTCACAGCCACGAAATTGGGGCAGTTTTAATGTTTCCCAGCAAAAGTGTATTGCGTCTGCAACACTGTCGCTGAACGTTTGTGCAGCTAAATATACTTTCATTATCATTTTCTTGTAATGTATGTGTGCACCTCGAAGCTTATTTCCTAACCGCAAGCCCTCTTGTTGTTGGAGGTCCGCTAGATGTTCAATATACTTCCAACTAATTTGGTTATTATTTGCATCTAATAAGTTGCGGTACTCTCCCAAACAGTTCCGAACATTCTTGAGCATATGACAAGGGTCGAAAAATACCTGAATACATGGTTCGGTAGTAATTGGGTGTTCGAAGTACGGTTTTGGATCATTGTCTGCAATGTCCATATCTGCGCCAAGCAGTTGTGCCATGCAAAAGTTAGTGGCAGGACCATCCATTGTTAGGGAGCATACCTTAACTCCAATGTTGCTTAATCTTATTAGCGTTTCCTTTATTATATTACTTCTTTCTACACCCGTCAGATAGTTGATTAATAAATATGCTACTGGTAGCTTCCAATTTGAATTTAAAGGAACTACCATTAGAACAAAAGCGTCGCTTACCTCAGACAGATCGTCGTGTCCTTCACCAGAGCCCATGCCAATGTCTACGTGACCACGAACCTTCCCATCACGTCCCCTTTGATACCCTTTCTTTATGCTCATCTCATCCACAATCAGTGCACACACTAAGTCCATACCTTTTTCTCTTTCTAATTGTACTTTGTACTGCAGTGTTGCAAAAGCTTCCGTGGTATATCCTGGATCTGCGTCTATGTTTGAATACCACCCCCTTAACGTGTCTACATGTGGCAAAGCTAATTTAAATGTGTCACGTACATAATTGTATGCTTTTGGTGAATAAAAATGCAAAGTTAAAGCAAAAGCTCGCAGTTCAGGAGGATATAAAGCCTTTGACACCGATTCATTCCGCATGTTCTTTGTCATGCGTAAAAATACTTGCAGCGGGGCATCTTGCAACACAGAGATACTTGCCAAAGCCTCTTGAGAAACTAGATTTAATTTCCGTAACTTCCTTACCACGTCTTTTAGAGAGCATACCCTCTTTTGCAGGCGGTTAACCTTCTGCCTCAACATTTTATTCAAATGGCGTGCTCGCGTCAATTTTTTATTAGTAGTACGCATCTTTGCCTCAGAAATAGGGCCCTTTACACGGTCGGTCTTGCGCGCGGTCCGGCCCGCCTGCATCACGAGCAATCAGAAGACTACCCCCCTTCTTCAAAACATCTTGCATATTACCTCTCTTCATCATTTATCTTAGATATAACATCACTTGCATATCTATATGTATTTATTGTCTATCAATATTAGTTTTTATATTAAAACAAGCAGTGACATGGTAATTATTGCCGTTGATAGTAATAATTATGATCGTCACAACAGTGAATGTGTTAACTGCAATTTCATTTGCCATCGCATTGCCGGGGAAACATTTGGACATTTTTAAAGTACCCTTGTAAAATTTTACAGTCGTTATAACTGAGTCATAAACCATTTCCAGAATTTATAGCACCTTCAGGTCAACCAAATGTAGCTTCCTAAAAACAGATGTTTCAGTGTACCCTACAGTAACAGCATTTATGATATCCTCTATAAGCCTGGTGCATCGAGGAATTTGAGATACTTTTCGCGAACGTATATCGCGATCGTGTCTTGCCGATCGTTTCGCAGATCGATGATATGTATCGAACAAGTAGTACACAATACACCACTGCGGTGGATCGTGTAAAAAGCATGTGGAGTCGACGTAGAAATGGGAGCCCGAACTCGCTGTCTCTAAGTAGTGACGGGTACGACCTTCTGGCCCGCGCGAAGGAGCGCCACGATCCGGCTTCACGTACTTTTGCGGGCCGCGCGGCGTGTGGCGCGCTGGCCCGCGGGCCGGACCGCGCGCAAGACCGACCGTGTAAAGGGCCCTATTCGCAGGCATTTGAGCATATCCATGGTCGAGTTGCACGATTTTTTTAAAATGGGACTGAGGATATCTCGTACTGCTTGTGACATTTATTATTTGTGGCATATGTATTGCAAGGCCTATGAATTTTAAGATGATACGAATTATTATACTAACATTGAAATTGAGAAACAAGTAAAAAGAACGGTATCAATGTTAAATATGATTTGTAAGCATACCTTCCACAGAATTATGAGAACTATGGGGTTCATTCATTATTGCATCCATAGAATTGGCCTCATGCTCGTGTGTAATCACCACATTTTCATCTACAACTAATTGTAAATGTACAAAATGATTATGGTTATAGTACATTTGACACGTGTGAGTATAATTACGTATGAAGTTGGTCATAGTTTCTACAAAAGTTGTACAAATGTTACCTGATAAAGGTCCATTTGCACTGGATCTATAGTTTTCGTGCATAATAATAGTTGGGATGCTACCCTTCTTCACTCTCACCAGCTTATATTTTTTATCTAAACACTCTGGTGAAAAGTGCTTTGAACATATAACAGAATTATCCTTAGGCATGAAGTTTTCTTTGCCAATATTTGCAAGCCACTGATGTAACTGCTTCACATTTTTTGGAAATCTAAACAACAATGCACTGTTCAGTTACAATACTTAACCTATACAAAAATATGAGGGTGCTCGGCTACTGATGGTCATCCTTTTCAGGATAAAATGAAAATGTACAATAAAATTTTTGGATATCACGCTTCATTTTCAAGAAAATTGACTTTCAATTTTAGCAAAATACACGTACATCTATGTACAGTTTTAGGCATCTTAAGGGTACGCGGAGGTAAGGAGATATTAATTGATACTTACTTGTGAAAGGATACTCCACTCGTAGGCTTCATTGTTTTGCAAATGATACATCTACCCATTTTGTTATATTTCGATAAACAAAACCTAATAGAGAACTCACGAGAATTCAATATGTATAAATGCTTGATGCACGGTAGTACGTCTCGAACAAGAATGAACAGGAATGAGGAAAGGAGTCCTTTCAAAGGACGCCGAGGAGGACGCCTTCGAAAAGTCGCGTAGTACATGAGACGCCATTCAGGCGGCGCCTGTAGTTCGTTCTCAAACATGGCTGCCCCCATTTTGGCTTCAGACGCTGTAGGAGGCGATGCCGCATCCACTGTTATATATCAGTGCCCGGCGGCCAGGACTCGGGCTGTCCGTGGCTCCTGCGCGGACTCCCATGGCTTCGGCGCCTCTAATACTGGAAAGGCCGGGAGGTAACGGGCGTCGACTTCTAGTATGGCCCGGATACAGCCCGTACAATTTTCTGGCGTCTCCCATTCCAGATGCCGGCAACGGCAGCGCGCGCACTTGGTAAGTGCCACTGCCCGCTTCTCCTCAGCAAGCAAGTGGGCCGGGATCAGGTCATATTCTGTCCTGATCGGTTCGATCCGTTTTTCTGGTCCGATTTACCCAAACCCATCCCTCACTTCCGTTGAAGCTCTTGTTCGGTCTCACGCATAGTCTCCTTGCGAAGGGTGCGTGCAAAGGTAGCGGTAACACTGCCTCCGCCAGCGAGGATATTGGTTCGTGGTCATTGAATTTCGGAGTATCCATTGTAGCGATTAAATTCGTGGGTTAAACTTTTACAATATTCGGGACGACTGTTACTCGCACGCTTGATTGATGTCTTATACGCTATTATCCCAACTACCTAATTATCGCAGCCGAGCGCATCGCGGGGGTCCGTTCTACGAATATCGCGTGGGGTGTTTTTCTGCCATCAGCGAAACCACGCCCTAAAATATTTCGAAGCATGGCCGGTACCCACGAAACTTTTCGCTCTCTCTACATGGGTTCACTCACTTGCCCTCGTGGACGGTATAACGGGTAGGTCGGAAGGAAAATATGTTATTGCAAGAGGACGGGGTCCGGAAATTATTTAAGTGGGGGGGGGGGCGGCGGTGTGGTACCATTTCTATATCCAGAAATGTTTATTTCCTTAAGGCCTGGCGATGTTGAGTCCGGTGTGACCTCCAAAAACGGTATCCAATCCAGACAATAAGGAGGATGATGAAAATTCCTCCCAGTCCAGGCAGTCCATAGGTGACATAAGTTGTTAGGTTTGATGATGGGTGGCCAGCTCCCTTGCCTGTCTTTCTATGTCCTCCAGTGCGATTGCGTTTGCTTTCGCATGGGCATTGTGAAGGGTCCCCTGCGGTTCCTCTTCTTGATGGTCGGCTAAGATTTTCACGTGATGTTCCGTGAGAGTTGGCAGGATTTCCGGAATGTTGATGTCAATAGATGGTTTGTATATGGTTGTCAATGCCTCGGTGTCGACTCCGGATGCCCAGATCTTATCGGTCCCGATTTTGGCCTGACATTCCCTCCTCAGTTGTAGTATTCCTGCACCCTGGAGCACTTCATATCCGGCCGCGTGCTTGTTACATTGTACCTGCAGTGCTCGGGTGTCTTTGATGGAATATAACCAGATGTTGGGTGCGACCATCTTCTTGAGGAAAGTTCGGCATCCGGGGAGGGCTTGGATGTTGCAGCTAGGCCACCCGATGTTCTGTGGTTTTAGCAAGACATCTATCTCACAGCTTGGTGCTTTTTCCATGTCTTGGAGTGGTACGCTGAGTTCGCACATGTACATCCGATGGTGTTTCCTGCATCCCGTGATGTAGTTTTCGTCGGGCATGAAGTATTGAGAGTTGCTCTGGCCGATGGCTAAATATGGTGTTCTTGGTGTTATGAATATAGGGGTAGAGACATTGGTCGATATAGTCTGAAACGAAGGGCACGATGTCGAGTGACAAGATGATTCGGTCCTGTAAATAAGCTACGTTCAATATGGTCACCCCTTGTAGCTGTGCGGAATTTAATTCTTCCAGAGTCAGCGGGAATTCGTATAGCGTGGTTTTGTGGATTCGTTCGCAAGTCTGCGCAAGCTGACTAGGGGACAGTACGGCCGGATGTAAAACACCGAGTTTCGTGAACGTGAGCGCGTCCGTAATTACAATGAGCGCGGTTATATATTCGTCCACGTGCCTGGTCATCATAAGCGTCCATATCGAAAAGGCTAATTCTAATTCTACTTTTGTTTCGCGTGCGTCTAATTGAAGTGTACCCGACGCTATTTCCTTAATTCTATCACCCATGTGTATATCCTGGAATTCGGATATTATAATATGTGTTTAGTTTCCTAAAAATTCGGCGAAATGATTTTGATCTTTATAGAGTTTATCTATTTCCTTATTGTAATATTGCGCGTCGTCGTTGTCTAGGGTTCTGAAAAGGGCCTTACTCAGCGATCCGATGAATCCCAATGGTACCGATCGCTTGGTGCGGTGGCTTTCCCAGTATGGTGACAAGTAAAGATTCACTTATAAGGAATAGAGTTTCCCGATTTAGAATATGTAGTTTTAGAGTACTCTTAGTAACTAAGAAATCCTGAAAATTATATCTGCACTGGACCTATTTTATTTATGATATCAATAACATTCAATATAGCCTCAAGACGTATGCGAAAAAGGGCAAAATCCTCTTTAAGAATAATTGGCTAAACCCTGGCATCTGTATATTTTTTGCGGTGCTGAATCCGAATATGAAGTTATTGTTTGAGTAAAAAAAATCCTAAGGTAGTTCTCTTAATAAAAATCGGTTTTTTGGAGATAACACAAAAAGGAAAGGCCGAAGAATAATTTAAATATTTTTTTCGGATTACTCGTACCAATTTACTTCAAAATCCATTTTAACCTGTTTTTAACTCCCAAGGGCTACATCTGGACCAGAGGTCTGCAACGGGCGGATATATCGCGGGTCTACCCGCCCGAAGCTGACGCAACTTTTATCCGACCCGCCCGTATCCGCGCTATACCCACTAATACCCGCGGTATGCTATACGCGTTCTTACCCGCTGTGCACCCAATGTTCGCTGTTACTCATTATCAGAAACGGACGGTAGCCCAAATCGAGTTAATATTTTATTTTTATTATAATTATTAAAAAAGGGAAAGTAACAAAAATTCCAATACTGCAGAGAAACATAAAACTTTTAATGTATAAATAGCATAAAATAATATTGCACTATATACATACTATTACAAAATAAAAAATACAAAACATTGTAGTTAAACATAAATGAAGTGACATTTAAAAATGATATTTCCGCTTCTTCAGAAGACTAGAAATACTCAATGGCTGTATTACATATTGCATTCACGATATGTGTTCCTTTAATAGCATAAGCCAGCGGTCCAGAATTTAAAAAATTGCCGCAAAAACTAATTTCGGCCGCAAGTACGGTCGTGCTCGTAGAAAGATTCTACCTGACAGCATCGCGGAATGTTTTGTAAATAGCAAGAATCAAGAAAACTATTTTGCCAGGAATTGTGGACGCAATTGAACATAGTATTTGTACTTCTACTACAGATTTTTCGACCGATAAGTATACGAAAACATCGTATTACACCGTAAGGGGACATTATATAAATGAATCGTGGGGTTTAGTAACAAGAGTACTGTTCACAACAGACTTTCCAGATGAAAGCAAAACCGGCGAAAATATAAGAAGAGTATTGAATCGTCGATTTGAAAAATTCGGAATTCCATTGGATATGATACATAATACATTTGTCACAGGTCAGGGAAGCAATGGACACCATCGAGCCGTGGCCAGGTTGAATTGCTCTGCGCATCAATTCCGCACTCCGTAATGTATTAAAAAAACAATTCCTTTCAGATTTGTAGATTTGTAGATTATTGAACGATCA
Organism: Andrena praecox; assembly: GCA_963932275.1. Classification (NCBI taxonomy): domain Eukaryota; kingdom Metazoa; phylum Arthropoda; class Insecta; order Hymenoptera; family Andrenidae; genus Andrena; species Andrena praecox. The sequence continues at coordinate 12,436,082 of OZ010731.1, read as the reverse complement.
AACGAACTTACCTGTACGTGAAGTTCGATCGTAATTATACGAGGGTCTCGTCCGAGATGATTACAGGTGTAGTATCACTACTTCTGCCTAGTTATGCCACGACTTTAGAGTTTTTTTAAAACGGAAGCGGGCCCTCCTGCGGAGGTGGCGCCCCCGCGGCGATCTCGTCATATCGTTTAAAGTGTACTGTATAAAATTGTTTGTCTGGAATTTGGATAAAAGAATACCTTGAGGTTCTTTGAGGAATAGACCTATTAAGGGTGGGACTGTAATCATCTCGGACGAGACCCTCGTATAATTACGATCGAACTTCACGTACAGGTAAGTTCGTTTGATCGTTCAATTATACTTCGTGTCTCGTCCTCGAGATTACAAGTGTAGATGTTCAGAGTACGGCAAACGATTTTCTTGATCTTATCTGTATTGTCTTGAATACAAATAAGTACTGTTTATTGCATCTAACAATATTAAATCTACGTTGAACAAGTAGTTTAAGTGCTTATCTATGAAAAAGAGGGAAGATATAAGATTCTTTGGTTCTATTCATCTATTTGGAGAGGAGGACAGCTATAGCGAAACTGGACTGTCCTCTCAAAATGGGTCTCTGATAAAACCTCGCAAAAGTTTCTGAATTTTTGAACCATCCTGCTGTCCTTCTTATCATCTCTAGACCAATTCTTTTTTCTGCCGCTTTAGAGGTAGCTGCGTGTCTCACACTATGTCCAGTGAATCTCTCGTCTACTCCAAATTTGGATAACGTCGCACAGTGGTCTAGAATTAAGAATTTGGTGACATTTGTCTATAGTACAAATGAGAACGGCAACAGCGTCGCACGCATTCTTACTAGTACAATCATATGTTGATACATCCGTCATTTATGGGCTGTTGATAAAAGTATAGGTTCGTGTAGGTCAGGTACATGTTGCCGTTCTCATTTGTACTCGCGCGAGCGCCGCCAGTCTTAAATGGATAACCCTGTATCTGTTAAAAATAATAATGTAAAAAAATCGTTTTCGACAATGAATTTACCCCGACGTATAGTATGACTTTCACATGAACAGTTCTTTTGTATTTTTAATACATTACGAACTGATGTACCTAGCTGTACACACATAGCGCCGACACCTTGCGTATTCAAAAAATCAAAGTTTGAAATTACAGAAAATTTATTACATAGTTTATTATGTAATAGTTAATAATTTTTCATTAAATAGTTTATAAATAACAAACACAATATTGGAGCACGATGAGAGTCGCGCGCGTTAAGCGATTCTGTTACCGTGAGCGGCTGTGGATACGCCGCGCCGGATGCCGAGCGGGCCGCCGCGCCCGTTGACTACCACTGCCGGCTCCGCGCGTTTTGCCAAACTATTTCGCTTCTGTATTGAAAACAAAACGAGACTTACCACTTCTGTTGACGCTTTCCGGAGGAAAACTGTCTGCTGCATCGCGTGGAATGGTCAGATTTTCTCCCAGATCCTTATTTTTGGAAATAAATTGAAGGATATCTGCCAAAATGGGTGCATTTCGGGTGTCCTTTTCCCTTTGAAGGTTGTTTAAACATATTTAAATGTTCATAATGCAATAATAACTTATATCGTTGTATTCGGGAGGGTTCATAGAATAATTTGACGCAACGAGCAACCGAATAACTATTACCGTTTCGGCATAAAAGATGTTCAAATTCGAATATTTGCAATTTTTTTCATAATCGAATTACCTATGAGAAACGGCTATTGAATGTTACAAGTCCAGATGGCTGTTGTACTGTGTAATCAACGTATAAGCCCATTTTTTTCTTTAAATTGTTTCTATATTTCTTCTTTCCTTTTATTTTTCATTTCTTTCATCTCATCTGTATTCGCTGTCCATTTTTTGAAGGGCAAATTATATGATACATGTAACATACACTCCAGACACCTAATCCAGGCGTGTAGTGATGACATTCCAAAGGAATAATTTGCACTAGTGCATAGTTTGGCATTTATTAGTTCTAAATTGTTCATTTGAATTGGTGTTGCATTACAAATATAACACCTCATAGCCGAAGAAGAGCCCGTAATGACGTTACATACTTTATTATCAACCATGGTTAATTGCATGGCATATTCTATTTGAACATTTCTTATCTTTAGTGGTTCTAAACTTTTAATCTCTTTGTTGATACGGTTGATTTCTTCATTAATAAGGTCGTTACTTTCCTTTATAAATTGAAATTTTATTGGTCGACAAAACCAAGGCGATGAGGGCGTTGGATTTTCCCATACTATTTAAGAATTTAATTTATTTTCTAATCTTAAGGGAACTAAACTCGACACAAACACCGCATCATCATCTGCATCACAATTTGTATTTCTTATTTGTTTGTAACGCGGTTGTCCTGATGCTCCATCACAACCCCATTTGCATATAAGTACCTATTTTGTGTTTTCTATTACTTTATCTAAACCTTTCAGTATTCTGGAAACTGTGTGGTCCAATAAACCCTGTAGATACACTTTCGCATATATTTCCGTAATTTCTGTTTTATCTTTTGGCGGATAACAATTCTTTTTCTTTGTCAATAATTTGAAGTAAGAAGACCATCGATTATTCCTGCATTTTAATGCTTCGTTTCGTATGGTTATGTACTGGAATTTTGACAGTTCTGCCATAACAAATATAGATAAAGCTTTTTCCGTAGAAAATACTTTCTGTTTTGGTATGCATCCTTCTTTAAAAATACGTTGCACGCTCTTGTTATATTCGGTCGTCTCCAAATATTGAAGTAATCGTGCCTTTTGATGCATACCACATCTTGTAAAGCTCATTTTCGTTGCATTTAATAACTCCTTTAACGAAAAATTGTTGTTCAAAGACCGAGCTCTTCGAACTTTTTCCCTCGCACTACACTGCGAAAATAATTTCCTTCCTTTGTGAACAGATACAAGGGTTGACGGATTTGCTGCAGTACTTGTTGATGGCATATCCTCTAAAATTGCATTTGGATACGAAAAATCTTGTTGTAACCATTCATTGTTTGTTTTAAGAAAGTGTTTTTCCGTGTAATGGGATTTAACCCACTTCTGTTTCAACTTATGTTTGTGAAAGGATGTTACAAACGCCGGATAAGTTATGTTCGATAAAGATGCACAAAATGCAGTGATTGAGTTCACTGATTACGTACTTTTATTAGAGAATGCCGTGTTTGAGCGCGAGCTTTAACAATGAGGAGTTGAGAACAGTTTCGGTGGAAAATGAATAGGATGAGTGTTTGTGAGAAACTGAACACGCGCACCGCGTCACCACGTGCTCGCCTTCCAATTCAGATTTTTACGTCGCGTAGCGAATTAACTGAAGTGAGCTTGAGCTTGGTATTGAGCGAGACTTTAGTTGGGAAAACACTTGATACGAAGCGAGAGCTGCGAATTCAACGGTTGCAACAAAACGATATGATCGCGAAGACACGTCTGAGCTTGCACGCCGTTTTTACAAGATCGAGTTCAATATGGTTGAGAGTTTTTGCCCGGCGTCGTCTCGAACGTTCTCGACGAGCGCTCGACATGGTGAAATCTGATTGGTTGGGCGATGAACGGTGTGATTTGGATTGAATGAGAGCGTGGACGGCAAGATCTGATTTGTCGATCGATTGTAGATCTGCCGTTGAGTTCCGCTGCCCGTAACGTGCTGCGGTGAGATGAAAGTGGCGGTGAAATGAACTGCTTGAATCTCAAACAACTTAAAACAATATTTTTTGCAACATATTTTTAATGCTTCCAAGTTTTTAGAAGAGATATCGATATGTTCACATATTTTTGTGTGCAAAAATAAGTAATGACCCATATATCTTGTGGAACTTTTTAAAGCAAGATATAAATCTTTATTTTTTCTAAAAGTTTCCATTTTCACTAAATAAATAATATCTGGATAGCAAAGAAGAAAATGTTGAATGTACAAAATAACTCATGTGATGTGTAATGTGTAATTTGTAATCTTTAATTGACTTTGTACTTACCAAATAGAAGTACAATGAAATATGATGTACACGTAAAACACAAATATAACTTACACTTAATTAACAAAAAATTAACAAAACAAAACTTAACACGAACAAAACAAAACAAAAAGTGAACAGTAACTTTTAAATGCGTACGAAATGCTTGGAACGTCTTACTATGCGGATGCAGGCTCGAATGGTTCTGTGCAACTGAATGCAGACAGAAAGTCGAAATCTTATTCGAAGGCTTATCTACACCATAGCATAAACCAGAGATGGGCATTATTTAAATAAAAAATTATTTAAATAACGTATCAAATAAAATAGGCTTTACCTTTATTTGTCATCAAATAAAAATAAAAATAAAAATAACCCAGAGTTATTTTTATTTCAAATAAAAATAAGTGAGAGTTACTTTGATTTGAAACGTCACAAATAATTTATTTCGTTCGACGTGAATATATCCGTTGGCCACAAATAATTTTCTCGCTTGACGTGAAGTTATCCGACGGCCACAAATATTTTTCTCGTTTGACGGAATTCATTTTAACCTTAAAATATTTTTGTCGTCTTTCCATGCATTTGTATTTGAAAAAAATTATTTGAAGCGCAAATAGCTCTGGGAGTAGAGAGCGAGAGAGAGGGGGAGCGTGTGCGACAAGGATAGAGATAGATGATACTTTTTCGCTCTCTGTAGCGGTAAGCAGGAGAGCATGATGCGATGAGGTAGTTGTTAGAGCGATTTTTGGATTAATAATTATTTTGTGTTAAGTAAGTTATTCGTGAAAGTTAGTGCGGAATGTAACGAAGGGGCTGTGTTTTTTCAGCAAATACTGTGTAAATGCGTAAATTATTTACAGGTAATGTGTAATTGGTTTGGTTGTTACCTGGTGTAATAATTTTCATACAATTTTAAATATGTAAACAATCGGTTTTATTTATTAAATCATTCCTGTAGGCATATTAACAATATATCAATTATAATTTATTCAACAACTGCAGGTAAAACTCATATTTTTACAGATGGGCACCTGAGCACCCTGGGTATTGAAATCAGGTAGACAAACTTACAGTTTATTTATTTATTTATTTAACGGGAAATACCCTTTAGTTGCAATAAAGCATAAAGCTAAGTAAAAGACAGTCTGTAATAATGACGCAAGAGAAAAATATACAAAGTCGTTTTTAAATATACAAAGAGTAGAACATAGATTATGTACACACACACACACACACACACACACACACACACACACACACACACACACACACACACACACACACACACACACATTTTATTGATGGACAGCCAGGCACTTTATTGATGGACAATTATAAGGTTGAAAATTTCACATTGCCTAATAAATATGTCGGTACATGGAAAATTTTCTACCTGATTTCAATATCCCAGGGTACTCAGGTGCCCATCTGTAAAAATATGAGTTGTACCTGCAGTTGCTGAATAAATTATAATTGATAAATTGTTAATATGCCTACAGGAATGATTTAATAAATAAAACCGATTGTTTACATATTTAAAATTGTATGAAAATTATTACACCAGGTAACAACCAAACCAATTACATATTACGTGTAAATAATTTACGCATTTACACAGTATTTGCTGAAAAAACACAGCCCCTTCGTTACATTCCGCACTAATTTTCACGAATAACTTACTTAACACAAAATAATTATTAATCCAAAAATCGCTCTAACAACTACCTCCTCGGATCATGCTCTCCTGCTTACCGCTACAGAGAGCGAAAAAGTATCATCTATCTCTATCTTTGTCTCACACGCTCCCCCTCTCTCTCTCGCTCTCTACTCCCAGAGCTATTTGCGCTTCAAATAATTTTTTTCAAATACAAATGCATGGAAAGACGACAAAAATATTTGAAGGTTAAAATGAATTCCGTTAAACGAGAAAAATATTTGTGGCCGTCGGATAACTTCACGTCAAGCGAGAAAATTATATGTGGCCAACGGATATATTCACGTCGAACGAAAGAAATTATTTGTGGCGTTTCAAATGAAATTAACTCTCACTTATTTTTATTTGAAATAAAAATAACTCTGGGTTATTTTTATTTGATGAGTCTCGAATAGAATTTTTGTCCTTTATTCGAAATCAATTTTTTATTTGAAATAATTTTTTGCCCATCTCTGGCATAAACACATCAAGTATCTATGGTCTAAACAGTTTCTTCGGAGAAACGCCATACCTCCTTACGAATTTGGGACGATGCGGACGTGATACGTAAAACGCGACGCGACGCGACGTAACACTGACGGCTTTAAACTGTAATAATTTGAAAAGTTGGACGAAGTTGGAAATGATTCTTACGTGATTACATAGAGCAGGAGTGCACAAGGGAGCTGTTTTAGCGCCTAGCTGCGAGCAACCCGTTTGTCCCGTTGCTAAGTTTAGAATCGGTGAGGAGAACTGCAGTAGTGTACGTGCATTTGCTATGACTTGAACCCAGCCGTATATACTTACGCTACTACTGCAGTTCTCCTCACCGATTCTAAACTTAGCAACGGGACAAACGGGTTGCTCGCAGCTAGGCGCTAAAACAGCTCCCTTGTGCACTCCTGACATAGAGGAAGATATGCTGAAAATATTTCAATTTGGTAGAATGTGGGCCTTTTTGGGACTTTAAAGATATCCTCTCTTAAAGTAAAGAATCTCGAAAATTTACCATACTGCATTCAGCATTATTTTTTTAATGGATTATTTACATTAATTACTAATAAAAGATTCCATTTTATCACACAAGATTACTCTTTAATTTAAAAACAAGCAATTTTCACTACTTTCCTCTACTATTCGACTTTCCTTATAACTTGAAAACGAAAAGTTTTCTCAACATGCGACTTAAACCACTGAAAAGAGTATTAAATAAAGTACCAATTAAACAGCTATTAATTTTTTTTATAACAATTAACTTAAAAAAATTGAAAAAATAATAAATAAATAAATGTAAAAATTATTAAGTTATACATCATTAGAAGGGGACGATTTTTTCCTATTTTTTGGCGCAAATTTCGTTTCGATATCTTATATAGGTCAAAAGCTATAGACAAATGTCACAAAATTCGTAATTCCAGACCACTGTGCGTCGCTTTGATCCATCTCCCCAGTATTTGTGCAGATTCTGCTTCGTGAGGCTTACGAAATGAGACGAAGAGTCGCTTTTTAGATTTCCTCAATACGCTTGTTACCTCTAAGTATCTGACAATGGTCCTGGCTGCACAAAGCTCAGGTTTATCATTAAAGAAGGGGTGAATTAATAGCGGCTGTAAAGCTCCCGGCCTGGACGTCTTAATGTTATTGGGTATTCTTATTTCAACCCCTGAACTTGAAACATGTATATTCTCAGTTGTGATGAGGGAGAACGTCTGAGACCTATGAGCAGGGGCGAGGGCCAGCAACAAAATCGTTTTGCTTGTGAGGGATTGGAGATCTAATGATTCTAGGGGATATAGCTGGGAGAGTTTATCCAGCACAGGATCTGTATCCCATGTGGCATCGTACCTGGGCCTACTTGGTCTCAGTTTAAACACTCCCTTTAAAAATCTAGACATAGATATTTCTAGAGAGGTCCTCCGATGCTATTAAGGAGATTGCGGACCTTGCTGAATTCAGTGTTCCATACGATGCTCCCTCTGCAAACTTTTGTGTAAGGAATCTTAAAACCTCTGATGGGTCTGTGTTTAGTGTATCCCGATCTTCTTCTTGACAGAAAGACCACCAACCCCTCAATGTAGTGCCATATTGCTTTAATGTAGACTTAGTCAGGGATGCAATAAGAATATCCAAGGATGCCGTTGGAAGAATTTTCCTTATGTAGGCTTTCCTGATAACCTGGCTGCAACCAGGGTAAGTTTCGCGGCCAGTGGGTGGTGCTGATTGCTGAGAGGTGAAATTAGTAAATTAATGTGGGGCTGGAAAATGATGTGTTCAGGCGTACAGAGACGATTAAAAAGAGGAAACCATGGTTGTGAGGGCCAAAGTGGGACCACAACGTTACGGGTAGCCTGATTATTAACAATCTTCTGTAATACTCTGGCTATTGTAGCAAAAGGGGGAAAAGCGAAAAAATTTTGGCCTTTCGAATTGATTGTAAATGCATCAATTGCGAAAGCGTCTGAATCTCTCTCCCATGCGCAGTATAAGCGACATTTTGTGTTGGCTCGTGACGCAAATAGATCGATTGAGGGCCTACCAAGTTGTTTAACTATCTTCTTGTACGCGTAGTCCGCCAATTGCCACTCGGTATCTATATTTTTTATGCGAGATTCACTATCCACCTCCGTGTTCTCTCGGGAAGGAATGTAAGAAGCGTAAAACCTGATTCTCCATGACTCACACCAGGTCCAGATATCCCTTGCGAGTCTATGAAGGAGAGGGTATTGTGTACCACCCATCTTATTAATGTAGGCTTTTGCCGTTGAGTTATCTACTCTAAGGAGTATCTCACATTCGAGAATATCTGACGCGAAACACTTTAGGGCTAAGCCCGCTGCTATTAGCTGTAATGCATGGATATGCAGACCTCGTTCATCTTTTTTCCAGAAACCGTGAGCTCGTTTACCTTCACAGTAGGCTCCCCATCCGGTCAACGATGCGTCTGAGAAAATCTCCCTTATATAATTAGCGGATCTAATTTTGGGAGAAAAAGAAGGTAATTTTTGTTGCCACCATTCCAGATCTTCCATTATATACTTAGGTAGCGTCATAACTTTATCGAAGTTATCATTATTGTTGGTAAAAGCTTTAATTTTTGCTCTTTCAAGTGACTTACAATGAAGAGTTCCATATTCAACTGCTGGGCAAGCAGCTACTAAAGTTCCTATTACCTGTGCAAAGTCCCGAATCTTGTGGGACCTGGTTCTAAGATAGTGACGTACCTGACTACCTAATGCTTCTCGTTTTTTAGGAGTCAGTCTAACTGTGAAGGATCTTGAGTCTATGATAAACCCCAAATATTTACATCTAGTCTGAGGGATGAGGTTACTCTTTTCCTCGTTTATTATAAACCCTAGAGAGGTTAGTAAGGTTTTCGTTGTTTCTATGTTCTCCTTGCAGGAAACAGTCTATTCCTATGCACAAAATGTCATCTAAATAGATGATTGATAGAAGATTATTAGATCTTAGCGAGTTAACTACCGGTTTCATTACCTTTGTGAAAACGAATGGGGCTGAACTCAATCCAAATGGCAAGCATGTGAATTCGTATAATTGACACACAAAACACAAATCTAAGGTATTTTCTATGACTACAATGGCCTGGGATAAGGAAATAAGCGTCCCTGAGATTTATGGTACCTAAGTAATCCCCGGGTGATAATAACCTACATGCCATTCCCAGGTCCTCCATCTTAAAATGTTCCTTAACGAGAAACTCGTTGAGCTTTTTTAAATTAATTATGAACCTGCTGCTACCGTTTGGCTTTGGGACTAAAAAGAAGTCCGATATAAACTGTCCCTTCACTCGATTACATAATTCGATAGCCCCAATTTCTAAAAGTCTATCTATCTCTGCCTGAACCGTGACCTTTTCCTTTTCTGACCATTTGCGCATGGGAGGAGAAGTAGACTGATAGATTGGTGTTTCTATTGGCAACTTATAGCCCTTAATGCACTCCAGTATAAAACTATCCTGTGTAATTGTGGCCCACTGATTGATAAATTTTTTCAATCGTCCTGCTGATTTTATCACCGTTGAGACCTCTAGGGGGTGGCTTCGTTGCCCTGTATTGTTTTTGGTTTTGTCGGTAAAATGGTCTCTGGTAGGGTGTTCCCTTGTAGCCCGTCTGTGTCGCCGACCTCGACGCAGCCGAGCTCTTCGAGTTTAAAGCCGTTCCTGTCTTTTTAACAAAGGGTTGTGTCTTTATTTCCTGCCCAATCTTGCCCATAGCCTTGGCCTCCTTTACTTTTTCGTTCAGTTTTTCTCCGAATAGGAAGGAGTCGGTTTCTGCCTTCTCCAACATTTCTGCTACCTGTTTGTTGAGACTGGGTATAATGCAGGACCTTCTGGCCACCGTTTGACGTCTGTGTGGCTCGGTGAGAAGTTGTGAGGCTTCCCATAATTCCTCCAACATTTTTTGCGGGTTTATTTCGTTTTTTGAATTCAGTAGGGGGTCAATAACGTTGCCTATCGCCGAAAGGGCTGAGCCGGCTAGATTTTCCGTTATCGTGAAATACCCATCCCTCTTCAATGCACTCTCATTCAGCGAGGCTGCTACCTCTGGATTGAGAGTGGGAGCTTCCAGTAGGCATGAGCCTGTGCGGGGATGTTTTTTCAGAAGAACCTCCTTAGTCTCCTTCTGTTGGCCAGTCTTTAGCCAGGCATTCCAGCGTGTCGCTGTATGGGAGGATAGTATTAGGTCCTGTTTTCCCTCCGGCTCCTTGCCAATTATTTCAATGATATCATCCTCTAACTGGATGATCTCCTCCTGAGGCTTCTCCTGTTCGTCTCGACTTGGAGTTTGTGTCTCTGTAGATGACTCTGTGGAAAGGTATGATTGAGAGAGATGATTTCTTAGTTGCTCGCTTGTCAACATTTCAAAATTGCCGGTTCTGTCTTACCACTCGGGTAAGCTCAACCGTAGACACGTATCGGTTCTGTCTTACCTCTCGGGTAAGGTTAACCGTGAAATCATATCGGCTCTAGACTTATCTTTCGTATAAGTTCGACCGTTTTACGAGCATCGGTATTCGTGCTATGTCGCACATAACCTCAACCGTCAATCTAATCTACACTCAATTTGGAAAATATAAAAAAAATTTCCCGTAAACTTACTGCCAGGGGGATCCAGAGGTATTGCTGTCTCTGCGACATCCTGTATAGTGGCCGGCTGAACCTCCTCCTGGATATCAATAATTTACATGTCGTTGGATCAGGGCCTTAGAGGTTGGGTTGTCCCAGCGGCCCGTCTTAGCCGGTCCTCCAACTTCTTCAATTTCTTCCACAACCTTTCATTTTCTTTATTTGCGCTCCTAGAACTTCGGGACCTTTTCCTTTTTCCCGATTTTCCCATGATTGAAAAGAGAAATGAAGAAATAAGCTGCAATCCTATTTTTTCGCGTGGCGTGTTCGGCACGAAAAAGTGCTATGACGAGATCGCCGCGGGGGCGCCACCTCCGCAGGAGGGCCCGCTTCCGTTTTAAAAAACTCTAAAGTCATGGCATAAGTAGGCAGAAGTAGTGATACTAGACCTGTAATCTCGAGGACGGGACACGAAGTATAATGGCCTACAAAAATTAAAAGAATTAATGAAACTCTCGGTTATTTAATTTTTTGGATAAAGAAAATAGATTCATGGCACTTAAAATTTATATTACTATAACACTTCCAGATACGTTCCGAATGCTCTGAAGGCGCAGTGTTAAGTTTTAACTGAATTTTGGATCCTAACTTAAATGGCTAAAAATGTTTCTCGCAACATTGTTTGTATCTCTGGAATAGGCGCACGAGTCACGCTACCATGCGTTACGCGCCCGTTCGCGGGCGCGCGCCCCCCGCCCCAATATAACCCAAACCAGTATCAAGCTGATATCTCTTTCTAAGTTGATCTCTGTTTTATAGATTTTAGGAGATTAATAAGGAGAATGCATTGAATAACTGTTGCATCCGATTCTCCGCTCTGTCGGTAAGGTAGGGAATGACATTGAAATGGTAAAAAAAAAATTTTAGAGTCGCCAAAAATCCTTCTCGCAAACGTTATTTTTATACAACATGAACCTATTTGCAAAATTTCAGCCCAATCGGGTTTGACCGGTTTTCGGAAGTATAGCCAGACGGGCTATATTGTATTTTGGGCTTTAAGCGAGATCTCCTCTCTTGTATAAGAAAACCAGCGGAGCTAAAACATCTCTCGCTTGAAGCGCTGGTTGCCGGTATCGCAAATACTTTTTTTGCAATGAGGCTCAATTTTGGCAGGAGATGACTGTTGTCCTTCCACCATTGAAGAATATCCACAATGTCTGTCTGCTTTAACGTCATGTATGTAGTTATGTCGTCGTTCTCGGTTTCCTCATCAGAGTCCGCCCATTAATGAAAGACTGTTTTTAATCTTTTTGCAAGTACCTGTTCATTACCGCTTATTGTACAGGCTGCAGATGTTCCAGGCTGGTCAACTGTTTGTTCATTGGGAATATCAGATTAATTTTGTAATCTTGTCGTGAACTAAAGTTTTCTCTTGTATTGTTAGCATGCGTAGCTTTCGAAAGGTTGGAACTAGAAAAGTTGCTATTTTGTGATAATCATGCAAATGAAATTTGGTTTCCAAATAGTTTTTCACTGCATTTTTTATTTCCTTAATTTCTTTGTTATCCACAGTGTTTGGTTCGCAATGTTGCAATAACTTGTGCAACCATAATGTTACTAAGTGGAGAGTGGGCTTATTTTCCCCTTCTAATACTAGTATTGCTTCCTCAAATAAATTGAGGAAAGTTATAAGTTCCTGGACCTTGTGTTCATTGTAATCTTCGAGTCTGATTGTTTCTTGTGGTTCGCGTAAAATTTCCCAAATTTCATCATATTGGGTAAGCACTGATTTCAACATTTCAATTCTTAAGTTCCACCTTGTATCGGTTTCCGGGTGGACTGTTTTCGGCAACCGTGATACAAGACCAGAGCGTTTCAGATACGCAACAAGGTTTTTCGTCGTATCTAAAATTTCCAATGTATTTGGAGCATGCTCTGAAAGGAACTTCTCTTTGAACCCATTGCGTAGTGCGGAATTGAGGCAATGCGCGGAGCAATTCAACCTTTCAACAGTTTCCAAAGCTTTTATTCTGTTGTTTCCCTGATATGTCACAAATGTAATTTTATGTATCATGCCCAATGGAATTCCGAATTCTTCAAATCGGCGGTTCAATTCCCTTCTTATATTTTCGCCGGTTTTCCTTTCATCCGGAAAGTCTGTTGTAAACAATACCCTCGTTACTAAACTCCACGATTCATTTATATAATGTGCCGTTACGGTGTAATACGATGTTTTCGTATACTGATCCGTCCATAAATCTGTGGTACCAGCACAAATACCGTGTCTAACTGCGTCCATTATTTCTGGCAAAACCGTTTTCCTCATTCCTTCTGCCATTTCCAAAAAAAATTCCGCGATATTGTTGTCGCGTGAGGTAAAATACTTTCTACCGGCACACGCCCGTATTTACAGCCGAAATTAACTAATTTTTGTGCTAATTTTTTAAATCCGGTACCACTAATGCTGTTAAATGAACGCAGATCTTGCGTGCAATAGGTAACGCAGCCCTCGAGTATTTCCTTCTTGTGCTCTGAAGAAATGGAAATATCACTTCTCACTGGCACCACATCAGTTTTGCACACGTGCCTTGCCAAATTGGATGTTCCACTTTTATTGTTGCATACAGGGTGTCCCAAAAATGTCGCGTTTCCTTGAAAGGGGTGACTCAGGGGGTGATTTGAAACAACTTTTTCCTTAGCGAAAATATTGTCCGAAGCTTCGTTAAGGAGATATTAAGCAAAAACCCCGACCAATCTGAGCGCGCGCCTTCCGCCTGAGTTCCCGCGGTAGCGTTGGCTACGAGGTAGGCGACCGCGCTTGTGCTACGAACGTACGAACAAGCAAGTCGGCATGCATCGAAGGAAACCGCGTTACACATTTTTTTTTTTAAAGCAGAATCTTAAATAAGAATAATTTGAAGTGAGAGGACAAGAAGTACGTAAATTTCGTTTTTAAATAAGGCATAAACGAAAAGCTAACGTAACAGAAAATGTATGACAAGTGATCGTAATTCGTTATTGAGGTAAAAATCCGTAGTTTAAGAACGGCCAACACAACTAAATTTAAAAAATAATATTAGGTGTATGAATAAATTCTTTCCGACTGGAATTTCTATCGCGGTGGTATTCAGAAGCTGCCAGAAAAATGGCAAAAGGTAATGAACAATAATGGAAATTATTGCGATGATCGAGTTGTTTTCATATTTTTTAAATCGAACTGTTATTGTACCCTAAAATCGGAAAGAATTTATTTTCACACCTAATAATCACCAATAAATTAAAGAAAACTCACCCTTTCGGACATTCCTTTCCTTGCTTTCCTTCCCTTTTCGGAAACCTGTGTCACTGGATCACTGTACCGATCCTGGTTATCAGTGGACGAAAAGATTTATGGTTGGGTAGCGCCCAGTGCTCAGCTGATCACACTGCGTCCGGGTTAATGTACCGAATATTCACTTCACTGCACGGCTACTAACACTGATCACTGAATTTATTTTTCACGGAACGTGTTGTTCCTACGTTATAAAAATTGGTGGCTGCGAAAGGGGCCGATTACTGTTAATTACTGGGACGAGATTAATACTATTACCCGGCGAAAAGAAAACTCGTGGCAGACTGTCTCGGGCTGTGCAGTCCGCTGCTGTGACGATTGGTCGAGTCACCTATTTGGGCACACTTTTAAAGACGGGACACACGTATTTTGGTTATTGGCTGAAGTTGCCACATACATTGTCACACCGCGCGACGAAGAGATCGAACGAAACACGAGATCGAGTGGGATAGAGTGATTTGACCAAGCGTAGCCTACGCTTTTGTTTTGACGATCGTCGGTTGGATCCGTATCTGATCGCTGCACAGCAGCGGACTGCACAGCCCGAGACAGTCTGCCACGAGTTTTCGTTTCGCCGGGTAATAGTAGTAATCTCGTCCCAGTAATTAACAGTAATCGGCCCCTTTCGCGGCCACCAATTTTTATAACGTAGGAACAACACGTTCCGTGAAAAATAAATTCAGTGATCAGTGTTAGTAGCCGTGCAGTGAAGTGAATATTCGGTACATTGACCCTGCGATCAGCTGAGCACTGGACGCCGATGACCAGGATCGGTACAGTGGCCTAGTGACACAGGTTTCCGAAAAGGGAAGGAAAGCAAGGAAAGGAATGTCCGAAAGGGTGAGTTTTCTTTAATTTATTGGTGATTATTAGGTGTGAAAATAAATTCTTTCCGATTTTAGGGTACAATAACAGTTCGATTTAAAAAATATGAAAACAACTCGATCATCGCAATAATTTCCATTATTGTTCATTACCTTTTGCCATTTTTCTGGCAGCTTCTGAATACCACCGCGATAGAAATTCCAGTCGGAAAGAATTTATTCATACACCTAATATTATTTTTTAAATTTAGTTGTGTTGGCCGTTCTTAAACTACGGATTTTTACCTCAATAACGAATTACGATCACTTGTCGTACATTTTCTGTTACGTTAGCTTTTCGTTTATGCCTTATTTAAAAACGAAATTTACGCACTTCTTGTCCTCTCACTTCAAATTATTCTTATTTAAGATTCTGCTTTAAAAAAAAAATGTGTAACGCGGTTTCCTTCGATGCATGCCGACTTGCTTGTTCGTACGTTCGTAGCACAAGCGCGGTCGCCTACCTCGTAGCCAACGCTACCGCGGGAACTCAGGCGGAAGGCGCGCGCTCTGATTGGTCGGGGTTTTTGCTTAATATCTCCTTAACGAAGCTTCGGACAATATTTTCCCTAAGGAAAAAGTTGTTTCAAATCACCCCCTGAGTCACCCCTTTCAAGGAAACGCGACATTTTTGGGACACCCTGTATAAGTATTTTTTGGCACATCTTACATTGTGCAAAACCCACATTTCTTCCGCTTTCAGATTCCTTGATTATTAAAAATTTTTGCCATGCTACACTAGCACCCTTAACATTTTCAACTGCACAATAAGTATTGTCTTTGATTTTTTTGACAATTTCGTGATTCAGTTCTTGCTGCATAATTACTTTCGCACAATTAGACTCTTTTAAAAGAATTATACCACTGTTTCCCACTGTACAAAACTGTGTTCTACAGTTCTTCACTCTCAGAAGATTCGTGACAATCTGACCAAAAATTACAAGTCGAAGAAACGTTAGATGTGCAACCACTTAAGAACTGAGGTTCAGGGTGTAGGTGACAAAAGTCCTTCTTTAAGTCTCCCACACTCTTCTACAGAGAAAGGTACTAAAATTCCCCAAGAAACTAAGAGCATTGCCTAAACTACGAAAATGTCCTCTTTGTGGTTTAAAGTTTCAATACCGTCAGAATTTACAATTTTTCATTCGTAGCTTCAAAATAGAAAAATACAACGAATAATAGAAGAGACGAATGTTTTCCAGCATTAAAATTTGAGCAATATAAAGACAACATACAAATATTTGTCGTATCACTAACAATAAAGATTATTTATAAAAACCTTTGCTAATACTTCTTCTTTTATCTTTCTGTAAAGTATATTACAAAAAATAGAAGATAATTACAAAATAAAAAAAAGATGTGAAATCAAAATGAGCTGCAAGTACATAAAGGTGCTTTCCAACTGCGCTTAATAATATTAAGCAGATCTATTTTTTTAGAAATAAATATTTCAATACCAATAAATATTTTATTCAAAATACTTGGCGCTGCGCCTCGAATTAGTGTTGCTAAACTGAATAAATATGTATAAATTGCATTAATCTTTTTCTTTTTTTCTTGTGTGTGCGTTCGTAATGTATTTTAGATTGTAAGTGAGTTATTGTAAATTATTAATTTACTATTAATAAGACAATTAACATTTTTTCGGTTTCGCAGCGCCAAGTATTTAGAATAAAATATTTATTGGTATTGAAATATTTATTTCTATACAAATATATCTGCTTAATATTATTAAGCGCAGTTGGAAAGCACCTTTATGTACTTGCAGCTCATTTTGATTTCACATCTTTTTTTTATTTTGTAATTATCTTCTATTTTTTGTGATTTATTTGATTTCGTGTACTTGGCGTATTTTTTTTACTTTTTGAAATTTATTATGGGGACATCACTTCTTTTTACAAAGATAATTTGCATAGGGAATGACTTCAGATAATTTTTAATATATAATATATAATCTTCTATTTTTTGTGATTTATTTGATTTCATGTACTTGGCGTAATTTTTTTACTTTTTTGAAGTTTTTATGGGGACAAGCTTTACATAAAAACCCTAAATTAAAAATAATTTGCTGGTATAAAAACAAATCCCCATAAAAAATCTATTAAAAAATTTTGGCGACTTACCTTGTTAATTGAGACAATAATTCAGTGTCTTATGTGGTGTAAAAACTCGTGACATTTCAGAAAATTTTCACAACTTTCCTTATTTGACACTTGGTAGGTTATAAAGCGATGACACTTGGTAGGTTATAAAATTCAATAGTATACATAGATATACAGGGTGTCCCAAAAATGTCGGATTTCCTTGAAAGGGGTGACTCAGGGGGTGATTTGAAACAACTTTTTCCTTAGCGAAAATATTGTCCGAAGCTTCGTTAAGGAGATATTAACAAAAAACCCCGACCAATCAGAGCGCGCGCCTTCCGCCCGAGCTCCCGCGGCAGCGTTGGCTACGTGGTAGGCGACTGCGCTTGTGCTACGAACGTACGAACAAGCAAGTCGGCATGCATCGAAGGAAACCGCGTTACACAGTTTTTTTTTAAAGCAAAATCTTAAATAAGAATTATTTGAAGTGAGAGGACAAGAAGTACGTAAATTTTGTTTTTAAATAAGGCATAAACGAAAAGGTAACGTAACAGAAAATGTACGACAAGTGATCGTAATTCGTTATTGAGGCAAAAATCCATAGTTTAATAACGGCGTACACAACTAAATTTACAAAACAATATTAGGTGTATGAATAAATTCTTTCCGACTGGATTTACATAATCAGTACAAAGCTACCGAATTTCTATCGCGGTGGTATTCATAAGCTGCCAGAAAAATGGCAAAAGGTTCAATTCTTGCCACTGTCAACTTTTCTTTTTCTTTCTCATTTTTGGATAAATGATTTTAATAAATAAAACGAAATGTTTATTTAATTGTCTAACTGTTTTGAAAGTAGTAAATAAAATATACTCCACCATAGTGAATCCACAGGATAAGGTTCTTTTTACAGAAATATAGGGCGCTCACAAATGTTCAAGGGGGTACTCTAGTGTAACAGTCTGTTTTTAAACCCATCTTCGGGAATTTATTTAACAAAAACTATAAGTTTATACTGTCTGCCGTTTTGCATGCATATTAAGGTATGTTTTTTAAAGTAATACTCAGAATGTTCAGAAGATTTAAAAAAATTTAGGACAAATATTTTTATACTTGCTTTATAAGAACCCTCCACTGGATTTACCTGAAAGAAATTTTTTGACCCGTGCATACATTCAAACTAAGCAAAAAATTTGAAACTTCGTTTCCTGCGCTTCATCTTGATAAAACAGTATCATAATGGATGAAAAAAATTCGAGTCTTTGATTCAAAAACTAGAAACTTCAAGGATTTAAATGTTTTTTTTTTAAATATTTTTTTGCGACCATGATTCGCGGAGATACAGCTATTTCAAATTTTGAAAATGACCAAAATTTTCGGGAAATTATAATGTTCCTTTAATTTTGACCAGCAGTGTATATTCTGCACCGGAAGAGTGAAATCTACATGTGTACAAAATTGCATTAACATCTGGAACGACCGCCTTTGACCAGTGATGCCAGAATCGTGGGACGTGGGACAAATCCTTACCCCCACTATGACCTACCGTCGTCTCCCACTATGGCCTACCGTCGTCCCCCACTTTCTTCCTATCGCACTGCACACAAGCATATCCCTACTCCTGTCCGTGTGCGCTGCTTGTTCGGCTACCGAGCACATGGACAGGAGTAGGGATATGCTTGTGTGCAGTGCGATGGGAAGAAAGTGGGGGACGACGGTAGGCCATAGTGGGAGACGACGGTAGGTCATAGTGGGGGTAAGGATTTGTCCCACGTCCCACGATTCTGGCATCACTGCCTTTGACCGTTCTCTCGTCCGCGTCAGTACGAATCCAGCTGTAACGTCCCACGCGGACTCGAACCCGGTGTTACCGACAGTCGGTAAAACAGCGATACATTACGACACGTGTAGAATCACTGTACATATTATTACATCCAAATTATAATTAAGCGAATATAAAAAAGACGAATATTACAAAACACACTAGGAATAATAGATTATAAGCGTTGTTAAGAATATAGGTTAAAATATAAGTTAATAAGCGAGAAAACCACTGCGCGTGCGCTAACCCGCCAAAACTATGGTATAAAAGGAGGTGTACGTAGCACAGTGGTTCAGTCAAGACTCTGCTTGAGAGTGCACAAGCGTAGAGGTAGCTAAGGTCTGACCAGTAAGATTTAGCTCGCTCCGGAGACGGTAGCGGCTGGTCTTCAGTGGATAGATACAGGTGCTCCTTTATCGGTTGTGCATTCAAAGGCTATAGAACCTCGCTCTTGCAAAGGCATTTAGCTCGCTCCGGAAACGGTAGGGGCTGTTCTTACTGCAGACGTTGCCAAGAGTATTAGCTCGCTCCGGAGACGGTCGCGGCTGTACACTGCAACACACATACGTATCTTGTACATAAAACGACACATATATACATAAAATATAAGAAAACCAAAAATATTGTAATCATAGTTGTAATTGATATTAATTTGTTACTTAAAGTATAATTATTTGCTGAATAAACAAGCCATTGTTAATGTTTAAGTTGGATTTTACTCCTTTACTCTATAATAACGAAACCCCACCTATCCTACACTCGAGGGGACGCCGCTCTCCTCTCGAGAACCAGTAACGCTCAGTTGTCCCTGGCAATCGGACGTTACACAGCCGTTGTAACGAGAAAGAGAAATAGAGAGTGTATGGTCAGAAAATCGGCCGTCATTTTATTCGTCTTTAGACTAAGAGGAATAAAGCGCGGAAAGATCATTCCGATGAAAATGATCGGGCTATTTTTAATTATACATAATTCGAATCTAGGCATTTTTAGCGAGATTTTATCGTTAATATTAGAAAGCTGTAAAGTGTTAATAATGATAGTATATTAAGAAAATTCTATAATTAAACATCATGACCTTACTTAGATTTCAGCAATATCATTGCGAAGGCTGATATTAAACTGCTGGCTGAA
Organism: Andrena praecox; assembly: GCA_963932275.1. NCBI lineage: Eukaryota > Metazoa > Arthropoda > Insecta > Hymenoptera > Andrenidae > Andrena > Andrena praecox. The sequence goes on along the minus strand of OZ010731.1, from coordinate 12,416,099 downwards.
AGCGACGAACAAGAAGTTGTGAAAGAAGTTCATGAGTACTATGCAGACTACTTAGCAATTAGCCCACATTTATTTTCACTTGGAATTATTGGATGTTCACAAGGTATTTATTGCATTTTCTTTATCTGATACGGTGGTTACAAATTTCGTACTGTGATATACAATAATAAGTAATTGTAAATAAGTAAATATAACCTATGTATTTAATAATTACTAATTGGCACATATAATATTTGAACGACAATTGTCGGTCTGCCTAAATGGGTGGATACATGTGCACGTGTATGTGTCATCTATGTTGTTTGCACGTGATGTAGCATAGCTAAAATATTCTTAAATAACATTCATCATGTAAAACAAGTTTAATTCTTATATACATACAAAAATCGTTGCAAAATAATGTATTACAAACTACCAGAAACGCGCATTACAGTAATTCGTCGTTATTGTCCCGTTTTACCATGCGTAATAGTCCCGCTCACTATCTCCACCATTTCTTGGAATCCTTCAGTCGAGAGTGAGAGAACGAAAGAGTCGACGGCAACCGTTTCGTTCCCTCTCGTTCGCTCTTCGAATTTCTCGGCCGGACGGAATCGTGTCCACATCCCGACGTACGCCCGCCGCCAGCCCCGATCGTCGGGTTTATATCGACGAATTACTGTATTTAAATAAAAAATTATTGCAATAGCGTATCAAATAAAAGAGACTTTAGCTTTTATTTGTCTCGAATAAAAATAACCCGAGTCAATTTTAATTTGACGCGCCACGGATGAATCAGTTTATTCGATGGGAATTCATCCGACGACCACAAATAATTTTTTTATTTGTAGACCTTTCATCCTGAATTTCAAATAATTTTCTTGTATATAGGGTAAAGGACTCATATATCGTATATTTAATGATAACATGAAAGCTATTGAGGTATTTCAACATAATTTTTCATATATTCTGGGAATTTTTTGCATTGAACTGATTATCAAGAATTTCCGTAAGTTCAGGACTTTTTGATTTAAATAAATGTGGGATCAGGAACCCCCATACCATAAGAGAGGGCACGGAAGCATCAAGACCGGGAAATCGGCGGTAGCCGAGGTGGTTAAGGCGGCTGGCCAGCGCGCAAATCTAGAGATCGCGGGTTCGAATCCCGGTGAGGCGACTTCCTTTTTTCCGTGACCCTACATAAATAATGAAATATTAAAGAGATATTAGTAAAATTGTAAAACTAAATTTTGTCATAATTACCGGGCACAATTGAAGCTTGAGAACTATTTACCGTGCCCGAGCTACCGGATACTGTACCGGACACTGCTTAGACTCTAAATGCATTATCCACTTAACTAAAACATCTTCGTGAGCAGTAGTTAAAACACATTCTGGTCTGTGTTTTCTGTACTTATATTTATGTAGGTTCAGGTGGGTTGTGGTAAGACGAATGATTGGTATTTAAGAATACAATAGGTTAAAAAAATGAGAAATCGTATACATTCGCACGGCGCACAGTGGGGCAAAACGTAAACATCTCTGGACATGGCCGTATCTTTGTTAAAAAACATCCGATTTTGATGGAACTTACATGGGGACCCCACAGCTGAACCCCCGTGGATTTTAATAAAATTTTAGGGGATGAATCTGGAGGTCACCTCGATTACCCTCTGCTAAATATTTTATGCCAATGAGCATTATTTATAAACAATCGATATGTGCGGCTTAAAAGCAATTCACTTCAAGCAAATTTCAAGAAAGTGAGTTGGGTGAGTGCGTACAGCGCTTACTTCCCACCAATACAACACGGGTTCAAATCCCGGTCACCCTACTTTTTTTTCCTTTCCTTCAACCCTTATTTTGAATAATTAAATTTTATACTGCTTTGTGTCATAAATATTGTAATTTTTTAACATAAATTTTATATATAAACATGGTAAAAATACATAATTTTTTATACACGTACAAACATAACTGGTACATAACGACTTGTTTCAACTTGTACTATAAAGACACTGTAAATTATATATTTAATATGAAATTTTTCTTTACAATACATACATGCACGTCTATGTAACTTTACAACTATTTATCTATCTACCTATCCTATTATATATCGATATATATATATACACGTAAATACGCACATATATACGCACAAGCATGCCGAGTTGAAACAAGTCGTTATGTACCAGTTATGTTTGTACGTGTATAAAAAATTATGTATTTTTAACATGTTTATATATAAAATTTATGTTAAAAAATTACAATATTTATGACACAAAGCAGTGTAAAATTTTATTATTCAAAATAAGGGTTGAAGGAAAGGAAAAAATATTAGGATGACCGGGATTTGAACCCGTGTTGTTTTGGTGGGAAGTAAGCGCTGTACGCACTCACCCATCTCACTTTTTTTAAATTTGCTTGAAGTGAATTGCTTTTAAGGCTCACATATCGATTGTTTATAAATAATGCTCATTGGCATAAAATATTTAGCAGAGGGTAATCGAGGTGACCTCCAGATTCATCATCTAAAATTTTATTAAAATCCACGGGGGTTCAGCTGTGGGGTCCCCTTGTTAGCTTATTTTAAAGGCAAATGATCATACTTTCTGACAGTGAACATAAAAATTGCAAAAAAAATTGTTTGCACTCTCTAGCATTTGACAAACATCAACAATTTTTTTCAGTTTGGCACACTCTTCTTTGAGGGCGGATTTTACCCCCTGGACATCCATTTCGATAAATGTGATTCAACGAGTCGAAAAGTAGAAAGTTCAAACTTTAAAATGGTTTTTTGTTTCATCAACTTTGGATGAATTTTAGCAAAGTTATAAGACTTTGAAAATTTAGCAAATTTTAAAATAGTTTTGTCTGGTTTTCGGTGCAAATATAAAGGGCTTCAGGAGATGAACTATTATTTTCTGCAAAAATGAATATGAGAAAGGAAGGTAAAACAGACAGTGGGACGAAATGTATAAATTGCTGGACATTCAACCTTCTTGTAAGTGACCTATCATATCTTTATCAAAATTGGCATAAATATTACACATATAAACTATTTTATTGTTGTCATGTTTTGTTAATCTTGAACTAATAACCGGTCAAAAAAAAGATATCGAAGATAAATACGTATAGTGATATTAATAAGAAAAGTTGCACATTGCAAACAAAAGATAAAGTAGTTAATGTTCACCGAAGTATTTTTATTATTAAATAAAGAAGGCAATGAAGAATTAATTTAGAAGAATTAATGGACATGCAGAACACACCAGAATGTGACGTAGACACGGACAGTCAAACCGGCAAGCAGTATTTATATGACACGGAAATTACTACAGATATTGAAAAGTTTGTTTTGTTGTCTCAATTTATGCATAGTATTTTATATAAGGGTCATTCCACGTCAACCGGATCACCTTTTGAGTCCAAAATTTGGGGAAACGTAGACAAACGTGTGAGGGCTTAAATTGTTCGTCTGCACATGCACTTTCGAAAGGAAGTTGGCATTTTGAACAATTCAATATGGCGGATCCAATATGGCGGCTACAATGTGCGAAATTGGGAGATAGTTCAGTAATACTATTAATAAAAATCCAAAATTGACTCGAACGGCTTGAAAATGAAGTGATTACGAATCGACATGAGTCGCTGATTACGAATCTGAAGTGAGAATTGACGAATTCAAAATGGCGGATTCAATATGGCGACTATACACCCAAGATCTTGTTCCAAGGGACTGCAAGTTACTCAAAATGATAATGAAATAATTACTCGAGGTTTTTGGGGCCACTGATCACGTATCTGAAGCCAGATTTCCAAAACTCAAAAAGGCGGATGGAACATGGCCGACCAAAATTTTGAAAAATGTTCTATTTTCATGAAAATGTGCATGTAGGGGTTCTTTGGAGCGCTCGTTACGAATTCGCTGTCAGATTTCCAAAATTCAAAATGGCGGATGGAACATGGCCGACCAAAATTTTGAAAAATGTTAAATTTTCATGAAAATTTTCATGTAGGGGTTCTTTGGAGCGCTCGTTACGAATTCGCTGCCAGATTTCCTAAATTCAAAATGGCGGATCCGATACCAACGCAAGGGCCGGGAATATAAGGGCCCTTGAATGGGTGGGATTCTAGGAGAGTACAAAGTAAACAGGCGGAAATAAAGTGTAGTAGATGGTTACTTCATCTTCGGTTTTAAAATCGGAAGCTCTTTTTATTTGGGCAAAGAAGAAATTTGCAAACATGCGACTCTTTTATTACAGTAAGGAGAGTCATAAAATGACTCAGAGGTTCCTCCATAAAAGATTTTCTTGTGCGACCCCTGTGACCAACATTCAAATGAGCCATGCATTTATGCCGATTTCAGAAAAGAGATTAAAGGTAATGAGATATTCTAACGCAAGAAGACCCTATAACCATTGTACAGTATTAACTTCATAATTGATACATTATGCAGTACAAGATGCGTAAAATATGAAGGATTGTTTATCAGCAAACGAAAAGAATGACAAGACTTATCTAATTAAGAATATGAGATCGGATTGTCAAACATTAAAATGGCACATCCAGTATGATGGATCTGCAAGGAAAAAAATGTAAAACTGAAGAAAAAGTAACCATCTACTTCACCTTCTTTCCGCCTGTTTACTTTGTACACTCCTAGAATCCCACCCATTCGAAGAGCCCGAGACAGTCTGCCACGAGTTTTCTTTTCGCCGTGTAATAGTAGTAATCTCGTCCCAGTAATTAACAGTAATCGGCCCCTTTCGCGGCCACCAATTTTTATAACGTAGGAACAACACGTTCGGTGAAAAATAAATTCAGTGATCAGTGTTAGTAGCCGTGCAGTGAAGTGAATATTCGGTACATTAACCCGGACGCAGTATGATCAGCTGAGCACTGGGCGCTACCCAACCATAACTCTTTTCGTCCACCGATAACCAGGATCGGTACAGTGACCCAGTGACACAGGTTTCCGAAAAGGGAAGGAAAGCAAGGAAAGGAATGTCCGAAAGGGTAAGTTTTATTTAATTTATTGGTGATTATTAGGTGTGAAAATAAATTCTTTCCGATTTTAGGGTACAATAACAGTTCGATTTAAAAAATATGAAAACAACTCGATCATCGAAATAATTTCCATTGTTGTTAATTACCTTTTGCCATTTTTCTGGCAGCTTCTGAAAACCACCGCGATAGAAATTCCAGTTGGAAAGAATTTATTCATGCACCTAATATTATTTTTTAATTTTAGTTGTGTTGGCCGTTATTAAACTACGGATTTTTACTTCAATAACGAATTACGATCACTTGTACATTTTCTGTTACATTACCTTTTCGTTTATGCCTTATTTAAAAACGAAATTTACGTACTTCTTGTCCTCTCACTTCAAATTATTCTTATTTAAGATTCTGCTTTAAAAAAAAAACTGTGTAACGCGGTTTCCTTCGATGTATGCCGACTTGCTTGTTCGTACGTTCGTAGTACAAGCGCGGTCGCCTACCGCGTAGCCCGGGCGGAAGGCGCGCGCTCTGATTGGTCGGGGTTTTTGGTTAATATCTCCTTAACGAAGCTTCGGACAATATTTTCGCTAAGGAAAAAGTTGTTTCAAATCACCCCCTGAGTCACCCCTTTCAAGGAAACGCGACATTTTTGGGACACCCTGTATGTACCAGTAAAGGACGGGCGCCCCTTCTTTCATTGGACTATAAGTTCTGCAGCTTCTGGGTCTAATGTTTTCGGTTTTTTGTTACTCGATTTTGTTCTTGCGGTAGACATACATATATGGATCTGACGTTAAAAGCAATCTGAAAAAAATATATCTTCGTTTGTAGCGATCCTTGAAATTTTCCTGCTATTTCTATTTCTATATTTTTTTAAATCTTTATGCCTCGTCTCAAGTGCCTCTTTAGATAACTGTCCGATCGGAAATAGTGCATTTTTCATTATATCTGCTCCATGGATGAGTAATGTAGGTACCGAAGCTGGCATATAATACCAGTCATAATTTTTTACAAAGCACCTTGCTGTCTCTAGCGCATATTCTTGAAATTTTGTAGGATTTATTTTATGTGATGATGAAATTACTTGAAGTATTATATGAAACCGTTTTATTAATATGACATCAATTTCGGCGTTCGTAAAAAATCGTCGGGCAGTATTGCAATCGTTAGAGGACCCCCATCCTTGCTTTACAAAATCAACGAGTAGTCCCAGTTTTTGTCTAAATAGCTTTTGAATTTTCTCCTTCCTTTCAGCTTTCAGCTTCTTCATTTCTGGTGTGGTTGCTGCCCATTTTTTAAATGATATATTGTAGGATATATGTAATAGGCATTCGAAACAACGGATCCAAGCATGAAGGGATGAAATGCCAAAAGAATAATTATCGGTGTTTCACGGTTTGGTGTACTAGTTCCAACTTGTTCATCTCTAATGGCTTTGCGTTGCAAATATAGCAACGCATCGCAGATGTGGTACCCGTTGTGGTATTACATATTTTATTGTCAATCATTGTGAGCATCATAGCATATTCTATTTCAACATTGTTTATGGTATTGGATTTTAAGTTTTCTATTTCATTATTAATTGAATTTAATTCTGACTCTATAATCTCTACAGTTTCTTTTACGTAGTTAAATTTCATTGGCCGACAAAACCACGACGAAGAAGGGGGCGCGGCTTTTCCCATAAAATTTATAAACTTAATTTGTTATGGAGCTTCAAGGGCACCAAACTGGAAACAAAAACGGTGTCTTCATTTACCTCACTATCAGTTTGGACCATTTGTCTGTATCATGGTTGCCCTGAGGCTCCAGTGCAACCTCACTTACAATTAAGGGGGGAGACTCAAGTAAACCGCTAAAAATTAGGTGATTTTCGGAGATTTTGTTAGGATATAAATGGTTGATTAAACTTTCTGTAACTTTTCGTATATATTTGTTTACATTTCAAAATAGCAAGAAAAAAAATAACTTCAATATGACCGTTTTTTGGAGAGTTATTGAGGTTGCTCTCCATGGCCTCGGCGTCGATGAGGGTAATCGGCGTGCAGTGTACTGCTTTTAAATTTTGTCCTGGGGTAATAAACTCAAAACAGTTTTCTGTTTAGTTACATTCTGAATCGGAAGAATTAAACCCAGCTAAAAAAAATGCAAAATTAATAATAATACGGGGCTCCGAAAAAAACAGCGATTTTTGCGTAAAATTTTCGTGTTAAACATGCAATAAATATAGTTTTAATAATTAATATCATAAATCAAATTAATAAGCTCGGTGGGGAATTCAATTATGTAAATGTGTGCACTGCGACAGCACGATTGATCAAATATTTGTTAAGTTATGCTGCACGCCAATTTGAAAAACATGGTTACGAGAAAAACGCGTTTAAATTTTTCGGTTCAGAAAAGCCGATGTTTTTGGTAAGCTCTCTGACGCTAATCTGCGATTCCAGGCCCGTATAGTTGACCTTCTGTTTCTTATTTATACCTGAGCAAACATCTATCTATTATTACTCGGCTTACCTTCGAAGTCTATTGTGTGCAAAGGACTGACAATGAGCGAAGGGACGCATCGCGCGTTCCGGCGCGTACCTGCTAGACAGGTATAAGCCCGTCTCTAGCACCGTTAATACGCAGAATTTTATTCTGACACTTCTGGAGTATATTTTTGACAGTTAGTTTAGCTGTTACGTACGGGCGTTTATTTTAATTATGACCGAGCGGATTCGTCTAATTATTTTAACGTAACGCTTAACGAAATTTAGATAGATTTTAATATTTCGACATAATCAGGTTGTTATGCGAAAATTCAGGATTGTTTTGGGATTCGTATTTGCTGCAACCAATACAGGTTGACCCGTTGGGGATGTGGTATTTTCGTAGACAGGTTCGAATAAAATGAGCCGATATTTAAGTAAATATTACCATGTATTACAAACTAAATGCAAAATAGGAAATGTTTAAAAGGTGGTACAAAAAAAACGGGAAGTTACATGGGTTTGACGATAAACAATATAAGAATGCTAGTACAAATTCGGTTTCGTAGCGGAGGTTACAATTACACGCTCGGCGACCGACAGGCGAAGGACGATAATTGATCGAGGGAGATCCCATAACCCACTAAGTGGTTGAATCAATTATCGCTTGTGTTCAATTTTGTACATTCACTTGAATTGTTTAAGAAAAGAAACGATGGAAAGTAATTTGCTCGGCGATTTATATTACAGGTTAAAATTTAGAACGCAGTACACGCCGAAGGGAAGGTTACAGTTAACCGAGGGAAATCCCGTAACCCACTAAGTGGTTGAATCAACTGTTACTCCCGTACAATATCATAGATAACGCACTTTACTGATATAGTTGATTTGCTCTCTTGCATTAATTTCGACATTCTATCCATTAGCGAAACATGGCTCTCCGATGCCATACCTTCGTCCTCATTTACTATTCCAAACTACACCTTCTTTCGGTCCGATCGGAAATCCGGTCTTAAACAACGTGGCGGGGCTGTTGCTGTCTATGTTAAATGTGACATTTGTTGCACATCAATCTCTAACAATAACGTCGTATATGATATATCTGAAATCGATCCGCTGCTTGATTTCATCGGACTACATATTACAATTAACAGTAAGCGCCTCGCACTTTTCATTGTTTATCGACCGCCTACTTGTTCTTTATCTGCTATTGATTTTCTATTTGATTACTTGCTTCATGTATATAACTTCTCCGATCATATAATTTGCATGGGCGACTTTAATATTGATGTCAGCACATCTGATTCTCATGGCTTTGGCTCAATTAACCTATTTATGTCGCTGCTTTCACTGAATCAGGTTATTAATTTACCTACGCGTATAACTAACACCTCTTCCTCGTTGATTGATCTAATAATGATTAGCAATGATCTTTCGGTTAATTCCAGCGGTGTCTACGACATGAGCCATGCAAGCGATCATTCTCTTGTCTATGCCATACTAGATATAGTCTGTTACGTCCTGAAGGGACAGCCTGTAAATCACCCCGAGCGGCTGGAGTGACTTACCGGGTTCATGCTATGTCAAAGGGCTAAGGCCCACCTTGACTATACTTACCGGGGGTAGAAAGGAAGAAAGGGGTTGAAATAAGGCTTGTACAAGGGAATTCAGAGGAACAATAATGATCGCTTATATTCTTAATAAAGGTTAGTTGTTAGGTACATACCAGGAGACGGCGCTCCGTCTCCGTCGCTGTTCTCGGGGCGTTCGCTTTGCCACCGGACCTGTCGTAGGTCGTGTTCGCTCGCGTCTCGGGCTCGGGTGACGCAGGGAGGTCGCTGGGCCTGGCGTCCGTCGTCTCGCTGCGCTCGCTCCGTCGGGGTTCTTCGCGATCGCGGTGGTTTGTATCGGCGCGTGAGTGCTCTCCCGGCGAGGCCGTTTCCTGTGCGTCGGATGGAGATACGCTCCGCCTAACCAGATCGACCGAGCGCGATTCGCGATACCGGACACTGAAGCGAAGACGCGATCTAGACGGCGACGCTCGCCGTCGCTACTCCCTAGCTCGAAGTCACAAAATCGAATGAATCCTATCGAGTCCGCGGTTGAGGACCGCGCCTCGCCTTCTCGAAATCGATCGGGGGGAGAAATCGCCCCGTCGGCAACTGGCGGTCGCTGCCTCTTGTTGGGAAATATCGGGGCCCGGGCCGTCAACGGTCACGTTGCGCTTACGACGAACCTCCGCGGTTCGTCGACCTGCCCGACATGCGCGAGGCGATTCTGCTGAATCGCCGATTCGGAGGAAAGCGACGCGAGGACAGTGAACACGGGATGGACCAGAAGGGCCCATGTAACAAGTCAAACCACGTTCCACCGCTCGTTTTGTGTTACCCCGAAATCTACGGGATATGTCATTGGATGCTTTTAATGCTGCCGTGGCCGAGATCGATTGGTCGCCTATATACGAAACCAACTCCATTGACGAGAAAGTAAATTTATTCCACTCCTTTATACTTACATTATTTGATCACTTTGCTCCTATTGAACGTGTGTGTATAACACGACCGTCTGCCCCATGGCTAACTGTTAATTTACGTAAACTTATGCGTATGCGTAATCAGGCGAGTTTGAAATTTCGTAGGACTGCCAATCCTGTGCACTGGCACCGCTATAAGCAGCTTCGCAATCTCTGTACCGCAACTCTTAGAACCGAAAAACGAGCACTTTTCAACCATCTTTCATCTTCTTCCAAATCTCCTAAACAGTTTTGGAACCTCATTTCTCGCGCTGGCTATTATCGTCCTCGGCGAGATCCTAACTCTCTTCATTCCTTCCCTGACCCTAATTCTATTAACAATCACTTCATCGATTCCGTTCCGGCTACTAATATTTCTTCTGAAACAATCGATACCTTTCTCAATGAATCTCATACTCATCCTCCTTCCAACTTCTCTTTCTCCCCCTTTACACCTGCTGACCTTTACCCAATCCTTAAATACATTAAACTCACCTCCTCGAATCCGTTTGATTTGTCCGGCCAACTTTTATTGTACTGCATTCCCTTTTGCCTTGATCCACTAATCCACATATTTAATCACTCCATATCCTCTGGCACCTATCCAACCATTTGGAAGAACAATATCGTCGTACCTATCCCTAAATCTCCTGATGCATCAACTCTTAACTCCCTTCGCCCTATTTCTCAGCCCCCCTTCCTCTCTAAACTTTTAGAGAAATTATGTCACGCCCAACTCTCATTTTTCATCTCATCTGTTCATGCCTTACCTGACCTCCAATCTGGTTTCAGACGAGGGTACAGCACGACCACCGCTCTTCTTTTCATCACTGACTCCGTCTCACGTGCTACGGACTCCCATAACCTCGCTCTTATTACATCACTTGATTTTCCAAAGCTAAATTGAAATATTTCGGACTGTCTCGTCTGTCCCTCTCATGGTTTCGTTCTTATCTGGTTGGACGCACTCAACAGGTTATGCTCAACCGTGACGGGCCAAAATTCTCCGATTTGCGTGCGGTGGAGTACGGAGTTCCACAAGGATCCGTGTTAGGTCCACTGCTGTTTAATATTTTTGTTGCCGATCTACCTCGTCTCACTAGGTCAAATGTTTCGTGCATGTACGCCGACGACATGCAGATTATTTCCACTTTTGCGCCGAACAATATTAATGAAGTTGTTAGTAAACTGGAATCCGATCTTGTCCTAATATCCGAATGGGCGGTTCAACATGGGCTTAGGCTTAATCCTTCCAAATCGTCTCTCCTTGTTCTTGGCTCTTCTTTCCTCCTTCGTACCCTTCCTCCCATTACTGTCACACTTGACTCCGTCCAGCTGCATCCCGTTACTTCCAGCCGGGTTTTGGGACTCACACTGGACACTACTCTTACCTTCGAAAACCACGTGACTGCTATATGTCGCCAAGCCTTTAATCGTCTATGTCTATTATATCCTTCTCGTCATATTCTTTCCTCTTCTCAGAAATTTCTCCTATCTCAGTCCCTGGTTGTTTCGCTGTTTGACTACTGTGATGTCGTATATAGTCCTTTTCTTACCTCTCGTCTCTCTTCCCTGATTCAGCGTGTTCAAAATTCCTGTCTGCGTTTTTCCTACTGTGTCCGCAAGTTTGATCATATCTCTCCGCTTTTCGTAAAATCCTCCTGGTTACGTATGTCTCAAAGATGGAAACTCCACTTGTGCTGTCTCGTGTTTAAGGTTCTCTCCTCTGGTTGTCCGTCATATCTTTACAACATCCTATTTACAAATCTTTCCTATCACTCCTCTAGTTCTCTTTCAACTCGCTCCCAATCTCTTCTCTCTATTCCTGTACATCGTACCTCCAAATTTGAATCTTCCTTCTCTTATACCGCGGCTCATTATTATAACTCCCTTCCTGCTTCTATCCGACAGTCAGACTCTTTTCCGTCCTTTCAACAGGCAGCCCGACAACACATCCTTCAGCTTTAGTGTTGTCTCACTTTGTGATGTTTTTCCTTTCCGCCATAGCTCATGCTGTACCGTTACCTGCGCATTCGCCGCCATTGTATATTCTTTCATTACTGTCTGTTTCATATTTCATATTTCGCATTCCAGATATCATATTCATATCTCATATTTCTGTGTTCAATTAGTTTTAAGTATGGTTAGTATTAGTACACGTAGTAGTAATAAATGTTTAGTTTTATTTTATGTTATGGTTAGGCCTATTAACAGTTTCTACTGCGGCCTCGCCTTTACTCGCCTTTACTTTCTCCCTATGTACTTTACCTTTGTTCGAGTAATAAAGACGAAATAATAATAATAATAATAATAATAAAAGGACTTACCGATTCGGCGGAGAGATTATTAAATGTTTAAAAACGGTATTCGCGGTCTCTCTCTCTCTCTCTCTCTCACTCTCACTCTGTCCTTCTGTCTCTGTCTGTGCGACCTGGGGCAACGCTGCAAGATGACGAAGCGCAGCACAGGCGTGAAGCACCGATCACACCGAGCAGTTCACCGATATTATAAAGTTCACAGGGTATTTAAGTATTAAACGCAAGAATATAAATAAAGATTTAAACGGTAGAATTTAAACAGTAAAAACGCAAAAGTATATAAGAGTCTCTACGGGGACTGAGTCTTTCCACGTTCTACAAGACACACTGGAACTCCGGCTCAAATACTATTTCAACGGATAGTTATGTCCCTCGGACAGATCAACCGCGCACTATGCGACTTGTCAGTTGACTGCCCTAAATAGTAAATTTTGAATAAGGTGATAGGTAATTATATAATACGAGGGAACTGAGTCTTTCCACGTTCACAACGACACTATGGAACTCCAGCTCAATGACTATTTTAACAAACCGCAAAATGTCCCTCGGACAGAACAACCACGCTCTACGCGACTTAAAGGGTTAGGCCACCTTGGACGGAACAAAATTTCAGTCATTTTCGGCATTTTTTTTAGGAAGATAATAAAATAAACAGAAAATTTAATATGAAGCCTGTTATTATACAACTCTCGCCGCAAAAAAATCGTATTTTTTTTCTTACAAAATGGCGGCGGTAGAGCCGTGATACGCAAGATCTTGTGGAGCGACGTTTTCCACGGTGTTCAACCTCACTGCTATACCGTTTGACTTAGAACAAACAACCAAAAAGCTTTATTTTCTGCATGCCTAAAACTATGGAAGTACGTAGGGAAATCCAGAAACATTAATTTGTCTCGAAATGGTGACCATGGAGAGAAAAAGTGCATTTTTTTTTTTTTATAAAAGTGTCAATTGCACAGAACATATTCAAGATATCGCAAAACCGCTACGTACTTCCATAGTTTTAGGCATGCAGAAAATAAAGCTTTTTGGTTGTTTGTTCTAAGTCAAACGGTATAGCCGTGAGGTTGAACACCGTGGAAAACGTCGCTCCACAAGATCTTGCGTATCACGGTTCTACCACCGTCATTTTGTAAGAAAAAAATACGTTTTTTTTTTCCGGCGAGAGTTGTATAATAACAGGCTTCATATTAAATTGTCTGTTTATTTTATTATCTTCCTAAAAAAAATGCCGAAAATGACTGCAATTTTGCTCCGTCCAAGGTGGCCTAACCCCTTAACAGGCGACTGCCCCGAGCGTTTGCAGGGTAGGCCCGAGCACTCGGGCCTTTGCACAAAGAGCGCCAAAATTGCTGACTCTGCACCTCATGCACACGGGCCCAACCGTCGTCGCTCGGAGCGTTCCCAGCATCCAAGTCGTTATCGCGCCCGGCGTTCTAAGAACGTTGACGGTGTTGGAAGATTTTCGCATGGAAGAACGCAGTGGCGTAACGGCTCGTATAAAATTATTATTATAATACGGTTTATAAATCATTGACAACTGATCGAGGGAAACTCCCACAACACTCAATGGTAGGATCAGATGTCAATGATGGTGTGACAAAATTTAACAGGAAAGAAAAATATAAAATGGTCTACTACAATGCTTCGAAAGGCTTATCACCACGCATTCTAAGAACGTCGACAGCGTTGGAAGATCGCTGACAATAATCTTCCATGAGAATATGCCGTGGCGTGACAGGCTTTGAATCGGATTAAGTTATTACTATAAAAAGCTCTGGTTAATAGATCATTGACAATTGCTCGAGGGATATCCCGTAACACACCTAGGTGGTTGGATCAATTGTCAATGTCTTAGATTGAGTTTCAAAAAGTTTAAAATTGGTCGGCACGTAACATGTAATAGCATTGATTTATGCAATGAAAAAAAAATCAATTTTTTTTTAAAGTTACTTGAGTCTCCCCCCTTAAGAATTGGTTTGATATTATTTTCCGGTACTGTGTTGAATGTTTTCAATATTCTTGATGCTGTATGGTCCAGCAATCTTTGCAACTCCACTTTGGCATAAGTTTTTCTACGATTTCTATTGTATTTTTTGGAGGGTAGCAATTTTGTTTTTCCTACAATAGTTTAAAATAAGGCCATTGGTTATTTCTACATTTTATTGCCTCGTTTCTAATTGTTATATATTGATTTGTAGATAGTCCAGCTGTGATAAAAATGTTTAAGGCTGTTTCTGTTGTAAACACTTTTTGTTTCCCTATTATTTTTCCAATAAGTGCTTGAATATTGTGCCTGTATTTGTTTGTCTGAAGGCATTGAAGTAATCGCGACTTTCCATGCATTCCACGACTTATAAAACTCAAATTCGTGGCGTCCAATAATTCTTCTAAGGAGAAGTTATTAACTAAAGAACGAGCTCTTCGTAAACTTTCACTACTGCTGCACCCTAACAATGTTTTTTTTCCTTTCCGAATTTGAACTATAGATGATCTGGATCTTGTTGCTACTGATCTTGAATGACTTGTGATTGGAATTTCAGTGAGTATTGCATTCGGGTAAACAAAATCTTTTTCTAACCATTCTTCATTGCGTTTTAAAAATAAGGTTTCTCTATGCCGGGACTGAACACACCTCTGCTTCAATTTCCAAGCAAATTTTTTCATTATAGTTTTTAATATTCTCAAATTTTCTGCTGAATCTGAATCTTTTCACTTATTTTTTTATACAAAAATAAGTAATCTCCCATATCTTGTGACGCATTTCTTAGTAGCGAGTATAAGTCCTTATGCTTACGAAATGCTTCCATCCTTTTCAAATAATTAAGAGTCTATATTATACTATATACAGGTGTCCCAAAAATGGCGGATTTCCTTGAAAGGGGTGACTCAGGGGGTGATTTGAAACAACTTTTTCCTTAGCGAAAATATTGTCCGAAGCTTTGTTAAGGAGATATTAACAAAAAACCCCGACCAATCAATGCGCGCGCCTTCTATATATATATATGTTACGGGCGAAGTCCGCAGGGTGTACAGAGTCGGCATTGCCCGGGCAATGTCCGCTACTGGGCAAAGTCCGCAGAAATGGTTGATTAGCGAACATGGCCCGCTTTAATGTGAGCATAGTTGACATTTCCCACCACTGGGTGGGCAGTGTCAGCAACTACAATTTCTTTGCGAACTTTGCCCGATTTGAAGTGGGCATTGTTGACAATGATGAATTTATGTGGACAGAGCCGCGCTAGCTTGTTCCTGTTTTATTCATTTGTGGGGACTGATATTGGTTATTTAATAAAATTACCTAAGACAAACATTTCTATCTCGATAAATTGCACCCTTGGGGGCTAGGGCGCCAAAATCTTTTAGCCCAGGGCGCTCAAATTTGTTAAGACGGCACTGAGTGTAGAAATAAAACAATTGACGGCATTGTCTGGCGGCCATCTCAGTCTTGCGTTTTGCGCTATGGTTTACGAACGTAAACCTATGCCAATAGTTGTTTGTCGCTGTGCTGTAAAATTTGCACGTAAATTGCTCGTTATTCTTAAAGTATCAATTATTACTTGAGCACCATGTCCGAAACTGGAGTAAATATAGATCAAACGCGTGAGAAGTTTGAGGAAAAGTTGAATTCTATTCCGTTACGTATAAATTCTTTTTTAATACCGAATGCAGACGCATATGAAAATTAATATCTGAAGTACAAGAAGCAAAGTCAAGAACCAGAAAGACTTACACCGATTACAGGCGCCTTAAAAGATACGACGTATTGACTATAGGTGAGTGTAAGAAACTTATTCGGCCTTTGTTAGAAAACGAGAAGGATATTAAGCATTATGTGCATTGTGAAGAACTGTTTGATATTATCCACGCTGCACACTTAGATACGGGACATGGCGGAAAACACAAATTAGAAAATCATATTAAGGCCAAATATGTAAACGTAACGAGACAAGTGATTCAAATCTATCTTGAGCTTTGTCTTATCTGTAAAAAAAAAGAAAGCCCATCCCAAAAAAGGTATTGTAGTGAAGCCTTTGATATTTAAAGAAATTAATGAACGAGCTCAAGTAGACCTAATAGATATGCAAACGAGCCGAGATGGAGAATATAAATTCATTTTAAATTATCAAGAACACCTAACTAAATTTGTATTTCTTCGTCCGCTAAACACCAAAACTGCTGCAGAAGTCTCCTATAACCTTATAGATATATTTTCCATCATCGGTGCTCCATCCGTCCTACAGTCAGACAACGGAAGAGAATTTTGTAACAGCGTTATAGAGGAATTAAAAGACATGTGGCCTGGTCTAAAAATCGTGCACGGCAAACCAAGACATTCGCAGAGCCAGGGTAGTGTTGAGCGGGCGAACCGTGATGTGCAAGACATACTCATTGCCTGGATGGAGGAAAATAATATAACTAAATGGAGTGATGGGTTACGTTTCTGCCAATGGAAAAAATATAACAGTTTGCATTCTGCTATCAAACATACACCATATGAGGCAATGTTTGGCAGAAAGTCTCACATCGGTCTTCTATCATCCAAAGTAGTAAGGCAAAGCCGATTCTAACCCAGGTCCTCTGAGGGGAGCGCGGGGGAGTGCGGTGGAGGGAACTATGGGCGCGGGGAGAGCTGGGGAGTGGAAGACCGGTTGCGCGCGCACGAACCGCGGAGTGGGGGAAGTTGTAATCGTGGTGGGGATCAGTCCGGGCCGAGCCGCCGCGGAGACCTCTCCAGACCTGACCCACTGTTCGAAAATTTTCAGAGGGTCGTCCCCTCCCTCTAAAAATTTCTGGGATTACTCTAGCAAACAAATATGCATCATGCAGTCATAGCACTGTGAAAATGGTATCATCTCGCACGATAACGCATGTAATTTGACTCTTCTGATGCAGTCGCGCGAGACGATACCATTTCTTCACAGTGCGAAGAATGCATGATACATATTTGTTTGGTTTTAAAATTATGTGAAGAGGAAAGAAGGAGGATGGATGACGAGTAAATAAATTGTTTTCAAACAAATATGCTGCATTTTAAAGCGTTCCGATTTAACATCACAGCGTATCGCGCGATTACGCGTAATTTGACGCCTCTGAAGCAGTCGTGCAGGATGTTATTTTCGTGACGCGAATAACGTACGAATAATAGATAGAATTATGCGGCGTTTGCTTTAAAATTATGCGAAGAGGAAAGAAGGAGGATGGATGACAAGTAAATAAAATTGAGAAGTAATATATGTTTCAGAAATTATATATTGTTACATAAAGTAAAGTAAAGTAAAGTAAAGTAAAGTAAAGTAAAGTAAAGTAAAGTAAAGTAAAGTAAAGTAAAGTAAAGTAAAGTAAAGTAAAGTAAAGTAAAGTAAAGTAAAGTAAAGTAAAGTAAAGTAAAGTAAAGTAAAGTAAAGTAAAGTAAAGTAAAGTAAAGTAAAGTAAAGTAAAGTAAAGTAAAGTAAAGTAAAGTAAAGTAAAGTAAAGTAAAGTAAAGTAAAGTAAAGTAAAGTAAAGTAAAGTAAAGTAAAGTAAAGTAAAGTAAAGTAAAGTAAAGTAAAGTAAAGTAAAGTAAAGTAAAGTAAAGTAAAGTAAAGTAAAGTAAAGTAAAGTAAAGTAAAGTAAAGTAAAGTAAAGTAAAGTAAAGTAAAGTAAAGTAAAGTAAAGTAAAGTAAAGTAAAGTAAAGTAAAGTAAAGTAAAGTAAAGTAAAGTAAAGTAAAGTAAAGTAAAGTAAAGTAAAGTAAAGTAAAGTAAAGTAAAGTAAAGTAAAGTAAAGTAAAGTAAAGTAAAGTAAAGTAAAGTAAAGTAAAGTAAAGTAAAGTAAAGTAAAGTAAAGTAAAGTAAAGTAAAGTAAAGTAAAGTAAAGTAAAGTAAAGTAAAGTAAAGTAAAGTAAAGTAAAGTAAAGTAAAGTAAAGTAAAGTAAAGTAAAGTAAAGTAAAGTAAAGTAAAGTAAAGTAAAGTAAAGTAAAGTAAAGTAAAGTAAAGTAAAGTAAAGTAAAGTAAAGTAAAGTAAAGTAAAGTAAAGTAAAGTAAAGTAAAGTAAAGTAAAGTAAAATAAAAATAGAACAAAATATATATAATGATGATGATGATGATGATGATGATGATAATGATAATTACTATTGGGGTGGTGATGGTGGGGGTGTGAAAAACCCCTCGGGCCACAGAGAAGGCGGAGATGGTGGTGACACCGGCGGCGTAAACAGCCCGAGGGGCCACTCAGGGGATGGAGATGCTGGCGATGGGGGTTCTATAGATGATGATGACGATGCTGATGTTGGTGTTGATGTGTAAGGGGTAGAGGGAGTGGATGGTGGCCACCAGGGCGGCGTATCAAGTGATGTGGATGTTGATGACGATGAGCCAACCGCCGTCGCCATCGATGATGGTGAGGGGGGCCTCATCGCCACAAATGGTGATCGTCGCAACCGCCCCACATCTATCCAGGGTGGAGACGGCGGCGACGATGTCGGGGGTGGCGATGAGGGTCGCGCTCGCCTCAGCTGCAGGGGCCCCATTCGTCTATATGGCACCCACGGGCGCTGCAGCCGAGTCGCCATCGATGAGCTGACAACCATGCCAGATTGCCGTCGCATGTTCGGCTCTCGGGGAGGTACCACCAGAGATACAATCTCCTCCAGAGGTACCCTCCCCGACATGATACATGCCAGCAATCTCAACCGCTCCAGCAATAATTGATTATCCTAGAACACAAACACCAGTATAAGAATAATACATCAAAATACACACACACACACACACACACACACACACACACACACCACGCACGCACGCACATGGACACCAATGCAATGTATTACGTACCACTGAAGGGAGCGGCGGCGAAAGCGATGGCGATGGTGTTCTGGATAGCGATGGCGATGGCGACCGCGACAGCGATGGCGACGACGATGATGATGATGATAACTGTGGCGGTAATTGCTAAAACACAGAAAACCCGCGATATAATATTAGTATGATTTAATCTCACACGATTTAAACGGTTAAATGTGATAAAATATTAAAAATATTGATATGTACATACCTCTGGATTGTGTTGGCACGGTTCAGGGTCCCACTCGGGAGCAATTCTTTTGAATCCCATGGTGCGGTACCACATTCAAATGACAACTAGGCTCGCAGCATCTTCAAGCTCTTGCGTATAGAAACTCTTCCAAGCTCACGCATGCAAAAACCCCCACCATCATGAAATCGAGAAGTGCATAGCTTTGCAAAGTAAGATGTTGTTGTTCTCCACCTCAAGTTTCTTCTCCACCTTCAGTTTCTTCTTCATTGGTAATCCTCTCAATATTTACACGCATCTTCTTCGAATTCTTCTTTGGACACATTATTCGACTAGATCATACCACTCTGAACATGTATTGAACGTGTATGATACCACTCTGAACGTGTATCGTACCACTTCTAAATAATTACAACTACCGTCTTAATCTATCGTACATCATATTAAGGAGGTTTGGTTTGGAAAGGGTGAAGAAAAAACACATTTATGCATTAAAAATTGATTATATTTATTTATGAATTTCCATCTGATGTTTAGACCACCAGTTGAATATTTTAAATACATTTTGCAAAGCACAATGCTTTACATGTCTACAGCATCGCAAAGTATTAACTACATTTAGCTTATTTAGAGATTTGATAGCATCGTAGTCAATGTCCAACGTCTCAATGATCACGTTCGCTCTCGTATTTTCATCGAGGAAATCCGCAAGCAAACCACATTTCTGCAGCCCTTTAACATATACGATATGGGATGCGTCATCTTCTTCATCGACAGCATCAGCTATAGCTTTCGTAATTAGCTGTTTAGCCATACTGTATAGAACGTCTCCATCATCCCACCGTAGCCCATGATGTTTTGCAACCAACCATCGGATGCTTGATTTGTCGGATTTTGTAAGAAGATATTGAGGCATCGAACTCCCAAAAATATAGTGCGAGAGAATTGTTCCCATTCGTAGGATAGCCACTTCCTTGACAACAAATCTTCCATCAACGATGAATCCTTGCAGATCAACAAATGTTGGTACAACCATTATCGATACGATTTAGAGGTCCACTCGCTTCCACAACAGACGGGAGAATGCAGTCTTTCTTGTAAAGCATCTCAATTTTCATGATGAAATTTTTGTATGAATTTTGACATAGGAGAGGGCATGTAAGCAGCATGACAATTTTAATTGATTTTGCGCACCACGTTTGTCAGCGGATTGTATTCAACCACCCGATCGTGCAGAATCAGGCAGTAGGCTGTAGTATTTGCAGGCACATTCTCTTTACAATCAAATTCTATGCGCACATCCACGGTGCTATTCTTGATCGACTCATTTTGTCGCGAACAATCAATCACCACGAGGGGGCCAAATTGTAAAAATTGGGCCACGGTGAATAATGCCTCGTTGCAACTATGTCCATAATACGATTTACGGAAATGTGTATACATGTGTAACGTTCGGCTGTTCGAGAACAACTGAAGGTTGAGGTCCCTGAGGGGAGAGCGGCGTCCCCTCAAGTATAGGATGGTGGGGGTTCTATTCTACAGACTAAAGATTTAAATCTAAGGCTTTTAAACTTAATAATGCTTATTTATTTAATAAATCAATAATTAATATAATTACAACAATGAAATAATAATTAATATAGCTTACAATCTACGATTAAATATGCTCTTTTTGGGTTTTTATGTTTTTCTGACTCTAACGCTACGTATTTTAAAATATATAGATATATGTATATTGCAGAGCTCGGCCGCTGCCGTTTCCGGAGCGAAGCTCGAATACTCTTGGCAATCTCTGTAGTAAGATCAGCCGCTACCGGGTCCGGAGCGATCTCGATTCTTTTGACAGAGTTCTGTTCTATGCTCTTCAGACCTTGTTTTTACCAAGCACTACAGCCGCTACCGGGTCCGGAGCGATCTAGATGGCTTTGTAAGAACGAGGTTCTATGACTCTCAAATGAGCAAACCAAAGAGGTGCACCAGTAACTTTTATACACTGGAGATCAGCCGCTACCGTTTCCGGAGCGATCTAGATCCCACTGGTTGAAACTTAAGCCGCCTCTAGGTTTGAGCATTCGTTCGTCACTTGAGCGTATTCGTAGCTTGAATGTCCCGCTGTGCTGCGTGCGCCTCTATTTATACTGAGAAATTGGCGGGCTGGCGCATGCGCAGTGAATCGCTATCTGTTATTTTACGTTTTGCTTGCTTATTACATATTATTTTGTCTTGCGCTTTTACTAATACTTATAACTAATTATTCCTAATATTCTTATAATAATTGTTCCTCTAATATTTATCTAAATCATTAATTATATATAAAAGTCTTATAATATATTTACGCGGTAACAGAATATGGTTATATGGTAACGGAGATCGGTTCCTATATTACCGACTGTCGGTATCTAACGGTTTAAGTCCCCGTGGGACGTTACACCTCCCCCCCCCTGGGGGATCTCTCGTCCTCGAGAGATTAGAACGGAGGTGGGGAACGAAATGGACATTGTATATATATATTTATAGGATTATTTATTTAGAGGGGTTATATGGCATTGCTGCCCCTGAACCAAACAACGCGAGCAGTCGCCACAGTTTCTTGCGTGGGTCTGCCTTCGGCAGGGCCCTATAGGTTTCCCAGTCCGGGTCTGGAATGTCCACCGGAATTAATATTGGCCACCGTCTTGGTGGGACTTCCGGGACCTTGAATTCTGGGATCTTCGAGAATTCCGGGACCTTAAATTCTGGGGTCTTCGGATATTCCGGGGTCCTTGGGAGTGTGAGATCCGGAGGAGTATGAGGTGGCGACTGGATATGATAGGTTTTGTTAATTTAAAATTTTATGTAATTAAAAGTGGTTTTTTACCATTCTTTCTGGGCTTCCCGGGAGTGGAGTTATAAGGTTAGGAATAGGAATCATTTCCTTGAATATGTTGTCTAAATCCAATTTACTTTGCTTTACTTTATAGTGCCGATTACCAGAGCGTCGAGGCATTGTCGTGGCGTAATGGCAGACTGGTTGTTACGCATGCGCGGATTTAAAATTTTACTCGTTGGGTCTTATGTTTTTAGTGCCCTCTAGCGGATTCTACGGGTATTAATTTTTTCTGCAACTATGTTGCCTACACGATCATGTCGTCTGCTACTTAGTGTCTATTTTTTCTTACTTCTATGGGTTGTTTTAGGTTAAGTTTCGTTTTTTGTTTTTTATAGAAAAATATAATGTTTATTAAAAAAATGAAAGGTGAGAGGTGTGAGTATTTACTACATTCTGTATGTGTGTGTAGTGTGTAATTGTAGAGTGTGATGTAGGATGAGATGAATGATAATATAAAAATGTAAGAATATAAAAAGTGTGAGTGTTTATTACATACTGGATGTGTGTGAGGCGTGTATATGTAGAGTGTAGTGTGTAGTTATGAAAAAAATGATTAAATGTTTAAAATGTTTCTGCACTCCCTGCAATTTTGCACTGGTTGTGCTATGTATAGTGTTCTGCGGCAAAAGTGGCATATTCGCCACCGCCGTAGGTTTTGCTTCGCCACTAAATGTTTTTCGAGGGGCTCTTCGTCCATAATATCAACTTTCTGCGTGCACATTACGCATACTATGCTACTTTTATAATAGTAGATATCTTTGTCGTAATATTTCTTTAAACACGTTTGGTCTGCCATTATGGATGCTCTGTATATACTTTTTGTCGCAATGAAGAAATCCTTTGTCTGTACATCCTTATATAGGCTTCCCATGCAGGGTTGCAACTTTATGGTAAATTCGCCTGTTTTACGCGGTTCTTATGGACGATCCTAGTTTGTTTCGAATTAATTTCTATTTTTAAGTTACTTTTCTCCAGGATTTCGATAATCCGGTAGGGTCCGCTGTATTCCGGTCCCAGTTTTTCTCTTCTTGGTTGCAATAACCATACGTAATCTCCTGTTTTGTATGTTTGTGGTTGGATCTTTCGATCGTAGTAATGTTTCTGGCGAACTTTTGACTCTTCCAGATTTTTTCGCGCCATTTGTCGGATGTGATATAATTTATCTATCAACTTGTCGACATAGTCCGGATATGTTTTAATGTTGTCCGTTGAAGGAATACTCGAAGGAAGACGTGCTTTTCTTCCGAAAACAAGTTCGTGAGGCGTAAATTTCGTGCCTTCGTGAGTGCTTGTATTATACGAGAACATTGCTTGAGGTAACCATTGATCCCATTGCTTTTCTTTTGATACGTAATGTCGTAGGTATTCGACGAGGACATGGTGACTTCTCTCTAAAGATCCATTAGACTGAGGATGAAATGCAGAGGTTCGATATTGTTTAATGTGAAACGCTCTGGCAAATTTCTTCATGAGGGCACTCATAAAATTTGGTCCCTGATCAGTAAGGATTGCTTTAGGACTTCCAAACTTACAGATGAAATGTTCTGTGAATGCCTTAGCTATATCTTCTGAAGTGACACTTGCCAATGGAATAGCGAGAGAGTATTTAGTCAAATTGTCCTGGATAGTAAGTATATAACTATTTCCTATGTTTGTGAAAGGTAATGGTCCTACTATGTCCATAGAAATCTTATCGAAAGCATCAACAGGTGTGTCTGTTAGTATCATGGGTTCCTTATTTTTTACTCGTACCAGTTTAGTCTTCTGGCATTCCAAGCAAGTCTTAATAAACTGTGTTATTTCGTATTTCATATTTTTCCAGTAGTATTTGCTTCTTATGCGATGATATGTTTTTGTAATTCCCTTGTGTCCGCCTATAGGTGATTGGTGATTCTCCTGGATGATCTGGTGTCTATCTTGTACAGGAGGTGTCAGAAGGGTGCCCTTGCAGAAGATGAATTGGATATCTTCTTGTAGGAATATTAGTTCTATTAAATTTCGTAATTGATTTAATAAAATTTTATCCTCTTCTGATGAGATGTATACTTTTGTGGCTTTTTCAGATACCAGGTATGTATGAAGTGACCTCAGTGAATTGTATACGTCTTCTTCGGTTGGATGGTCTGGTGTGATGAGTCCAAGGATTGTGTGCTTCCCTTCCTTGATTTTGACTAACTCTCCGATTCTTAATGGTTGTGGAATTTTGTGAGGTTATAATTTTCCTCCTGATGGTCCGATTGGCCTGCCTTGTGTGTTTATGAATGTCACTACGTATCCTTTGCCCATCCATAAGTGATCTTCCACCTCTGTATTTTGGTTTTTGACAGGAATATTTGATACTACTCTTGGTTTAGCTGGTGTGGGTTGTTTGTGACGTGGAGAATGTGGGGGAAGAGATAGTAATGGTGGAGGATGAGAGGATGGTGGAGGAGGAGTAAGTATCCTTCCTTTCCTTATTGTTATTGGCGTTATAGGACCTGTGTCCGTGCTGGATTTTGATTTTAATTTCTTCTTTTTAGGTGTGTGGTGAGTGCTTGAGCTTGACTTTGCATCAATTTTGGGAGGGTCTTTATAATTATGTCTTGGTACTATGACCGTTTCATCGATTTCCTCAATTAAGTCCTCTTGCGGTTTCTTGATGTGAGGGGGTTTATATTTTTGAGGTATCACGACTTGCGGGGGTGCGTGTATTTGGACTTGGGGGGTCACGACTTGCGGGGGTGCGTATACTTGAGGGGGTGCGTGTACTTGAGGGGGTGCGTGTATTTGGACGGGAACGGAAATTTGATGAGGCGCGTAACGAGGGGGTGTATGCGTTTCCGCTTCAATATTCCGTTTCTTAGTCTCGGGACGAGAAGAGGAGGTGTTTGTGCTTTGTTTTTTCCGTTTTAATTTCTTTCGCATTAAATTTAACGCATCGCTTTCGTCATATGAAGAGGAATCGGTTTCTGATGAGTTAACTATTAATTGCTTATGTGGAGCTGGATTTCCAGAGGTTGATGCTGTCGTTTCCCTTTGTCGGGTTGGAAATTGGTGAAATTCTTTTAATTTTTTGTTCTCATGTGAATTCGTATCCGAGTGAGCTCTTCTCGCGTGTAATGGTAGTGAAATCGGATTCCTAGACAATGCGTCCGCGTTTGTGTTGTATTTCCCGGGTTTATATAAAATTTTGTAATCATATTCCGCTAATCTAATTTTCCAGCGCATTAACCGAGACGTAGGATTAGAAAGATTTTGAAGCCATTCTAATGGTTTGTGGTCTGTTATTAGATAGAATTTTCGTCCGTAAATATAAGGTCTGAAGTGAAAAACTGCATATATTATCGCCAATAATTCTCGTTCTGTAGGAGAATATCGTGTTTCGGCATCATTCAAAACGCGAGATGCGTAAGCTACCGGTAAATCTTTGCCTATTTCTCCTTGACTGAGAACCGCACCTACAGCAATACTTGAGGCATCTGTCGTGATGTTGAATACCTTGTCGAAGTCCGGGAATTGTAATATAGGTTCTTTGCAGAGAATTTCTCGTAAGGTTTCAAATGCCTTCTGTTGTTTGTAGGTCCATTCGAATTGATCATTCTTCCTAGTGAGATTAGAAAGTGGTCTTGCAATTTTTGAAAAATCCTTTATGAATCGCCTATAATATCCGCTTAATCCCAAAAATTGTTTGACGTTCTTGACCGTAGTAGGTGTTGGAAATTCCTTTACAGCTATTACTTTTTTTGGGTCAGGTTTGACTCCGTCCTCTCCTATTATGTGTCCCAAATACGAAACTTCTTTCTTCAAAAATTCGCATTTGTCCGGTTGAAGGTGAAGATCCGCTTCTCTTAGTCTGTCCATTAGTCGTTTAAATTTAGTTGCATGTTCTTTTAATGTGCTGGCGTATATGACAATATCGTCTAAGTATACGAACAGCTCTATTCCTTGAAGCCCGGTTAAGACTTGGTCCATTAGTCTCTGGAAGGTGGCTGGTGCATTTTTAAGTCCAAATGGCATTCTAGTGAATTCGTAGTGCCCGTAAATTGTAGAGAATGCTGTTTTATGTGGATCGTCTGGATGCATTGGAATTTGATGAAATCCAGATGCAAGATCAAATACCGAAAAGTACTTTGCACTTCCTAACTGATCTAGTATATCAGTTATATTTGGCAGAGGATAAGCATCTCCAATTGTTAGTTCATTTAATTTTCTAAAGTCAATTACGACTCTGGACTTTTTATTTCCTTGAGCGTCTTCTTTCTTGGGTACAATCCAAATTGGCGAATTATAAGGTGAAGTTGATGACTGTATGATTCCTTTTTCAAGCAATTCTTTAGTCTGTACTCTAACTTCTTCCTTATATGCTTGAGGATACCTGTATTGCTTTGTAAAAACAGGAACGTTGTTTTCTGTAATTATCCTGTGGTATGTTTTGTTTGTCGCTTCCAGTTTTCCCCTGGAAGATAAAATCTGTCTGCATGTTCCTTTATTAGTTGTTCCACGCTGGCTCGTTCCTCTGAGTTTAGGTGGTCCAACCGTAATAATTGTAATAATTGGTGTGTTCTATCAGTTCTTTTATACGTGGTTGTTGTTTCTTCTTCTGCGGGTATTTCTTCGAATTCTTCTAATTCAACGGATGGTACTGGTATTTTGATGTCCTTTGTGGATGTATTTATAGCAAAAAGAAATGCTACACCGTTGTTATTTGAAACCAGTGCATTTCCCATGTGTATGTTAGGGTGAATATTGATTTTTGGAATATATCCCGTTTTAGACTGTGTATTAAGCACTCGCACATATATTTGACTTCGTGCTCTCGCTGGTATCGTAATCATTTCTGGATCGATAAATGGAATAATTTCCATTCCAATTATTATTTCTGACTTCATATAGTCGATGGTTGCTCCGTTTGTTTGAAAAAATTCCGTTCCAAGTATTCCGTCTTGTTTGATAGGAAGATCCTCCACAACATGGATAATAATTTCCGTATTTAAAGTTCTTATTTTAATATATCCTATTGTACTAAGTAGGCCGTCCGTAATACCATTAAGGTCGAACAGAGTGTCCGTATAGATTGGTATATTCGGTGAAACAGCACTTCTCTTGATGACGTTGAGGTCGGATCCAGTGTCGATCATCAACGTTGCGTGGTTCTCGCTGAATCCTACATCAGAAAGAAGGATGCTAGGAGGTTTCCTTATTTGCTCCGTTTTTAATCGAAGTATGGCCTGCCTACGTACCATACGGGGTTGTTTCTCTTCTTTTTCCTTCCTATCGAAGTATATCTTCTTTCTGCATTGGTCTATCGTGTGACCTCTAAATTTGCAATACTCGCAGAATACTTCTGGTCTTTGTACTCTTTCTGCATAACTTTTGCTTCGGCATTCTTGTATCGTGTGACCTGGTCTTTTACAGTAGTCACAGTACACGTTGGATTGAGGAGCTCTGTTCGTGTAACTTTGGCTTCTACAATCTCGTGTTGTGTGACCTGGCCTTCGGCAATTATCACAGTATACGGTAGATTGAGGGGCTCTATTCGTGTAACTTCGGCTCCTACAATCTTGCGTCATGTGACCTGGCCTTCGGCAGAAGTCACAGAATGTATCGTTCCACGCTTGGTTTCGTGCTCCGTTTTGTGTTCCGCTTCGACTCCTACATTCTTGCGTTGTATGTCCCGTTCTATTACATTGTTGACAGGTTTTTTGCTGCCAGTTGGTTCGTGAGATTCGGCTGCTGCAAGCGGTGGCAATATGGCCGTATCCAAGGCAATTCGTACATTGGTTAGCCTGTGTTATTCCTGCTGCTTCTCTTGCTCGTATCTGGTTTTCGTTATATTCTGCTTCAGCTTTAATGGCGACGTTGATAGCGCGATCAAGATTGCTGAAGGTGTATTCGTGTATTCTATTATGTATTTCAGTTCTTAATCCCGTTAGAAAGGCTTTAATGGCGTTCTGTTCTGCGGTTGTATTGAATTGTATTACATGTGTCGGTACCTCTACTGCTTTGCAATGTTTAATCTGAAGTAAGAGATTGGATACGCGACTGCTGTAGTCTACCGTCGTTTCATTATGTAGCTGAGCTATTTTTGATAATTCGCCATATAATTGTATTGAAGTATGTAATGGAGCAAATCGTGACTCTAATACCGAAATGAGATCATCGATTGAATTATAGTCTCCGCTTAAAACTACTCTAGAAGCTTGTCCGAAAAGCTTATTCTTTATGAGTTGAACTAATCCATACTCTGCGTTCGGATTAACCATGCGCCGTGCATGTCGGCAGCTTTTTATAAACTGGTGTATCGGTATGTTTCTACCGTCGAAAGAAGGGACTGTGTCCGCAGTGTCGCGTAGGCTAATATGTGGTAGTTGAGAATATGTACTCGTAGATGTATTCATATTAATTTGTGGATTTGAAGGTCCTGGACTATTTACTGTAGTGATTTCTGGAGTTTCTGTAGTCTCCTGAGTTTGAGTTTCTGGATTTATTGTTAGGTTAGCCATTGCTTCTCCAATTGTATTAGGCATTGTGAAGTTTTAAAGCCTCTGTAAAATTTAGAGAAAGAAAAAATTTCTTGGAAAATACTCACTTATGGAGTGATTTCACTAACGAAATAATTCTTCAAATTGAATTTTATCCTCTAAACGAATGAGAAATCCCACCGCTGTCACCAAAAAATATCCGACCTGTAACGTTCGGCTGTTCGAGAACAACTGAAGGTTGAGGTCCCTGAGGGGAGAGCGGCGTCCCCTCAAGTATAGGATGGTGGGGGTTCTATTCTACAGACTAAAGATTTAAATCTAAGGCTTTTAAACTTAATAATGCTTATTTATTTAATAAATCAATAATTAATATAATTACAACAATGAAATAATAATTAATATAGCTTACAATCTACGATTAAATATGCTCTTTTTGGGTTTTTATGTTTTTCTGACTCTAACGCTACGTATTTTAAAATATATAGATATATGTATATTGCAGAGCTCGGCCGCTGCCGTTTCCGGAGCGAAGCTCGAATACTCTTGGCAATCTCTGTAGTAAGATCAGCCGCTACCGGGTCCGGAGCGATCTCGATTCTTTTGACAGAGTTCTGTTCTATGCTCTTCAGACCTTGTTTTTACCAAGCACTACAGCCGCTACCGGGTCCGGAGCGATCTAGATGGCTTTGTAAGAACGAGGTTCTATGACTCTCAAATGAGCAAACCAAAGAGGTGCACCAGTAACTTTTATACACTGGAGATCAGCCGCTACCGTTTCCGGAGCGATCTAGATCCCACTGGTTGAAACTTAAGCCGCCTCTAGGTTTGAGCATTCGTTCGTCACTTGAGCGTATTCGTAGCTTGAATGTCCCGCTGTGCTGCGTGCGCCTCTATTTATACTGAGAAATTGGCGGGCTGGCGCATGCGCAGTGAATCGCTATCTGTTATTTTACGTTTTGCTTGCTTATTACATATTATTTTGTCTTGCGCTTTTATTAATACTTATAACTAATTATTCCTAATATTCTTATAATAATTGTTCCTCTAATATTTATCTAAATCATTAATTATATATAAAAGTCTTATAATATATTTACGCGGTAACAGAATATGGTTATATGGTAACGGAGATCGGTTCCTATATTACCGACTGTCGGTATCTAACGGTTTAAGTCCCCGTGGGACGTTACACATGTTAAACAAGATGGCGTGTTTATTCTTGTCAAAGTCTAAGTTCAGATCATCATATGGGTAAAATTCCGAGTTGAGAAAAAGTTTTACATTGGTCAATTTACAGTGGTCGAACCGAGTAGCATCTTCAGTCATCACATTCTTTCGAGCAGTCTGTAGAGCAAAGATAACGTATCGCGGCTTCTCCAACTGTGCAGCTGCCTTCACAGCCCACGAATGCTTGGTTGTGCTCTGTAAGAGAGGATACTCGTACAGATCCCATGAGCGAAAACTAATGCTCAGGTTTTGTCCACTTTCCAAAGCATGTAGCAACGATAGCTTATTGACATCGTTCAGCGTCACATGAGGCATCCGCCATTGCACTTTAAGTAATTCAATTTCCGGTTCCAACGTTGATGATCCTATTAGAGAATTGTTATCGTTGCGCGATCGTATTAAAATCAATTCGTGACGTGCATTAATAATCATGCGTTTGTAATCCTCGCAAAATCCCAGCAAATATTTGAGCGGGATGCAAAAATTGAAATGATTTTTCACTATTAGCTCATCGTGTCGTTTCAAGCCCCATCCAGCATTCTCCATATTTTTGTCTTCGTCAGATGTCAACGATACATAGTTTTTAAGCGTGCTAGTTATTCCAACGTTTCTGTTACGGTCAATCTCCACGCCATTCAGCTCGTATCGAATCTCATCAAATATGAACGCCATACAATTATTTCCCAACATCACTGTTAATGCATCGTTTGGCTTATTTATCACCAATTTCCCCTCCACGTAGAGGAAACTTTCACACGGCAATGTGTATAAATCCTGCTGCTGTATAGGTATTCTTATCTCATCACTATGTCCAAACGTTGTGTTGACGTATGGGTTGTACGTGTGAGTCTCGAGCTTGACGATGCGATCATCAAACGTCGGCTTCCCTCCAATGCTTAGAATGTCTGCCATTTTTCAACTTATATGCGTACAATAAATCCCAATGATTTCAAAAATGCAATGTTTACAGCACTGAGTCTCTTCTTTTTAGCGTAATCAGAGCTATTGTAGTTGTAAACAATTTCACTTGGAAGAAACGGGTTTCTGGAGTCGTTCAGCACAAGCATCTCAATCATTCACACCACACGTATTATCGCCGCCGTCGCATGTGCAGCCTGATGGTAATCTCTTCACCTCGAAAATCGAGCAACCGTCCGTCTTGATCCACAACGCGTATCGTTAGATCCGTAATGACCCGTGCGGTGATTGGAAGATAAATGATCTGTGCAGGCGTTTCCGATATCTTATATCCTGGAGGGACTCTCGGAGAAAATTCATGTATCGTATGTACACGCTTCCCATTGTTGTATGCGCCAGCGGTCACACTACATTCTACGCGAATAATGTTCACGTTCATGATATTAATTGGATCATCCGATTCGTGCCACCGTCCTGGTTCTAATACCCGATTCATCGAGAATCCTAGTAGCGATCCAATGTTATTGCGCTTCGTAAAATCTACGGTGAATGAGCAGTACAGCTCGCTTTTCATGGTGTTATTGTTGGGACGCAATACTATAGGATACACATCGTTATCATCATCAGTGTCATCAGGATTTTTAGGATACCGCTCGAGTAATCGCTGCCTCAAATACTTGGCAATGGCGTCTAGTTCGTAGGAGCCGTGTGAAATCCTAATAGTTTCAGGAGTGGTATCAACACTGTTGTTTTTGATGCCATAGTTCAAGGTGAAGTAGAATTTATCGTTGCTCCAGTCGATGTTCGGTATTGTATGATAAGTTTCAAAGGTTGTTAAACCAAGCTCGTAATCATCATCGCTCAAATCTATGGGTGGAAAGTAGCTCACTGCGAGGGTGCTACTCTTGCCGGTTAGAGTGAATGTTAACGACATATTCCGAGCTGTACGACTCGGCTAGTACTGAATCATAGCGGTGGGAAGTCAATCCTTAAATTTGCGACCGATCGTTTGTAGAAAGCGTAGGCAGAGTTGTCCACAATTGCTCTGATTGTACTTCTGATAAGACGTTCGATTGTATTCGATTTTCACAGCATCATTATCCAGATATTGCACCAATTCCTTAGGTGGTCGAAGATTCCCAAAGCTGTCGAAATATATAGCTCGGCACCCTCTCTTCACATATGCCACCCAATGAGTCCCTGACCCCTCGACATTGTCCAAATTTACGATACCGCTCTCGTTTCGATGTACTCCTCCGACAGGTAGTGCATTGCGCATAAAAACACCTCTAAAGAATGGAATACGCATACGTTTTGCCAACTCCTCCAACTGCACATCGGTAGTTACGCCCACCGGCATTTTTTTTTTCTTTTCGGCGTTTTTTTTTTTCGTTTTGATATTCCCTGCCCGCGCTTGTATGGTGCGAGATAAAGTCCGCGACCTTCCATGGAGCGATTATGACGCTGCATTTCCTGTAGCTGATGTTGCGCCGCCTTATTATCATTTACCGCCTTGGCGATCCCCGCTGCTCCACCAGCTAATGATCCGAGAACACCTAGCAGTGGGAGAAGTGGTAATATACCACCACGTTTTGCTATCGGAAGAATCCGCTTTTTCAATGCTCTCTTTGGAGTCCTTTTGCGAGTTTTTGTTTTCATTCCCATCCCAATTTTCGTCTTAGCCTTCATAGCTGCCCAAACAGCTGTAGCAGCACCTCTTTCACCCAGTGTCGAGTCTCGCGCAACGATGCGTTTTCGCGCTTTGTCAGCGAGAACGTTATCTGCAGCGTGTCGTTCGCCGAGGTCGTTGCTACGCGAATACGCAATATCGTGTTCGCGACACGCTGCGTCCAACGGATTGATACCTTGATCACCTCTAGCCAATCGTTTTGCCAGATGAGTTCCTGGACCGCAAAACTGATATCCTGGGATATGTAATTCGATAGGTAGCGCGTTTATCACCCGATTTAACAAACCACGACCTTTCTTTATTCTCGTCGACGACATTCGCCACAGTTTTTAATCAATGGTGCTGGACCGTCGATATGCGTTCGCTGCCAAGGACAATTATAATGTTTCAAACACCGACGATACTGTTGAACCTCAGAATCGGCTTTTATATGCTTGGGGAGTCTGTCCTACAACTGATGAATGTGTCTGCCAAACTCTCGCAGTAGAATAATCTTTGGTACATATTTCAGCTGCTCAGAGGTTAGGTTTCGAATATTGAAATTATTCGACAGGACCAGAAGCATTTTGAATACTGAGCTGTTTTGCATCGGCGCAGACCTATAAATAGGTCGCGTCACCGCTTCGATGTATCAAAATCATTTTTTGCAGTTCGTGGAGAGGATGCGATTCGTGCGACAACCTGTAACAATACGCGTGACAAATTTTGACGATAAATCGCAAATGATGTCTTCGAAAACAATGCACAGACATGGTAGCATGCTACCAAACACTATACGCTGCCTCATTTGTGGTCCATCAAATTGTGGAAAGACCAACGTGCTGGTGAGCTTGTTGGAAAGTCCACACGGCGTCCGCTTCGAGAACGTGTACGTGTATTCCAAGTCGTTGCAACAACCAAAATATCAATATTTGGAGAATTTATTGACTCAGATAGATGAAATTGGCTACTTTACGTTTTCGAATAACAGTGATGTCATCCCACCGAGCGAATCGCTTCCGAATTCCATTTTTATCTTTGATGATGTGGCATGTGACAAGCAAGATACGATAAGGGAATACTTTGCAATGGGGCGCCACTCGAACGTTGACTGTTTCTATCTCTGTCAGACGTATGCAAAGATTCCAAAACATCTTATACGCGACAATGCGAATCTATTGATTCTGTTTAAGCAGGATGGTACCAACTTGAAACATGTGTACAACGACCACGTAAACACTGATATGTCTTACGAGGATTTCTGCGCGAAGTATGGTTTCGCGGTAATAGACAAGGATAGCGCGATGTCCAAAGGACGTTATAGAAAGGGATTTAACGAGTTTGCGATACCGTGAGATTGTCAATTGTCGTCAACACGTCGGTGGGGAAAGCAACGTCTGCGGTACAACGATGATTGATATCGATAGTCTGGAGATTAAGGATCGCGAGAGAATAGCGAAGGAAATTGCAAAAACCAGCGAATCCATTCGCAAGAAGAATCAGGCTTTGAAGACTGGCAAGATGGAGGAAGATATTGCGTTGGAGAGATACTTTAAACCTATTGTCGAACCCCTAAAACATATTGTGGAAAATACTACAGCGACAGAAGCTGACACGTCACCGTTGATGAGCACATATGTCGATGGGAATGAAACATTAACACCTAAAACAAAAATCCATCCGAAAGGGAACACATCACGCAAGACAAAGAGGAAACCACACATGTCATCGGAAAAATCACTCGTAACCTCTACACCAGTTCAATCGAAGCGGAAACGGCAGAATGTTGCATCAAACGATTCCTCGATTCCTTCGACACCAATAAATACATTTCTCGATGTACAATCGCTCACAACCAATGATGAAGACGTTTTCGAAACTAGTCCCGATGTGTCGTTTGCAACATCTATTAGACATCAACTCCAAACATCCGAGGGACAAGAAACGTTTCGCAGCCATTTCGGTCCGCTGGGGCAAAAATACATGAGCGCAATCCTAAGTGGTGATAGGGATACAACCATGGACTATGTGTATGGCGTATACTTTGGCGGTAGTGGAACGATGCTTGGGGATAAGGCTTTCGATATAGACAAGGATGATAATATAATCATCGATGGTGTAAGATATGGAGGAACACCTGGTCTTTACGAACTGATTTTCAAGAGAATTCCCGACGATACCACATACACCGATGCTGATAAACAAAAATACAAAAGCATACTGCTGGCGACGAATGCTCACAGACGCGATCATAACGCTCAAAATCCCATATTGGGCAACAAAGGATATAAATACAAACATGTAATTGCACCGCTACTCCCCCGTGTATCGACTAGTAGGACAGGGAAAGGTCTGACGACACCGAGAGTCATGGTTGTAAGCGATAACAAGATCGATTATGTGCACTGGGACGATCCCAACGAGTTGGTGGAGCGATTCCGTTTGCTGGAAGCATCGCGTCAGGCGGGTAATAACTCGCACGACAATGAAATTCTATCGATTATCGAGGAACTCCGCGAGGTAGGCCTCATTATAAATTAAGCTGCGCACCGATAATGTGCATTGTATGCATCGAGATGCCGATCAACAAATTTGGGGTATCGCTCGAGAAGAGTGGGGCAGCTAGAATGGACTATTACAAATGGAGCGGTGTGCTTCGAAATTATATGCGAGATAACGCTCTTTGCATGATCGGTGCTGACTTTGATGCAAAATCATGCAAGATACGGCATGTAGCGCAGCCCACAGCTGACAGCGATGCTGTCAATAAACT
Source organism: Andrena praecox (assembly GCA_963932275.1). Lineage (NCBI taxonomy): Eukaryota > Metazoa > Arthropoda > Insecta > Hymenoptera > Andrenidae > Andrena > Andrena praecox. The sequence goes on along the minus strand of OZ010731.1, from coordinate 12,380,878 downwards.
ATACATGGAAAAGAGCATTAAACTTTTGAGAGAGCAGCAGGAAGAATTAGAGAGGAAGCTGGTTGTGTTTCAGAGAGATATGCTGACATTGCAAAACAGCATTCAAAAGATAACGCAGGCGTCGAATTCTATCCCACAGCCGCGCTGCGAAGGAGAATCATGCGAGACGATTGAACTTGTCCAGAATTACCTCGAGGCGGTGGAGGACACATAATGCACATACACAATAATTACCGAACCATTCGTGTCAGGCACCTCTGCGATCAAACATGCAACCATTATCAAAATCCAAGAGTAAAGAAGAAAACCATGGCCACAAGAAGCGGCAGCTTGTTGAGGAATTGCATGCTCCAGCTCGAAGACATTTCCCACGGAGGCGTGTCATAGTGCATGGATACGATGATCTGTGGCAAGCTGATGTTGTAGAAATGCGCCCATACTCGCGATTCAACCAAGGTCACCACTACATACTCACCGTCATCGATGTGCTGAGCAAGTATGCATGGGCATTGCCGCTCGAGACTAAAAGTGGTGCAGAGGTGACTAAAGCGTTTGCAAAGATATTTAGAGATCGATATCCAAAAAATTTGCAAACCGATCAAGGAAAAGAATTTTACAACACCGATGTGCAGAAACTCTTGGCAAAGCATGACATTAATCATTATTCGACGTATTCGGTGATGAAGGCCTCCGTCGTAGAACGTTTCAATCGAACTTTGAAGAACAATATGTGGAAACTGTTTACGCTCAATGGAACCTATAAATGGATCGATGCGCTACCGCGTCTACTTTCAGAATATAACGCACGAAAACATAGAACCATCAAAATGTGTCCTCGCGATGTTACCCCTGCGATCGCCGATAAGCTGCTAGCCACCATATACAGCAACATAAAGATTGCTGCTCCAGCGAGATTCAAATTGGGCGAGTTTGTGGGTGTGAGCAAATTCAAAACCATATTCGATAAAGGCTATACACCGAATTGGACAACGGAGGTGTTCAAGATAGCGAAAGTACAGACAACTAATCCCGCGACGTATCTGCTCATCGATTCCTGTGGAAAACCTGTTGCTGGAGGATTCTATGAATACGAGCTGCAACGCGTCACCGATCCTGATGTATATCTAGTGGAAAAAGTGTTGCGTAGGAAGGGGGATAAGGTATACGTTAAGTGGTTGGGGTTTGATAAATCACACAATTCATGGATAGTGAAAAATAATGTATTGTAAAATAATAATACATGGTTCAATAAATACAATGATATACATATCTAAATGTGCATACAATATACAATGATACATATGCAATAATTCCACTATTTATAATAATTTCCATACATGTTATATTATACAATAAATACAAAATAATTTTCTATTTTACATCGATATTTTTACAATGGAATTTTGTAATGTCCCCAGGGCAGAGTGTCGATCGAATCAGGTACGATATGCCGCTTGTCGTCGTGTGGACTTAGAGCGATTTTGGATTCCGAAATGGTGTACACTTTGTGCAATTTAGACCGTATGCATGATTGTCTGCGAACCATTTCGATCTCCCTTTGCAAACACTGCGCGTAGTCGTCGAAAGTTATCGTTCTGGCTATGACGTTGGTCTTGACGCCTTTCGCCTTTTTTGTATCTTTTTTACCGTCTACGCGAAGTGCATACATTTTCGCTCTAAGACCTACGAATTCAGTCATTATCGCACCATTATTTTCATCCTTCATCAACCCTGGAACCTTCTTATTTAAGCACGGCATATTATATGGATTGTTGATAGGATAATCGGATGTGTCAAATCTATCGATATTGTATTTCATAGTTTCATAGATATCTTCGCACTGAATATGATAAATGAGGCTGTCTGTGTCTGTGTATAGAATTTTACAATTTTGTCTGTGCAGGGGAGACATGTACTCATGATGAAATTCATACAAACAAATTTTTGATATGTCCAGAATGCACATACCCACATATATCGGTTTGTTAAATTTCACCTCGAGTTTTCGCAATTCAACAGCTATTAAATTTTCCGAAAAAAAAAACACTTCTGCTGTGGTAATTCGGTTTCGCGATCATTGCCTCCGCGCCATATCGTCCTTCCCAATGTGTCAAAAGTTTTACGTCCACACGATTTCGCACATTTTCCATAGTTTTACCGAATACCGCGTTGTGCATCAATTTGTACAAATTTTTTTCAAAATCGTTTGTCGCGCTTGTTCTAAACCGTGTATTGAGTTCGATGTAATCGCGGAGCCAGGGTGGTTGAGCGAATTGGAGCACGCGGTGTATCTTTGTAATACGAAGACCATGGCACGTGCACTGCTGCAGGTTGCGATAATGGATGACATAACGCTGTTTATCGTATACCGTCGCGAGTAACTTGCCCTGTCTGCTGCCAGGTGGTTTGGCACGCGTCGGGCAGAACGGTAGATCAGCATAAGCATCATGCAGACGTTGCGGATATTCCAGATGTACCTCGAGAATGTATCCCGTGGGTGAATCGACAGCGACTAAGGACACATTAAAATTTGCGGCATCTTCGACCCATTGAAATTTGGCATATGGTAGGGGCTGACACATTGCCCATCCATATAAATTGTTTACATCAAAGTACATCAAGTACGATGATTGTTCCGATGCGTCGAAAGATGGCATGTACTTGTTATTGGCATGTGCGTATCTTCCGGAACATTGACTTAAACGACCGCGTATACCGCGTTCGATAAACATGACCATATCGACGTCGGTGAACAATTCAAATGTAATTTTGGTATGTTTTAGCATAGCATCCCACGTGTAACGTCCTGCGACGAGCCGCCACAAAAATTATTTCTTTTATTATATTAATTCTTATTCTATATCCTTATTATTCTATATTCTTCATATCCTACACCTAAGACATTGTATTAGTAGTAAGACTTGAATGCACGTATGGAGAATGCAAGTATGGACGAATGCAACCTAGTGGTCAGTGAACAAACCAAGTGAAGTGAACGCATGCGCAGTGTCATTCAACACTGCGAGTGAACCGAGTGCGGACCGCGAACGGATCAAGTGCGCATGCGCGAGACGCACGATCGGCCGAACGGCAAGTGAAACGCGAGTGTAACGCTTGATTGGCGCCAGCTAAATACAAAAGCTAATTGGTGCGCGCAAAGTGCGACATGTGATTGGACCGAGCTAGGTTCACCAAATAGGTATAAATATGGGCCCGCCAGCAGCAGGAGAGCAGAGATCCTCGAGATACCATTGAGAGATCCTCAAGATATCATAAGTACGCACCACTTAAAACAACCCAACTAACTAACATTCACTCCGTGGCGCTAGAATAGGCACCACGCTTAAAACTCCACATCCAAGCCAAATTTCACTCCAAGGCGCTTGAGCCGGCATCTTGGATTTCCAAAGACATTCAATATCATTCACAAATCTACCATCTAAGGCTGCTTGAGTAGGCACCTTGGCTACCATCTGGGTATGCTCTAATCAAGCTACCTGGCTACCATCTGAGGCGCTCGACTAGGCACCTCGGCTACCATCTTAGGCTGTTCTTGACAAAGCACCTGAGCAACGTGGAATCTACAACTAAGGAGGCTTTTAACGGAGCACCTTAGCACCAATCCTAGAAAGCGTGGGCAAGCTGATAGGCAACTGGAAGCTATTGAAACCCGAGAGAAGGAACCCTCTCATTCTCTTGACTTAAACATTCTAAATCGACCAAAGTGTCATCCTTTATATATACCGACCTAGCGTCAAATTTATATCATAATTCTATTTCTTTTCGACTAAGCGTCTATTTCTATTTCTTTTCGACTAAGCGTCTATTACTATTTCTTTTCGACCGAGCGTTAAATGCTATTTTCTTTCGTTCGAAACGATATTTCGAACTCTTACCGATCGGAGCGATATATATATATAGGTTAGTTAATTTTCTGTTCTATCGACTTAGCGTCACGAGTGAAAATCGAGTAATATTCTGTTTAACCGACCAACGAGTCGTCACGTAATCATTTTCGTTCCGTTACAATTTCACGACACCGCGTCGTACTTGTTTAAACCAAATCAATTCTTTTGAATAAACCATTTTTGTTATTTATCGTTAAAAGAAGGACTCTAGTTTCATGAAATTCATTTCTTTATCGCACGCCACCCGAACCAATCCCACCATTCTACGAGTAACCGCTCTACTTGTGGAATCCCCTGTAATTAACGGCAACGTCTCGTTCGAGAACGTTACACACGTGAAACCGGGCAATGTATAATAATGTGCTGAATCTAATCCATAACTCTTTGATACAACTTTCGCGAAAATTTTCAAAAATATCCGCCAATAACAAGACATTTGTTTTGAAATACAAGTCGCTGTATTCGCCCAAGGTTCTAATGTCGGAACGCTGCCAGACAGTCTCGGCATGCGCGTAATCGCTCTCGCATACAGTCTCACCCGTTAACTGTAGAATGACTCGCGCGGCGGTAAGCACGGATCCTGCAGTTTGTTTGCGCAATCAAGGCATTCATACGGAAAGACACCCTTTCGCGTCAATAAATTGAAATCCTTAATGGATAATGTTTCAAATTTGGATCGTAAAATTTTTAATTTATCTGCGCTAAGAAAATATGCTAATTTGTCGAGACTGGTATTTAGAAATTTGTACGAATCTATGAATCGCAATTTAATACAATTTCGCGAGTTTGATTCTTCCGCCGTATCTTCCACATTTTTTGTGAATGAAATATATTTTTCTTTAGTTATAGGCAATACGTTAACGCTGCCTTCGAAAGCGGTAGCTATTTTCTCGATAATAAAATGTGAATCGTATCCGGATAAATTATGAAAAACTATGGGGATATAAAACACATTATTATAATTTAAATTGCACTCCGAATGTGCTGGGCCTCTAACCGTCCGGATAGATGGCAATGATCACGAACTTGTAACGTTCAACTGTCCGGGAACAACTGAGCGTCGACAGGTTCTCGAGAGGAGAGCGGCGTCCCCCCAGGTGTAGGATAGGTGGGGTTTCTATACTGCGGCAAAGGATTAAAATCCACGGCTTCAAACTTAATAATAGCTATTTATTTAACAACACTTAATCTAATAACAACCATTTTAATATTACCTACAACTATGAATTTATATCTATATCTTTTTATGTTTTTTTTATGGTTTTTTATGTTAATACTACGTGGTTAAATATGTATATATGTATGTATTGCAGAGTTCGGCCGCTACCGGGTCCGGAGCGAGCTCGAAGACTCTTGGCAATCTCTGTAGTAAGAACGGCCGGGTCCGGAGCCAGCCCGTTACTTTTGACAGAGTTCTGTTCTATGCTCTGTAGACCTTGTTTTTACCAATTGCTTCAGCTGCTTCCGGGTCCGGAGCGAGCTTGACGCCTTTGTAAAAACGAGGTTCTATAACTTTAAAATGTGCAAGCCAAGAAGGAACACCAATATCTTTTATACACTGAAAATCCGCCGCATCCGGGTCCAGAGCGAGCTGAATTTTACTAGTTGATACTTAAGCTGCCTCTAAGCTTGAGCATTCGTCAGTGAGGAGAGCGTATTCGTAGCTTGAATGTCCCGCTGTGCTGCGTGCGCCTCCTTTTATACTGGAGAATTGGCGGGCTGGCGCATGCGCAGTGAGTCGTTATTTGTCATTTCGTATTTTGCTCGCTTATTACTTTATAGTTTGTCTTGCGCTTTCGCTGGTACTTATAATTAATTATTCTTAATGTTCTTATAATATTTACTTTCCTAATATTTGCTCAAATTATAATTTGTGTACAAAAGTCATCATAATACGTTTGCGCGGTAGCAGAAGATGGTAATGCGGATCGGTACTGTTTTACCGACAGTCGGTTTTTACCAGTTCGAGTCCCCGTGGGACGTTACAAACTCGTATATCGTCAGCCTTGAATGGTTCTTCGAAAATGTGGCAATCTGTTGCATTGCGAAATGTCATCCACTGTTCGTGAGTTAAATCCAGCATTGGAGTATTATTGGCTAGATCGGGCTTGGCAAAATCTGTCAAATTTTTTAGTTCTTCGACGAACCATGAAACACAATCCGTGTCGCGGCGACATCGATATATCGATAGCGATGTATCGTACGGGCAATGCATATAGGGTGTCCCAAAAATGTCGGATTTCCTTGAAAGGGGTGACTCAGGGGGTGATTTGAAACACATTTTTCCTTAACGAAAATATTGTCCGAAGCTTCGTTAAGGAGATATTAACAAAAAACTCCGACCAATCAGAGCGCGCGCGTTCCGCCCGAGCTCCCGCGGTAGCGTTGTCTACGCAGTAGGCGACTGCGCTTGTGCTACGAACGTACGAACAAGCAAGTCGGCATGCATCGACGGAAACCGCGTTACACAGTATTTTTTTAAAGCAGAATCTTAAATAAGAATTATTTGAAGTGAGAGGACAAGAAGTACGTAAATTTCGTTTTTAAATAAGGCATAAACTAAAAGGTAATGTAACAGAAAATGTACAAGTGATCGTAATTCGTTATTGAGGTAAAAATCCGTAGTTTAATAACGGCCAACACAACTAAACTTAAAAAATAATATTAGGTGTATGAATAAATTCTTTCTGACTGGATTTACATAATAAGTACAAAGCTACCGAACTTCTATCGCGGTGGTATTCATAAGTTGCCAGAAAAATGGCAAAGGGAAATAAACAATAATGGAAATTATTTCGATGATTGAGTTGTTTTCATATTTTTTAAATCGAACTGTTATTGTACCCTAAAATCTGAAAGAATTTATTTCCACACCTTATAATCACCAATAAATTAAACAAAACTCACCCTTTCGGACATTCCTTTCCTTGCTTTCCTTCCCTTTTCGGAAACCTGTGTCACTGAGAAACCTGTAGACTGAGTCGTAGATTAATTAAGGGAAATAATTATTTTTTACTTTTTAGTGCAATTTTTTTTTTTTAAGTCGGTTTTAATTTTTTTTTAAATTTTGTTTATTTTTATCTTTTTAGTTTTATATATATTGACACAACATGCTGAGGAGATATGCGCGTACGTACATAAAATAATAATAATTAGGTGACAATAGTCTTTATTATTAACCATAACAGGCAAAATATTGGGCCAATGTTGATGCAGTGTAGGATGGGGCCACCGGGGCATCGCCCTCTTTCGAATAAAAAAAAGATCCTCAAAATCGGTCCATATGCTGAGGAGTTATGAGGGGACAAACATATAAATTATTATTAACTATAACTGGTAAAATATTGGGCCAATATTGATTCCGCGTAGAATGGGACCAACGGGCACCATCCTCTTTCGAATAAAAGAAAGATCATCAAAATCGGTCCATATGCTGAGGAGTTATGAGGGGACAAACATAAAAAAATAAAAAAAACATACATACGGGTCCAATACATAACCTCCTCCTTTTTAAAGTCGGTTAAAAATTGTTCTCGGCGACAATCGTGGAAATAATCGCATATTGCCGATTTCAACATGGAGCGCACTAGTCGAGAAACGCGCTGCTGTCGAGCAGCGCATGCGGTCCATTGGATCAACGCCACTATGGGTTGATAAATTGATTGTGGAATTTTGCTTGATGTGTGATTCTCCGATTGTGAAGATGACACTATATAATAAGTCGCTGTATTTCAAACCGGACACGATAACATTTTTATTTAATCTTGAGCTGTGTATGAACCATGTGTATTCGCGGTTGTATGAAACTGCACATCTTGTGCAGACGAAATTTTTAAATTTTGTAAGCGTGCTACAACAGGGCGATGTTGCCTATGAAACATTAAATATGCATCATGTTACTAAAATCATCCATGATATTGAATATTTCGATAGCGAATGTCTTGTAGATTGTCAACTGTTAGCATGCGCCATAAATGAAATTGTAGATGATGCTCGTAGCAAAAAATGTTAAATTATATTCTATTTATATTCTTTTAATTGTAATTAAATTACTTATTTTCTATTTCTGCCACGCTATCGCTTCTCCTAATTTCTTTTATATATTTTCTATTGCTACCTCCCTATCGCTTCTCATAATTTCTTTGAGTTTTTTTTATATATTTTCTATTTTTCTTTTTATATTCGCCCATGTTTGTAACAATATATTTTCTTAAACATATTATTTCTCCATTTACTTGCCCATCTTCCTCCTTCTCTCTTAGCCACATATTTCTAACATTCGATGTTTCTAAAATTATTATATTTCGTTCGCGCGTTCTTCGCATCCTATCATCTCACGCAGCTATCCCAGGGGACTCAAATTACGCGCGTTATCGCACGATATGCTGCGGTGTTTGAAGGAGAGGTCTCCGCGACGACTCGATCTGGACTGATCCCCTCCTCGATTATGGTTTCCCCCACTCCGCAGCTCGTGCGCACGCAGCCAGGTCTCCACTCCCCGCTCCGCCCCGCGTCTATAGTTCCCCCCACCCCGCTCCCCCGCGCGCTATCACTTCACACCGCCTCCCCGCGCTCCCCACGGAGGACCGGGGTTAGAAGCTGTTGACCGGGTCCCAGAACTTGAGGAGGTATTTGCACCTTAAAGGACAGGCCTGCTCTAGGTCCTAGGATGGGGCAGCTGCGCGCGAAGAAGGCGAAAAAATATGCAACTTTGTACTGCATGCTGGAGTGACTCATGAACTCAGTAACCCATAATGAGAACTACAGTAAAGAAGAAGGTGAAGAATGAAGACACCCTACTTTGCAACGCTATGCCATCTTTCAAGATATGGGCGACATGCGCGGACCTGGAGATGCTGTATTGGTATCGGCGATCGATTAGCGGGAAATAACGGGAGGGCAATCTTCTGGCGAGAATTAGGGCCACAGCTCTGCGAAGCTCTGCGAAGCTCTGCGAAGCTCTGCAACGGTTCGACTCCGCTGGCGGATGACCCATCAGCTGGTGTCCACTGGTCTCTTTGGTGTGAGTGCGGCTGGCTGGTCGCTACCTCCTTGATGCTGGCTCTCCTGTTCGCTGTTGCCGACCGAGTATTCTTCGCTCGATCTCTTCTTATCGTGCGTTACGGAGATAGTGTCTTATCGGCGATACGTTCTATAATGTTTTATATAATGTTTTTGATACGAGATGGTTATAATACCTCAAAGTACGATATAGTAAATACCTATAGTATGATTTAAAAGGTTAATTAATAGTAGACTACACGTCGAGGGACGTGACACCTCCCCCCTTACAAAAACAAATTTCCAGAGGAAATGTATACCCATATAGATGTTGCTCTCCTGTTGGAGTTAAAGCGAACGTAATATCTTGCGTCGTCAGTGCATACACGGAAGGTGATTTTACTTCGGGTTGGCTGGTGTCGGTAATTTTGGATGCGAGCCCTACGTAGAGTACGAGGGTAGATCAATAAGTACCCGTGTGTGAAGACAGGTGATGTTGCTGAGGGAAGTTGGCATTACCGTCGTGTACTACTATCTGTCACACGACTCCATACTAAATTTCAGATTGATTCATAGATTCATTAGTTTTTATTTGGCAGCCAGTTGTATCACACGTGTTTCGTGTTTCTCGATAAAATGGAAAAAGAACAATATCGATCCGTAATTCGCTTTTTATTTTTGGATGGAAAAACATGCGAATAAATAAAAGCGAAGTTGGATGCTGTCTATGGGGACCCTTCACCATCTATGACAACCGTATAATATTGGTTCATCGAATTTAAACGTGGTCGTACATCTGTTTTTGATGAGGAGCACCCAGGCCGCCCGGCAGACGTGGTTACCGAGGAAATCGTTGAAAAGGTCCACGACATGATTCTCGCTGATCGCCGAACGAAAGTGCGCGAAGCAGCAGAGGCCGTAGGCGTGTCGTACGGAATGGCAATTAATATTTTACATGATAAGTTAAGCATGAGAAAGGTGTCAGCCCGATGGGTGCCGTGATTGCTTACGGTGGACAACAATTCATCCAAAATTGTTGCGGCCAAATTGCATGAACTGCACTACGAATTGCTGCAGCACCCACCGTACTCGCCCGACTTGGCTCCCTGCGACTTCTTTCTGTTCCCCAACATGAAAACGTGGCTCGGGGGGGGGATCCAGCTCAAACGAGGAGGTCATCGTCGAGACAGAAGCGTATTTTGTAGAATTTGACAAATCGATTTTTTTTTCTTTGACGGGTTAAAGAAATTGCAGAAACGTTGGGAAAAATGTATTGTACTATAAGGAGATTACGTTGAAAAATAGAAAAAACTTGCCCCTTCATTCCTAACACGGGTACTAATTGATCGACCCTCGTACATCATAGCGATCGAATTTGCATATAGATGGTGGAAAAGAGTGCCAGAACGTGTGTCCGTCCTTATTGTCCACGCAAAATCCGTTTTGAAAATGGCATATAGTTCCAGATTTCAGTATGATTTTGTTGGGTTCTAGTCGTACTCGCACTAGAGCTGTTTTGAGTGTGATTTTCGTCATTGCTTGTACTACTACCTATTCCCATGATCCATAAGGGTTGGAAAATTGTGCTCCGGTACATTTTCCATCTGCGGTGAGTGATCCGGCCATGGTGAATGTCCGGATAGATGTCTGGTTCATTTTGAGTCCCACCAAATAGACATTATTACCTGAAACGGTGGATCCATATTCATGCATATTTCGGCATTGATGTTGGGTTAAATCTTCGAGGTATTCATTTAACCCGTTGTGTACTACGGAAATATGTGAATGCATTCCGCAATAATAGATCGTTCTTGAAATTATCAGCTTGCATTGGATGACTTCCACGTAGTTGAAGTCCGAGAGTTGCAGAAGTTGAATGTAGATTTCCTTCGTGGCCGTGGAGATATGGGTTAATTTCGCAATCTCCTACTGAATTTAATGAAACGGTTGTCACGTTTAAATGTTGCCCATTGCAATGGTATCCAATGAGGGCCAAAACGAGATTCAAGTTGATTAAAATTATCCATGGTAAAATCACGGTGATTCCCCTTTTAACAGAAAAAAAATAAAAATTTGTTTTGAACTATCGTTATGTTAATAACGATTCGTAATAACCCTTTAGTATTTCGTACTCTCTTAATTCTATTCTATATATAACAGGTATCCTTATGGGTACTGGATCTTTCGTCGCATATGTCCCCTCTCGCAGGTAATCATATCAAGTTCATTTGGCGGTTAATCATATGCAGCTTCTTCATTACGTTAGTGGCCACCATAGTGGCTTATTTGCTTAGTGGCTTAGTGGCGGGGATTTATTCCCCGTAAGCAAAAAGCCTCTCGAATATACAGGGTGTCCCAAAAATGTCGGACTTCCTTGAAAGGGGTTACTCAGGGGGTGATTTGAAACAACTTTTTCCTTAGCGAAAATATTGTCCGAAGCTTCGTTAAGGAGATATTAACCAAAAACCCCGACCAATCAGAGCGCGCGCCTTCCGCCTGAGTTCCCGCGGTAGCGTTGGCTACGAGGTAGGCGACCGCGCTTGTGCTACGAACGTACGAACAAGCAAGTCGGCATGCATCGAAGGAAACCGCGTTACACATTTTTTTTTTAAAGCAGAATCTTAAATAAGAATAATTTGAAGTGAGAGGACAAGAAGTACGTAAATTTCGTTTTTAAATAAGGCATAAACGAAAAGGTAACGTAACAGAAAATGTACGACAAGTGATCGTAATTCGTTATTGAGGAAAAAATCCGTAGTTTAAGAACGGCCAACACAACTAAATTTAAAAAATAATATTAGGTGTATGAATAAATTCTTTCCGACTGGAATCGAGACCGAGTGGGATAGAGCGATCTCTAGCCTACGCTATTGTTTTGTTTTGACGATCGTCGGTCAGATCGCTCTATCCCACTCGATCTCGTGTTTCGTTCGCTCTCTTCGCCGCGCGGTGCGACAATGTATGTGGCAACTTCAGCCAATAACCAAAATACGTGTGCCCCGTCTGTAAAAGGACTGCACAGCCCGAGACAGTTTGCCACGAGTTTTCTTTTCGCCGGGTAATAGTAGTAATCTCGTCCCAGTAATTAACAGTAATCGGCCCCTTTCGCGGCCACCAATTTTTATAACGTAGGAACAACACGTTCCGTGAAAAATAAATTCAGTGATCAGTGTTAGTAGCCGTGCAGTAAAGTGAATATTCGGCACATTAACCTTGGATGGTGTCGTGTACCTGAAACCAGCTGTGCACTGGGCTCGTCCATCGATGACCAGGATCGGTTCAGTGATCAGTGTTAGTAGCCGTGCAGTGAAGTGAATATTCGGTACATTGACCCTGCGATCAGCTGAGCACTGGACGCCGATGACCAGGATCGGTACAGTGGCCAGGTTTCCGAAAAGGGAAGGAAAGCAAGGAAAGGAATGTCCAGAAAGGGTGAGTTTTATTTAATTTATTGGTGATTATTAGGTGTGAAAATAAATTCTTTCCGATTTTAGGGTACAATAACAGTTCGATTTAAAAAATATGAAAACAACTCGATCATCGCAATAATTTCCATTATTGTTCATTACCTTTTGCCATTTTTCTGGCAGCTTCTGAATACCACCGCGATAGAAATTCCAGTCGGAAAGAATTTATTCATACACCTAATATTATTTTTTAAATTTAGTTGTGTTGGCCGTTCTTAAACTACGGATTTTTACCTCAATAACGAATTACGATCACTTGTCGTACATTTTCTGTTACGTTAGCTGTTCGTTTATGCCTTATTTAAAAACGAAATTTACGTACTTCTTGTCCTCTCACTTCAAATTATTCTTATTTAAGATTCTGCTTTAAAAAAAAAAATGTGTAACGCGGTTTCCTTCGATGCATGCCGACTTGCTTGTTCGTACGTTCGTAGCACAAGCGCGGTCGCATACCTCGTAGCCAACGCTACCGCGGGAACTCAGGCGGAAGGCGCGCGCTCTGATTGGTCGGGGTTTTTGGTTAATATCTCCTTAACGAAGCTTCGGACAATATTTTCGCTAAGGAAAAAGTTGTTTCAAATCACCCCCTGAGTCACCCCTTTCAAGGAAACGCGACATTTTTGGGACACCCTGTATCGTGAGTTTACAGCGAGAGGGGTGCCCGCTGAGTCCGAACCTCTTCACTCTTTTCATAGCGGACATGGATGAAGAGTTGGAAAAGCAGGTTGGGGGAGTGAAGTTGGGGGATAAAGAGTATACACATTGGCGTACGCGGATGATGTGGCGGTACTAGCCGAAGACGAGGAAGGGTTGAAGGGATTGATGGGGTAGCTGGAGATATATGTGGGTGGGAAGGGGTTGCAGGTGAATATAGGGAAAAGAAAGGTCATGAGGTGTAGAAAGGGGGAGGGAGATGGAAGAGTGTGACATGGTGATGGGAGGGTAAGGAGGTGCAGGAAGTGAGGAGCTTCAGGTACCTGGGGTATACGATGATTGGGAATGGGGGGCAAGAGGGGCACGTGGAGGAGAGAGTGAGGAAGGGGGCTGCGGTGATGGGAAAGGTATGGGGGATGGGGAAAAGGCTGTTTGAGAAGGACTGGGAAAGATGAATATGGTTATTCGATAGATTGGTATGGCCGGTGGTGGAATACGGGGTGGAGGTATGGGGTGGAGGGAAAGGGAGAAAGTGGAAAGGCTGCAGGAAAGGTTTTTGAAATGGGTTCTGGGGGTAGAGAGGAGTACACCGGGGTACATGGTGAGGGAGGAGTTACAAAGGGGGTGATGAATGGTAGGGCAGGGATGAGGGTCTGGGCGTTTGAGGGAAAGTTGGAGGAGGGGCAGGGGGGACTGGTGAGGTGTTGGGAGGAGGTGGAGGGGAAATGGGTGGGAAGAGGAAAGGAAGGAGTTTTTTTAGGGGAGGGGGTGGAAGCTGGAGGATATAGAGAGGATGGGGGAAGCTGGGGGACTAAGAGGAGAGGAGTTGGTGAGTAGGGATAGAAAAGTGCAGGAGGAGGAAACGTGGGAAAGGATAGGGGACTCTACGTATAACAGGTGGTGTAGGGTGAAGGGGGAAGGGTTGCCGGGGTATTTAAAGAAGGGGTGGGGGGAAAGTAGGTGGAGAATGGTAGCCAGATACAGATTGGGTAATGATATGAGGGGGGTGGGTACTGGGAGGAAGGAGAGAAAAGGAGGTGTAGTGTATGTGGAAGGGGGGAAAAGAGGGGGACCATGTATGGGAGGAGTGCATGCGGTGGGGGGAAGAGAGGGGGTGGCAGGAGATGGCGGGAGAAGTCCTGGCTGATGAGAGAGAGGGGGAGGTGTGGATGAGGAGGTTGGAGGAAAGGAGACAGGTGTGTGGGGGAGCAGGCGCGTGAGAGATGGTATGAAGTGGAAAGGGAGTCGAGCGGAAGCGAAGGTCCGGGAGGCGGGCGTGTGTGCGAGCGGGGGCGGGGGTAGGAGGAGAAGGAGGGAGAGCGAGCGAGCGAGAGGAGCGGATTGTAAATAGTTAGTTATAAGCTTAGTAATAAGTAGGGTTAACCTTCCGGTACTCGCGCGTGTGCACGGGGTGCACGGAGGTCAGTTTTTGGCTGAAAAAAACGTTTTATCGTGATGTATTGTACCCAGCACCCCTATGTATTCTTCCAGCGGACATTTTTGCATAATGCTACGTACCTGTCAGGTTCAAATTCAGTTTGGAACTGTTTCTGATTGGATGAAAATGGTAGTATGCCGCGTATCTTGCCAGTGACCGCGCCCGTGTACTCACAAGTTTTCCAGTTATCCGCCTCCGATTGCTTTGATTTTTGGATATGTTTTAGAGGGCCGAAAAATAACATATACGTGTTTTTTTATTTTGGCCTGTTTGCGTGTTTAGGGGGTGAAACCACCCCTCAATGGTTTTCCAGGTATCCGCCTCCGATTGCTTTGATTTTTGGATATGTTTTAGAGGGCCGAAAAATAACATATACGTGTTTTTTTATTTTGGCCTGTTTGCGTGTTTAGGGGGTGAAACCACCCCTCAATGGTTTTCCAGGTATCCGCCTCCGATTGCTTTGATTTTTGGATATGTTTTAGAGGGCCGAAAAATAACATATACGTGTTTTTTTATTTTGGCCTGTTTGCGTCAGTGCACGACGCGAGTGCTCGCGTTACAAAAATAGGCGCGAGTACCGGAAAGTTAAGTTAAGATAGGTTAAGTAAGTTAAGTTAAGCTAAGATAGGCTAAGGTAGAGTAGGGGAAAATGTGGAGGCTGAGAGGATACAGGAGATTGTAACCCCTCGGGGATCAATTAATAAACTAAAAAAAAAATATATATTTAAATTACCCCAAACTTATTATTTATTTCCATCTCTACAATCTTATAGTTTCCATTAATTAGACCGTTATACTCTTCATTTGTTAAATTCAAATATTCCTCCGTACATACTGCGCATTCTGCTGCTGCGCCAATCAATGCTATGTCCTCGTCGCATTGATCACACATAGAAATTAACTGCGCTTCTTCATCGGCACAAAGGGCATGCAGGTGGTCTTCAATAACATACCATTCTGGTTCTATTATTATTCGTAGCATTCTGCCCATATACACATCATGTCGGATACATAGAGTCTATATCTATTTTGCCGGACGCAAAATAGTGATAGCAATGGTGAATAAGTTTCAGGATAGTTTTGGGGAAGGACTCCGTCTATAGGGCCATGATGACCCGCGTTATTTTGGGGTCGTCTAGGATCATGTAGTACTCTGTAACGTCCCACAGGGACTCGAACCGTACAATACCGACCATCGGTAAAGTAGAACCGATCCACGTTACCACGCAAACCGTCCTGTATTACCGCGCAGACTCATTGTAAATACTTTTATATATAATTTACGATTTAAATGAATATTAGAGAAACAATTATTATAAAAACATTAGGAATAATTAATTAGAAATACTAACAAAAGCGCAAAACAAAATATTATGTAATTAGCAAGCAAAATGCGAAATAATAGATAATGACTTACTGCGCATGCGCCAACCCGCCAATTCTCGAGTATAAAATGAGGCGCGCTCCTTCGAATACGAACACGTTCTTGCGACCAGCGAATGCTAGATCCTGGAGGCAGCTTAAGTACTATACAGCAGAATTTCAGCACGCTCCGGAAACGGCAGCGACTTGTTCTCTGTGTGAAAGGTACTGGTGCTCCTCTTTGGACCTATCATTTTAAGGTTGAGAAATTTGTCTTCACTGAGGTTTCAAGCGTTGCTCCTATTAGTAGGTAGCAGCTTAACCACGTAGTGAAGGCAAGGTTTATAGGACCCTAGAATACGAACTGTGCCAAGAGACACGGGAACGGCTCCGGAAACGGCAGTGGCCGCTCTCACAGCAGAAGTATAGAATATAGAACTCTGTCAAAAGTATCGGGAACCGCTCCGGAAACGGCAGCGGCCGGACTTACTGCAGAAGCATATATATATTAGGGTGGTCCTTAGATATTCTTGGTGAAAATTTTTTTGCAACATTTTTTTCACGCCGCCCCCTAAAATTGTTCCATTGGATAAGAAAATAATTCCCGTAAAAGATGAAGTTGATCGGATAAGAGGAAGACGCGACACATTCGCGTTAAATCCTTACTAATATATAAAAGTGAAACGTTGTCTGTTTGTTTGTCCTTCTTTCACGCCTAAACGGCTGAACGGATTTCATTGAAATTCTGAATATACATTACACACATCCTAGATTAGATTATAGGCTATTTATTTTTTTGGTTTAGGCTTTTTTATTTTTCAAACATCATAAATAATTCCCGGGTGAAACCGGGTAATGGGTCAGCTAGTTTGCAATAAATGTGAAATTTTGTATGAACGGAAAGGTATGAAGAAAAATATTATAATGATGGTTAAGCGTTTTTTTGTGCCCAAATATTTACGATAATAGTGCTACAGTATGATTTTTTCAACATAAAACTAATTAATATTTATATCTTGTTAATTAATTATATTAAATTTTACGTATTTTAATGAAAGTGACCATTCTTTTAATTTCTTTCTTATATTATTTGCAAGTTAATAATAATATTATTTTTAAAAATGGGGAATGATCGTCATTAATATTTTATATTTAATAAGAAGGTATTATTTTTAATATGAAATAGTGAATATTATATCATAATATTATATCATAAGAAGGCGAAAAAAAGAAAATACGGTTATTGAATTTACACACTTTTTAATACTCGCATTTAAAAACAATTTACAAATTTTTCATTAACGTAGTTTTTTATGTCTGAATAGCGCTTTCGATAGTCGGAAACTATTTGCATTATAATTTGTTTTTCCTCTTCATTTCGCGATAATACATTATTAAACTCTTGCATGAGTTTCACTCCCCGTTCGGCCGAATCGTTAACTACTCTTAAATTATTAACTATATTTAATCCAATATTATAATTTGGATCATTTTCCCATTCTGAAGGATCCTTATTTATAAATTCTGTGGGAATTGCAAATCTTTTAAAAAACTGTAACGTTTTTTGGGAAACAAACCCTTCAATATCGTTGTCGACGTACTGAGTTACATTATCCGGACTAATTATTAATTTTTTGACGTCAGTATCATTAAGAGTATCTAAAGCTATGCTCTAAGATCTAAAGCTACTACCATCTGTTTTTTGGTGTCATGCGTAATGTTGGAGTAAAAAAAGGCCAGCGCTGCCGCTTCTGGTGTTAAGTACCATAAATGATTACAAAACTTGCGCAATGCTACGCGACTTACATTTTTAGTAATTGCACTATATGCATATAAGTTTTTTAAAAACTCGAAATCTTGCCTTGAAGCTTTTGCAGCAACTGGAGCTTGGAACCATGCATTCAAATACAGTTTAATCAGAAAAATACAAATGTCGCGGATTCCATTTTCATCATCCTTTGTTAAAACAAATTCGTTCCGAAATAAAAATATTTTTAAAGAATATATAGCCTTGGCCATCCATCGAGCATGGTGGAATGCTCCTGGTACACGGAAAGAAAACATTGGAACTGTTCCATTAAGAAAAATTATTGATTATTCAAGGAATTCGCGATAGTCTTCTCGTACTTGCTTAAATTCCAAACTATATGAGGCAAAGTTTATTATATCTGCTACATTGTCGAGTGACTGTTGAACTATCTTATCGTCAACTCCCGATTTAATATTTAATTTACTGATTTGAGACCAGGATCCTTGAAAACGTTTAAATAAGGGAATATTAGCTCCAGTCGATTTAGACAATGTTTCCTCAAAAACGCCCCGTAAAACTATCTCATAAATATGGTGTCGGTAAGGCAAATATAAAAGATACCTCCCGATTTTTTGCTCCAAAATTACGCATGCGCCTTGAAATCGTCCCATATTTGACGCTGTGGTATCGCAAGAAAGTGCTTCTAGTTTATCAATAAGGTCCCATTCATAAAGTAAATCATAGACAGCATTGGCCTGTTCTTTTCCAGTGCCTGAAGAAATCGCTGGAATTCCAAGCAACTGTTCATTTCCATTGAAAGATATTATTATCGGTAATCGATCTACTTGTTCTTTACCCATTAATGATGGTAACATCTTTCCATCCCAATGTACAGTAATTATATTGAATTCTTGTTGTTTGAATCTAGTGTGTAATAACGTAGCTCTCTCAGCGCGCAAACGTGTACGACAGTGTAACGTCGTACGCGGACTCGAACCCGGCGTTACCGACAGTCGATAAAACAGCGACGTATTATATTACACAGATTCATTGTACAAAATTATAATGTAAAAAGATAAACATTATAAAACCACTAAGAATAATTAATTATAAGCATCATTAAGGATATAAGTTAAAATATAGGGTAATAAGCGAGAAAACCACTGCACGTGCGCTAAACCGCCAAATTTAGAGTATAAAAGAAGGTGCACGTAGCACAGTAAGTCAGTCAAGACTCTGCTTGCGAGTGCACAAGCGTAGAGGTAGCTAAAGGCAGGGTCCCACTAGTGCAACTGCGCGCCGCGCGCGAGGTTTTCGTCCACTTGAAAGGGTCTAATTTATGAGGCCGCGCGCACGAAATGGGCCGACGCTCTGCCACGCGGACTGCACAGCCCGAGACAGTCTGCCACGAGTTTTCTTTTCGCCGGGTAATAGTAGTAATCTCGTCCCAGTAATTAACAGTAATCGGCCCCTTTCGCAGCCACCAATTTTTATAACGTAGGAACAACACGTTCCGTGAAAAATAAATTCAGTGATCAGTGTTAGTAGCCATGTAGTGAAGTGAATATTCGGTACATTAACCCAGACGCACTGTGATCAGCTGAGCATTGGGCGCTACCTAACCATAAATCTTTTCGTCCACCGATAACCAGGATCGGTACAGTGATCCAGTGACACAGGTTTCCGAAAAGGGAAGGAAAGCAAGGAAAGGAATGTCCGAAAGGGTGAGTTTTATTTAATTTATTGGTGATTATTAGGTGTGAAAATAAATTCTTTCCGATTTTAGGGTACAATAACAGTTCGATTTAAAAAATATGAAAACAACTCGATCATCGCAATAATTTCCATTATTGTTCATTACCTTTTGCCATTTTTCTGGCAGCTTCTGAATACCACCGCGATAGAAATTCCAGTCGGAAAGAATTTATTCATACACCTAATATTATTTTTTAAATTTAGTTGTGTTGGCCGTTCTTAAACTACGGATTTTTACCTCAATAACGAATTACGATCACTTGTCGTACATTTTCTGTTACGTTAGCTGTTCGTTTATGCCTTATTTAAAAACGAAATTTACGTACTTCTTGTCCTCTCACTTCAAATTATTCTTATTTAAGATTCTGCTTTAAAAAAAAAATGTGTAACGCGGTTTCCTTCGATGCATGCCGACTTGCTTGTTCGTACGTTCGTAGCACAAGCGCGGTCGCCTACCTCGTAGCCAACGCTACCGCGGGAACTCAGGCGGAAGGCGCGCGCTCTGATTGGTCGGGGTTTTTGCTTAATATCTCCTTAACGAAGCTTCGGACAATATTTTCGCTAAGGAAAAAGTTGTTTCAAATCACCCCCTGAGTCACCCCTTTCAAGGAAACGCGACATTTTTGGGACACCCTGTATATATATATATAGATACATAAAAATCCAAAAACCCAAAAATATTATAATCATAGCTGTAATTAATATTAATTTGTTATCGTAAAGAATAATTATCGTTGAATAAATAAGCCATTGTTAAACTTTACTCTCTAATAACGAAACCCCACCTATCCTATACTCGAGGGGACGTCGCTCTCCTCTCGAGAACTAGTAACGCTCAGTTGTCCCTGGCAATCGGACGTTACAACAGCGACGAATAGTTGTTTTATTTACTATCAAATCATCGCCATTATGGTTCAGAGCTTGAGTTGTTGCTATTGTAACGTACGGCTGTCCGGGGACAACTGAATGCCGACAGGTTCTCGAGAGGAGGATAGGTGGAGGTTCTTTCTACAGCAAAGGATTAAAATCCACGGCTTTAAACTTAATGTCTATTTATTTAACAACACTTAGTCTAATAACAAAAATTATTTAATATTACCTACAACTATGATTATATACCTATGTCTTTTTGTGTTTTATGTGTTTTATATTAATGCTACGTAGTTATGAATATGTATATATATATATTGCAGAGTTTGGTCCCTACCGTTTTCGGAGCGAGCTCGAAGACTCTTGGCAATCTCTGTAGTAAGAACGGCCGCTACCGTCTCCGGAGCGAGCTCGATGCCTTTGTAAGAACGAGGTTCTATAACTTTAAAATGTGCAAACCAAAAAGGAGCACCAGTATCTTTTATACACAGAAAATCCGCCGCTACCGTTTCTGGAGCGAGCTGTATTTTACTGGTTGATACATAACCTGCCTCTAGGTTTGAGCATTCGTCAGTCAGGAGAGCGTATTCGTAGCTTGAATGTCCCGCTGTGCTGCGTGCGCCTACTTTTATACTGGAAAATTGTCGCTATTTGTTATTTCGTGTTTGTTCGCTTATTACATATTATTTTGTTTCGCGCTTTTGTTAGTATCTATAATTAAGTATTCTTAACACTTCTATAATATCTATTTCTCTAATATTCGCTTAAATTATAAATTATGTACAAAAGTCTTCACAATGTGTATGCGCGGTAACAGAAGATGGTTTACATGGTAATGTGTTTCGGTTCTGTTTTACCGACAGTCGGTTTTTACTGGTTCGAGTCCCCGTGGGACGTTACACTATTATAATTCGGACTGCGTCACGATCACTCACTTTATATTTGTCCATGGTCGCCACAAGTTTGATGTCATATTTGTATGTCGAACGTTGTATGTCATATTTCGGTGCTGCTACAGGTCAGTTAGGCTTAGTGTAAAATAGTCTTATGTTGTACAAATGGAACTTGGGTTTTAATGCACGTACGAATAGAACAATACTAAATAAGTAAAGAATTATGTTATAGTCCTCAAAATATGAAATATTTCATTGAAATTTTCAGAAACACGCCACTCCTTACGCTTAGCGCGCGGTTACTTCTATTTCAAAACTTCGCATGCGATGTGCCACGTCTTCCCGACGTTCAAACTTCTTCACGCGATGTATATATATATATATATATATATATATATATATATATACATCGCGTTACATAGCCACATTAAATAAATTAGCATATAAAATACAAAAAACACATATATAATCGTAGTTGTAAGTAATATTAATTGTTATCATTATATTTAGTGTTGTTAATAAATAGACATTGTTAAGTTTAAGAAGCCTTGGATTTTAATCCTTAAGGGGATAGACACGGGTAAAACAGCGATCTGTATACCGACACAATCTGGCCCGAAACATGGGTTTGCGGGAATACGTTGTTTGTCCTTATATGAGCAGATTTTGAGCTGGGTGAGGTCTCACTCGAAAGGGGAAGGTCTGATGCAGCCCGCTCTGGTCATGGTTCGAGGAGATTGTGTTAATATCTAGTAATATGAGTGTTGAAAGTAGAGCAAAAGTCGAAAAAAAAAAAGAGTTTTGTGACTCAAACGATGACCAGAGCGGGCTGTATCGAACCTTCCTCTTTCGAATGAGACCTCACCCAGCCCAAAATGTGCTCATATAAGGACAAACAACGTATTCCCGTGACTGCATTCCCAAATACGAGTTCCGCCATATTGGCGATAAGCAGAGCAAGTCACGTGACAAATTTAGTTCAGCTAGTTGATACGAGATGGCGCCTACTCGGGAGGACTGCCAGCGTGGAATAATAGCAAAACTGAAGAGTTAGCTGGATACATGTGCCACAGTAAAAGCGTGATGCAGTCAATGTAAGCATTTTCGTCCGATTAGAAGTTAGGTTATATGCATTTTAGGCATACATTTACTAGGAACTGCTGGGAACTGTATACATTTACTAAACTAACGCCTTTACCGTGCCACATACATCACTTGAAATCGCTGTCGAATTTATGTTATAATTATATGGCCACATTATTTAAAGTAAAAAAAAGAGAGATTGGAACTTTTTTACTAATACTGGAAATATTAATTTACTGATATTATATTTTCAGAATGTGGAAGTTACAGCAATTATTTGCAATTATTGCTCTTATTATTATTCTTCCGACTATTGAATAAAACATATAACAAGGAAAAGTCTCCAAACCGGTCAACAGTTGACTCCCTGATTTTTTTGTAATTCTTTACGGTCCTATGCAGAGATGGGCATTATTTAAATAAAAGGATATACTTTCGAATGGCCCCAGTGGCTGATCGACACGAGGTTTGGGGGAGGGGTGTGTACCCTAAATCTAAAGTTCTATATAGGTTCGGGTATTTATTAGTTTCCATTGTTTATTCGAAGGCCTTTCATCTTGGGCTTCGAATAATTTTTCTTCTTTCATTATATCATTATCCTAAGGTCGTATTCAGATATATTGGCCGGTCAACAGCGATCCAGGAGAAATCAGCCACCACCATCTGACGATCGTGGATTTGTCAGTTGGAGTTGCTGGGCCCCCGAAGGGTATGGCGGGGTAACAGGAATGCTGCTCGTGTAGCTGTTATTTATTCTTAGCGTAATAGTTGTGTGCGTTACGAACTTAGAGCATATATACTTGGAGGTCTCATCGAAAGCTTGAAACTATAGGTCGCGGCTTTTCACGTGTATCTAAATACACGTGTACACGGGACACGTGTAACGTGTATTAAGGAATTAAAAATCCGTGTTCTTAATACACGTGTACACGGATTATAAGTACACCGATGCATGGTCGCCAAATACCGCCTCGTACAATCAACTATAAATAGAAATACATACTATGTTGTCAAGTCGGCATGACAACGTTCATGTCGTCCGTGAACAGAACTACACGAATATCCGTGAACAGAACTACACGGGTATCCGTGAACAGAAATACACGGATATCTTGTATTAAAAATTACACGGATTGAAGTTCGGATACGTTTACTACACGTGTACACGTGTATGTAAATACACGTGAAATAGGGACCTCTGCTTGAAACTGTCGCCAACATGGTGCGAGAGAGAAAGACATCGTGCGAACTGGTGCGAGAGAGTGAAGTATAGATTCTCTCGCACGCACGATGTCTTTCTCTCTCGCACGATGTTGGTCGGCAATTGGATCCACAGGAGACAAGAGGCGATGAGACCTCCATGTATACCTACTACATGCTCTAAGGTTACGAAGTTATGCGTATGAGATGAAGCTATCGAGAAAGAATGAATGTTCTGACCATAAAACTTCTGAATTTTTCGGAGCTAACGCACACCTATTCTGATGTTTGTATTTCTACGCTCAGAACTCGGTTGGCCTACACGTCAGGTGCTTGGCGCAATCTCTACCACTTCTGGCCCACTCTTGTTCTACGAAGGCGAGAGCGAGTCAGAAAACGTTGAGAAAAGGAGCACCGAGGCAGGACAGCGGTATGGTGGGAGAATACTCCTCACGAAACTCACCGGCCAATATATGTATTGTAGACGATCTTTATTTTCCCCTCGAAATTACTCAAACTACAATCGGTACAATCAAACTAATATGGACGCTCGAATACGACTTCTTTCAAAGATCGTCCTTTTCTGTGTTCTCCCTGCTCGCGTCCGCCACGCGACCGCTCCTCCCCTCTCCTCCTCCTACAACCGTCAACTGTTCGGCATTGTTGAGATTCGGATCCCTCGCCGGCGCTGCACCGATGCATATTTTTCCACAATATGTATCTGAATACGACCTTAGAAGCTCGAATGCCGACGAAAACCTTCGTGGCCCGAGCCGCGCGAGATCGCCGTTGCTCGGCGATGCGTCATCGATTATACAGAAGCAGAATTTGTTTATTTTTCATCGCATCGATATGAAAGTGACACCACTGGATTTCTGGCATTCTCCCGGTTATATCGACAGAAAATAATTTAAATCGGACTATTTTTATCGAAACGGGCTTTCACTTCTATAAACAAATTTTTCACGTAATTTCCTTAATTATGGTCCGAATTATATCATTTTTGGGGCCAATTTGATCCAGAAAATATGATGAATCGATTGACGCCACTTTCGCAAAGATCTGATTAGAAATGCATAACTGCAGATTCGTCACTGCTTAGTGCGCAACATTGTATGGCCCCACTGGTTTCGAGCGCCGAAGCCCACGAAATTCAGCGAGTCGCATGATTGCCAGCGAGAAGGACAAGAGGGGACTTTCGATGGCGAAGGAAAATCAGCCTTCTACAGAACTCAAATCGAGAAAGACTTTGCTGACCGACTTTATTATATTCACGTCAAATAAATACTTTAATTGTAAAATTTAGACGATGAAGTATTGTTGAACAATTACATATGCCCCATTTGGTTCGGAATTCCTGATCTCAGAGTTTCATGCATGTACCCATTGAAATGTTATTTTTTCTTATGAATACATGATTAGGACACACTCTACGTTCACTAAAAATTGACCGAATTGCACCATATATGTTTGATATCATTTTCATCGGGAAATCCTAAAAAATTCATCGGTAATACTTTCATCAACACTTATCAAAAACATGAACATTTTATTTTTCTGTACTGGGTATTTTATCTAGCTCGTCGGTTTTATTGCTCTCGACTGTCAACGGGCGGTCTACTAGGGCCCGAAGGTCCTCGCTCGCAGCGAGAAAGCAAAACAGTGGGGTGGGTAGGTCTTTCCCGATAATCTGAGCCCACAGGCTTCTCAACAATTGGAAGACTGTACTTTCTGATGCTCTTGACGATACGCGCAACCATTTGCGTGCGTGGCTTCATGTTGCACGATAAAAAGTATTCTTTTAATTACAATTAGTAATTCAGTTTGCAAGTGCTATTAAAATAGGCGTAATTAAAATCATGCACAGTTCATTAATTTTAACTAATTTACCAATTCATTTATATTTTAATTCATTAATGCAGTACTCTGATTAAGAACATCGTAACGCGGAGCTAATATTATAGGCCCTAGAATCTACGGTATTGCCAATGTGCAATTGAAACGCACCGCCACTTCATACTATCGTTTCTTAGCATTTGTACAAGGTGATTCTTTAGCCAGAGTCGTCAAACGCGATGCTCGCCAGCAATCATGTGTCTCGCTGAGTTTCATCGGCTTCGACGCTCGAAACCAGCGGAGCCATACAATGTTGCGCACTAAGCACTGATGAATCTGAAGTTTTGCAATTTCTAATCCGATCTTTACGAAATCTCTTTACGTCAATCAATTCCTTATGCTTTCTCGATCAAATTGGCCCTAAAAATGATATAACTCGGATCATAATTAAGGAAATTACGTGAAATATTTGTTTGCAGAATTGAAAGCCTATTTCGTTAAAAATTGTCAGATTTAAATATTTTTCTGTCAATTTAATCGGGAGAATGCGAGGAATCCATTGATGTCACTTTCATATTGATGCGATGAAAAATAAACAAATTCTGTTTGTGTATAATCGATGACAACATCGCAATACCAGCGGCGAGTGTATTAGCGCATATGAAAAACCATCGAATAAGCAATTGCAATCTAATGTCACTATTGCATCAACTCAATTTTATATATAATGTTTGTTCAATAACTGCTCTCTGCGTAGGACGTTTAATTATCTTATAATAAGTGTATAACTTTCATGTTTTGCTTCAGCGTTTTGCTAATAAAAAATGTCTAACCTAACATAATAAACTTCGTTTTCTGGGGATATCCGCTCATCTATTTTTTCTTTTCATTTATAACTCCTTACGGCCAACGTAACATATTATATGTAGCATAAGTACATTTTAAGTAATTAAAATGTACAATGAATTGTCTACGTTTGCTCTACCAGCAGACCTTTCAATTAAATATTTACAAGTACAACGCAACAGCAAGGAATTTATTTCCTTATTCAGAATAGAATACGGAAATAGGAAACAGTTCCCTCTCGCGTTCACCAGGCAGTCGTCGATCTATCGGTATTACCATTTCTGTGCAGAAAAATCTGCTGTAATACCGACCTGCCGAATCGGCCAAGTCACGTGACGTGTCTACCCCCTTAATTGTAGCAAAGAACCCCCACCTATTCTACTCTGGAGGGGACACCGCTCTCCCCTTCAGTACCTGCCAGCATTCAGTTGTCCCCCGACAGCCGAACGTTACATTCCCATTTTAAAGCCTGATTTGATTTTTGATCTGTAGTCATTCCAACGTTCGTTCCTATTACTATTGTCCGATGAAAAGAAGACTGACTACCACCAAGCTAAAATGTCACAGGGGCAAGGGGAATCGTCCACTCGCGTCAACCTATCCCCTCCAACACAGTTCGTCCCGTGACGAAGAACGTGAACGAAACCAATCGCTAAGAACCAAAAAGTAGGACTTCTTGGAGGGGATAGGGTGGAGCGAGCGGGCGATTCCCCTTGCACCTGTGAGATTTGAGCTTGTGGGTAGTCCGACTTCTTTCCAGGTCGTAATTGTACTTAAAGTTAGTATCGATATCTTACTATGCACGCTGGAACGGTTCTGTTTCAACTGAATACTGGCGAGAAGTCGAAAGCCTAGTCGAAAGCTTATCTACATCATAGCATAAATATTACCAACTTGTATATAAAACAATGTCTCCGAAGAGTTTCTTATCTCCGCACAGATATGGGCAAAAATTATTTTAAATATATAATTGATTTCGAATAAAAGACAAATATTTTATTCGAGAGTCGTAGATTAAAACTAACTTTGGATTATTTTTATTCGAAGGGCCTCAATCTTTTTTATTCGACGGGAATTCATTCGACGGCGGCGCATGATTTTTGTATTCGACGGGAATGTATTTTAAGCTTGAAATGATTTTCTCAATTTCGTTAGTATTTTTATTCGAAAGTTATTCGAAGTTATGTTTTGTTCGTATTTTTATTCGAAACTTATTTGAAGTTATGTTTCGTTTGAATTTTCATTCGAAAGTTATTCGAAGTTATGTTTCGTTCGTATTTTTATTCGAAGTTCGAATAACTTTTGGCGAGCCTCGAGAGCCTTTGATCGAAGCTGCCGGCTTCTCGAGCCGAGCGACATTGTATCGTTCACCGCAACGCGGAGTTGCTCGGCGATGTGTCATCGATTATACAGAAACGGAATTTCTTTATTTTTCATCGTATCAATATGAAAGTGGCGCCAATGCACTCCTTGCATTCGCCCGATTAAATTGACAAAAAATTATTTAAATCGGACTATTTTTAACGAAACGGGCATTCAATTCTGCAAACAAATTTTTCACGTAATTTCCTTAATTATGGTCCGAATTATATCATTTTTGGGGCCATTTTCATCGGGAAATCATAAGGAATCGATTGGTAATACTTTTATCAACACTTATCAAAAACATGAAAATTTTATCTTGCCCGTCGGTTTTATTGCTCTCGGCTGTCAACGGGCGGTCTACGAAGCCGGCGGCTTCGATCAAAGACTCTCGAGGCTCGCCCAAAGTTATTCGAACATCGAATAACTTTCGAATAAAAATACGAACGAAACTGAGAAAATCATTTGAAGCTTAAAATACATTCCCGTCGAATAAAAAAATCATGTGCGGCCGTCGAATGAATTCCCGTCGAATAAAAAAGTTATTTGAGGCGCTTCGAATAAAAATAACTTTGAGTTATTTTTATTCGATGACTAATAACATTAAAGTCTCTTTTATTTGAACGTTATTTAAATAATTTTTTATTTAAATAATGCCCATCTCTGTCTCCGCGGAGAAGATGAGAGGATGGGTGCGAATCGTAGGTGTACGTAAAGCTATACGGACTGACCGAACGTTCATAACTTTAAACACTAATAATTTGAAGAGTGGGGCGAGGGGGGGGGGATTGATTCTTGTGTGATTATTTAGAGGAGGGTGTGCTGAAAATATTGCAATTGATCCGAAGGTGGAACTTTTTGTCGTTTGGAAGATATTCTGTAAACGATCACAAGACCTCACGAATTCAAAATTTTAGAATTTGCTCGCGAGATGACCGCCTGCTCTACTTGGCAACTTAACGTCGAGAGAGCTATTTAGGGGTTGAATACTGATGTGAGGCAGAAATGGTTAATAACGAAAAAATAGTGCTTTGTGACCGTCTTCGGTTTGTGCGACGGTCGCCGGTGGGACGGAGAAGGAGTTTATTGCCGACTCAGTCGGTAAGGCCGGGTTCGTCAAATGAGTGAAGGCGTGTTAAACAATAACAATGTTTATTTAGCTGAAATTGTGTTTACATTGGCTTCCGCGTGACGGTTGCGGGGGGGCGGAGACTCGACTCGGTAAATCGCGACGGCGTGGTTCTCGCGGCGGCGGCGCTGGCGACGAGCTGGGGGATCGAGGATTTGGAGTTTTGTGGAACGTTCTACTCGGAAGGGCCTTAGCAGGCACGATCGTACGAGAGTCGTATAGTGGCGTTCCCGTGTGCAATAGGGCTCTGGCCGATAGCGGCGCGGAGACACCTTACAGGCGAGGTAAAGCACAAGATTTCTCTCGGCCTATTTAGGAAAAGAGGCTGGTTAGCGGCACAGCGTGACGATAGGCCAACGCGTGCACACCTCACGGAATCCAAAAATATGAGCTTCTTGACGGACGGTACGGCGGTGTTACGGCTAATCCGTGCGGAACAAGAGCTGTCAGTTTCGCTCGCCGCGGTCCTTATATTGCGAGCCCGCACATCTTCGCTCGCGAGACCGCTCGCGGTCGTGCGGCCGCCTAGCGGCCGCGGCGCGCACTCGGCTTATTGGCGCGGCGTCGTACGCCTGCGCGGCGCGTGACGTGACTTCGTCACACCCCCTTCTTACTTCGGGGACGGAAGGCGAGTAGCGCCGGAGATCGGTTTATTGGGTCTGCTGACCCCCTTAAAACTAGCGTTTACAAACTTAGAGCTACGGGTTGCAACCCCAGGAACCAGGAACTTAAATCTACCCACCACCCTTAAAACTAGCTTAAACTAAGTTCGCGGGACTTCCGCGGGGGCCGTCGGCCGACGGCTTCGGGTTTCAATTCCGATGCTGCCGTTTCGGTACCGACGGCCCATTACGACAGCGGTCGCGGTTGTTACCGCGTACACCCGCCGTGGGTGCATGGCGGCCGGGTGAAAAATCACCACGCCGGGGCGGTCGGCGTCCCATGACCACGGTCGGGTGCGAGTGGTGTTAGGGGCGGGGATCCGGTGGAGGCCTGGTGGGGCCGCTGGGGGGCCTTCGCGGCCGAGCGGTACCAGCGGCCCTGCTACGGGTGTTGTCGCTGGGGGGCCCCTTAGGCCTAGCTGTACCAGCGACAGTGCTGCTGGTAAATCCACCGGTGTTGGTGCGACCGCTGGGGGGCCCTGTAGGCCAAGCTGTTCCAGCGGTGACGATTCTCGGCCGATCGGTGGTGGCGTTGCCGCTGGGGGGCCTTGTAGGCCGGGCTGCGCCAGTGGCTGTACGGCTGGACGTCGGGCTGGCTCCTTCCTTTTGCGGGCCGGTAGCCTTGGTGTCCGTAGTGCGGCGGGGGCCGACGGTCGTCCGGCCCGGACGTTTGGCGCGGGTGGCGTTATCGCACCCTGCCGGAGGTCCAGTGGTCGCGGGGCCTCGTGGGCGATCCGTCGTCGGCGGGTCATAGCGCCGGCGGCCGTTCCCATGTCTGCTGGATGCCCCCCTGGTCGGGGTGCGGGCTCCAAGACCGCGACCTCCTGCGGCGGCCCCCGTAGGGGCGCCTGCAGTCGCGGCGGCGGGCCGCGGTTCTGAGGTGGCTGCTGGACCATTCGGACTCGGCCTGGCCAGGGCCGGTCTTCCAGTACCCGGGCGCGTCTCGGATGGCGTTCGGGCGGTCCAACCAACTCGGTTCCGAGTTGCACGGCGGTATTCTGCCCGGAGTTCTCCGCTTGGGCGATCCTGGTGCGAGGCATGCTGATCGCCAATTGTTTACTTTGGCTGACTGCCTCGGCTTTTATAGCTGCCGACGTGGCGCTATTGGTGCCGGTTCCTGGTACTTGCTGCTCGTATGGTTTTAGATCGCTGATGTGTGCGCGCACTGTCTTGCCGCGCGCACCTTTCAGCACCACGACGTTTGGTCCCGTGAATTTGGCAACGGTGTACGGGCCGGCGAATTTCGGAGCTAGCTTTGCATTGAACTGTTTTGCGGCTGCGCTGAGGTGGTGCTCGCGTTTCATCACCTGGTCGCCGATCGCGGGGCGCCACTCTCGGCGCCGCAAGTCGTAATAATGCTTCTGATTTTGGTGTGCTTTCGCCAGATTCCACCGCGCTAGTTCAATGCTCTCTTTAATGCCTGCGAGCCGTTGTTGCCAACCCCGGGCGTCTTCTCGCGTCGGTTCCTCCCTTGGGTCTCCGGTGGCCAAGCGTGGGTCGCCGGGAGCCGTGAGCTCTCGGCCAAAGTTTAACGCGGCCGGCGTGCTCCCTGTGGCCTCGTGTCGCGCCGTATTGTAGGCAAACGCGATCTCCGGGAGCCAATTATCCCACGTCGTATGATCCCCGTCGGTAAACTGGGCGATCATTGTTTTGACGACCCGGTTCGCCCTTTCCACGGGATTGCATTGCGGAGTGTACGGTGGTGTCTTACGGTGATCAATGCCATATTCCCGTAGCAGGCCGGTAAATTCGCGGCTTTCGAACTGTTTGCCGTTGTCGGTGATGGCCCGGCGTGGGCACCCGAAGCGCATGACCACTCGTTCACGAAATGCTTTGGTGACGGCCGGAGCGGTGGCTTGTCGAAGAGGCTGCAGCTCGATCCACTTTGTGAATTTATCTTGCATTACCACGACCACTGTATGGCCTTTCTTCGACCGTGGGAGTGGCCCGACCAAATCGGCCGATACCACGTCCCATGGGTAGGCGGCTGGCGTGGTATGCATAAGTCCGGCTGGCGCTTGCTGCGATACTTTGTACTCTTGACATTTCGTACATTGCCGTACGTACCGGGCCGCATCGCGGAACATTCCTGGCCAGTAGTATTTTCGGGCCAAGCGGGCAGTAGTCTTGTTAATGCCTAAATGGCCGGCCGTGGGGGCGTCATGATTGGCCCGTAGTATTTCATCGCGTCGTGCTTGCGGTACA
Organism: Andrena praecox; assembly: GCA_963932275.1. Taxonomy (NCBI): domain Eukaryota; kingdom Metazoa; phylum Arthropoda; class Insecta; order Hymenoptera; family Andrenidae; genus Andrena; species Andrena praecox. Next base: position 12,349,457 of record OZ010731.1, on the reverse strand, counting down.
CATTGCTTCCACTCATCCTCAGGGTGTCCGCCGGTTGTGTCTGGAAAGTGGCGGTATAGTTCGTCGCCACGAATCTGGTATTCCGGGTGGAGGAGCGGTGTCTCCTTGACGGCTCGTTTCTTGGCTTCATACCATTCTTTGGGCCCCTTGGTGTCTACAGGGGCGATCTCGCCTTGGCGGGAGAGGGCGTCCGCGACGATGTTGTTCTCGCCCTTCCGGTATTCGATTTTGAAATCGTACTGCTGGAGTTCCAGGCTCCAGCGTGCCAATCGTCCCGAGGGGCTATCGATGGATTGGAGCCACTTTAGTGCTTGGTGGTCGGTGAGGACGGTGAAGGCGTATCCTTCCAGGTACGGGCGCATCTTTCTGATGCCCCAGACCACGGCCAAGCATTCTTTCTCTGTGACCGAGTAGTTTCTTTCTGCCGCATTGAGCGTGCGGCTTGCATAGGCCACTACCCGTTCTTCGCCTTTGTGGTCCTGTGTTAGAACGGCGCCGAGGCCACTTTGGCTGGCATCGGTCTGGAGTACAAATGGCCGGTCGAAATCGGGACAGGTCAGTACCGGTGCGGTGGCCAGCTGGTGGCGGAGCGTTTCAAACGCGGCTTGGGCTTCTTCGGTCCAGGCCCAACGGTTGCGTTTCTGGAGAAGCTGGTTCAACGGCGCGGCGGTATCGGAGAACTGCGGGATGTATCTCCTGTACCAGGAGACCATCCCCAGGAAGCGCCTTAATTCTCGCAGGTTCTGCGGCGGAGGCGTATTGCGGATTGCCTCAACCTTGTCGGGGTCGGTTTTGACTCCGCGGTCCGATACGACGTGTCCGAGGTATTGGAGCTCTGTCTGGCAGAAACTGCATTTTTCCTCGTTTAGACGGAGTCCTGCTTGCTGTAGTCGGCGCAGTACCTCTCGGAGGTTTTCCAAGTGCTCTTCAAACGTTCGGCCCAGGACAATAATGTCGTCCAAGTATGCAAAGGCCCTTGGCTCTAGGCTGGGTCCAATGATACTGTCGAGGAGCCTTTGGAACGTAGCGGGGGCTGAGTGGAGGCCGAACGGCATGACGCGGAACTGGTACAATCCGCGTCCTGGAACGGTAAAGGCCGTTATCGGGCGGCTCTCCTCGGCCAAAGGCACTTGCCAGTATCCATTCGCGAGGTCTAGCGTCGAGATATAGCGCGCCTCGCGTAGTTTATCCAGGGTAGCCTGTACCTGTGGCAGCGGGTAGGCGTCCTTTTCGGAAACGGTATTGACTCGGCGGAAGTCGATGCAGAAGCGCTTCTTCTTCTTGCTACCTTTCTTAGCGACCATTACTACGGGGGAGCTCCACGGGCTGCTGGAAGGCTCGATTACCCCGTCGGCTAGCATTTGGTCTACCGCCTCGTCAATTAATGCCTGCGTGGCCGGGTTTCTGGGCGAATAGCGCTGTTTGATCGGTTCGGTATTCGCCCGTAGTCGTATACGGTGCTCGGCAAGGCGAGTTGTCCCTCGCAACTCTCGGAGTGGCGGTAACTCTTCGTCTAAGAGTTGTTGCAGCGCGGCTTCCTGTGCCGGCGTGCATCGGCGAATGCCGGGGGCTTCCACTACCGCGGTTTCGTCGTGGCGGGTCCATCTGTGCTCGCCGATTTGTATTCCCAGTCCCAGTTTAGTGAGGACGTCTATGCCTAATAAGGCGGCATGTGACAATCCGGGCAGAACAGCGTACGTGTGTTCAACTCCTTGCCCGTTGACGTGGGCAGGGAGCGTCATTTCGCCTTGCAATGGTACCTCGGCGCCATCGGCGACGCTGGCCGTGAACGTGGCGGGTCCGATGGCGTAGCCTTGTCGTTGGCAGGCGGTGGCGACATCTGGCCGTATAAACGATCTGGTGGCTCCGGTGTCGACCAATGCCCACCAGCGCACTTTACCGACTTGGAAGGCGAGGTACAATCGGGAGTCGTTATCTAATTGGTTGACTGAGGCCTTGGCGTCGGGGCGTCTGCGCGGTTGCCTCGTTGGCCGCGCCCTGCCTCGTTTCCCGAGATCGGATTGCAATCGCACTCTCTCGTCGTGCGTCCGGCGGTGCCGCAGTACGAGCAGAATAATTTGCTTGCTCGTCGGCACTCCTGTCGGCGATGACCGCGCTGGCCGCATCTCCAACAGCAGGTGTCCCGATCATAATCGGACTGTACCTCTGCGAGGCTGTGGGTTCGTGGCTGGACCGGACGTTTCTCTGGTCGTCGCTCCGACTTGGAGGCTTCTTTCTCCTCGGCCGTGACTTTATCTTGGTCTGCGGCTAATTTCATCAATTCGGGCAGTGTTTTAAAATCGGTCCGTTTAATGACCCGCCTGTACTCCGGCCGGAGGTTTCGATAGGCTCGGTGGACCTGCTGCTCCAGTGTATATTTGCCATACTGTTGCATTAACGGGAGCAGGTCTAGTATAAAGTCGGTTGCCGTCTCTTGCGGCCGTTGGACGCGCCTGGTAATCGTTTCCTCGAGCTCGTCTTCATCTTCGGCAGCGAGGAAGAAGGCTCGGAAGTCGGTGACAAAATCGTCCCACGACTGCCATTCCGTGCGGCGGAGGCGATACCAGCCGAGTGCTCTCCCTCTCAGAATCTCGGAGAGGCACTGTACAATTTGGGTGGGGGTGACCATGTAGCTGTGTTGGAGGTCACCCAGTCGTTGTAAGAATTCGGCCGCTCCTGGGCCACCGTCGTATCGGGTCCCCCACCTTCGGATTCGTTCCATGGGCGTAGCCTCCGGGGCAATCATGCTGATGCCAGGGCTGTGCGTCAGCAGACTGTGCCCGGTGCCGGTTGCCGTTTCTGGCATGCTGGTGCTTTCGCTGGTTTCACCAGTGGGTTTGGGCGGTGCCATATTATTCGCTCGGCAGTGCGCAGTGACTCTTTGCCTTAGCTCGTCAAGCGTGCCAGTGGCGTCGAGTCCGTAGTCTTCCGCAGCTTTTACTAGGTCTGTTTTTCGTAGTTCGTAGACCCAGCTCACGCCTTGACTCATTCGACCTTCTCCTTTTCACAGTCCCTGTTCGGGCGCCAATTTGTGACCGTCTTCGGTTTGTGCGACGGTCGCCGGTGGGACGGAGAAGGAGTTTATTGCCGACTCAGTCGGTAAGGCCGGGTTCGTCAAATGAGTGAAGGCGTGTTAAACAATAACAATGTTTATTTAGCTGAAATTGTGTTTACATTGGCTTCCGCGTGACGGTTGCGGGGGGGCGGAGACTCGACTCGGTAAATCGCGACGGCGTGGTTCTCGCGGCGGCGGCGCTGGCGACGAGCTGGGGGATCGAGGATTTGGAGTTTTGTGGAACGTTCTACTCGGAAGGGCCTTAGCAGGCACGATCGTACGAGAGTCGTATAGTGGCGTTCCCGTGTGCAATAGGGCTCTGGCCGATAGCGGCGCGGAGACACCTTACAGGCGAGGTAAAGCACAAGATTTCTCTCGGCCTATTTAGGAAAAGAGGCTGGTTAGCGGCACAGCGTGACGATAGGCCAACGCGTGCACACCTCACGGAATCCAAAAATATGAGCTTCTTGACGGACGGTACGGCGGTGTTACGGCTAATCCGTGCGGAACAAGAGCTGTCAGTTTCGCTCGCCGCGGTCCTTATATTGCGAGCCCGCACATCTTCGCTCGCGAGACCGCTCGCGGTCGTGCGGCCGCCTAGCGGCCGCGGCGCGCACTCGGCTTATTGGCGCGGCGTCGTACGCCTGCGCGGCGCGTGACGTGACTTCGTCACAGCTTTATTGGTACAATGAATACTGCTTGCCGTTATGGCTCGAGCTCGAATGACCCAGCGATCGCGTCGCGACCGGCTCGCGCTTGCCGTCCGTTCAATTGTTTTTTGAATCTTGGCCCGGCCGAAACGCAAATTGCATTATATGGTATGGTCTGTGCCACGACAATCGCACGTATAGGCACGCATACTGGTGTCGATGCCATGTAGGTTCTCATCCTCTCCTTGCGCACAAGGGTTCTCATTCGCGAGGCGCGACATATTCCTTGTCAAATTTGAAAAATGTCGCTGATTTGTTACTGCATATAAAACTATTTTTTTAATGGATTATTTATATTAGTTATTAATAAAAGAAGACATTTAGCGCAAAAACCTAATCTTTAATTTAAACAAACCGATTTGTTGCTACTTTCCTTTATTAATCGACTTTTCGTTATAACTTGGAAACGAAAAGTTCTCCAAACATTTTACTTAAACTACTATAAAGGGCATTAAATAAAGTACCAAATAAACAGTATTAAATTTTTTTGATCACAAATAAGTTATAAAGATTCAGACATAAATAAATAAATGAATGTAAAAAATATTAAATTATGCATCATTAGAAAGGAATAATTTTTTCCTATTTTTTGGCGCAAATTTCATTGCAATATCTTAAAAATAGACCCAAGAGGCGACAAATTTTAAATCCGACCCAATGTGCGCCTCCAGTTGGCTGACTCTAACAGCGTATATCAATCACCTCTGTTCGAAACCGCGCGGGGGGGAACACCCGCGCCCTTCACAGGGGATCAGCCCTACTACCACGATAAGGTGGTCAGCACAGGAGGGGCGCCTATGCTGACTTACCCAATAAGCGCCGCTGATCGCCGAATTACTTATCTGCAGGCATTCCTGAACCGAATCATTGAATATTAATAACTAAAAAACGAAGGGTTCACCGCAATTTTGTGATTTTCATCTTATTTTGTCATATAGAATCACCCTATTTCATTTCCTGCCACCTATTGCTAAACAGCCTGCATATAGCGCACAAATTTTTATTACGATTATATGAAAATATAAAATGTGCATAAAACAATCTACATCACTAAAATACTTCGTATCATAAATGTGTACATATTATTTGTATAACTTTCTTGGTAAGTTTGAAAGGAATATTTAGTACAGGGCTCTCCAAGCTGCCTTACGCGTAAGCTCGGGGTTCTCCCACTCTCGTCCGCGTTGTCAGGGATACCGCGCGACGCTATCCGCGAAGACGCTAGCCCGTCATGGCAGCCTTCGTAGCGTCGCGCGGTCTCCCTGACAACGGAAGGCACGCTGCGCGATATAAAGATTGGAAGGGGAAGCAGGCGCGTGAGGGGCCCCTACGCTGGAGAGCCCTGATTTAGTACATATTATTAACATTATTTTTTCTCATTCTTTTTTAAGGTCTGCTATGGAATCCAATACACTTGCACCGGACTCTTCTAGGCATAATTTCTGTCTTATTATCAGTTAAAAAGTGTCCCTATATACGTTACCAAAGCAGCTCTGAAATGACAAAGAGATTGGCAGAAAAGATACGAGAAGTTTTAAGTAAAGAATCAAGTTCCTTCGAATTCCGACAGGAGTCAAGTCCACTTCTACTTATACTTGACAGAAGAGATGATCCCATTACACCTTTATTAAATCAGTGGACGTATCAGGCAATGGTTCATGAATTATTGACTATCAACAATAATCGTGTGAATTTGTCACACGTAAAAGGTATTTCAAAAGAATTAAAGGAAGTTGTTCTCAGTGCAGAACATGATGAATTTTATGCAAGTGTAAGTACATATTATATTCTATGCCAGGCTTGGGAATTAAGTGATCTTTTCGGCCGAGTTTCAGAAGCAACGCCCTCTTTCTCCCGCCGCGCATCTTGGCCCCCGCAGCGACCAAGCTGCTAGGAGCGCCTCAGGCCCGTACCACGTGAACCGCGCGTGGCGCATTAGGGCGACATTGTATCAATATGTTTCTACACGTCCCAGAGAGCACGATTGCCGATGCGTTTTTGATGTGTCAGCGCGCCACGCGCGATTCACGTGGTACGCGCCTGAGGTGGCTCGAGCTTTAAGGCTGGCGCGGGGGCTAAGACGCGCGGCGGGAAAAGAAGGGCGTTGCTTCTGAAACTCGGCCGAAAAGATCACTTAATTCCCAAGCCTGTTCTATGCTATTTGGTTACTAGCGTGTGCATAAGTTTTGATCATATTTTCAATGGAAACTGATTTTTGACAGAATTTATATCACAATTTTGGTGAAATTGGGCAAACCATAAAAGAATTGATGGATGAATTTCAAAGAAAAGCTAAGAAAAATCAAAAGGTAGAAAGTATAGCTGATATGAAAACTTTTGTAGAAACTTATCCTCTGTTTAAAAAACTTTCTGGAACTGTATCAAAACATGTAACAGTAGTTGGAGAACTTTCTTCACTGGTGGAAAATCATAACTTATTACAAGTATCAGAGTTGGAGCAAGAACTAAGTTGTCAAAGCGATCATTCAATTCAGGTATAACAAATATAACAATATGTTCGGTTAATATAGTAGTCCTTGATTATATGCGTGCTGGTCGTCAATTATATGTTTGCGCGAGCGAATATAACGTATAAAGATAGAGTTCTTAATTAAAAAATTGTCATAAAGCATCCTATAATTTTATCCACCTTCGTACAAACCGTTTGTCGAGAAGAATGACCGGGATCTACAACGACGCGGCGGGCTCTTCGTATACAGAGTGTTTATAAAACTATAGGAAATTTTTTCAGGATCGGATCAATTATCAAAATAATAAAAAAAGGTGGAATACGCATATGTCCAATAATGCGTAGTTTTGCAGTTATACGCGTTTTTATATGCCGTAAAACACGGGCCCGGAACACCTATTTAACGAAACCCAGCTGTATTTCCGCGGATCGATATATTGATTATCATTTCACTTTTGCTTTTTTAAAGGCGAGAAGGAAAGGATATGAATGAAAAGATAGTATATTAAGCCAACTGACAAACGCTCCTGTCAGACGGTTGCCTTTTCAGGGCACATTCTCGTGTACTCCCTTCTAAATTTAGGATTTTTCTTAAAGAAACCTTAACACATAGCGTAAAAAGCCTTTTTGGTATTGATTTATACATATTTTAAGATGTTGGAAAAATCTTATTTTCTTCGATGTAATCTTGAATAAGTAGCTATAATTCTGACGGTGATAAAAAATCCGGTGTACAGAAAAACAAAAGAACTAAGGAGGGATCATCCCGAACCCGGAAGTTCAAAAAATTCTGAAACTGTGTGAATATGTAGGAGATTTCCTCCTGATTACAGCGAAATTTTTGTTTGCTGCCCAAATTCACTCTAAGGGGGTGTAATTGGCCTATATTCCTATACTCCTATATTTTAAGAAAAATTTCCAATTTTTTATTTCAGATGAACCTATCTTGAAATATCATGAACACCGTTCTTTTTATCACCATCACAGTCATAGCTATTTATTCTAGATTACATCGGAGAAAAAGCAATAAATAAAATTTTATATGATCTTAAAATATGTATAAATCCATACCAAAAAGAATGTTTGCCCTGTGTGTTAAAATTTTCTTTAAAAAGGATCCTAATGCATTTCTTTTATTATTTTGTTGAGTAGAACCTATCCCGAAAAATGCCCCATATTTTTATAAACCACCTGTATAAGCTTGGTTGGAAATATTTACAAAGTAAGTACGTTCAGTTTTGCAGATCATTGTAAATCTAATTACTTGAGGATTGTCTAAGTTAACTGCACACTATAGATAGAATAAGTAATCCCAATGAGGTCGTATTTGAAGTCATTCTTACCGGGCAAACCTTACCAATTTATGGATAACAATTTCATAGAAACGTACTGAAACATGCAAAAAATTTAATTTTCAGTAGTATATGACTCATTTGCTTCGTAAATCTTGTTATTCTCAGATACGTGGTGGGTAAAGGATCCCTTATACGGAATAATCAGAAGTGATATAAATGGCTTGCACGAATATAGCAGCGGACTGCTATATTTTGTTACAGTAATTAATTACATTTTTATGATTTTTATTGTAGCTGCAAAAGATAAAAGAACTTATCAATAATCAACACATTCGAGAAATCGATAGTGTGAGATTGGTAATGTTGTATGCGCTTCATTATGAAAAACACGCAAATAATGATATTAGCGGTTTATTGACTTTATTGAAAAACAAAGGAGTTTCAGAAAAATATATTAAGGTATGTTAGAACTAACACAGTTGTAGTTATATTGTTTGCATCGGAATACGTATTATTAATAACTTTAAAATAATGTTTTAGCTTGTGTACAGCATACTACAATATAGTGGAATTAATACACGGCAAAGCAATTTATTTGATCGTGAATCAGTAGCCAAGATTACTAAAAAATTATTCAAAGGTTTAAGTGGAGTGGATAATATATATACTCAACACACACCTTTATTGAATGAAACGCTTGAAGATTTAATAAAAGGAAAGCTCAGTTCACAAACATTTCCCTACCTTGGAAATACAATAATATCGAAAAGGTTAATTTTATTTTCTAAATTATTTTAATAAATTAAATGCAGTAAGTACAGCGTTCCTGTTAATATATCTATAAGTGGAAGAAATATTGTGAGATATTTAACGAACGTGTCCTAAGCGTTTTCCAGCTTCCTCAACCAAACGCACATTTTTGTTCATTATTGGCAAAGCAAACTACCACCGCGGGAATGGTGGCGCTAGTGTGGCGTAACAAATATGGGCGACGCAGGTATACATTTTACTATATGTTTATATGGTAGTATAAAAGTTTAATTTAAAAGTTATTTCTTACAGTAAAAATGTTGACAATACATTTAGATACAATATTGGAATATGTAAAAGTATGCAATGTGGACAATTTTATTTGCTCCACTTTTTGGCACTTTTATGAAAACTTAAACTGAGATTATTGTTCATTGTAGCGTTAAAATTTGCTACACAACATTTTTTTCTGCATACAGTTCGTCGATACTGTGAAAATTGGTAAACCGCAATAAATTGTATACCTGCGTCGGCCATTACTATTAGTTCGCGTACCAACCGCTAGTGTCGCATACTAATGTTCTACTCCCAATACCAATAGGGTTGCGACCCTCAGAGCAAAAAATTGTTAAAGTTTACGCAAAGATTAGAGCGTGTAGATCCACTCATACATGCACTGTCGTGTAGATGTTTTGCTGTCACGGGAGCCTCATACAATTTTTTTACTCGCTCCCGTTTCCTCTCACTCACACTCATATCAAAGTCCAGCTGTGTTTCCGCGGAGCGATGTATTGATCATCATTTCGCCTTTATTTTTTTAAAGCCGAGAAGGAAAGGTTATGAGTAACTGTAACCACTGCTTGTTGAGTGGATTTACACACTCTAACTTCTGCGTTAACCTTAACAATTGTTTGCATTGGAACGGTGCGTTTGCGCCACATTGTTTCTTTTGAACCTTCTTCCATCACTTTGAGCCGAGCACGTTGTGGTAAAAAAAATGTAATATTGCGGCAAGCTTTTTTTACAAATGGTTACCGATCCAGAGGTGTAGATTCACCTCCGAAAGCAGTGACCATTAGATTTTATACACCCCGTTCATGGTAAAATCAAAAGTATAGGCCTGGATGTGGAAAACTGGCATTAGGCGTGCTCAGCTCGGCTCAGGTCTGGACGCACCCTAAGGTGTCACGAAGTACTGTGCGTCTCCGAGATGCTGATCCCTAGAACGGCACAGAGGCAGGAGGGGTTCTTCGCTCGCATCGCCTGCATCCCGTTCGCTCTGTTGGTATTCGTTGATGTTATCGCGTCGGCCAATAGCGACAATACGTGTGCCCTACCTCTGCGATTGTGTTAGAGATCGTGGGCTTATGGGGATATACCAATCGGAACCCATTCATTCTGGCGACAGCATCTAGGTAACGGACCGTAGGATCTTTTACGATGAACGTTACGATGCGGCTTCGAACTTTTAAAATACAGAGTGTTTCGTATCCGTTGATACAAACGGAACGGTGGAGATTCTACGTGAAAAATATGTCAAAAATATAGAATAAAATTTTGGAGATTTATGATTCGGGATACCTGCACCTGGACTACTGCAGTAGTTGAAAACTACATGTTTACTAATAAAGTTTTGATGGACAACTTAAAAATATCATCGTTTAAAGCTTTTTTTTTATAAAAATGATAGTGTTAGCAGCTACTATTCTAGGATTTGTTCATATCCATTAGTCCCAAAATATTACGCCTGTTTTCATTTAAAAAACCGCTCGTTCCTAAATTAGCCTGCCTTCGTTAGTGTGTTTAAACTCTTACATTGTATGGTCGTCTCCGAGAACGACAAACTCGTCCCCATAAGCTATTGGTTACCGAAAATCAAAATGGCCACTACTCACTCTGGTTTTACAATCTCACTTTATTTCATCCACGCAACATGCAAAATGTATACACAATATACTATTTCTTTTTTTAGGCCACAAGATATAATTGTCTTTATCATTGGAGGAACAACTTATGAAGAAAGCCTGAACGTATATAATTTAAATAAACAAAATGCAGGAATGAAAATTATCTTAGGGGGTACTACTATTCACAATTCTCACAGTTTTTTGGAAGAAGTTCAGTATGCTACAGCGGGTATTTTATCAAAATATAAAAATAATAATTAAAACACTGTATGTGCATATATTTGATCAAGAGTTTTATTCATACAAATTTATGTTCGTGTACAATTGGCAAATTATAATATATTCCTTCCGAGTAAAGAATGCCTTATCGTTTAATAATTTTAATAAAGAATAATAACAATGAAAATAAAGCGTTTTGAGGTTGAAGTGTTAATTTCAAATTATCCTGTTAACATCACAGTTGCATTTTCTTCCTCAAGATTATTATTCACTGTTTTCATCGTCCAATATATAATCTGCATGTGTATCGGAAACTTCATATCTCCTTCGCGGGCACCTATAACATACATATTATCCTTTTAATATTAATGTCGGAGTAATTTACAGCAATAACATATAATAACTACGTAGATATTTTCATTACAGAGAATATCTCTAAATTTTAGTACATTAGTCCCATGCAGCTGGTAAATTAAGCCTACAAAATTGTGCCATTAATGTAGGAAACGTTACTTCATTTCATGTTATTTTATCGTTGTATGTAGGTGTGTATATGTTTTAGTGGCATAAATACAGTTTTATAGACAGATATTAGAAAATCATTGATCCTTTCTCTCTCATTTTATAATTGTACAGTATTCCATAATTCGTGGTACAACTCGAAAGGTGATTATATGATATGAAAAAATAAATCGACAATACGTAACAGAACTTTTTTCTACGGTGTTTCATTTTCAAAAAAATACGTGAGAACATTTAACGGGTACAGGTCCACTTTGAGTGACGTGGGCTGATTTTCGCGTTGATATTTTGTAGGAAGCGTCGAAAGTATTGTCCGAGAGTACTGGAATGTTTACTTTGACAACAAACCAAAGTCAAAGTTCGCTGTATATGTCGCTGCCTCATCTAGTAATAAAAATTCTAATTTCTATAGTTTCTATTGCATATTCGTGGCGGTATTACCAATGGATTGGTAGCATTCTCCTAATGAAAGTAAGTATAAACTCGATATCATTCCAGCTATTTTTAATCATACAGGTTGGCCTATGAAACTCTTAATAGCATACATCAGGCTTCGGAATAAAGTGAACGCGGCGGCCGATTTTCGGAAGCAACGCCTCCTTTCTCCCGCCGCACGTCTTGGCCCCCGCGGCGGCCCAGCAGCTTGGAACGCCTTAGGCCCATACCACGTGAACCGCCCGTGGCGTATTAGGCGACATTGTATCAATAGGTTTCCACATCGGCCCAGAGAGCACGATTGTCGATGCGTTTTTGTTTTGTCGATGCGTTTTTGTTTTGTCAACGCGCCACGCGCGGTTCATATGGTACGGACCTGAGGCGCTCCAAGCACTTAGGCCGCCGCGGGGGCCAAGACGCGCGGCGGGAGAAAGGAGGCGTTGCTTCTAAAAATCGGCCGCCGCGTTCACTTAATTCCGAAGCCTGACATACATACATATCTCGAAAATGGCTGGATTAACTTTAATGGTTCTTATCTGAAATTTTATAAATCTCTGGGACTTCTAAACCTGTAGGTACAGTAGTCTTTCCTAAATTGCAAATAAATTGGGGCTTCAATTAGCGATTTGGGAGTTTGGGAGACTGATGTATAATTTTAGTCGATTAGTGCGACTAAAAGACTCAGACTGCGACACGCTTGAGCTCGTCCCTTGATTTGTTGACTTAGAACGAGCGACTGGTAACAAAGAGCAATAAGAATGATATGAATGATTTTCTGTCAATTGAGAGTAGAAAATCTGATTTCGAAAATCTGCAGATAAACTTCCGTGTTCATAGTGCTGCAATGAATATTGGGATGAATTCCAAATTTCTGATCTTCTATAAAGCGGAACCGGATGCAAAATGTGAGGGTTCTCGGTAGACCAGCAGCGACTATTCTGCGAATTCACATGGCCAGAAAGATGAAATCATGCCTCATCAACTCATCAATCATGAAATACAGTGGCGTGTCGGATCAAGTTCACCATCCACAATCTTTTTAAGAAACCACTACCACAGATAGCCACATTCATATACATAGATTAAGAATCGTTTTTCGTTATTGTATTTCAGATGTTACGAGCCGGGGCTGCGGCAACGCGAGAGGCGGCGAGAGGGGTATTTCCCAAGGAATACGGTTTATGAATTTGTTAGTTAGAGGGCGGACGAACCTGATGCGAAATCAGGGAGCCTCTAGGAATGGAGTCACTCACGGACGAACCTGATGCGAAATCAGGGAGCCGCAGGAGGGTGATTATTGGTGAACGAACCCGATGCGAAATCGGGGAGTCACTAGGATGATTTTCACAGACGAACTCGACGCGAAGTCGAGGAGCTGTTAGGTGGTTGGATTATTCACAGACGAACCTGGTGCGTAACCAGGGAGCTGTTCGGAAGGTGGTTGACTTACAGACGAACCTGATGCGAAATCAGGGAGTTGTAGGATACAGACGAACCTGATGCGAAATCAGGGAGTTGTAGGATACAGACGAACCTGATGCGAAATCAGGGAGCCGCAGGAGAGTTAAACGTGGACGAACCTGATGCGAAATCGGGGAGCCACTGGGTTGGAGAAGATTCCTTGTTTTGGTGTTGGATGCGAACGAACCTGATTCGAAATCATTAGTATTGCTTAACCGCATAATTAGCGGTTACCAATAGCTTCGCGCATAACCCTATTTTTCTTTCTTGCAGATAATGTGACTCTCGATTTCCGCGACGTAGATAATTATAAATTATTCAATTCCATAATTACGTTTGCCTTATGGATACGTCGGGATGATTTGTCTGGATATTGATGGATGAAATGACTTGGAATATTCTTCGATTTTGCCAGCACTGACTGCCACTGCCAGTGACTGCCACCCCAGACCACGAAAACGAACGCAAACTGGACGTAGATTTTTTACCAATCACGGGTTTCGGCACTATGGCGCAGCCAATCCGAGCGTAGCCCATTGTACCGCCAAATTGGTACACATGGTACATCTACATACCGTTTGTTCAAAGTGGTATCCGTTGTGCTTAAAGACGAACGTTCGACAAATATTCCACGTGATCCTAAGCATCAATATCCAGACAAATCATCTTGAAGTATCCAGAAAGCAAACGTAATTATGGAATTGAATAATTTATAATTATCTACGTCGCGGAAATCGAGAGTCACATTATCTGCAAGACAGAAAAATAGGGTTATGCGCGAAGTGCGAATATTTAGCGTCTTGTTTCGAAAATAATAATTTAACACATGTTTTATTATAAATGTTAATGTTCGCAGGAGCATGCATGATCGTCTAGGGTGTGTGCTGTGCAGAGATGGAGCTGAAGTAAGTATCGCATCGCATGTATCCTGTTTATTCACACGTTACGTTTAATTTTATACTAATGTTCTATTTGTTTTCAGTGCTAACATAATACGGAATATGGTGATTCTACAGAAAAAAGAAGTCTAAAATACAGGAAATTTTCTGATATCGCACCTAATAGGTACCACTGGTTACGGGACGTATTGTATATAGATTTGTAAATGTAAATATTGAATGTTCTTCTTCGAATTTATATGCCTACCAAAGAGGGTAGAAACCAAAGGGTTTATATAGTCCCAAAAATAAGCGGGGATTAGTTAGAAATTTCCATATAAGGAAATCCTTCGGGATCGTCGTCGTGTCACTCCCGTTCCCATGGTCGTCATCCAGCTGGTCGAGATCACGACCCCCATTAGTGGTGTGTGATAAGCGAAAGGATTTTAGGGCGTTTTCCCTTCGCAGACGCGGGCTCGAAAAAACGGTTGAGAGCGGCGTATGGGAAATTCCACATACGTAACACAGATAACCCTATTACAGTACTTTTCGTCAACGCCAGGGCCACACGAATTTTTTTCAACGTTATCAGTCAGCACTCTGTATCTACAATAGCTCAAGATACAATATAACAGCTTGCCAAACATCAAATTAATTTGCCTAATAATTTTTGTACAAAAAATTGACAAAAAATTACCTATTTTTCGACCCAACAAGGCGCAACCCTCGCTTAACTGTACACAGTAGGGTGGCTCTTATTTTCGACATTTGAATTTTCTTCGCGGCACCCCCCAGAATAGTTCCAAATAACAAAAAAATCTGTGTAAAGTTTGAGCCCGATCGGATAACGGGCAAAGGTGCCCCTGGGCCTTTGAACATTTAAATAATTATTTAACAGCTCACAAAGTCGATTTTATATAATATCCTCCAAATTATTGATTTCATAAAAAAATATGTCAACCGAAAGTTGTAGATCCAGACAAGGAGCATCTTTTATGTTGTATTACTTTTTCTCGTGCGACAAACGGTTTTCGAAAAAAGTCCGCAGAAATAAAAAAAAAACTTTTTTTTTTCAAATTGTGAAAGTTTAAATCCTTCGCGAACACGTTCTATTTATGAAATCGAAAAAAATGGTAATTTTTATTTTCGACGACTATTTTTTAAACATTTAAGGGAGGGGCATATTCCAAGATATGCCAAAATGATAAAACAATTTTTTTTCATACTTTCAGTGTTTGATATGTCATAAATGTTTCCTGAAAATTTGGACCCAAAATTCGCAAAAATATCGAAGATATAGATCAGCGCTGTCCAGCGTAGGGACCCCTCACGCGCCTACTTCCCCTTCCAATCTTTAGCTGTAACGGCGTGTATCACCGTGTCACTAATGCATACGTCGTATGGGACGTCCGAGCTCGCTTGATGACGGAGACGCTGATCTGTCATAGTCGCCTCTTTAGCGTCGCGCGGTATCCCTGACAACGCGGACGAGAGTGGGAGAACCCCGAGTGCACGCGTACACGACCTTGGACAGCGCTGATATAGATATTAGAAGTGAGGTATTCAAATGCATTTTTCTCGAAATCATGATTTCCAAACATGTTACCCTCGATTATTAAAAAATTATTCAACCGATTTACTTAAAAAATTGCATCACCAAGTAGCGAAGATGCAAACATTAAGAATTTTCCTATTATTTTGTTGCCAACATAGTTTGGAAATTGAGCAGATGGATGTAGAAGCGGCATTTCTAAATGGAAATGTGTATTCAAAGGTCTATGTGAAACAACCGCTTGGCTATGAAGATGGTAGCAACAAAGTCTACAAACTAGCTAAATCATTATATGGACTGAAGGAAAGCCCTTGTTTATGGTACGAATGCTTTAACAAATGTGTTTCGAGATTGGGTTTTCATAGAAGTGAGTATGATAATTGTCTCTATACAAAATGTGATAGCACTGAACCTATATATATATTTTAGTCTTTGTTGATGATATACTAATTTGTGGTAAAAATAAGCAGGAAATAATAAAGTTAAAAAATAATTTGTCAAGCAAGTTCAAAATGAAAGATATGGGTAGAATCAAGAATTATATTGGAATAGATGTTGAATATAAGCATAGTAAAAATGAAAATGTAATGACCTTAAGTCAAAAAACTTATATAGAGTCATTAGCGCGCAAATATGCTATATAAAATGCGAAATTATATAATACACCAATGGAGATGAATCTAAAACTAGAACCTGCGAAGTCATTAAATGAAAATGCAATGTATAGAAATTTAATAGGCGCACTGTTGTATGTAAGCTCTGGTTCGAGACCAGATAGTGTTCAGCGTAAATTATCATAGTAGATTTCAAAATAATCATGAAGAAGAACACTTCAAATATGCGATGAGAGTTTTAAAATATCTATTTCTGACTAGAGATCTAAAGGTAACTTACAAAAATAATTGTAATGTAGAAACAATGGATTGTTTTGTGGATGCCGATTGGGCAGGAGATGTCACCGACAGAAAGTCAACATCGGGTTTTGTATTAAAATTATTTAGAAATGCAGTTTTTGTAACGGAAATAAAGCTTATGCAGGGAATATTAAAGTCATCTAGAATAATAATAAACAATCCAATTAAAGTGTAGGAAGATAATTCTGGTGCAATATGTATAGCTAAATATGGAAACTATACAAAAAATTCGAAACATATCGAAGTGCAATATCATTATGTAAATGAAAGCTATATGGATGGTATTGTTGATATAGTAAAAATAGAATCAGAGAAAAATATCGCTGATGTATTCACAAAGCCGTTAGGTAAAACGAAGTTCAAATTGTTTAGAGACGGATTAAGGATAAAATAATAACGGAACAAATGTTAGAAATATAGTACTAATTGTAAATGTAAGGAGGCGTGTTGAGTATTAGGGTACATTCACATTCAGTATGATTCATGAGAACAATACTATTGTAGGGAGCGTCGTTCCCCCTCTCCGCGGATCACGCTGGAGTAGGGAGCTGGCCAGTCGCCAGCGCGGCGACGCGCACTCCGCGACAGAAGTTAGCGGTTAACACTTCGCAGTGTGACTTCCTGCGAGTCCTCCGATCAGTAGTCACGTTTAGACGTGGACCAGAACCGTCTCCGAAGACTCTCTTGGAGAGATCATTTCCGCTTGCGACTTATATATACACGTGTGTGGAGTGGAGGTACGTAACCTCACTCCGGCATTGTTGCTTGTACGCTTGAAGGCGGGGTGTTGTATTCACGTCCGCGTGGGCGATCCACGCGGGAATAAAAGGAGCTGTTCAACACGGAGATCGATTCCATTGTCTTGATCCCAATATCCGTCGAACACGTAGCGGCGGTAGGGCCGCGGAGAAGATCGTTATTTTCCACTACCTCCATTCAACCCTACATCTGGTGACCCCGACGTGATATTGGGATCATCACGGACCGTTCCTGGAGGGACCGTTCCTGTCGGTGTTTCCGGTCCTGGAGGGACCGTTCCTGTCGGCGTTTCCGTTCCTGGAGGGACCGTTCCTGACGGCGTTCCCGTTCCGGGCGACGTTGCTGTTCCTGGCGAGCCACGTTGGATTGCCAATCGCCGCGTGGATGGCGTGGGACGGTGTCCCTTCGTGCTGAGCATTATCCGAAGGGTCCCGGCGAAGCTGCGACGTTCGGCCTTGTCTAGATGACCACCTAGGACGCCATTTGCGGGTCAGCTGGTCGGATTTTCGTCATCATAGGATTGGCGGTAAGCGAGTTGGCAATTTCCGGTGCTAGTTTTTGCGTGCGAGATAGTTTCGTGCTCAGGGCCACGTTTACGTCCTTGGCTGGTGTTTTCGGACGTTCGTGTTTACCGGTAGGCGGGCCGCGGCGAGACGGTTACGCTCGACAGCGTTGCCAAACGTTCCGATAGGTATCTACCCTGCGCAGTATTTCTCGGTTTCGAGGCATCGGCAACAGCGCGATTCTGGTGTTGTCATGGATTTCTATAGATTTTTTTCCGTGCGGTTCACGGTCGACCAGTTCTTGCGTGAAACAAGGCGGCAGCCCGACAGCTTTTGTACATATGTATATATAGGGTAGTTAGAATAGGCGTATTGCTATATCGAAGTAGGTTTGCAGTATTAAAAAGGGCGCAATGCCGCAATCATCCGATGAGGAATCGTCGGCGGCCGCTTCGCCGCCGGTTGCGGTGCCTTCGGCAAATATGGACACTCGCGTAGGAGAAGGTAGAATCGATAACTACCGGATTCCGAAAATCCCGACGTTTTTCAAGGCAGATCCGGCGTTGTGGTTCATGCAAGCCGAGGCTACCTTGAGGTCATATAAAGATTAACACCTACGGTGAATCATTTAGGACTCTCGATTTAGGGTTTAGAAGGCCAATCAAATGGAATTTTACCATTGCTGCTGTGCCATACGCAATACTGGGCGCGGACGTTCTAACGCAGTACGGCCTTGTGGTTGACTTGCGCAATAGCCGACTGATCGATTCCGAGACCGGGATCGGGGTATCCGCGGTATTTAAGAATGTTCCGATTTCGAGGGTGGGAACGATTAACCCCTCGTCGAGATACGCAAAATTATTAGCGGAATTTCCGGAAATAACGGGCGTGTCCCGACTAACTCCTCCGGAGGGGGGTAATGTTTTCCACCATATAATGACTTCGGGACCTCCGGTGTCAAGCCGTCTGCGTCGGTTAAGCCCCGAAAAATTAAGGGCGGCGAAGGCTGAATTTAAAGCATTGGTCGAGGCCGGAATATGTCGAAGATCGTCGAGTCCATGGGCAAGCCCAATTCATTTAACTCGGAAAAAAGACGGGTCGTGGAGAATTTGCGGGGATTACCGCGATCTCATCAACGCGATCACGATCCCGGATAAATACCCGACCCCGCATTTACACGACTGTTCAACAAACCTGGCGGGAAAAACAATATTTTCATCGCTAGATTTGTACAGAGCATATAATCAGATTCCCATGGCGCCCGAGGATGTGGAAAAGACGGCAGTTATCACGCCATTCGGATTGTTCGAATATGTATATATGACGTACGGCTTGAGGAACGCGGCACAGTCTTTTCAGAGATACGTCGATCGCGCTTTGGGAGATTTAGACTTTGTGTTTGTATATATTGATGACATTCTTGTGTCATCATCAACGCCGGAAGAGCACGTCGCGCACTTACGCACCGTGTTCGAACGGTTGAAGGAAT
This sequence comes from Andrena praecox, assembly GCA_963932275.1. Classification (NCBI taxonomy): domain Eukaryota; kingdom Metazoa; phylum Arthropoda; class Insecta; order Hymenoptera; family Andrenidae; genus Andrena; species Andrena praecox. Next base: position 12,330,538 of record OZ010731.1, on the reverse strand, counting down.
TTCATCTGAGATTAAATTTAGGAAAATGCGTAATGGGGGTCGCAGAAATTGAATTTCTGGGCCACCTCATAAATCGCGATGGTATTCGCCCCACCACAAAAAAAGGTGGAGGCGATCGCGACCTTTCCTAAACCAAAAAATATTGTAGAGCTGCGGAGATTTTTAGGCATGCTAAATTTTTATCGGCTTAGTATCCCTCGAGCCGCGTCCGAACAAGCACCGCTGAATGCGTACCTTAAAGATACGCGGAAAAATGATAAGCGCGAAATACATTGGACCGACGAAGCGGTAAAGGCTTTCGAGAAGGCGAAATCTAGCCTTGCGAAGGCTGCCCTTTTAGTCCACCCTCGGGCGTCGGCGGAAACCCGGATTATTACGGACGCATCGGATGTCGCGATGGGCGCAGTCCTGGAACAATGCTCCGTGCCCGGCAAATGGGAGCCGTTAGCATTCTTTTCCAAAAAACTATCGTCCGCGCAGATGAAATACAGCGCGTACGATCGTGAACTCACGGCCGTGTATGAGGCAGTGAAATATTTCCGATATTTTATTGAGGGTCGAGATTTTAAGATCGTGACAGACCATAAGCCCCTGGTTTACGCGTTTATGCAGCGTGCCGAGAAGGCGTCGCCACGCCAGGTGCGTCAATTGTCTTACATCGCGCAATTCACAACCCGGATTGAATTTATCCCGGGAACCGACAACGCGGTCGCGGATTCACTTTCGCGAATCGAGTCATTAAGGTTACCTCTCGAAATAAATTTAAAAGAGCTCGCCGAACAGCAGGAGGCTGATCTAGAGCTAAAACAGCTCTGCAAGAATTCTAATCCTGCGTTAAAATTGATAAAAATTCAATGGGGCCCGGCCCATACTACGGTATTTTGTGAGATGTCGGGAGAATCCATTCGTCCGTACATCCCCGGATCGCTGCGGGAAAGAGTATTTGATATGTTTCACAAGCCCGCGCATCCGGGCGCCAAAATTACTGACCGGGTGATTCGTCAAAGATACGTGTGGCCAGACATGCATCGCGATGTTACGCGATGGTGCAAAGCATGTCTGGACTGCCAACAGTCAAAAATATCGCGACATGTCCGTCGCATTCCAGAGCAGTTCGTGGCTCCAGACGGGCGCTTCGACCACGTACACATGGACATCATCGGCCCATTGCCACGGTGCAATGGATTTAGCTATTGCTTAACCATGTTGGACCGGTTCTCGAGATGGGTTGAGGCTGTTCCTCTTGTCGAAACGTCAGCTCAGACTGTAGCAAGGGCATTTTTTGATGTGTGGATTTCCCGTTATGGGTCTCCAAAAATTTTAACCACGGATCAGGGCGCTCAATTCGAATCGCGTCTTTTTACAGCTCTTTTAGCATTAGTAGGTACCGAGCGAATTCGTACTACCGCTTATCATCCAGCTTCTAATGGAATGTTGGAACGATGGCATCGCGTGGTAAAAGCCGCACTTATGTGCCACAGCGACAAAGATTGGACTCGAGTTCTCTCTACAGTCCTATTGGGGCTGCGCTCACACGTTCGCGTTGACACCGGTGCGTCTCCAGCAGAATTCCTGTTTGGTACGACTTTACCTCTTCCGGGAGAATTTTTCTTGCCCGACGACTTGACACCGGACCCGAACATATTTTTGGAGGAATTTCGAGAGTATATGCGGCGGGTACGACCGGTGCCCGTAGCTCATAACTACAAAAAGCGTGCATTCTTTTTCAAAGAATTGAAGGTTTGCACGCATGTATTTTTAAGAAATATGGCTAAAAAAGCGTTAGAGCGTCCGTACTCTGGTCCTTATAAAGTTAGTAGACGAATTTCCGAATCAATTTACGAGGTACTAATAAACGATTCGCCGCGAAGCGTCTCTACGGATTTACTAAAACCGGCTTATTCGGTATTGGAAGTTCCCGATGATTCACCGTCGGATCCGGCGGGTCCATCGGAGGACAAGTCAGCGCGCACGAATGCGTTGCCACAACCCGTATTGAAAACATATGCGAGAAAAAAGGTATCGTTAGCACCTGGTACGAAACTATCATAGCAATTGCCAATCTCGTTTACGTCAACGGAAAATGTAAATAGTGTACATAATGTAAATATGTTTATTACCCTTCTTTTTAGTGCAGTAGATATTAAGTGTATTTGGAAAATGTGTATCGTGCTAGCACTGCGTTGCACTCGGAGGGGAGTGTCGTTCCCCCTCTCCGCGGATCACGCTGGAGTAGGGAGCTGGCCAGTCGCCAGCGCGGCGACGCGCACTCCGCGACAGAAGTTAGCGGTTAACACTTCGCAGTGTGATTTCCTGCGAGTCCTCCGATCAGTAGTCACGTTTAGACGTGGACCAGAACCGTCTCCGAAGACTCTCTTGGAGAGATCATTTCCGCTTGCGACTTATATATACACGTGTGTGGAGTGGAGGTACGTAACCTCACTCCGGCATTGTTGCTTGTACGCTTGAAGGCGGGGTGTTGTATTCACGTCCGCGTGGGCGATCCACGCGGGAATAAAAGGAGCTGTTCAACACGGAGATCGATTCCATTGTCTTGATCCCAATATCCGTCGAACACGTAGCGGCGGTAGGGCCGCGGAGAAGATCGTTATTTTCCACTACCTCCATTCAACCCTACACTATGAGCGAGACAACGCCATCTAGTGTATGTATAATGTGTGCAGTTTGGATGAAAGATACGTATGCGTGAGCCTCGTGCGAAAACCGTTGTGTAATATTATATTAGAATAAACCAGTTATTAATAGAATTTACCCACCACGCATCTTTTATTTAACATAATAAAATATGTATAAAAGTATGAACAATGTGTTTGCGCGGTAATGCACGACGGTTTGCGTGGTAACGCGGATCGGTTCTTTTTGCCGACAGTCGGTATTTACCGGTTCGAGTCCCCGTGGGATGTTACAAGGGTTTGTGGAACAAGAGTGAAATATGGTTCATTGAGCGCTTTGTTGAAGGAGTAGTGATGTCTGCAATAGGAAATGCAAGAGACGAGGTTTACTTTGCCCAGCTGAGGAAGATATTCATGTTGTTGCTTGCATGGAGAAGAGGTGATTTGATCCCTGTTGAAACCTTAACTCAACTCCTCTCACTATTAACATTGTGGGACGAAAATTTCAACCATTTAGAGTCAGTAACCGCAAGAATAAAAAGATTACAGCAACGCGTCGAAGACGTTTATAGTATCAAATCCGAGATAATTACCCCAAAGCCGGCCGAAAAACGTCAAGTACCGCGTGAATTGGAAATTCGCGACACTAAATCTAAACAGGATCCGACGTCAACCTCATCAAGAAATCAATGGTAACAGCATCGACAATTGTCAACACTCAAGAAATCATATATATCCGTGGAAAAATCGATTCGACGATGAAGACATAATCTTAGGATCCTAATTTCTGTTACATCAAGAAGCCAGCATCGATTATGCGAAAAGGCAAATCAATTGGGGAAAAACTATATTCCCTTTAATACATACGAGGAGATATTCGTGCCAAAAAGAAATTCAGTCCCTTTCCATATTAATATTGCAAATCCAGAACTGCACGAAGGATACGCAGGAAAATTGCACATCAAGGAAGGAATCTATTTGGGAAATGCATTAGTAACAAATCGAGAGGGAAAAGCTCACATGATAATAGTAAATAGTACGGACGAAGATTATCACGTTGTGGTACCTACAATCGAAATACTTCCATTTGAAGAACGTTCGTCTAAACGTTGTAATATGACGAAGACATCGAAGAAAAATCGATTCGAAGAAATCTTGGATCTACTGAGGTTGGATAACTTAAACAAGGAAGAAAAGGAAAATGTGATGCAACTAATAAAGGAAAACGAAGATCGATTTCATCTAGCAGGATAAATTTTGGAAGAAACAGATAGCATACAACAGAATTCATACTACGGATGATATACCGATAAATACTCGGCAGTATCGATATCCACCAATCCATAAAGATGAAATAAACCAACAAATAAAGGAACTATTGGAAACCGGTGTGGTAGAATCATCCACATCTCCATATAATTCTCCATTATGGATCGTTCCTAAAAATCCAGATTCAACAGGGAAAAAACGTTGGAGGTTAGTAATCGATTATCGTAAATTAAACGAAAAAACGATAGGTGACGCGTATCCTCTACCAAATATTAAAGAGATATTGGATCAATTAGGAAGCGCAAAATATTTCTCGACATTTGACTTAGTATCAGGGTTTCATCAGATAAAGATGGCACCAGAAGACGCACACAAGACAGCATTTTCTACACCATATGGATATTATCAGTTTACAAGAAAGCCCTTTGGACTGAAAAATGCTCCTGCAACATATCAACGCCTTATGAATAGCGTTCTATCAGAACTTCAAGGAACTGAACTCTTTGTTTATTTGGATGACATAGTAATATATTCCATATCTCTTCGTGAACATGAAATAAAATTCACAAGATTAATGAAAAGACTACAAGAAGCAAAACTAATGCTTCAACCGGATAAATGCGAATTCTTCCGACATGAAGTGTTCTATTTAGGACACATAATTGATGAACATGGAGTAAAACCAGATCCAAAAAAGATTGAAGCAGCAGAGAATTTTCCAAAACTCAAAACCCCAAAGAACATTAAACAATTCTTGGGATTAAGTGGATATTATAGACGATTTATACCTGAATTCTCAAGAAAATCGAAACTACTAACAAACTTATTGAAAAAGGGAACGAAATTTAATTGGGGCAAGGAAGAAGAAGAAGCATTTCAAATATTAAAGAAAGCTCTAATATCCAAGTCAATACTTCAATACCCAGATTTCTCGCAGCCGTTCAAGATGACGACGGACGCTTCAGGTTACGCCATAGGAGGAGTGCTTAGTCAGGACATTTCTAACGAAGATCTTCCTATTGCTTATGCGTTCCGTTTATTAAATCCCGCAGAACAGAAATATTCTACGATTGAAAAGGAATGTTTAGCAATTATTTATTGCGTGACACATTTTAGACCTTATCTGTATGGTCGTAAATTCAAAATAGAAACTGATCACAAACCTCTGGTATGGATGAATTCAATAAAAGATCCAAATTCTCTGGAAATGGAAACTTAAATTATCCGATTACGAATTCGAAATAAACTATAAAAAAGGGAAAAGTAACCTCAACGCTGATGCGTTATCTCGGAATCCACCAGAAGTATGCCTACCGATAAGAGCAAGGGAGAAAGAGGATCCTCCAGAAGGCGAACCGCCTCAAAAGAAAAACTTACGGTCAACTGCACCGGAAGATTTCAAAGGACCAATGACGAGAAGCAGACATTTGGCTTTCCCAAAAATGGAACTTAAATAGAAGATGAAGATATGGAACCAAATACGTTATCATCAGAAACGTCTCGAAATTGGGAACAAAAACGAAAAAGAACTCTATCAAGCGATTCATCAATTGCTTATCCTTCACCAAAAAGGACAATCCATGAGGAACCAATTGACATCACAGAAACATCACAAGAAAAAGAATCAATTGAAACCACAGGAACACGGCAAGAAGAAGAATCAATGGAAATAATAGATATATCTCCATCACCGCCTCAATTATCACCTAGAACAACAAGTAGAAGCGAAGATACGATCCCTCACCAAATTCAATTAGTGATAAGAGAATCTAGAGATTCTTTGGCAAAAATAAAAGATAATAGAGTCATTTTCATCGGATTGGATGGAAGTCCAATCGATAGAGGTGCCAAAGAATTAGAAACAGGAAATTTACTACCAATTCATGTAGACCTTACTCTGGAAAGGGCCCGGTCAGTACCAGATGGAGCGAAATCAACAGACACGGTCGCGTCTGGAAGCTAATTCCCCTTCCCCCTCTACCGATAGGCACACTGAGCGACCACGTCTCTATACACGAATGATTGCGAAATTGACAGGTCCCCGTAGCTATTTTGGCCTTTTATCTTATTTTATGACATAGTCCCGGTGTTTTAACATGATTAAGCGAATAATTATTTTCTTTCGAACCCATTTGTCGTTTTACTTAATGTATCAAGCTGTTTTTCTAAAAGATAAAAGAATTATTCTGAATTAATAGTTATCAAAATGATACTTTTTTACGAGACAGTCAGACAGCACGTAGCGCTAGTACTTGACGCCAGTAGATGTCGCCATTCTCGTTTTGCTTCTCCAATTGACGCAGGTAGATGTCGCCTTTCGTAAGCTGAAGTTATCCGGAATGGCTTTCCTGAAAATGCGGTTGCGCAGTTGACGAAAAAGGCAAAAAGCCGTTGCTTTCGGCTCGCTAGTAAATGTCACCTAGCTGTTAATCAATCATAACCTGCCTGTGTCAGTTATCAAAATTTTTGAAATGTCACGAGTTTTTCCACAATATAGGACATTGAATTATTGTCTCAATTAACAAGGTAAGTCGCTAAAATTGATAGAAACGAAGGAGACGCACAGACTTGGAAGTTGTCCGGAGATGGTTCGACAGAGAAGCATCTTCATACACGCAAGATTCTGGAAATTTGTCAAATGAGGTAAATCGACAACATTTGTCAAAAGACAAATATGTTTTTGTTGTATCATTTGTTATACAGTTACGGTCTATGTCTATGTTAATTAATTGTTTATTAATTTTTGTAGAAAATGCGGGAGGCCGCCCTACTTGATGGTGAGTTTTATTAACGATAAGCTTACAGAAGAATTAAATAATAATAAAAAAATTTATATATACATTTATTCAAATTCATTTTTCCAGACTCGAATGATGCCGAAATACTAATGGCAGCGAACAAGGTGCCGAGAACGGCGGCGTCGCCACCACCACCACAACAGCCGGCGACAAACGGTATTAATTCTTAATAATATTAATTAATACTTTTTATCTTTTAACAATATAATAAAAATTGTTGACTTTAGCTTATATCAGGGGAGTCCAGGCCGGTTCGCTGTCGCTGGCAGCCGCAACTACGGCGTCGCCGCCGCCGCCACCACCACCACCACCACCGCCACTACCACTACCACCACCACAGGGCCCGGCCACGGCACATAGTATTATTTCTTAATACTTTAATTAAATACCTTTTTATGTTTTTACAATATAAAAATTGTTCGGTTTAGCCTATATCATGGGAGGCGAACATTTTTATCTGCGCGTGCCAGAAAATTAATAAATTATTATGATATAATTGCTGACGTTTATTACTAACTAATTACAGAAGGATACACGTCGAAGCGCCATAAGAGGAGCAGCTGGAGGATGCGGGCCCGTCAAGAGCATTGGGCCACCCTCCAGGCGGTACGGGCACAAGCCGTCAGCCTCCGCTCGCAGGCGAGTACCCTGCGAGATTTAGAGAAGACGCGTGCTTTTGTTTTGAAATTCGAGCGCGTGTTAATACTCGAGAGATAAGGGATCCGTCTTTAATTTGAAGATAGGACGAACCAGGCGGGACTACGCGCAGTCAGCGAACTACATGCCCTCTTTCTTCCTGTGTCTCTTCGCGAGCCGTATTGATGTTGAATAATACTTTTTAATTGCTAGTTCCCAAACATTCGGCCAGAGCATTTCGCTAGGATCGCGGTTTATGACCGTATTGTCCCGCGAGTCGGCGGTAGAGAACGGTTTCCTACAGTTTTGGGTAATTTATGGCTTAGTTGGTTCCGCCTCGTAGCAGACGTGAACTCAGGATATCGGAAAAGGGAAACGGGAAACAGGATTTTTTTCTTTATAGCAACTCGAAGACTTTCTGTTTCTCTTCTCTTCGGACCCTTTCGAACCGAAACACGTGGTCTCTACTGCCTACCTCGAAGCAATGGGTACATTGGCAGTAAAAGGACGGAACGCGGACTTTTGTAAAAACGTTGCACATCTGCGAAGCACATGTGTTTCGAAAATGTGCTGGCTTCTTTTTACCTGAAGACTCTTGACCTGGTGGGGGTCAACTCATAATGGAACGAGAGAAACTATTTGTGGGTAGAAGAAGTCGCTTGGAAAAATCTTGTCAGTCAGCAGTCAGCAATCACGTCGCAGAAATGATCACGGCCCAAGAATATTACGCGATGTTCTGGGTGTACGCTCGGAACAACGGGGACGCAAGTGCTGCTGCGCGAGAATTTGCGCTAGAATTCTCCGCGCTGAAGCATGCATCGACAATGGCGGTGGTCACGTGGAGCAGTTCTTGAATTGACAACAATCGGCCCCGAAGGGGGCCAACAATTTTTAGAACGTAGGAGCAACACGTTCCAAGAAAAATAAATTAAGTGACCAGTGTTAGTAGCCGTGCAGTGAAGTGAATATTCGGTACGTTGACCTGGACGCACCTGACATTGCGACCCTTAACTTTGGGTAGTGTCGTATACCTGGGATCAGCTGTGCACTGGGCTCGTCCATCGATGACCAGGATCGGTTCAGTGACCCAGTGACACAAGTTTTCAGGTTGCAGGTGAATTTTCTACAAGGGTGAGTTTTAGTTACTTTAATGGTGATCATTCATTTTTAAATTTAACGCAAGCTATGGCTTATTTCCGGCGATAATTCTCAAAATTCTCGTACGAAAATATTTATTCGGGCTTTTTAAACAGACTTATTCGTTATCAGCAACAGTGCTGGCCGTTATTGAGTTACGGATTTTTATCACAATAACGAACTACGATCACTTTTCGTTAATTTCCTGTTACATTACCTTTTCGTGGATATGTTATTAACACAAGGAATTTTACGTATTCCTTATCCTCCCACTTCAAATAATTATTATTTTCGATTCTTCTAAAAGAAACAACTGTGTATTCGTCTTTTTACGTTACACACGATTTTCATCCATTTATCCTTTATTCATTATTCACTTTAAATAGCAAACAAACCATGGCAAAAGGTTCGATTTTTTTGTTACGCCTTTTTCCTTTGCCATTCTACGCAATTTCCTTCGATGCATGCCGCCTTGCTTGTTCGTAGTCGCTGCGCGGCCCGGCGCGCGGCCACGCTAGCGCGGGAGCTCTAGCGGAAGGCTCGCGCTCTGATCGGTCGGTGCTTTTTATTAATATCTCGTTAACGAAACCTCGGAGGGCATTTTCGCAAAGGAAAAAGTTGTTTGCAATCACCCCCCGAATCACCCCATTCAAGGAAACGCGACATTTTTGGGACACCCTGTATAGACAAAAAAAAAGAAAGAAAATGAGAATCTGTACGATATATTTAAAGTACATTTTCCACATCCCGTGCCTGGCGAGCCAGATGTTAATGTTATATTTGATGCATGTCACATGCTAAAGAATATTAGGAATTGTTTAGGGGAGTACCTAATTTTTACTGATGGAGACGGAAATAAAATCGAATGGCGTTACCTCCAGCTACTTGCAGCCCTGCAAGAAAGTGAGGGTTTGCGCCTGGGTAATAGTGTACATTCGAAACATATAGAATTCCGAAAAATGGTAATGAAAGTTAGTTTAGCTGCGCAAACTCTCAGCTCCAGTGTTGCCGATAGCATAGAGTTTTGTTCAAAGGTTCTTCATTTACCACAATTTGAAGGTTGCGAAGCAACTTCGCGTTTCTTGCGATGTATAGACATAATATTCGATTTTCTCAATGTCAGAAATCCCTGGGGGAAACATTTAAAAAGCCCTCTAAAACGAGATAACGAAGAAGTTTGGCGCCCTAGGTTAATTACTGAAATTACATATTTAGCCAAACTGACACAAGAAGATGGAACGCCTATATTTCGATCGAGACGAAAAGCGGGCTTCATCGGGTTTTTCACCGCCGTGTTGTCAACTTTTAACATTTTTGATACTTATATTAAACCACCAGAATCTCAAATGAGATATCTGTTAACGTAAAAAACCGTTTCTGCATACAAGCGATTGTTAATACGTCATGATATTTCGATTAATACGGGAAACGTAAGGGCCATGGACAACAAAAATACTCCACGTTTCATCAGGTGAAAACAAGAAAGACCGTGCCAAACTGGATCGATACGATTTAATGGGGTATTCTGGTCTGACGAGGCGTTTTCGTCGCGTTATTCCTGAATTTTTTTACAAAGAACCCATAAATTTGATTATTATTTAGTTTATTGCTACATGCTTATTGATATTTCCACTATCTTTACAAATTTTGTCGATAGAAAAAAATTAAAGTCAAACGCAGTTGACTGCTTTAAAGTAATGGTGAAAAAAAACACTGCGACCGTGATTAGGCTCGTTCTAGTGATCTAAAACAAAGAATGTCAAGAGATTCTTTATTTGTATGCCTTTGGCTATCGTCCCTACCAGAGTTATGATAAAATATTTTGTTTCCAAACTTTCATGGACCTTTAAAGTTGAAAAAATGTGCGAGAATCGAAACTTAATTTTCAAACCGCCGCCATTCGCTCAATTTTCAATACTTTTTTATCATTCTGGTAGGGACGATAGCCAAAGGCATACAAATAAAGAATCTCTTTACATTTTTTGTTTCTGATCACGAGAACGAGCCTAATCATGGTCACAGTGACCCCATTGTTTTTTTTCACTGTTACTTTAAACCAGTCAACTGCGTTTGATTTTATCATTTTTCTATTGACAAAATTTGTAAAGGTAGTTCAAATACCAATAAGCATGTAGCAATAAACTAAATAATAATCAAACTTATGGGTTCTTTGTAAAAAAATTCCGAAATAACGCGACGGAAACGCCTCGTCACACCAGAATACCCCCTTAAACACGTGCAATGCAGTACATACAGCAACAGTGGCGGAGAAATACGGACTGAATGACTACTCGATAGATGATTCTAACTTTTCTGCAATCAATGAATTTTTTAAATCTTCGTGGGCGCAATCGCCAAATGTCAGTGAATTTTCCCAGCAGGCTATTGGGTATATTTCTGGCTGAGTGGTATTATCCACGAAGAAAAAAAAAATTAAATGCCTTGAATGCCTGGTAGCTTGTGAAGAAATGGACAAAAATAATATATCACTTCACCAGAAAAATCCTACGGCGTATATTGCAGCTATCACTCGCCGATACCTTATAATTCCGTCGAAAAGTGTCGTGCACATTTGTCTCACTACAGAGTCCCTTTTCCGACGGGCATGTAATGCAAACTGTGGAAAACCACCCATTGAACCAAACTTCCCAGCTATTCTAGCCTCTCGTGTTTTTCAACAGGTAGTTGAAGAATATAATCTTTTCCCCGAGCTGGAACATCACAATATTGAAATGTTGAGCGCCGAAGAATTTATAAGCCATACTAATAAACTCATTAAAACCATAATTTTCGAGTTATGTAGAATTGCACTTGTATGCAGAAACGAAAAAGTATGCACTTTCAATTACCGGGACGAACATCCGACACTTCCTAACTCGGTCAATAGTTTGGGCTCATCAGTAAAGCCAGTATGCAGATCTAACATGTATATATACTTTTAAGGCTATATAGAACAACGACCTTCCGACGATTTCCTTATGTATATAATACCTTTCAGCTTACATTTTATTAGTTTAAGATGGTAGATAGCTTTTACACTGTAAACTACAAAAGCAATTGCATGCGTTATGCGTAAGATATTTCTTTTTCTGCTTCTGGGTCCTGCATGTGCTATGACATATTCTTTTTTATATGAAGCATGGTTTATATAGAGTTATTAAACACTTAACAAAAATTAAGATTTCTTATTTCATAGATTTCTTTCGTACAATCACTTGCCAATAATGATGTGAGTATGGCCTAATATTCATGAATTTTGGGTAATTACAACTGACATGGACTTAGGTGGATTCCCAAGGTCACGTCTCTAAGAGTGAGATATATTTATATGTATTGTAAGATTAATAAATTTATTTTAGTGTTATTATGAATTCAATTTCATTTAATGCTTCTCTTAAAACGTAAGAAATGCATACCTACATCTCCTTTATCCATAACAATAAAGCAAACAACAAAACTGTTTAAAAATATTTTGAATTCACTTTTTGGGAACTTCATTAATCATTACTTCAGTTCGTTTAATACATCGGTCGAACGGTGGCGGCGCTGGCATGTAAAAATCACCTTCAATTCGCTTCAAACGCTGTACAGCCGGCTTATGGGAATCTCGTATCCATAGTATATATATCAGTGGCTTAGAGCATATACGACTAGCGACCTGAACGCAGCGGCGTTTTGTCTTTTTCGTAAAACCGCGAGAGACTGATTTCAAGTCGTTTGGATTTGTAGTTATGGGTTATATTTATTGATTATTGCTGACTGGATACTTTTTTCACCTCCTCGGGGTTATTTGGTTTTTAAAATATTGTATTGTCATCCGAACTACGCACGCCTGCAAAGTTTCAAGACAATTGGATTGCTGGAATTGGTTTAAATTTGAGTTTTCAGATATAAAGCAAACGTTCAAGAAGCAAACAGAGGATCGAGGCGGAATAAAATCGTTTAAAAAGTATGATTTATTTTCATTTTTGACGTTGCAAAAAAAGAATATACACATTTCTAGCGTTTTTGGGCCATTTCGTTTGATTAATTTTGTCGTTGTCAATACGCTAGGTAAGTATCTTCGGCGCGGAGCGCTCGCGCCGTCTCTCGGATTTTTTTTTAAATATTGGGAGTATACGGGCGGCAACTGTTTAAGATTCAAACGTGAAATATGCGTTTTGTAATTTGTTGTTTAACGGGTTGTACGTGGTTACGGGTATAAAATAATAATCGTAATAATAAAAGCTGGATTTAAAGAAGTCAATACCAGTGTATTTCGACAAAAAAGTTTGTCAAAAGGCCTAAAATTATTACAAAGTTTTCATCTAAGTGAAGTTCGATAGGAAATCGATGAAAATAACAATCACATAATTTCAAACATTTAAAACTTCTGCTAATTTCACCCTCATTCCTTTCCCTACTATATTCAACCATGTCATACATTCGATTAATCATCACACTTTTCAAAAAAGTGACCACGAGGCGGCGCTTTCCGCGGTATTTACCTAGCCCATACATTTCTATGCTGATGTACCATCACGTATCATGCATGAATATGAACCGCTTTGAGGATGAAGACCGTTTTGAAATACGGCACTTAGTAATTTATATGAAAAAAGTGATGAAATCTCTCCCCCCCCCCCCCATAAACATGACTCATGTATGAAAGAAGCTAATTCCCTTTAATTCACTAAAAAAGTTCACATGCAAAGATTGTGAAATCAACTTTGCTAATTCGAATTGTATTCTCGTTCTGCGCTCGAACACTGATTTCTCTGTCACTTTTTATTCACGAAAAAATTAAAGAAGTTCACATGCAAAGATTGTGAAATCAACTTTGCTAATTCCAATTGTATTCTCATTCTGCGCTCGAACACTGATTTTTCTGTTTCACGAAAAAATTAAAGAAGTTTACACGCAAAGATTGTGAAATCAACTTTGCTAATTCCAATTGTATTCTCGTTCCCCGCTCGAACACTGATTCCTCTGTCACTTTTTATACTTGACATTCCTTTATTGGCCATTGGTGTGAACTTCTTTAATTTTTTTCGTGAAACAGAGAAATCAGTGTTCGAGCGCAGAATTAGAATACAATTGGAATTAGCAAAGTTGATTTCACAATCTTTGCATGTGAACTTTTTTCGTGATATATAATAAGTCTACCGATTAAGGAAGATTCAAGAACCGCTATACGACCTGATAACATTTTAAACAGTCTCATGTCTTTATGGGACGTAGTTACAGAATTCAATCTGAAATCATTCGCCATAACTAGAACCTATAATATACAGGATGTACCATGGAAATATATTATAAATAGATTAAAAGACATCTTCAGGAACTACCGATTATAATCACTATCTGCACCAGTGATGTGGTAACACCACCTGAAAATCTGAGGGAACAAATAATAAAGGAAAAACATACGTCGTTTAGTGGAGGCCACAAAGGAGTTACGAAAACCTACCACAGGATACGGCAAAATTACTATTGGGATAATATGAAAAAGGAAATTCAAAAATTCATCAGAGAATGTCAAGATTGTAAAATGAAGAAATTAACAAGAATCAAGATTAAACAACCTATGGTCTTGACAGACACTCCAGGTAAAGCGTTCGACAAAATCAGCATGGACATCGTTGGACCATTGCCCAAAACAGAAAAGGAAGAACACACATACTAACGATACAAGATTTGTTAACGAAATATTCAATAGCGATACCTTTAGCTCGAACCACCTCTGCCGATATAGCAGACGTATATATAAAACGGTTTATTTGCCGATTCGGATCACCTAAAGCTATTTTAACAGATCAAGGAATCAAATTTGATAAAAATCGTCGCTAAACGATTCAAAATTAAACGCTATGTTACTACAGCTTATCATCCACAGAGTAACGGTTCGATAGAAAGATCGCATCACGTACTAACAGAGTATTTAAAACAATATACGACAAACGACGATGATTGGGATGATTGGATAGATTTTGCAATGTTTTCATATAACACTGCAGTACATGAGGGTACTAAATTTCCACCGCATGAATTAGTTTTCGGATGCATTGCACGAGAACCTTCGAGCGAAAAACCTATTGGTGAAGATTTGGAACCCACATACGCCGAATACCCTAGAGATTTATTACATGAGATAATTAATCTGCAAACTCAAGCCCGACAAAATTTGATAAAGGCAAAAGCCAAATCTAAACAATATTATGATCGGAAAATGGCATGATTTTAAAGCGGGAAATTTAGTATATCTTTTGAAACGACCTCGGAGGACAAAGTTCCCAGATCAGTACTCAGGACCGTATAAAGTACTCGAATTGTTGCGTAATCAGAATGTTAAAATATTATCTGATGGGACAACTCGCACAGTAGACATAAATAAACTCAAACTCGCATACATTAAGTCATATCCAGGTTGATTAATAATTGAATAAAATTATGTAAGTAGAGAATAGACCGATAAAACAACTAAAGAATAAAATACTTAGAGTATCGTCTATTACAGACCATGATACTCCCAGTAGAAGTTCCCCAGGAAGAGGACGAAGATTACAGCAGGACAATCGAAGATATCTAGAGACGCGGTAGCGTCTCGACGCCAAGTACAGGAAAGACACCCTGTATATGTCGAATGTCGCTACCGCTATCATTTACTCGTCGCCGGGCTATTCCAACCTAACCTGAAACTTATTTCATTAATATCTCATCACGCCTGCAATATTTTCTAAATTTAATGGCAATTTTTCTTATGTAAACCGCATATAAGCTTTCGAATAAGACCAAATTTCAATAAAATCTGTCCACGCATAACAGAGATATCATAATATCGTCTCGTGGATCTGTCAGAAACGGTAAGATATTCTTTTCCTTATCCTTCTCCAAGCCAAATTTTCGTCAACATAATACGTATATGCGTTACACGCACACCTTCAGCCAAAAGAAACTAGTGTATGTTTCGTTCGTCGACTCTCGGGATCATTCAGCAGGGATCGGCGTCCGTCATACTATTGAATTATAACCTACCAAGTGTCATCGCTTTATAACCTACCAAGTGTCAATTCATCATAACCTGCCAAGTGTCAAATAAGTTAAGTTGTCCAAATTTGAAATGTCACAAGTTTTTACACTATATGGGAGACTGAATTATTGTCTCGGCTATACTTCCGAAAACCGGTCAAACCCGATTGGGCTGAAATTTTGCAAATAGGTTCATTTTGCATAAAAATAACGTTTGCGAGAAGGATTTTTGGCGACTTGAATTTTTTTTTACCATTTCAATGTCATTCCCTACCTTACCGACAGAGCGGAGAATCGGCTACAACAGTTATTCAATGCATTGTAATGCATGTAAAGCGTGTACCAATCGACGCGAAAGACGAGTTGAAAAAAAAAACGTGTTTCAAAGCAAAACGAGATTCTATAAAGACTGGGGTATTGGTGTTGGTGTGGGTTCTAATGTTGCGGGGGCGCGCGGCCACGTAAAGCGTGTACCAATCGCCGCGAAAGACGAGTTGAAAAAAAGATTAATCTCCTAAAATCTATAAAACAGAGATCAACTTAGAAGGAGATATCAGCTTGATACTATTCTCGACTCTGTCGGTAAGGTAGAGAACAACATTGAAATGGTCAAAAAAAATCGAATCGCCAAAAATCCTTCTCGCAAACGCTATTTTTATGCAAAATGAAGCTATTTGCAAAATTTCAGCCCAATCGGGTTTGACCGGTTTTCGGAAGTTTCGCCGTTATCTCAATTAACAAGGTGGGTCCCCAAAATTTTTTAATAGATTTTTTATGTAGACTCGCAGACTTGGAAGTTGTCCGGAGAAGGTTCGACAGAGGAGCATCTTCTTTCGCATAAATTTCTGGAAATTTGTACCGGGAAATCTGGAAATCTTTTTTTTATTTTGCAATTATCTTCTATTTTTTGTGATTTATTTGATTTCGTGTACTTGACCGTAATTTTTTTACTTTTTTGAAGTTTTTTATGGTAATATCGACCCTGGTTCCGCCTCTCTACAATCGATTTGAACATTTATATTGCCTGATCAAAAGCACAGCTATTATATATAACTGGGGAAATAAAAGGATTTGTGACGTTTGTTACAAACTAAGTAACCCCCACGAACAACAAAGATTCATGGAATCAGGAGGGCACTGCATTTGTAACTACATGGGGTTATTGCAGGGTTCCATCTGTACCAAATGTGGAATCGGCATGGTATTTAGACGACCAGCTTTAACCTGTTCGGAGTACACCGCCTGTTGTCTACAACTAGATCAAAGTGATAAAGAGCAATTGTTGCGTGGAGAAATAATTGTCGTAAAATATGTATAAATAAAAATCAGGAAAAGAAAACCATATTTTAAATAAATACCCCACCTCTTATAATGCATATAAATCTACACATAAATATATTCAAATATGTCTGAGAGGAGAATAGCCACTAAACAATAGATGGCTAAAACAAATCAAGTATAAAATACTTAGAGATGCCATCTATTGCAGATATGAAGCTACCCATAGAAGAATTTGAAGAGAACTTTGAGTATTATGGACCGATAGATGGGGTATTTCCTAATCAGTATCCACATACATATAGGCCCTTGATGCAGATGTATTGCGTCACTAAATTGATCATAAGGGTCTACACATGGGAAATGTTGAGAATCTGCATCAACTGGTACAACGATCTAATTGAATTAGAAAAGCAGGGATTTGTGGAAGGTGGATGGCACCACATGTGCAAATACACTGCAATAATGATGGCCTCCTCCTGTTATCAGTGCGGGGTGTCTTTGGCAACCGTGAGACCTGCTTGTAGGTGTACGGAGTGTATTGAGGAGTACTTAGAATTAACCCCCGAAAGATGGAATATTTTAAATACAGGCGGAATAGTAGAAGTAATTACCAAATGGTAATAAAAAGGAAACTGCAGTTTCTGCATATATGTATAATTTACTATAAGAAAATATATATCTTTTACCCATAATATTGTTGGTTGAATAATAAATCCTCATATGAAAAGTATATATACAAACTAGTTATAAGAACAAATACAAAACGATTACAGGTAAAAAATTGAAGCTAATTTTTAAAATGGGAGTGCCACACGACCCTAAACAACCTCGAGAAAACGAAGAACATCATGGCCCTATCGATGGAATCATTACTTATGACTTCCTCGAAACTTATTTACCTTTATCATTACTGTGCTGCGTGCGACAATGTAGATATCAACACTATGTATCTGACGTAAAATGTATATGTGCAGAGTGTTATGCACAAACAAATGCAGGGCCAGAATATGTAGTCGAAAATTATCTACATGCTATTTGTATAGAACAAATAGGGACACAACTTTCTCTATGCGATGAATGCGCTGGAGAAATAGCGTGGATTACTGAAGCAGCCACTTGCGCTGGATGCACAGAAGAATACTTGGGACTAACCCACCAAGAATACGCAGGGTTAGCCAACGGAAATTATAAAATCGTTGAAAATAGGTGGTAAACGTGCAAAAATGATAAAAATTTTATTATATTCAAAAATATTGTATGTAAAATTAAAAGTAGCATACATTTTTTAAATAAGCCATGCGTTGCGTTGGAATAAATTAAACCGTTGTAATTGAACCGTTTAGTTTACCCGGTATATACGTCGTCTGCCGGTCACAGCGAGGTATATGGAGAAACAGTAGACAAGCGGCGGACCCGCACTGACGCATACGCTGCCACGATGGCGTACATATATATGCAAAACTAGCTGACCCGTAACCCGGTTTCACCCGGGAATTATTTATGATGTTTGAAAAATAAAAAAGCCTAAACCAAAAAAATAAATAGCCTATAATCTAATCTAGGACGTGTGTAATGTATATTCAGAATTTTAATGAAATCCGTTCAGCCGTTTAGGCGTGAAAAAAGGACAAACAAACAGACAACGTTTCACTTTTATATATTAGTAAGGATTCAATGTAGTAGTAGCAAAAGTTTTTCCTCAATATCTCTGAAACTAAAGGCGCCCGCTAAAAAGTTTAAAGGGAAATGTTGTTCAGAATAATGACCTTGACAACATATCTGAAGCTCATCGAAATCGGCGAGGTCCCAGTTCTTCGACAAGTTTACCATATTTTTATACGGAAAAACAAAAAATTATATATATATATATCCATATATCCAGAATAAAGTAATTGATTATCTTTCGAAATGTTTAAATATGTCACCCTGCACTCTGCAATAAAACCGTTCATATAGTTCCACGGGCAAGGTGCCAGGAGGAGCATTAATAGAAGCGCCAATAACCACCCATGAATTTCTGGGATGGGCCTCAAAATAGGCAATCTGGCGTTTTTTTATCTTTATCAAACGCCGCATTCGCGCGATCCACTCATCTGAGACGTTGACATCTACAGAATGTAAATTATAAGTAAAATAAGGAAAGAGAAAATTTTGTTTTCAAACATACTCACAGTAAATAGTTAAATTACAACACTTAGTGCAAGTAAACAAGTGGCTACGCGTCGGCAGCCACTAGTGAAATGAAGCAGCTACGTATGATTAGCTGTCAGTTGAATTAGATATGATAACCAGCGAAATAGGAAACACATGCGACGAAAGATCGGATACCCATAAGGATACCTATTATACCGAAAATGCAGCAGCCAAATTTTGGAATGGATTTCTTAAATTTGGAACAGTCACCGCAGGACTACTTGGAGTTTTTATTATCATTAAAATAATAAAAACCGTATTTGATACCATTATACACGGATATCAAATGCATGCAGTCTATGGATGCGGACTACACTTGTTAGGGGCAATTTGGATCTCCTTAACAACCTTAATAATACATCTGGCCAACAAGAAACAACCGTCAACACATAATGCAGATGAACTAACACCAACTGACGAGGGACGACAACCGACTCCAGCAGCGAGAGAATTCAAGGAAGCCAATACAAGAATTAAAACAAATTTCCTCTGGAAATTTGCTTTCTAAGGGGGGAAGTGTCACGTCCCGCGAAGTGGAGTCAACTATTAATTAACCCTTTAAATCATTCATATTTACTATTTCGTACTTTGGTATATTATAACCACCTCACATAAGTTATCCATATAATAATAGCCGAAGAGGCATTATAATCGAAACTCGCGATAAGAAGAGCTGGAGCCGTGAATCTACAGACGGCAACGGCGAGCAGGAGAGCAGTTATCGCGGGAGGTGGCGCACAGTGGTCTGACGCATAGAGGAGAAAGTGGAAAAAACTCATAACTTCAGCATTTCTCAATATTTTTTAATTATTTTTGTTTGATATTCTGCCTCTGTACTTTTGTCCAATAGGAAAGTTGTAGATGATTAAAATATGTTTTTTTTTTTAATTTTTTAAAAAAAAAATTTTAATTTTTTTCATTTATTTTTTAACTTACAATTGTTACATGGGCCCTTCCGGTCCATCCCGTGCTCACTGTCCTCGCGTTGCTTTCCTCCGAACCGGCGATTCAGCGAAATCGCCTCGCGCGTGCCAGTCAGGTCGCCGAACCGCGGAGGATATCGTTGTAAGCACAACGTGACCATCGACGGCCCGGGCCCCGATATTTCCTAAGAGGCATCGACCGTCAGGTGCCGACGGGGCGATTTCCCCCCGATAGATTTCGATGGTGCGAAGCGCGGTCCTCAACCGCGGCACTCGATAGATTCATTCGTGTTGGAGACCTCGACTTAGGAAATATCGGCGGCGAGTCGCGCCGTCCAGATCGCGTCTTCGCTTCAGTGTCCAGCCTCGCGAATCGCGCTCGGTCGATCAGGTCAGGCGAAGTGTATCTCCATCCGATACACCGGGAAACGGCCTCGCCGGGAGAGCACTTACGCGCCGATATAGACCACCGCGAACGCGAAGACGGGATACGGAGCGAGAGCAGAGAAACGACGGACGCCAGACACAGTGAGATTCGTTTTTGAGAGCTCGATTTAGGAGGTTGCCGACGAGCCGACGCACAGTGCGGCATAGATGGACAAAAATACAAAATCGAAATATTCATATGTATAATAGTATAAGATCTTATTCAATTGTTATATAATGTTTTTTAGTATATTTATTTATTTATTATTACGAGTAATAATAGCTCATTTTACAGAATTTATGGGTCAAAAAGGAAAATTAACTATTTATGTGCATGCTTAATTATTTTTTGGCATTTGTTTTACACCTATTGTAGGGGGTGATTGAAATTTGAGGATGAATATAGGGTGTTCGAGAAGACGCGTGAATGAGGAGTACGATAGAGGTGTGAAAGACGAGTGTTTAGGTTTATGTCCGGGCGATAGATAGCGATGCAGATAAGATTGGTCTTCGAGGATTGATTAGTATAAAGGATGGCGAGGATAAATAAACAAAGAAATGCATTCGTGACAGAATCAGTTAGTCAAGAGTAGCACAGAGTCAGATACAAGCGAGTTTTCGACGAGAGAGTTTCACAGTCTCCGTGAGAGAACAAGTAAAAGAATGTGAAAAAGTGGTGTAAAAGGACGAGTTGAATATTACATTAAGTGTAAACCAGTAGTGTAATAATCATAATTATTAAAGTTAATAAAAACCTGACGGGAATCCAACATAAAGATCTGTCAGGAACCCAACATTCCTGCAGTGGTGCTCGACATTACTTGTGTTATACATAAAATATTAGTCATTTATATTACATATATTTATAGACGTTTTTTATAATGGAAGGTTTCTCACCAAGGTATATATATATTTCATTTTATATTTATTATGAATAGATAGATTTTTGTATCTGCGTGACAGTTCAGGTGATACTTTAATCATTGTCAGCTTTAAGTTGACATATAAAAAAAGCGGCTCAAAATATCCTGGGGTTTTAATAGTTTCCGATTCGTTACCTATTGTATTTTGAGAGTTTCAAATTTTTTCTGCGAGAAACTGCGAGATAAAATTTTATAAGCATTATACTGCATCTGACCATACAATTTTTTGTTTAGGATTTGAAATCAGCATTAAAAATTCTGATCTACTTGATACATGGATTTCCAGTGAGAAATCTAAGAAAATATCAAATCTTCTTGTTAAACTAAAAACATTATTACATATTAACGAGTGTAATACTTCTTTTGATGAGGAGCTTCAGGAAACTTGCAAGGTTTATAACTTAGCTTTAAGTAAAAAATGGAAAAGCTGTTCGCGGAAAAGGGGTCAACTTTTGAAACACAATCATGTGTGGCTGAATAAGGAAATTAAGATACCGAAGGAAGTCAACGTACTAGATCAAGAATCAAATTTCGAATCGCAACCGTCCACCAGTCGTGGAAGGCCTATGGTACTTTTTAAGGATGCATCGATAAAAACAAAACAGCGTCGTGTCAAAGATATCATTTCATCCCGACCAGCAGAAGAAATTCAATTTGCTGCTAAGGAATTATCAAAGACATCCCTCCATCCAACTCAGTCACACCCTAATCTAACACCACAAGAAATAATCGCGCTATATTTAGATCTAGATTTGTCGGAAAGAAAGTACAACATCCTCCGCTCATTTGTCAATGTTTTGCATAACAAATGTTTCCCCAGTATCAAAGAATTGAGACAAATGAAAAAATCATTTTTACCTGAAATATCTGTTACCGAGATATTTGCTAAAATAAGTATACAAAACTTGCTAAATGCCACATCTCACAGTATTTTAAAACTGATTACAATAGAAGATAACGCAAATTTAAAGCTGATTTGCAAGTGGGGCTTTGACGGAAGCTCCGGACATAGTAATTATAAACAGAAATTTACACAAAACTTATCTGAGACAGATGAATTTTTGTTTTTAATTGCTTTAGTACCGTTAAAGTTAATAGATAACCATAATAACACGCTGTGGATAAACCCTCGTCCTTCGTCGACATTTTTCTGTCGGCCTATCAAATTTATATTTATGAAGGAAAATCAGTCATTAATTAGGCAAGAAGAAACTTTAATAAATACCGAAATAGCAAACCTTTCCCCCTATATATGTAATTTTGATGGCAAGAATATAGATGTCAATTTTCAATTGCATTTTACAATGTTAGATGGTAGTGTAAGCAACATTTTATCGAATACTAACTCCTGCGCAAAATGCTATATTTGCGGGGCATCTCCAAAAAGAGATAAATTCCGAAAGAGTTGCTGAAAAAACTAAAAAAACTGAGCATTACCGTTTTGGCTTGTCCACTTTACATTCCTGGATAAGGTTTTTTGAATGTCTTCTTCATATCTCATATAGACTTCCATTTAAAAAATGGCAAGTAAGAGGAGAAGAAAATAAGAAACTATTTGCAATTAACAAACAACGCATTCAAGAAGAATTCAAATCCCGTTTAGGACTTATTGTGGATAAGCCAAAGCCAGGATATGGCTCTAGTAATGACGGTAAAACAGCCAGGAGGTTTTTCAGCAACTCGACTATTAGCTCGCAGATTACAAAAATTAATAAAAATTTAATAGATAAATTTTACACAATTCTAAGAGTTTTATCTTGTGGACAAAAAATAAATGTAAGTGCTTTTAATATATTGTTACAAGACGCGTTAAAATTATATTTAGAAAAATATACATGGTACTACATGCCTATTAGCGTACATAAAGTTTTGTTACACGGTTGTGACGTAATTGAGTTTTTTGATTTACCAATCGGCGTTCTTTCTGAAGAGGCTTTAGAAGTGAGACATAAAGAAATAAGGAAACATCGACTAAGCCACACGCGAAAAACAAGTAGAGAAAACACAAATACGGATCTTTTCAATGTTCTCTTACTTACGTCTGATCCTTTGATTTCAAGTCATCGAAAAGCTAGTTCACAAAAGCATGAAGATGAAGATTTTACAGAAATTAAAGAATACCTTGCAGCTGAGCAAGACGAATCAAACGATTCAATTTTCGTTGACTTGCAAATCAGTTTAAGCGAATTCGAAAATAGTGAATAATTTTAAAAAATTTGTAAAATTTTAGTTAATAATTTTATTTTCCGTAAATATATTCCAATATTTTGACATTTATAACTGAATTTAGATTTTTGTCCAAAATTCTATCATTCGGCCGCACTGTGCGACGTGCCGTCAAGATCGCGACTTTGTTCCCGCGCTTAGTTACACGCGAAACGCGCTCGGTCGCCCTGGTCAAGCAAAGTGTATCTCCGCTCCGACACACAGAGAAACGGCCTCGCCGGGAGAGCACTTACGCGCCGATATACGCGTAAATCGATAAATGATCGTTTTAATTCTTCAATAAACATTTTGCATACGGTACATACGGTGACTTGTACCTCAAAATATGTACTTTCAAACCTTTCAAGTGTCGTTGCGGAGGTAGACGGAGGTACCTGAAAAAAATGGTGATTTCTAAAACACCTCGGTATTCTTTGAGATATTGTTATATTCTGGCAATAGTTTCAATTCTGCCTCTTTTTGTCCTACACTATGTAAAAATGAGTAATAAAACTACTCCGGAAAAAACAGGTCCACTTAGTGATATGTAGAAATTTTGGCCATACTTCTTTACTGCGAGTTTTTCCGCACTTGTAATCGGTTTTAGAGGCTAAGTGACAGGAAATGACCAATACATAACCGATAAAAAAACATACTTAAAAAACAATGCGAAATTGTGACATGATTTTTTTTTAAGGTTTTTTCCGCCTTTAAACCACTGTGTGGCGGCCACCCGGCTACACACACACCAGGAAGGCCCAGCCAACACCAGCTGACGTTCAGCGTGGGACGGACGCCCCTATCAGCCAATGCCGTCGACATCCTCACGGATCTGCGCTCCTGATCAACGCCCGAAGCTTGCCTTCCCTTTATTTCCCGTAATTCGAGCTCCAATACGGAACTGATGTATATTAACTTCAAACCCTAGTATGTGGTCTGTACGAAACCAATTGTACAGAGCACATCGAAAACCCAATAGCGTAAAAATCTAAAAAATAAATTAGAATAAGAATTAAACTATCGACGCTGCTGAGGGTTTCGTAGTCATAACTGCAGAAATACGTTCTAAGTCACGGAGAAGACACCGAAATAGGTGCGCAATAGCTCAAATTCTGCGGTAAACAAAACTCTCGGATAGCCCGCTGGAATGAATTCTTCAGGTGGATCCCACGGCAGATGATTGGGAGATTTCATATCCCACCATCCTAATTGTCATGTGACAAACTTGAAGAAGGAGTGATCGATTGCCCTATAAAAAGGGACCGACCACCCGCGGAGACCATTACTATGTTCAATTAATTGCAGTTATTTAACTATTACTGTGTTTGCCACTTGTGCCACAAGCTGTAAAAAGACTTAGAAAAGAGTAAGCACCTCAAGAGAGAATAAAGGTGATTTTTGTGTTATATTATATCAGTGAGTGAAGTGATTCTACCCCAATTTCCCATCCTATAAATCGAGCGTTCGTCTATTTGGAATAGTGAAATTAAATGCGAAAATGTGTATTGACAGGTCACGAATCGCGCTGATCAATGGTATTACCTATGAGCAGAACGTTGCCCGCGGTTTTACCAGAGATTCAGCGTAGGACGTGATCGACGTGATTTCTTTAAATATTAACAAATGTTGCGATTGTGAGGAAATCACGCCTGCCTCCACCAATGGTGCCGCTGAAGGGCAGAACGTTGTCTGCGGTAGCGCTTGGTATGGAAGGTGGAGAGTGATTTATCGGTTAATAAATAATTGCTATTGTAATTTCCAAAAAGACGAATGCCGAGAAAGCATCGTGCGGGGCGACGAGTACAACTCCGACGATTAGCGTCCAGATACATTAGCGCGCCGACAGAATTCTCCGACGTGCTAGGAGTGGCCAGCACCCCTTCCGTCAGGGAAATCTGACCCCCTACTAGCCACGGAATAGTGGTGGTGTGTAAGAATTGGGCCCCGCCGAAGCAGAAGACAGTACCCGAGATCAACGGAATTCCCGAACGCTGCCCTGGCGACTCATATCGATCAATTCATAAAAAAGTAATCAGCATAATATCCCGCGTTAATGCTATAAAATCTCGCGCTCAGCTATCCCAGAGCCATAGAATCCCAGGATTTGCTCGAAAGCGGATTAGAAATATAAACTCCACAAAATCACGGCCCCAAATAGGAAGTAGGGACGTAACAAGGACAACATTTCGTATGCGGGCGGATACTTGTTGTACAACTCTAGGTTAGTTATACCTTCTGCGCTGCAGGTAGAAATTTTGAATAAAATACATTCTGGCCATCTGGGCGTAAACAACTGTAGAGCTAGAACGTCGCAATCGGTATAGTGGATAGGGCTTAGTGTTCAGCTAAAAAACTTGGTAGAATATTGCCCTAAGTACATTGAACAAAGAGTAAATCACAAGGAGCCGTTCGGGCGGGAAGATTTCCCTAGCAGGCCATGGCAAAAGGTTGCTCTCCACCTTATCAAGTGGGAAAAATGGTATGTGATAATCACAGACTATTATAGTAAATTTGTTGAAATACACGCGCAAAACAGTTTGACGCAAAAAAAGATCAATGGAAAGTGTCAAGAGACGTTCGCACGTTTTGGCATACCGGAAGTAGTAAGATCGGACTGTAGCAAGCAATTCGAGTCGAAGTTTTCAGAGTTTGCAGGGAAATACTGATTTTCCCATGTGACTAGTTCGCCAAAATACCAACAGAGTAATGGCGCAGCAGAAGCGGCCGTGAAAATACCGAAAGGCATCATTAAAAAATGTAATGACATAAACGAAGGCTTATTGACATATAGATCAACGCCGCTTGAAAGCGGGTACAGCCCAGCAGAATTAATGTTCTCACGAAAGATTCGGACTACCCTTCTAATAATGCCGATGAAACTAGGGACATTTAAACACCATAGCAAAGTGGTGCAGATAGAGCCTAAAAGGAAAGAGAAACAAGCTGTGGACTACAACAAGCGGCATCGATCTGGAAGGTTAGCCACCTTGGGCGTTAATGATGCCGTCTGGGTTATAGAATTGCGCGTATACGGACACGTCGTAAAAGTGCTTGATGTGCCAAACTCGTTTTCGGTGAGCACCGAAAGAGGTAGTCTGATAAGGCGGAATAGGTGGCATTTGGTGTCTTGTGTTGATAGCTTGCCGATGGACATTATAGAGCAGGGTTGGGAATTAAGTGAACGCAGCGCCGATTTTCAGAGGCAACGCCTCCTTTCTCCCGCGGCGGCCAAGCAGCTAGGAGCGCCGCAGGCACGTACCACGTGAACCGCGTGTGGCGTATTAGGGCAACATTGTATCAATAGGTTTCCACATCGTCCCAGAGAGCATGATTGTCGATGCGTTTTTGTTTTGTCAACGCGCCACGCGTGGTTCATATGGTACGCAGTGATGCCAGAATCGTGGGACGTGGGACAAATCCATACCCCCACTATGACCTACCGTCGTCTCCCACTATGGCCTACCGTCGTCCCCCACTTTCTTCCCATCGCACTGCACACAAGCATATCCCTACTCCTGTCCGTGTGCTCGGCAGCCGAACAAGCAGCGCACACGGACAGGAGTAGGGATATGCTTGTGTGCAGTGCGATGGGAAGAAAGTGGGGGACGACGGTAGGCCATAGTGGGAGACGACGGTAGGTCATAGTGGGGGTATGGATTTGTCCCACGTCCCACGATTCTGGCATCACTGATGGTACGGGCTTGAGGCGCTCCAAGCCACTAGGCCGCCGCGGGGGCCAAGACGCGGGGCGGGAGAAAGGAGGCGTTGCCTCTGAAAATCGGCCGCTGCGTTCACTTAATTCCCAAGCCTGTTGTAGAGGATAGTCAGGGTGCCAACGATCGGCGAGAAGAAAATGGGAATGAGGAGCCGAGCGTCCAGAAGAACGAGTATGCCGTGCAGGTCAGCGATAGTCTCACGGGTCAAAGGGGGGAATCCCAAGGTAGGCCCAGAAGGGCATGCGGACTACTCCAGTTTTATAGAAAGATTGTAACCTACCGATTATAAACGTTGTTGAATAAAAGGGGAGGATGTTGTGCGGTGTAGGGAGCGTTGTCCCCCTCTCCGCGGACCACGCTGGAGTAGGGAGCTGGGCAGTTGTAAAGCGCGGCGACGCGCACTTCTCACTAGACTTCGATCGGAACTTCGATCTGTGACAGTCTCCGATAAGGTGCTCTTGTAGAGCAAATTCTGCCTGTGAACTAGTCTGTACTATTGTATGGAGATGAGGGCCATAACCTCTCTTCTGCATCGTTACTTATACGCTTAGGCGTTGTTCTGTGTTCCCGTCCGCGTGGGCGATCCACGCGGAGAATAAAAGAGCTGTTCAGCACGGAAGTCAGTTTTATTGCATTGATCCCCGATCAGTCGAATACGTAGCGGTAGTAGGGCCGCGGAGAATATTAGTATTTTTCTCTACCTCTACACATCCCTACAGCGGGGGGTGCTCCTGGCGCCGGCTGGCGGCAGCGTGGGGCAGAAGGAGAAGGCAGGAGGAGCGGACACGTACGGCACGCAGGAGTTGCTCAGGGTGCATTCCGATTCACGCATAACGCGCATGAAGTGCAGAGACAACCGTTCCGTTTTAGTTACTGCGCGCATAGGTGGTGCCGAGAATTCCCTAGAATCCTTTCACTTCCGATGCAGCGAGCGTGTTGTAAACGCCGAAACTCAGACGAGAAGCAGTTACTGCGCGCATGCATATTTGTTTCTACAATATTTGATTATTTGAATTTCTAATAGAGAAATTCAGCTGATACAATTTAATGAAAAGTAATAAAAATAATTAATTCTCTAAGGACTACAACTGCCACTTTTCTACATTATTATTTTGAAGAAATTTCATCTCATTTTTTTTAATACAAATGTATACTTATACAGGGTGTCCCCGGGAAGACTGAACAGCTGGATATCTCCTAAAGTATTGGAGATAAAAAAAAATTTTACATGGAATTGCATGGTTCGAGGGGGCTAATTTATTAGCACAGGCGATTTTTTTTTCAATTATTACTTTAAAAGATACGATGGTCAAGTTTGGTTTTTTAAATGGAACTATTTTTTTTAAGCCATCAATTGATAGTGCGTTCCAAGACAAATTCAATAAGCTTTAATGTATACACTTTATTTCCACTGGTTTTTGAGATATTGCGCTTGCAAATTTACTGATTTTCACTGGAAGAAAACCCGCTGGAATAGCAAGCACCGGGGGTGGTCTTGTTGGCGCCACGGGTGGCATTGCCTGTTGAAACAGATACCTACCTGCTAAAGGTCTACGCCAGGAATGGCAGGTCCAAAGGCTGGACAATTCTTTTCAGTCAGAAATGCTAGCTAGGTACATCGGGGGTATCGAGAAGCATACCGTCAATGTTTTAAAACGTCATAAAATTTACTTAGAGTTTGTACGCAAGGAGAAGTAGGAAAATATGACTCAATTTTCAACTTCAATAGTCTTTTATTTCGCACTTCCTTCTACGCTCGGATGGCCGGTTCTTTTGGGAGGGATGCAAGTTCGATTGGTTAGGTTAGGAAGTGTGAAAGTTGCTAGACCAAATTTCAACCATAGGGAGCAGAATGTATTAGGACCAATCGGATTTGCATCCCTCCCAAACGGCTGCTCTCTTGAAGAGGCCCTCTTCACAGCAATACCTCCTCCCCAATGCCCACCTTCTCTCGGACGGAATACGTCAACGCATGCTTTTGATTTCATATTGGAGCTCGTGTTTATACTTGAGAGATGAGGGATCTGTTCGAATTTTTAGGGAGCACCACGCGTCGACAGCGGGCTACCCCGTTTCTTCGTGTGTCTCTCCATGAGGCGTATTGACGGTGGATTGTAGGAGCGTAGATGTCTGGATGCCAGTTATTGAATTCAGGAGACGATAGTTTTGAAACATTAACGGCACGCTTATCGATACCGCACATGTACCTACCTAGCATTTCTGACGGAAAAGAATTGTCCAGCCTTTGGGCCTGCCATTCCTGGCGTAGACCTTTGGCAGGTAGGTATTTGTTTCAACAGGCAATGCCACCCATGGTGCCAACAAGACCGCCCCCGGTGCTTGCTATTCCAGAGGGTTTTCTTCAAGTGAAAATCGGTAAATTTGCAAGCGCAATATCTCAAAAAACCAGTGGAAATAAAGTGTATACATTAAAGCTTATTGAATTTGTCTTGGAACGCACTATCAAGTGATCTCTTAAAAAAAATAGTTCCATTTAAAAAACCGAACTTGACCATCGTATCTTTTAAAATAATAATCGAAAAAAATTCCTCTCGGCTAAAAATTTGCCGCCTCGAACCATGCCATTCCATATAAATTTTTTTTTATCTCCAATACGTTAGGAGATACTCAGCTGTTCAGTGTTCCCGCGGACACACTGTAGATTGGGTTGATCCTCCCTATGAAATTGAGTGTAACCAGGACTGCATTTAGATTATTTTTAATTACATGTCGGCATATTTCCAATCACTCCTAAATTCGACAAATCAATGGCTTCATATGCCAAACACATAATATTTAATTGCTTATATCTCGAACCCGAATACCTACATTACGGTATAATAAATGACTTTTCGATTTCGTTTGGCATAAGGAAATTAGCATGATTCAACATATATTATTATGGAACTGCTTGTATATATACACTTATTGCTTTACATTAACTGAACCCAATTACGTATTTACGTTTCATGGATATGTGCGAAAGGATTGTTAGATACTATTTATAACTGCTGTAAAGTTAATTATTTTCTATGAAAAACATTTACCTCTACTATTCCAGTTGAAAATGCGTAACCTGCCATAACCGAGGCAGCAAACAGTCCAGCAAAAACTTGATTTCTTCTTTTATTAGGAAATTCAGTCTCCGAGTCTCTTCTTATTTTCTGAGCATGTTCTTTAGCTTTTTGTTGTTTATACTCAAGATATTCATTTGCAAAGTATTTTTGTGATATACGTGATACATATTTCACTAAATTTGTGCAAGCCTTTAAATGATTTTGCAAAGCTGGATTTGGTAGAGGAGCTTTCAGCAGTGGGGCCAAATAAGAATATATAATGGCATCTAGTACACTAGGGTTTAGGCCAAAGAAATACTTTGAATTATCAAGTCTTGTAGATAACAGAGTCAAACATTTCTGTGCTTCAGAATATACCTGCAATGTAAACATTTAGTATTATTGATCGGTTTCTTATAGAATTAAAAAGTTACATTGATAAAGCAAGTATAAAATATACTGATCTCACGATGATATGTGAATGAGCATACAATTAATATTTCGTTAAAAAACTACACAATAGTATTTATTGTGAAAAAATAAGAAAGTCACTGCAAAAATTAAATCATATTTATAAAAAAGTCTTCGCATCAAAAAACTTTTGACCGTGAAATTCTATAATTAATTAATCTATTCATAAAAAAAAACAATTAATGATGCAAAAAAAGAATTAACGTAGAAGTCTAAATTATTAACTGGTCACCAAGATTTTATTAATATTCTACGTTTTTGTAATGATAACGTTTATTTTTATTGTCTTATAACAGGGTTGACTAACTGGTGGCTCACGGGCCACCGGGGGCACCTCCGCCTTGCTGTCACGCTGAACGGCCCCCTCCATACCTACCAGACACTGACGATCGCAGTCGAAAAGAAAAGGAAAGAAAGAGGAATCCACTGCGATCGTCAGAGTTTGGTAGGTATGGAGGGGGGCCGGTCAGCGTAGCAGCAAGGCGGAGGAGCACCCGGTGGCTCGTGAGCCACCAGTTAGTCAACCCTGTCTTATAATGTGGAACATAATAATATTAACACACGTATGAATAAGCATGGCAGGCGAGGTACCAATAAGAACAATAATAATAATAATATTAAATCTATTGAAAAATACTACTGGAATTCACAACACAAACAATGGATAAATTATGTTAACAGTTTGATTGGCGCAAAGATTTGTCACTGACGATAGACCACACTGTTTTCGGCCCAATATTCTTATTGTGGCGAAATTAACCCAAATGTAGGAATTACTAAATGTCAATGAAAATTAAAGAGATTTTTTAACCTTCAAGTACAGGAGCATCCGTTAAGACTGCAACCTACGCGCGCGTGAACAGCTGAAAAT
The DNA here is from genome assembly GCA_963932275.1 of Andrena praecox. Taxonomy (NCBI): domain Eukaryota; kingdom Metazoa; phylum Arthropoda; class Insecta; order Hymenoptera; family Andrenidae; genus Andrena; species Andrena praecox. The sequence continues at coordinate 12,298,992 of OZ010731.1, read as the reverse complement.
GGCAACACCGCCTCACGGACGCATTCCACTACAACCATGCGCCAATACTTCCGCCATCTATGAGCTAATGATGAAAGTGTATGGTCTTTTCGATGCCAGTAGAGAGCGCAGGGTGCTTTTGGCTTTTGCCAGACGATATTAAGGCCGGTATTCATAGTCGCTACTTATTCTTAAGCAAATGCTTAAGCATGCGGCATCCCCTACTAACCTAGTAGCTAGTAAAGGATCGGCGCGGTCGCACTCTTAAAATGGCTACCGTTTTCTTACCCGTCTGGTACATCAAATTTAACATCCTCTGCCGAAAGCCAAAAGCACCCTGCGCTCTCTACTGGCATGTAAAAGACCGTACACTTTCATCATTGGCTCATAGATGGCGGAAGTATCGGCGCATGGTTGTAGTGGAATGCGTCCGTGAGGCGGTGTTGCCATTTTTAGCTGTTTGCGCGCGCGTAGGTTGCAGTCTTACCGGATGACTCTGTACTCCGCTTACACGTTTCTTACGTTCGTACACCACCGGGTCTGCGAGACCCTGTCCATCTTCAATTGTTTATATCTCGGACTGTACTGTATCGATTGAAATGTTTTTTTTAATTGATAGGCCAAAACTCGAAGGATAACACTATGCAGGTTGGATCACCCCAAATATGTTTGGGGCAATGATATGCAAAAAATGTAAAGTAAGAAAGTTGAAGTTTTGCGGGAAACGACTTTTCTTTGTAAAATTGTACCTTATTTTCAGGAAAAGATAGAAGTATTTCCCCGGGGCGAAATAGAAATGCCGTGAGTTAAACTGTATGAAAAAATACGCCAGAACAATTTATTTCAAAAAGTATAATTACACTGTCCAACACAATTTTTGGTCTGCAATATCCACGCGATGCAGCAGACATTTTTCCATTGGAAAGCATCAACAGAAGTGGTAAGTCACGTTTTGTTTTCAATACCGAAGCGAAATAGTTTGGCAAAACGCGCGGTGTCAACAGTGGTAGTCAACGGTGGCGCGCGGTCCACTGCCGCTCAGCGTAACACAATCGCTTAACGCGCCTGAGTACCACTGCTGGCACCGCGCGTTTTGCCAAACTATTTCGCTTCTGTATTGAAAACAAAACGTGACTTACCACTTCTGTTGATGCTTTCCAATGGAAAAATGTCTGCTGCATCGCGTGGAGTAGTCAGATTTCTTCCTAGACCCTTGGTTTTGGAAATATATAGAAAGATATCTGCAAAAATTGGTGCATTTCGGGTGTCATTTTCCCTTTGATCGTTGTTTAAACAAATTTAAATGATCATAATGCAATAATAACTTATATCGTTGTATTCGGGAGGGTTCGTAGAATAATTTGACGCAACGAACAACCGAATAACTATTACCGTTTCGACACAAAAGATGTTCAAAGTTGAAAATTTGAAGTTTTTTTCAAAATCGAATTTCTCAAAAACTGAGGGCGATGGCGACAAACGGTTTGCGGATTCGAGTAGAGGGCGAAAAACCCTACAAGAATCACCCAGTGGATATTGCGGAACAGAAAAAAAAGATTCATTTTGTTGGATTGTGTAATTTAATGATTATTTTATAATAATTTGTTTAACGCTTATTTTATATAATTTTTAATTCATTTTTGTTAGAGATAAATAGAAAATACACTCATCTATAATAGCTAAATCAGCAAATAAAATTAACAAGAAAAATAAAAGGAATAAAGTAAAGAAACGTGTATCAAAATCTAGCTCAACATACTCTTCTGGTATTCTGGAAGCTGCAATCAAAGCAGTTTCTGAAGGTATTTCGTATAGAAAAGCTGCAAAGACCTTTGGTGTACCACAAACATCAATCTTCAGGCATCTGAAGGATCCAAATAAACCAACCAAAACAAGGCCCAACAAACAAGAATTGTTGGACACTGTGCAAAGCTACGTTAAAAGTTTGCATAAAAAAACTACATTTAAGGATGACCGTCCAGGCAGACATTGGTATACAGCTTTTTATAAGCGACACCCTGAACTACGTGAACGAGTGCCTCAACATCTGACTCAAGTTTGGGCAGAAGTATCCCAATCTGATTTGCGAGGATGGTTTTCAGAAATAAAGCAATATCTAGAAAAGAAGAATCTTTTGGACGTATCAGCTAGTCGCATATTTAATTGTGAAGAAACTAACGTTCAACTTTGTCCTAAAAGTGGCAAAGTTATAACTTGCAGACAGCTCGAACAGTTTATAAGATTGTTGATGCACTAGAGAAAGAAAGTGTCACGGTTTTATTTACCTACAATGCAGAAGGTACGCGTGCACCACCAATGATCTTATACAAATATGCTGAAGGTATTCCTGTAAGTGTTGTTGAGCATGTGCCTGCAGACTGGGGTATCGGTAACTCTGATACTGGATGGATGACAACAGAAACTTTCTACGAATATATAACAAATGTTTTCTATCCATGGCTAGCGAAAAAAACATACAGTTACCTATTTTATTATATTAAATGGACATTCTTCCCATGTAACTATGCCATTAGTTACATTTTGCAGGAGCCATGGAATTGAACTTTTCTCATTATTCCCACATTCAACACATATATTACAGCCAGTAGATGTAGCCTTTTTCCACGCTTATAAAGATGTTTGGAAGAAAACTGTGCCCTTATGGAAAAAAGCGACGAAGAATACAAGATTGAGTAAGGTTCAATTTGCAGCGGTATTATTGCAAACTTTGGAATCAATGGATCAAGAAAAAAGAATAAAGAATGGTTTTCGAACCTATGGCTTAGCTCCATTTAATACAGATGCTGTACAATACGACATTTTAAATAAAAAAAAGAAAAGTGCAGCAAATGTAACAGAGACAAAGTTTGAACAAAGCCTAGAATCAGTCAACGACTTGAATCTAAATGATTCCGATTCTGCTTTTCTACGTGCTTTTGAAAGTAAATTGCCAGTTGATTTATTAGAAGATTTAAAAAAATCGTTTTGGCTAAAACTTAAAAACGATGGTAAGTATATAAAGTTTCAACTTTATCATTTTAATTTTACGTTGTAAATATTGTACCCATAAAAAACTTCAAAAAGTAAAAAAATTACGCCAAGTACACGAAATCAAATAAATCACAAAAAATAGAAGATAATTGCAAAATAAAAAAAAGATGTGAAATCAAAATGTGCTGCAAGTACATAAAGGTGCTTTCCCGCATCGTGCAAAGGCGACACTGTGTAACGCAATGTAAGATTCGGTGCTTTCCAACTGCGCTTAATAATATTAAATAGATATATTTTTATAGAAATAAATATTTCAATACCAATAAATATTTTATTCAAAATACTTTTTAGTAATTTTTTTACTTTTTTTGAAGTTTTTATGGGGATCTCACTTCTTTTTACAAAGATAATTTCCATAGGGAATGGATTCAAATAATTTTTAATTTCATATTATTACCGGGGCCGTGGGGGCCGTCAGTAATAAAAATAATCCCCATAATATATTTATATAATAACATAAATATTATAATAATTTTAAAGAAATAAATTTTTTATTTTATACATATACATGAAAATGTGCTTATTTCATTTGCTCGTGCAGCAGAGTTACTTTCTCTTTCAGCTGCTGAAATAATTCTCTTCGTCTGCATCGTTAACTGAAATAGAACACATTTACTAATTATTTATAAATTATCATACGTGCTCATATGTCAAGATAAGTGAATAAATAATTGCGTATGCAAAACCCTACCTTCAAATTTGTGCGTACATAGTCTGACGTAGATCACACTACATCATCTTCTGCTTCGATTATCTGTAACTATATGAAAGCCACATTTTTTTTAGTTATACGACTTAACGTAGAATTTATATAGAAATATAGAAATAGAGAAATATAGAAATATACTTTTTTTTTTTTTTTTTTTTTTTGGTAAAGGTTTTATTTTTAGGTGGTCGCGTCTACAATAAAGTCTTTAACGACCACCAACCTTCACACGGTGATTAAATGTATGATATTTGGTTACAAGATTACGTGATGCTCAATTATAAGAGGTCAAATAGATTAATCGATTTGAAAAACTGGATTACATATTGGATGTTTTCAGGTCCATTCAAGTTTAACTTCAAATCTGACTTGACATTAAAACGATTTCTTTCCTGGGAGAACTTAGGGCATGTCAGTAAAACGTGTTCTATGCTTAAACGTGTTTGGCATGACTCACATTCGGGGGGCAGCTGCTTAGTTATTAAATATTCGTGGGTTAATCGCGAATGACCAGTACGAATGCGGGTAAGAGCGGCTTGATTTTTTCTAGATAGCTCTGGGGTATTTAGTTTCTCTTGAACATTTGATCTGACTTTATGGAGCTTCGTTTGGGAATTGTTGAGCCATTCGTGATTCCAGAGATTATTTATGGCTTCTTTAATAGCTGCTTTTGAATCTGGAAGGTTTGTTCTGAGATCCGCAATGGTAGGTAGTTTAGATGTCTCTTGGGCGGCTTTGTCGGCTGTTTCGTTACCGATGAGTCCTATGTGGCCGGGGATCCATGCTATTTTTATGCTTTTCCCTATGTTCTTGAGGTCCGTCATAATTTCTTGTATGGTTTGTATTGAGGGGAATTGGGATCTGTTGCTTATGATTTGAAGTGCACTTTTAGAGTCTGTAAAAATAGTGAAGTTATTGGAGTTAGAGACTTTTGCATGTATTAACGCTTGTTTGATTGCTTCTATTTCACATGATAGCGATGAAAAGGTGTTAGGTAGTCTGCATGCTGTTGTGAAGTCTTCTGTGACGAAAGCACAGCCAGCTGATTCAAGAGATTTAGATCCATCGGTGAAGATAAAGTTGGAGTTTGTACGATTGATGAAATCCTGGAATGCGTTTATGAATATTTCGTTGTTGGTTTCTTTTTTCTTGAAGTTATCACAAATTGTTTCTAATGGTAATTCAAAAACAGCCCATGGGGGATAAAAGAAAGGTTTGCGTTCTTCTACGTTAGGGAGTGGTATTTTGAGTTCCTTGAGGTAATTTTTGGCTCTAGTGGAAAGGGGTTTAGGAGTATACTTTTTTTTGTTATTGGAATTTGTGGGAGTGTTATTAATCCTCATATAGTTAGCTGCCGGGTTTTGAGGTGTAGTTGCAACAGACAGAGCATACAGAAGGCATGATTGTTTACGTCTAATGTTCAATGGTGGTTCGTTTAGTTCGCTAAGAATGCTAGATACAGGAGTAGTACAGAAGGCATTCAGAATTATCCTTGAACAGGTATTCTGGATAGGGTTTAATATATTTAGTAATTTTGGAGAGGCTGAATCATATATCACAGATCCGTAATCAATTTTTGAGCGGATTAGAGCTTTATATGTGGTGAGGAGGACACTCCTTTCTGCTCCCCAACTTTTGCAGGCTATGCTTTTGAGAATGTTTATTCTAGTGAGGCAATTGGATTTTGAGATTTTTAAGATGTTGAGCCCAGGTTAATCTTCTGTCGAATGTGAGTCCAAGTATTTTCAGATATTCCACTTCTTTGATTGGTGATGACTCCAACATGAGGTTTAAAGGGGGTAATATCTTTCTGCCTCTCCAAAAGGTAATATGTTGAGTTTTGATCTTTGAAAATGTGAAACCAGTTTGGGACGCCCAGGTGCTTAGTTTGTCGAGAGATTGTTGCAGTAATTTTTGGGTGGAATTTATGTTTTTTCCTGAGCAAAGAATAGTAAAATCATCTGCGAATAGACATCCTTTGACTGGGGCAGATAGATTAGCAGAGATATCGTTAATAGCAATGAGGAATAGAGTAACACTGATGACCGATCCTTGTGGAAGGCCGTTTTGTATAAGTTCTGGAATGGATAATGTTTGTTGTACTCTGACTTGGATATATCTATCAGTGAGCAGGTTAAGAATAAACGCAATGGTGTTGTTTCCCACTTTCCACTTTCGGAGGGTATTGAAAATTCTTGTTCTCCACACCATTTCGTAAGCCTTTTCTATATCAAGGCTAATGACTGTGAGATGTTCGTTATTATTAAAGGCTTTACAGATTGATGATTGTAGGATTGAGAGGTGATCTATAGTTGAGCGCAGTTTTCTGAATCCGTATTGAATATTGGAGAGTAGGTTTCTTGATTCTATATCCCATACTAGTCTACAGTTTACCATTCTTTCTAGAATTTTACAGAGATTATTGGTTAAGGCAATTGGCCTATAAGATGCACAATCTAGCTTATTTTTATTTGGTTTTAATATTGGTACTACTATAGCCGTTCTCCATGCTGTAGGGAAGGTCCTTTGAGTCCAAATTCGGTTAAACAGGTTGAGAAGGGCAGTGGTGCCTGATAACGGGAGGTTTTTGATAAGTAGATTCGATATACCATCCGGTCCAGGGCTCGAATTTTTCACAGATTTAAGGGTTGTGATAAGTTCTTGCAATTCAAATGGATCTTCCATAGGGCTGTTCATGGGGGCAGGGATGTCAGATAGCACTATTTCTGCACTGCTACTTTTAAGTTTTCTGAATTCTGGAGTGTAGTTGTTATCACTAGAGTTGGTTGCAAATTTTGAAGCTAGGCAGTTGGCTATATCAAGTGGATCGGTCACTAACCTCGTATCGGGTGTTATTAATGAAGTGATTTCCGAGCGTTTTCTACACCCATTAATTCTTCGAATTTTAGACCAGGCCATTTAAGGGTCGGTTTTATAGTCTATAGTAGTGATGTAATCAATCCAAGAATCTCTTCTGTTCGATTTCATTGTTCTGCGGAATATTGCACGGAGCTTTTTGAAATTTATTTTGTTTTCAGTGGTAGGACGTTTTTTGAGTATGTTGAGTGCATGATGGAAATTTTTCTTGGCTGTGTTGCACTCTTCATTCCACCAAGGGACTTTCCTGTGCCCAGGCTTACTCGAAATTTTAGGGGCAGCTATGTCGACGGATTCATATATAATTTGGACTATGGTGTTTAGATGCGTATTAATATCCATATCATCATCTTGTTGGTTGATATTTGTTACCTTATTATTTATTTCCTCTCTGAATATTTGCCAGTCTACTTTTTTAAGGTTCCATTTGGAGAATGTGGTGGCATCATTGGAGTTGGTTGTTTGTAAATAGTTAGGGTTTTCAATGTGAATTTTACATGGAAAGTGGTCGCTGTCCCAGGCAGTATCAAGAGCCTGCCAGTCAAGAAGGTGGGTAATGTCAGGGCTGCATAAACTGAGATCTATTGCAGAATAAGAATTGGATGATAAATTGTAATGAGTAAATTCCTTTGTGTTGAGTAGTGTTAAGTCATTGAGTTGTAGGATTTTTTCAATAATTTTTCCTCTGCTGTCGAGTGTGTTGGATCCCCATAGGGGATTATGACTATTAAAGTCTCCGCATATGATGAATGGTTTAGGCATTTGATTTATGAAGTGCAAAAAATCATCGTAAGTGAATGCTTGTGAATTTGGCAAATATATGTTTGCTATATGGATTTTCCGCGGAATATATGCTTTAATTACTATGGCTTCTAAGACAGTATCAATTGGGATTTCCTCACTGTGGAATTTGTCCTTGACATAGGTCGCTACTCCTCCACTGGCATGTAAACATTGGTCTCTGTTTCTATAGAAATGTTTGTAATTAGTTAAACTACTCGTACAGCCTTTCTGGAAATTTGTTTCTTGGACGCAAAGTACTGAAGGATTATATTCGTTGATTAGTAGTTTACTGGATTCAAGCCGAGGCCTAAATCCATTTACATTCCAATGGATGATGTTATTCATTTTGTTTCTTCGTCTGTTTCAAATGTGGCGTCGGAATCAATTTCCATAGTACTGGTGTTATTTATTTGCTGGAGTTTTTTGATAATTCTAGTTATTCTGTTTTTGATAGAGCTCTGTTTCAGAAGTGGGTAGATTTGGTGTAACAGATCTGTTATCGAATTTGTGTCTTCCATATATTCTCTGGCTATTTCAAGTACTTTGGTGGAGCCATGTGATTTTTCTAAGAAGCTGCATAATTGGACAAAATTAAGTGGAAAGTTTTCTGGGTTGTTTAACATTAATGGCATAATTGGGCTGAGTAGTTCTTCCATACTTGGTTTCGAGTGTAAAGCGGGAGATTTGCTTCTGAGTTTCTTTGTGGAGTGTTTTGGCGATACTGGAATTGTTGGGAGGTCTTTATCATTTCCTTTGCTTTCGATTATTGGATTAGTAATCGGGTATTCGGGAATATCCGATGAGCCAGAAGTGGAAGGTAGTGCTCTTTTGGATCCTATTTTAGTAGATATAGGTGTCATAGGAGGAGTGAAGGGTGAGATCTTCTTCGTTTGACAATCTATTTTTACTGCAGGTTTGTTACTTATCTCGGTGTGAATTTTGTCTGCGCTTTTTGGAGCCGTATTATTTGGTTCTAAAGTTGTTAGGGTACAGTGTTTCGCCGTGTGGCCTTCTTGTTTGCAGAGGAAGCATGTAAGATTCCCAGAAGAAATAAAAATCCAGTAGTTTGTGTCATCGAATTGGATTTGGAGGGCCTCGGGAAGTTTATCAGCGTCATCTGGTTGTATAAAAACTTGTCTTCGGAAGCTCATGATATGTGACAGACCTTGCTTGCTTAAGCCGGCTCTTAAAAATGATATGGCTGAGAAAGATTTTAACCCTAATTTATGAAGTGCATCGGATATAACAGTGTGAGGGATGATTGGAGAGACGTTCGATAAAATTATCCTTTTCATTCTGCTAATTAAAGGTCTAATTTCAAGCTCAATGCTATTAATTTTGATTGCAGGATGTTTTTCTGTTATTTCATCGACGAGTGATTTAGATGCTAGGAATGTGCATATTCTATTATTAGAAATTCTGGAAATGAAGCGGATGTTTGATGGGTTGACGATTTTGCCTATGGCTTCTACATAGTCTTCAATTGATATTCCTTCTTTTGCGTCTGATACAATGGCTTGATCTTTTTTTGGGAATGTAACATTCTGTGCTGCTTTCGCATAACTGTTTGGGGCTGCTGGAGAGGCAGCATTCGCTGTTCCGTTCTCCATAATATCGGTTGGTTTTATATGTAATATACTGCACAATCGTGCAGATATTTTAAGTGTCTTGTGACTAAGTTTTCACTATCCGTAGTCAATAAGTTGAATTTAGCTGGGAACGTTTCAGAAGTAAACAGATTATAGCACACATACACACACACACGCTGTGAATCACCAGGATTCGATGTAAACACTCGCGACACTCGCGTAACACGTCCGATACGTACAATGGTCGAGGCCCGAATCGAAATATACTTTTGCTATAGTAAGTGTAGAGACTACATAATGTGTCCGAAGGAGGTGAGAGCGTATGGCAGAAAGTCTTGTTGCAGGAAATTTAAATTAAATGCTAATGGTAATAATTCAGCGAAAATGAACGAAGCAATCCAATATTTTTAACGCACAATTTATTGGTGTTGGAATAATATTAATTTAGTATGTTTTTTGGTGAATTGAAATATTGTTAATGGGAATCTAAATCATTAATGAGTTAATGAATAGCGTGGCAACTACTGTGGATTTTATATATTAAAGTATTACGAATGTCTTTCACAAAAGATTGAAAAGCATCAAGGGAGATGTGTTTTCAGCGTACTTTCTTGACTAATGCGACTTTCTCTACATTGCAAGCAGTCCACCATAATCTATTTTCTTAATAATTTTTAATGCTACGTCGTTTGACAAATTTTGTAGATTTACCTTATTTGACAAATTTCCAGAAACTTGTGCGAAACAAGATGCTCTGTCTATCTATCTAATCTTCTCCGGACAACCTCCAAGCCTGTGCGTCCCCTTCAATTTTATATCCAAGTCCTGTGCGCCCCCTTGATTTATATAATATATATAATAAGCTTTACATTAAAACTCTAAATTGCTGGTATACAAATAAATATCTGGCAATTTAAATGCAACATGCAATGCAATTTTTTGTTACTACAATATTTATTTTGTACATGCATGGTACAAATTTCCAGAAATTTATGCGAAAGAAGATGCTTCTCTGTCGAACCTTCTCCGGACAACTTCCAAGTCTGCGAGTCTACATAAAAAATCTATTAAAAAATTTTGGCGACCCACCTTGTTAATTGAGACAATAATTCAGTCTCCCATGTAGTGTAAAAACTTGTGACATTTCAAATTTGGACAACTTACCTTATTTGACACTTGGCAGGTTATGATGAATTGACACTTGGTAGGTTATAAAGCGATGACACTTGGTAGTTATAATTCAATAGTATGACGGACGCCGATCCCTGCTGAATGATCCCGAGAGTCGACGAACGAAACATACACTAGTTTCTTTTGGCTGAAGGTGTGCGTGTAACACATATACGTATTATGTTGGCGAAAATTTGGCTTGGAGAAGGATAAGGAAAAGAAAATCTTACCGTTTCTGACAGATCCACGAGACGATATTATGATATCTCTGTTATGCGTGGACAGATTTTATTGAAATTTGGTCTTATTCGAAAGCTTATATGCGGTTTACATAAGAAAAATGCCTTTAAATTTAGAAAATATTGCAGGCGTGATGAGATATTAATGAAATAAGTTTCAGGTTAGGTTGGATTAGCCCGGCGACGAGTAAATGATAGCGGTAGCGACAGTCGACATATACAGGGTGTCTTTTCTGTACTTGGCGTCGAGACGCTACAGCGTCCCTAGATTACGCAATCAACTTACTTTCGTGAATTATATTTTTTTAATAATTTTTAAAAAATTTTACATAAAAATAAGTATCATTACATATATATTTATATTGATTTAGATAAGACTATTAGAGATAAGCCCACAATAAAAAGTGTAGATACTTTGCATTGTCACGTCCCGGGTTGAGGTCTTTTAGGGGAATGACATTGTTGGGATTGGGGTAGATTGAGAGGAGGTTTTGGCACGAAAGTAAATTTCGCGGCACAAAACAGGGTAAGAGGTTTGGTACGAAAGTTGATTTCGCGGCACAAAAGCGGTTGGGAAGTTTGGCACGAAAGCTGATTTCGCGGCACAAAGCGATTGGGAAGTTTGGCACGAAAGTTGATTTCGCGGCACAAAGCGTCCGGGGAAGGTTTGAAATGATTGTTGTGTACTTGAGTGACATCCGTTAGGACACTAATAGTTTTGTTTGGATTTACCGTTGCATAAATCCAAGGAACCGCTCGCAATATTCCGCGAAATATGTTTAGACGTATGGTCTCAGAAAAGTCATGCGAAAGAAAGCATTGTAAACATTACAAGAACTCTCGCATTCGCGAAACGAGATCAGCTGTTGCACTGGCTTGTTATGGGTTGGAATCTTTACAATCGAAGGATCGACGCAATAATTCGAAGCGTGGTTTGAAATAAGAACGTTTGTTTATTTTCAAAGTACCGGTTGTGGCATGTACCGTTATGCAAACGCGGTTAAAGTTTTATAATAATTTGTAGGACAATTAGCATTTGTATGTATATAGACAGTTATATAAGTACATTTATGTATGAATATGATACACATGAATATTAGCAATAAGCAAGCAATACAAAAATAAGCCAATACGCTTTAGCAATAAGCAAATAATACAAAATAAGTCCAATAAGCTTTAGCAATATAAAACAATATGAATGAATAAGTATATACACTGAAATATACGCAATAAGCGTTAGTAATATAAATGAGGATGATGTGCAATGTTTATAATAGGTAATAATAATGACTTACAATGAATGCCGTAGAAAGGCGATCCTTCTTAGAGGAGTTGCACTGATTTTAGGATAATGAATAAGCACAGTAATAATTGTAAACAACGCGTAATGGTAATCTGGTAGATCGTAATCACACTATTCGCAAAATGGTAATGAGCTCCGGCCTCTGTGGACCTTATATTTATAACCTCGGTTGGAATGTCAGGTATGCGGGGTATGCGCGGTATGCAATACGACTTATGTACAAAATATGCGTCGCAATAATTGGCACGTGTTGATGACTAAGATGCAAAATATGCGACGCAATAGCACTTCCGGGGTTTTTATATGGGGCTTTTGAAAGGGAATACTCAACCCGACGGATTTGGAGTATTTTGATGGGTAAAGGGGTAAGAGTGGATTCAAATTGATGGTCGTAGAGAGGGGGTGAGACGTGGTCTCGAATTAGTGAGTTTTTGTGGCGAGGGATTTGTTTGGATTTAAAGAGAGGGAGGAAATCGTGTCTCGTAGGCCGAAGAGGGGAAGGGGGTTTCTTAATTGATCATTTCGAGATAGGGACCGCTAAGGTACAGCGTCAAAACGATCAGTTGGGTGAGGAAAAGGGATAAGACTCGAGTTTGAGGGTTTTTGATGGAGTTGTGGATTGATTTACGAGGAAGTGGTGAAATAATACCGCGCGAAAAATAGCGGGACGTCACAGCATCATAAGGTAGTAGTAGTACCTCAAAATCCGCTAGAAGTTAATAGTGCATTGGATATAAATGAATCTCTTATTGAAGTGGAAGTCTTACCAGTTTCTAATGACATAAATCTTGAGTTACTAACGGAGCAAGATTTAATTATAGCTCCAGAAGCATCTAAACCTATTGACAACTTGATTTTGGAAAAAATGTAATAACTGAAAGTCTTAAAACAATTGTGATTCTTCACAAGCTCTGAATCAAGTGAACAATGTACAAGCTTCCGATGAAAATATGAATTTCTGCACACCGATTACAGTTTGTTCAGTCGTTGAAAAACCAAATATCACGCACGAACAAGAACAAAATAAAGAAAATAATAATCTAACTTCCAACCAAGGTACATATTTTTGTACGTAATGAAACTTATTAAATTTTAATAAGCTTTTCAATTGTTAAATATTTTATTTTTATTTTTAGAAAATATTGCGAAAAATTTGAATCAATTTTTAACATTGCCTGAGCAGTACCTACCAAAAATAAGAAGGAGAAACTAAAATCAACAGATAAACAAAAAATGCCGGCTGTAGGAACGTCGGATGAATGGTATAAAATTCATTTATCAAAAAAAAATGACAGGAAGCTCAAAGAAGAGAAGTTAGCAGAGAAAAAGAAATTACAAGAGGAAAATAAATTACTTGCAGATAAGAAAAAAGAATTAGATTTACAAATTAAAGAAATACAAAAAAAAAATCAAACAAAAGAAAGCATGAAAATATTCTTTTAACTTGTACTTAGCTGACATTCATATTTTTGTTGCTACTTTTAATCGTTGAAATTAAATTTATAAATTTTATATTAAGCGTTGTTGCAGCCGAAATCCAGCGCTCAGCTGGTATGCGGATTTAAATGTGCGTGCGAGAGCCTGTCAACACGGTGACGCACCGTTCGTCAAGACGGTTAAGCCGCGTATTGACCTGTGCATTCGCCCCGAATGTGCATCGGGCGCGCACCAATTGGCGAACCGTTCGGCGCGCATTCGGTTCGCCTCGGTTCGCCAATTGGTGCGCGCCCGATGCACATTCGGGGCGAATGCACAGGTGAATACGCACCTTTACGCGCGTCACCCGTTTTTGCACGGCTTGAGCGTCCGTCTTCCCGGAATCCGACCGTTAGTAGCTCGAACACCTTCACAATAGCAACACGCTCTCGCACGCACGATCAGCCAAATCTTTTGTCGCCCACCGACCCACAGGTTTTTGAACCTTCTCGAAAACGGCCCTTCGAGCCATCGCGCCCAGCGCCTTGTACATAGTTTGTACATATCTCTGTTTCGTGTTCATTGCGTGTTTTGTGAGTCGTGTTTGTTTGTGCTATATTTTTGCGGAGTGCTCGTGTTTGTTGTAACGTCGCCCACCTTGGCCAATAAACGTGCCGTCAACGAAAAGTGGAGTGCATCCCTTCCCTGGCCATTCCCAGTGGCGATCCACATCACCTTCACAAGGCAATAGTATAAACAAGCGTTGATCTTCTTAAAAGGTAAAAACGAAATAATTTAAAACTTAATTATAGTTTTTTAAGACCGCTATAAACATTAATTTGTTTTAAGATGCCTACAGCTTGTGATCAATCATAATTTAAAACAAATGCCATGATGTTAAAGACCTAAATATGTATTAACTTAAGAAACAAATAAATATTTATTTATTTTCTAATATTTTTTATTTGATTTTCTCATTTTTATATAAATAAATAAATAACATTTAATTATTTCGACAGGATTTAAATTTTTGTTACTGTTCCACTACTGGGACAATCGTTGCGGAACAGAAGATCACGCGACCTGCAAGCCGTTCCGGTATAGGTGCATTCGAACCCTTCTGCATTCTTGATTATAATTTATTTTGCCCCAAAATCAAATTTTTTTTTCATTTTGTTCGTAAAACTATGGGCTACCACGTAGAATTCATAATTTATAAATAAACACTGCATTGAATTTTTAATTCATGAAAGAATAAAAATCGGTCTCCAAAACGTTCCGCTACTGGTACTTTTACCTTATATCCTCACCTACCACGCATTAGCTTACGCGATACAGCAGATACAGTCCCTTCTTTCAATGGTGGAAATATACCGCTACACCATTTTATTAAAAGTTGTCGACATGCACGACGCATGGTAAATCCAAACGCGGAATACGGACTAGTTCAGATCATAAAGAATAAGCTTTTCGGGCAAGCCTCAAAAGTAGTTTTAAGCGGAGAGTATGTAACGAGTTACGCCGGTGGGACGACGATCTTACCCCCCACCACTCGTCCGCAATACCGAGAACTGGCGCGAGAGGGTTTCGCACCGAGAGACTCTCTTGCTGCCGAAAATGTGCGGACAAGGGCATACAGGTCGGGGGCATAGGCCTATTTGACAGAGACCGCCTCGAGCGTTAGTACGAATAGTACGCCTCTCCCAGAGACCTCCTGTGCGATTCCACGTTCGTGTGCCGACACCAGTTCTTGTGAAAGACCAAGCCCTCGTGTAGCCACCCGCTCTTGTGCGTCGACAGACTGAGTCTCTGTGCATTTTTCGACTCCACACCTCCACGGTTCCCAGAAGGACAGCGTGAGCCATCCTCTGGACGCAGACCGATATCCGCCATCGATCTCCCGAACAGAGTTATCTCCGTTCTCGAGAGCGTCCTTAAAGCCGCCGAATCACCCGCGGGTTGTGCCCACTGGGTGACCGGATCCCCGACTCTCCGACCAGGGTCCAGTGGCAGGGTTGGCCCGCCAGGACACCGAAGGGTCAAACCATTTAACCTCTCCACTGTCGCCGAAACGTTACCGACGATCGAGACCCGCGCCGAGATACGCGCCGCGATACACACCGCCGACCAACGCACCGAAGTACGCGACGCGATCCACACCGAACCACGCGCCGCGATACACACCGAGACTCGCGATAGACTAAGTCTTAGATTAAGCCGCTCACACACTGTGTGCCAGCATAGACCTGGCCGGGATACCCTGTACAATAGCATAAATAAATTGTCGTACTCTACCTCACCTCTGTGTAACGTCCCACGCGGACTCGAACCCGGTATTACGGACAGTCGGTAAAACAGCGATACATTACGATACGCGTAGAATCACTGTACAATTATAATTAAGCGAATATATAAAAGACAAATATTACGAAACACATTAGGAATAGTTGATTATAAGTGTTGTTAAGAATATAAGATAAAATATAAGATAATAAGCGAGAAAACCACTGCGCGTGCGCCAATCCGCCAAAATCATGGTATAAAAGGAGGTTCACGTAGCACAGTGGTTCAGTCAAGACTCTGCTTGCGAATGCACAAGCATAGAGGTAGCTAAGGTCTGACCAGTAAGATTAAGCTCGCTCCGGAGACGGTAGCGGCTGGTCTTCAGTGGATAGATACAGGTGCTCCTTTATTGATTGTGTATTCAAAGGTTATAGAACCTCGCTTTTACAAAAGGCATCGAGCTCGCTCCGGTAGCGGCTGTGCACTGCAACATATGTACATACCTTGTTTACATAATTCGACATATACATATATATAAAATACAAAAAACCCAAAATATTATAATCATAGCTGTAATTAGTTAATTTGTTGTCATAAAGAATAAGTATCATTGAATAAATAGCCATTGTTGAAGTTTAAGTTTGGATTTCACCCCTTTACTCTCTAACAACGAACCCCCACCTATCCTATACTCGAGAGGACGCCGCTCTCCTCTCGAGAACCAGTAACGCTCAGTTGTCTCCGGCAATCGGACGTTACAGTAACGTCTTGGGCCCGGTCCCAATAAATGTGGGATGGAAGAATTTTTCAGGTATCAAATTTTCCTTTTGCATACGCATTCAGTACGAACGTGTTCATCAGTGTGTGCAGTCGTTACAAATTTTCAGCGTTTTTCACCATTCTGCAGTTTTTTTTTTTGTATTTAATAAGGTAAGTTGTATTTTTTCTGTCGTGTTCTACTTCCTATCAATATTTTTATTAAATTTCTATATTAAATATGTAAGGAGTATGCTCCTTAAGCTGATTTAAATCTTCCCGTTCAATACAGTGAGTCGGTAAGTTAAGGGTCCGCAGTAGCGGCAGAGAAATAAAGGCAAGCATGCGGGAGACGTACACGTGTGAGGCTTGCTAATTAGTAAATCAAGAGACACGGTAGTGTCTCGCGCCAAGTATATACAGGGTGTTCCAAAAATGCTGCGGGTCCTTAAAGGGGGTGATTCGGGGGGTGATTGCAAACAACTTTTTCCTTTGTGAAAATGCCCTCCGAGGTTTCGTTATCGAGATATTTGTGGCGGTCTCGCCATCGCGCCACCAGAGCGCGCCGCCTGTGCCCCAGCGACGGGCGCCTCCTCAACGGCGCCACAAGCAGCACTTGCAACCGCGCGACGTCTTCGGCACGGAAGCGCGCTCGGCTTTTGTTATTAATCGCGCAAGGAACTTTTGTACGCACGAGAGCCAAGAGGCTCGTTCTTGTTCATCACGCACCGCGACCTAAGCAGGTCTGTCCTGCGAGTGCGGGAAATAAATATACACACGTTAGTTTTCCCTGAAACGTTTTTATTGTTTTACATTCGGAATTATCCCCTCCGCCAATACGCGGAGCTCGATCTATACCGATCCGAATATTGGTGACCCCGACGTGATCGTCGCGAAAACGTGATCGTCGCAGAAACGTGATCGTGAACATAAGCGCTAAGAGCGTATCGCAAACAAGTGCCGAGAGTGCTCAACGCGACCGGCGAAAAACTTTAATATAAAACTTAATAAACCACGAAAATAAGTGCGTCGCAGCATAATGCCGCGTTCGCGTTCTCCCTCTGGGACCCTCGCGAATGAGGGAGACGGCAGTACGGAACTCTTGCTGCGGTCCCCGACGGTCGAGGAAGCACCGGTGTTAACGCCGCAATCCAGCGGCCACGCGCAAACGCCTCAGCATAGCGGCCACGCCGTCGCCGCGGCCGTTCCTCGCGTCGAGGCGATCCAGCAATGCCGCATTCCTCCCTTTTGGAAAGCCAGCCCTGAGCTATGGTTCTTCCAGGTAGAGTCGATATTCCAGACGCATCAGGTTCGTTCTGACGATGGGAAGTATCACCTCGTCGTCGGCGCGCTCGACGCCGAGGCTCTGCAGGACGTCGCGGATATCCTGAAGAATCCGCCCCCCAGGGACAAATACAAATACATCAAAGCGCACATAATGAGCCGCATGGCGGAAACCGCTGACCGCCGGCTGCAGCGGGTTCTAAATGAACTCGAGCTGGGGGACAAGAAGCCCTCGCAGCTGCTGCGACAGATGCGCTCCTTGGCAGGCGACAGTGCATCGGAGGATGTGCTGAGGATCAAGTGGCTTGACCTTCTGCCACCATCTACACAGCGCCTCTTGAAAATCTTCAGGGCCACCAGGCTTGACGAGCTGGCAAAGGCTGCGGACGAGCTAATGGAGGGGCCTTCAACCCCAGGCCCGGCAGTCATGGCTACCACTACTGGCGCACGACGGATGTCTCCAGCGCGTCACGCACCAGACGCCCAACGGGTGGATGCTTCTGCCTTCGGCGACGACCTGTCAGACATCAGGCGATCGTTAGGAGAGCTCATCTCCATCAACCGAGAGCTCCTTTCTCACAATTGAGAGCTCATTTCACTTACCAGAGGGTTGTACGATAGACCTGCCAGAAGGGACTCACGGTACCAATCTCGTGGTCACTCACGCCCGCGTACGCCTTCTCCAGCGCAGGGAAGCGTATGCTTTTTCCATAAAAGGTATGGGGCAGATGCTTATCGTTGCACGCCACCGTGCAGTTTTGGCACCACCGGTGCGGCGGCGGCGGCTAGCCTCCCAAAAAACTAGGCCCTCCGTCGATAGCCAGGGCGGACGTCGACGCCAACAACAATAATGTACCGCCCTTTCGAGAGTGTCGACTCCACCTGTTTGACAGAAATTCCAACCTAAAATATCTGGTTGACTCAGGTTCTACGCTGTCTCTGGTACCTAGACGTTTCTGTGCTGGTAGACTCTCACCTACAGATTTTGATCTGAGCGCAGCCAACGGGTCCATCATCAAGACCTATGGTCAGAAGGTGCTCTCTCTCAACCTCGCACTCCGCCGAGAGTTCCGTTGGGCCTTCACCATAGCTGATGTGCGACATGCCATCATAGGCGCGGATTTCCTTTCCCACTATGGTCTCCTGATTGACTTGAAGGGACGGTGCCTTGCGGACCCCCTGACGAGAATCGCTACGCAGGGACTCCTGCACCCAGCTGACGTACACACTGTTTCAATGGCGTCCCGGGCGATCCACACTGACGCCCCTGCTGGCGCCAAGTATGCTGAGCTGCTCCGTGACTACGAGGACCTCTCGCAGCCCAAGATGGTGATAATCCCTGACACTGTCGCCCCAGTGGCGCACCATATTGTCACCACCGGACCACCGGCGTTCGCACGCCCACGACGCCTCACCGGCAACAAGTTAGCAGCAGCGAAGCTGCACATTGAGCTTCTGCTGCACCACGGCATCATCAGAACATCCAGCAGCTCATGGTCGAGTCCACTGCATCTCGTAAAGAAGAAACAGAAAAATAAACTGAAGACCGTAGAGGTCCAGAGAAACCAGCCCAAGGCCGCGGAGTAGGATGGAGCGAAACAGGTGAAAAAAATGTTTAATACATATTCTCGTATTCCTGTATTACTATTTTTTGACCCGTGTCTGGAAGTATGTAACTGTAAAATTTCAGCCGTCTGCGTTATTATTTTCAGGTGGCGCAGGTGACTTAAAGTTTTCGTAAAAATTGGGAAAACAGGGTTATAAATAAGTAATCACAAAATTTCTAAAAATAATTTTTAATTACTGTTACAACTAACATTAGATATTACAGTGGAGGCTCACTGGAGGGGGCCAGTTTCCCCTCGATCGCTGTTCGCGGGACAAGTTCGGACCGGACAATGTATCTGATCTCGACCTTGAGTCAGTAGAACGAATAATGAACAATTGCTAGAGCGAGAGAGGACACTAAGGAAAGCGCAGAATACTTGATTTGTAAAAAATGTATAAAGTCTCTATAAGTTTTTTTAATTTACCATGCGCCACCTGAGGATGGTGTAATAACTTATTCATTTTTGGTACGAATAATGCTTTAGTATAGGGTCAAAAATTAAACATACAGTGTTGGCGAAATTGTCAAAAAAAAATTTTCACTCCACCCTACCGCGGAGGTCAAGAAAAGGCGAGTCGGTCTCAAGAAAGTTAAAGAGGAGAATAGCACAGAAGAAGAGGAGGATTGGCGTGTAACTGGCGATTACCGTGATGTCAATTTCATCACTAAGCCGGATCGCTATCCGATTCCTTGTCCGGAGGATCTCCTACAGAGCCTCCATTCAGCCGAGGTTTTCTCCACAATCGACCTGGAACGAGCGTACCATCAAATCCCGATGGCGCCCGAGGACATCGAGAAGACCGCTCTGACAACGCCCTTCGGGCTCTTCGAGTTCCTGGGCATGCCGCCCGGTCTTAAAAATAGCGGCCAGACCTTGCAGCGCCACATGGATAACATCCTCAGGGGCTTGGATTTCGTCAGGTGCTACATCGACGACCTCATAGTCGTCTCCAATTCCCACGAGGAGCACGTAAAGCACCTCGCAGTGGTGTTCGGCATTCTACGGCAGCATAACCTGACAATCAATTATGGGAAGTGTCACTTCGGCAAGGACGAGGTCACGTATCTGGGGTACGTCGTTAACAGATACGGCTATCTACCTCCAGTGGACAAGGTGGAGGCCATTTCGTCATACCCGAGGCCTGTCACCGTCTCTGATCTGCGTCGATTTATCGGCATGCTAAATTATTATCGCCGCTGCATACCGCACGCCGCGGAAATACAGGCACCGCTGTGTGCCTACCTGAAGGACGCCAAGAAGAAGGACAACCGGAACATCCCCTGGACTCCCACGGCCGAGGAGTGCTTCCAGGCCTGCAGGGACAGCATCGTAGCAGCTGCTCGGAACGCTTTCATTTCTCCGTCAGCCCAGCTGGCCCTCACCACCGACGCCTCCGACGTCGCCATCGGCGCGGCTCTCGAGCAGAAGGTGGATGGCATCTGGACGCCGCTCGGTTTCTTCTCAAGGAAGCTGACCGATCCTGAAACGCGCTACAGCACGTATGACCGTGAGTTGCTGGCCATCTATTCATCAATTAAATATTTTAAACACATAGTCGAAGGCCGACCTTTCATCGTCCGGACGGACCACCGTCCATTGGTGTACGCTTTCGCCCAGTTCACTACAGAGATCGTCCATGTTAAGGGCGAGGACAATCTCGTCGCGGACGCGCTGTCCCGCGTGAGCGCTGTGCACATGCCCACCGCCTTGGACGCGGCTACCATTCAGGCAGCCCAGGAACAGGACGCCGAACTGGAGACTGCACGCACGGATACGTCCCTTGCCCTCCAGGCACTGTCCATCGGCGAGGATACCATCTGGTGCGACGTCACGGATGGCGTCGTAAGGCCATATCTTCCACGGAGCCTTCGCAGACGGGCTTTCGATGTGATCCACGGTCTGGCCCACCTCAGCGGCCGAGTCACTTCCCGAAGGCTTAGGGAAAAATTCGTTTTCCTTGTCAGCGGGCGCAAATCCATCGTCATAACAAGGTCATCCCGAATAACATTGAGGTCCCGGACACACGCTTCAATCACATCCACATGGATATAATAACGATGCCATTGATTGGAGACCTTCGTTATTGCCTCACGGTCATTGATCGTTTCTCGAGATGGCCGATTGCTGTCCCCCTCAAGGACATCCGGGCGAGTACCGTGGCCACGGCTTTCTACGAGCACTGGATCTGCTTGCACGGCACGCCGCTAACCATCACTACGGACCAAGGGACTCAGTTCGAGTCTGCCCTTTTCACTGCCCTGGCGCGGATGGTCGGGGCCCGTAGGATTCGCACGACGCCATATCACACCCAAGCAAACGGGATGGTCGAGAGATGGCATCGCACCCTTAAAGCTGCCCTGATGTGCAACCCACTTGTGCCTTGGCCACAGCTACTGCCGACCGTCCTTCTTGGATTGCGCACGGCGTACAAGGAGGACCTCAGAGCCTCCCCCGCGGAAATGCTGTATGGTACAGCCCTCCGCGTTCCAGGGAAGTTCTTCGTCACGAGGGATGTTCCGGCGAGCCCACACGGTTTCACTGAGAAGCTCCGCCATCACATGCAAAGTGTGCGGCCGGTGCCCACGAGCCACCATTCCAAGACGAAAGCTTTTATTTTTCAGAGCCTCTCGACGTGTTCCCATGTTTTCCGACGCGACGACACGGTCCGGCGTCCCCTCGAGCCACCTTACGCTGGCCCTTATGAGGTGGTCAAGCGGGTGAACGATCGAGTTTTCATCATCAGGGTGGGCGCTGAGGAGAAATCCATCTCGGTGGACTGCCTAAAACCAGCCCATATCGCTCAGGAGGGCGTCGAACTTCAGCTGCCACATCAGCACTTGCTGCCGCCATTGCCACATCAGCAGTCGCCGCCATTGCCAGCGCAGAGAGCTCTGCAACCAATACAACCAGAACCTCTTCAGCTACCCGAGCGTACTACAGGTACCACAAAGAGGGTCAGCTTTTCGTTCCCTTCTCCTCCCTCGAAGGTCTCTGGGGGGGGGGGGGGGGGAGTAGATGTGGCGGTCTCGCCATCGCGCCACCAGAGCGCGCCGCCTGTGCCCCAGCGACGGGCGCCTCCTCAACGGCGCCGCAAGCAGCACTTGCAACCGCGCGACGTCTTCGGCACGGAAGCGCGCTCGGCTTTTGTTATTAATCGCGCAAGGAACTTTTGTACGCACGAGAGCCAAGAGGCTCGTTCTTGTTCATCACGCACCGCGACCTAAGCAGGTCTGTCCTGCGAGTGCGGGAAATAAATATACACACGTTAGTTTTCCCTGAAACGTTTTTATTGTTTTACATTCGGAATTATCCCCTCCGCCAATACGCGGAGCTCGATCTATACCGATCCGAATATATTAATAAAAAGCACCGACCAATCAGAGCGCGAGCCTTCCGCTGGAGCTCCCGCGCTAGCGTGGCCGCGCGCCGGGCCGCGCTGCTACTACGAACAAGCAAGGCGGCATGCGTCGAAGGAAATTGCGTAGAAGGGCAAATGAAAAAGACGTAACAAAAAAATCGAACCTTTTGCCATGGTTTGTTTGCCATTTAAAGTGAATAATGAATAAAGGATAAATGGATGAAAATCACGTGTAACGTAAAAAGACGAATACACATTTTTTTAGAAAATTCGAAAATAATAATTATTTGGAGTGAGGGGATAAAGAGCACGAAAATTTCCTTTTTTAATAACGTACAAACGAAAAGGTAATGCAGCAGGGAACGCACGAAAAGTGATAGTAGTTCGTTATTGTGATAAAAATCCGTAGTTCAATAACGGCCAACACTGTTGTTGATAATGAATAAGTTCGTTTAAAAACTCCGAAGAAAAATTTACGTACGGAAATTTGGAGAAGTATCTCCGGAAATAAGCCGTAGCCTGCGTTAAATTTAAAAAATAATAGTCGCCAATAATGTAACTAAAACTCACCCTTTCGGAAATTCACCTGCAGCTTAAAAACCTGTCACTAGGTCACTGAACCGATCCTGGTCATCGACAGACACAGCTGATGTCAGGTACACGACACCATCCAAAGTTAAGGGTCGCAAGTCAAGTGCGACCGGGTTAATGTACCGAATATTCACTTCACTGCACGCCTACTAACACTGATCACTTAAATTATTTTCCATGTAACGTGTTGTTCCTACGTTATAAAAATTGGTGGAAATTAATTTTTACTTGGCGTTCGGAGCCGTGGGTATTTGCCGCGCAAATTCTCACGCTGCAGCACTTGCGTCCTCGTTGTTGTCGGGGGGGGGGGGGGGGGGGGTTTACACCCAGAACATCACGTAATACTCTTGAGCAGAGAACATTTCTGCGACGTGATTGCTGACTGCTGACTGACAAGATTTTTCCAAGCGACTTCTTCTACCCACAAATAGTTTCTCTCGTTCCATTATGAGTTGACCCCCACCAGGTCAAGAGTCTTCAGGTAAAAAGAAGCCAGCACATTTTCGAAACACATGTGCTTCGCAGATGTGCAACGTTTTTACAAAAGTCCGCGTTCCGTCCTTTTACTGCCAATGTACCCATTGCTTCGAGGTAGGCAGTAGAGACCACGTGTTTCGGTTCGAAAGGGTCCGAAGAGAAGAGAAACAGAAAGTCTTCGAGTTGCTATAAAGAAAAAAATCCTGTTTCCCGTTTCCCTTTTCCGATATCCTGAGTTCACGTCTGCTACGAGGCGGAACCAACTAAGCCATAAATTACCCAAAACTGTAGGAAACCGTTGTCTACCGTCAACTAGCGGGACAATACCGTCATAAACCGCGATCCTAGCGAAATGCTCTGGCCGAATGTTTGGGAACTAGCAATTAAAAAGTATTATTCAACATCAATACGGCTCGCGAAGACACACAGGAAGAAAGAGGACATGTAGTTCGCTGACTACGCGTAGTCCCGCCTGGTTCGTCCTATCTTCAAATTAAAGACGGATCCCTTATCTCTGGAGTATTAACACGCGCTCGAATTTCAAAACAAAAGCATGCGTCGACGTATTCCGTGCGAGAGAAGGTGGGCTTGAAGTTCGATTGGTCCTGAACCAATCATTTGGGCCTACTTATCTCTCGTGTCTAAACACGCGTTCGAATTTCAAAACAAAAGCATGCGTCCACGAATTCCGTGCGAGAGAAGGTGGGCCTTGGGGAGGAGATATCGCTGTGAAGAGGGCCTCTTCAGGACAGTGGCCGTTTGGGAGGGATGCAGGGCAGATTGGTTAAATTAGGGCCAATCGGACTTCATGCCCACCTACTCTCGCACGGAATACGTCGACGCGTGCTTTTGTTTTGAAATTAGAGCGCGTGTTAATACTCGAGAGATAAGGGATCCGTCTTTAATTTGAAGATAGGACGAACCAGGCGGGACTACGCGCAGTCAGCGAACTACATGCCCTCTTTCTTCCTGTGTCTCTTCGCGAGCCGTATTGACGTTGAATAATACTTTTTAATTGCTAGTTCCCAAACATTCGGCCAGACCATTTCGCTAGGATCGCGGTTTATGACCGTATTGTCCCGCGACTCGGCGGTAGAGAACGGTTTCCTACAGTTTTGGGTAATTTATGACTTAGCTAGTTCCGCCTCGTAGCAGACGTGACTCAGGGTACCGGCAAAGGGAAACAGGAAAGGTATGCATTTTCTTGTTTATAGCAACTCGAAGACTTTCTGTTTCTCTTCCCTTCGGACTCTTTCGAACCGAAGCACGTGGTGTCTGCTTTCTATCTCGAAGCAATGGGTACATTGGCAGTAAAAGAACGGAGCGCGGGCTTTTGTGAAAGTGTACGAATGGTTCGTTCGTTGCACTTCAGCAAAGCACGTGTGTTTCGAAAATGTGATGACTTCTTTTTACCTAAAACCTCTTGTCCTGGTGGAGGTTAACTCATAATGGAACGAGAGAAGCTACTTGGGGGTAGAGGAAGTTACTTGGAAAAAATCCTGTCAGTCAGCTAGCAATCACGTCGCAGAAATGTTCACGGCCCAAGAATATTACGCGATGTTCTGGGTGTACGCTCGGAACAACGGGGATGCAAGTGCTGCTGCGCGAGAATTTGTGCTAGAATCTCCGCGCTGAAGCATGCATCGACAATGGCGGTGGTCACGTGGAGCAGTTCTTGAATTGACAACAATCGGCCCCGAAGGGGGCCACCATTTTTTAGAACGTAGGAGCAACACGTTCCATGAAAAATAAATTAAGTGATCAGTGTTAGTAGCCGTGCAGTGAAGTGAATATTCGGTGCATTAACCTGGACGCACCTGACATTGCGACCCTTAACTTTGGGTAGTGTCGTATACCTGGGACTAGCTGTGCACTGAGCTCGTCCATCGATGACCAGGATCGGTTCAGTGACACAGGTTTTCAAGCTGCCGGTGAATTTCCAACACGGGTGAGTTTTAGTTACATTATTGGCGACTATTATTTTTTAAATTTAACGCAGGCTACGGCTTATTTCCGGAGATAATTCTCCAAATTTCCGTACGTAAATTTTTCATCGGAGTTTTTAAACTAACTTATTCATTATCAACAACAGTGTTGGCCGTTATTAAATTACGCATTTTTATCACAATAACGAACTACGATCACTTTTCGTTAATTTCCTGTTACATTACCTTTTCGTGGCTACGTTATTAACACAAGGACATTTACGTATTCCTTATCATTATCCTTTATTCATTATTCACTTTAAAAGACGAACAAACCATGACAACATGTTCGATTTTATTTGTTACATCTTTTTCACTTCCCATTCTACGCAATTTTCTTCGATGCATGCCGAGTTGCTTGTTCGCAGTCGCAGCGCGGCAACTCGGCCGTCAGACTCGCGCTCTGATTGGTCGGTGCTTTTTATTAATATCTCGTTAACGAAACCTCGGAGGGCATTTTCGCAAAGGAAAAAGTTGTTTGTAATCATCCCCCGAATCACCCCCTTTAAGGACCCGCAGCATTTTTGGAACACCCTGTATAGGTATATGCGCAGCACGAGACACTCTGTGGCTATATTACGCCGAGACCCGTTACCAAGAACCCTGAGATTATCGAATCTCAATAACGGCTGATCCGATTAGATTTTGAATGGTCTTAATGGATAGCTTGGGTTTGATTTACTAAAGAAAAGTGTCTTCGTTTTGTTCCTACGTGCCTTATGAGCTGAGATATATCAATGCAAAGTTGGAATTTGCCGAATTTTATGTTAAGAGATTTTTCTCCATCGTCAAGTGTAGGCAAGAGGGGCACATGAAAGGGAGAGGAAATGTCTCCAATATGCACGTTGTTCATTCGATGAAGGTTTCGGCACTTTCGGCCAATCGCGTAACAAACACGATTTGTTGTCTCCTGTCAGCCAGACAGAGAGCACATCTGTCAAGGTAAACGTAACCTAGCTAGTGTCAAACCATCATAACCTGCCCAGTATCAAATAAGGTAAGTAGTCAACATTTTTCACATGTCACGGGTTTTTACACCATATAGGACACTGAATTATTGTCTCAATTAACAAGGTAAGTCGCCAAAATTTTTTAATTCATTTTTTATGTAGAGCTTCTAGAAACGAAGGGGACGCACAGACCTGAAAGTTGCCCGGAGAATCTTCTTTCGCACAAGTTTCTAGAAATTTATACCAGGCATGTACAAAATAATAATATATTCTAACAAATTGCATTTAAATTGCCAGATATTTTTATACCAGTAAGCCATTTTTAATTTAGAGTTTCTACAGGGTGATTCTGGAGCTCCGCCCGACAATGGATGCGTCCTGGTACCCCGTGGCGAGGTCAAGCCCCTGCAGTGCCCCACCGAATTTTAGGGCTTTCGACCCTCGAAGGGGTTGGAGTGCCTATTAACCCTCCGTATCCGGGGCCTGGATCAATTTTGACCCACCGCTTGAGAGCGCTAACGCACACAGCGACGGAGCTGCGTGGGTCAGCCGCGGCCAAGCGAACTTTTAGCTGTCGGGGGTGTCATAAAAACATAAACCGGGCCTTTCCGGTGACTGTTTGGGGCAACAATGGGAAGTTCGTGACGAATGCGCTGCCGAGTGGCATTCGCGACTGCATAGTTGACGACGACGCTTCGCTGCTATCTTGTGTTCTTGCCCGTGTCTATTATTTTTGGTGGTTTTGTTGTTTTTATTGTTATCATTGTTGTTATCGTTGTTATCGTTGTTATCGTTGTTATCGTTGTTATCATTGTTGTTCGTGTTATCGTTCTTTTGTTTGTTTGACTTTGTATTCTTACAATGTCTGCATTACAAACCGACGGGCAATCTGCACTTTTTGCGGAAGACCACGAAGACGTGCACGACTGTGAACAGTCATCGGATGGTGGAAGTACTTCGAATAGCGACGCTGAGCCAGAGAAGCAAGATTCGGAATCCGAATCCGATGAAGATCATCCAGGAAACCAAATGGTAGCTGGACGCCACTGGAGCTATATTGCGCCCGACAACAGTGCAGTCGAATACCTCCAGCGCAAGGGTTCACTAACGGACAAAAGTGAGCATGTCGAAACAGTGGATGAATGTTTTCATTTATTTATAAATGAAGAAATCATCCACACCGTCATTTTGCATACCAATATCAAGGCAAATAAGAGTATGCCGCCGAATAAAAAGTGGAAACCAGTGGACCGTACCGAAATGGATGCATTTTTTGGGCTTCTGCTACTAATTGGACGGTTCAGAGAATCACGCGAACGCAAGCAGGACCTATGGAGAACTAGCGATGCATTTTCTCGGCAATTTTATGCGGCAATAATGTCGCGTGATCGCTTCATAGATATTCTAAGGTATGTTATTATTATTATTGTTATTATATTTATTTATTATCCTTGCCTTTCGGTTTTGGATGGCTTTCGCTTACATCTTCATTTACATCCACACTTACATTTACATTTATGTTTTACTCAGGTATATTCGTTTCGACGATTCCGCCACACGAAAGGAAAGAAAAGCAACGGACAAACTGGCACCTCTGAGAGATGTTACAAATATATTTACTACGAATTGTAAGGAATCTTACAATGCAACAGACGTTGGATGCGTTGTTGAGCAGTTGGTGACGTTTCGCGGCCGCTGCTCATTCAAAGTTTACATGCCAAACGAACCTGGAAAATATGGGATTAAAATATGGAGCCTTTGTGATTCCCAAACATACTATTGCTGCAGCATGGACGTCTATTTGGGGAAACTAGGAAACGCACCAGAGAAACAACAAGGGCAACGTGTCGTAAGACAAATGACGGATTTCTGGAGAAATTCTGGTCGATGCGTGACGACCGATAATTTCTTCACGGACATTAGTTTAGCCGAGTATTTATTACAAAATAACCTCTTTTTAGTCGGAACGATGCGCAAAAATAGGCGGGATTTACCCAAAATACTAACAGATATACAAAATCGATGTGTATATTCATCTGAATTTTCCAAAATATAACCTTAGTATCGTACGTGCCAAAACTGCGAAAGTGTGTTGTGCTACTGTCCACTTTGCACCGCGAGCATATTATATCAGCAGCTGCACAAAAATTTAAACCGGAAATAATAAATTATTATAATTCCACGAAAAGTGGAGTCGATGTCTTAGACAAATTAGTGAGGGAGTATTCTTGTAGGCGCTGCACCCGCCGTTGGCCCCTATCGTTATTTATGCATTATATAGATATTGCCGCATATAATGCGTTTGTTGTCTGGCATGTAAAAAATCCGACATGGGAGATGAGACATTCATCTACGATGAGGAGAAAATTATATTTAGAGGCATTAGCCAAAAAATTGACTGCTAAAAATATTGACAGACGGGCTACGCAATTTGAAAATCAGGAAGGAGGTCTAAATGTAAATATTGTGAGGGCGATAGAAGCAACGGGGAGAAAAATTGTTAAAAAAACGAGAGTAGGAGGTCATAAGCGTGCCAGATGCTGCTACTGCGTAGGAAATAATAATAAATACCCTTCAAAATGCGAATCGTGCAACAAACATGTGTGTAAGAACCACTCCACAGAAACCCGTAGTATGTTATGCAATACATGTAACGATAATAATGTAAATATTGAATAAATGTAATTTTTTTATAATTCACAAGATTATTTCTTTCATATATGTACAACAAATTTCCAAACGTACCTAATCTGAAACCGACTGATTCGAGCTAGAGCGATCGTCACTGTGTGTACAATATCGGTGAGGGTCTCGAGCTCGGCGACCATCCTACTTTACGACAGTATCGGTGAGGGTCTCGAGCGACCGTGAATTAGTATTAGTGAACTATCGGTGAGGGGTCTGAAAAGACCCAGCCCCAGGACTCGAAGTCCAGTACTCGGAGGGTTAAGAAGTGAGAAATCTTCAACTTCCGCATTTCTCATCAGATCTTTGCAAAAACGACGCCAATTAATTCCTTATGTTTCGCCGATGAAATTGACACCAAGAACGACGTAATTCGGAAAATAATGAAGGAAATTCCATGAAAAATTAATTTCCATAACCTCAAGCTAACTTCGTTAATAATAGTCCGATTTCCAAGAAATTTGGTATGATTTTCATCGGAAAAACATATGGAATCCATCGGCATCACTTCCATATCGATACGAGAAAGAATAAAGAATTTTTTTTCTGAAACAGGTATGAAATCCTCGCCCACACAGCACCATAACATTGCAGCAACGTCTCTGCAATGATGCGGTGCAAGATGGCAATATTGCAACATAACATTGCAGAGACGTTGCAGGTTCAGTCCTATGTCCGCCTTAGCAATATTGCAGGAGTGTTTTTTGCAAGGTTTGGGGAACATTACAAGTATGTAGTCCTGCAACGAAACGGCAAAATAGTCGCAATGATCCTGCAACTCCATTGTACCGCATCATTGCAGAGACGTTGCAGGTTCACTCCTATGTCCGCCTTAACAATATTGCAGGAGTGTATTTCCGCCGCAACGTTTCGGGCAGTGAGGGACGCGACGACGTGAATGTGTGCAGAATCGTAGTAGTATAATGCCCGTGTGTCTTTTTCTCATAGAAAATTCTTTTACCCCAGGGGGATTCGAACCGAGGACCTGTAGCATCGTAGACGAACACTTTACCGCCGCAGCTACAACCGCTGATTGATAAGATTGCTTACGTATTCGAACTTATACTCCTACCGTGCAATAATTTAAACTCAAATTATTCAAAAACGAAGGCTCATTTGACAAACCCCATTCGGGTTTTGTAACACTATAGGTGCGTACTACAAATTTCTACCGGTGTCGTTTTAGGTTAGGTTGGAAAACAGTCTTTAGACTGAACCTTTACATTTGTTTTCTCTTCTCTCTTTTCTCTTGCTAGATTGTATATACGTATTTGTGCAATAAAGACGTTTAATAATAATAATAATTTCAGACATTAAAAAATATAGTACCTACTTTATCTAAAAAAATTAAATTGATCTTCGAATCTCCTCTATAAGTTCATGTACCTACATACAACTCCCGCGATAACACTTTTTTCATATCTTCAACGGCCAACGAGATATTCTAGCGCAGCGCCGTTCAGGAGTTGCCGCGTAGGGCAACTGGTCAGACAGCCCGGGGCAAACACTTGCTGGCGGCGCGCAAGCCACGCTTCCCCGGGCAATACCGTACAGATGCCTAGGATGAACAAGGACCGTCGCCTCCCTACGCATCTACGAGCCTGTACTCCCGCCACAACCATTCCTCCCCACTCCGCTCTAATGATAGCTGACGTCACTGCCCCGAGCTTTGCTCGCAGCGTTTGCCCCGGGCAAATGCGGCTGCCCATGCCCTGAAAACGGTAGCCTGACCGGCGCTGTTCTAGCGTATTCAGTTAAATGAAACACGCCGTAGAATCCACTCGACGTCATGTACATATTTCGAAAAATTTTGACAAAGTTATAGTTGTTTCAGAATATTGTTGTAATGTTTCCACAAGTTTTCACTACAGTATTGCACGACGATGTGCGCGCAATATTGCAGAAATATTGTAGGACTACTGTCACTGGAACATTGCACGTCGATGTGCGCGCAATATTGCAGAAATATTGTAGGACCGTTGCCACTGGAACATTGCACGTCGATGTGCGCGCAATATTGCAGAAATATTGTAGGACCGTTGCCACTGGAACATTGCACGACGATGTGGGCGCAATATTGCAGCAATATTGTACCATCGTTGCCAACGGAACATTGCACGGCAACAAAATTGCAATATTGCTGCAATATTGTAGGATCATTGCCACTCCAATAATGCACGACAATATTGCAGGAACGTTCCTACAATATTGCAATGCAACCTGCAACAACGTAATATTGCAGCAACGTCCCAGCAATACTGCTGCAACGAGGTGTGCTGTATGGGCGGTTGACCCCGGCAAATCGTGGTCCACCCCGCGCAGTTGATGGTGAAAACGTGAAATATTCATTTCAGCGTATTAAAACATTCTTTATTCTTTATCGTATCGAAATGGAAGTTACACCATTAGATTCCTTATGTTCTTCAGATGAAAATCATACCAAATGTCATGTTAATCGGACTACTTTTACATTAGGAATACAAATTGCTTGTGTAAAAGTAGTCCGATTTACATGATATTTGGTCTGATTTTCATCACATTGGCACGAATCAGGTAACGGATCATGTGAACAGTGTACAGGAAATTATATTATGTTTAAGAATGAATTAATATTGACGAAAGATATAGTTATTAATCGTTTACTATTATTTTCATTGCAAGGTGATAAAATAGCAAATTTAATACAGGGTGTCCCAAAAATGTCGCGTTTCCTTGACAGGGGTAACTCAGGGGGTGATTTGAAACAACTTTTTCCTTAGCGAAAATATTGTCCGAAGCTTCGTTAAGGAGATATTATCCAAAAACCCCGACCAATCAGAGCTCCCGCGGTAGCGTTGGCTACGCGGTAGGCGACCGCGCTTGTACTACGAACGTACGAACAAGCAAGTCGGCATGCATCGAAGGAAACCGCGTTACAGTTTTTTTTTTTAAAGCAGAATCTTAAATAAGAATAATTTGAAGTGAGAGGACAAGAAGTACGCAAATTTCGTTTTTAAATAAGGCATAAACGAAAAGGTAATGTAACAGAAAATGTACAAGTGATCGTAATTCGTTATTGAGGTAAAAATCCGTAGTTTAACAACGGCCAACACAACTAAATTTAAAAAATAATATTAGGTGTATGAATAAATTCTTTCCGACTGGAATTTCTATCGCGGTGGTATTCAGATGCTGCCAGAAAAATGGCAAAAGTAATTAACAATAATGGAAATTATTTCGATGATCGAGTTGTTTTCATATTTTTTAAATCGAACTGTTATTGTACCCTAAAATCGGAAAGAATTTATTTTCACACCTAATAATCACCAATAAATTAAATAAAACTCACCCTTTCGGACATTCCTTTCCTTGCTTTCCTTCCCTTTTCGGAAACCTGTGTCAGTAGGCCACTGTACCGATCCTGGTCATCGGCGTCCAGTGCTCAGCTGATCGCAGGGTCAATGTACCGAATATTCACTTCACTGCACGGCTACTAACACTGATCACTGAATTTATTTTTCACGGAACGTGTTGTTCCTACGTTATAAAAATTGGTGGCCGCGAAAGGGGCCGATTACTGTTAATTACTGGGACGAGGTTACTACTATTACCCGGCGAAAAGAAAACTCGTGGCAGACTGTCTCGGGCTATGCAGTCCGCTGCTGTGCAGCGATCAGATACGGATCCGACCGACGATCGTCAAAACAAAAGCGTAGGCTACGCTTGGTCAAATCGCTCTATCCCACTCGATCTCGTGTTTCGTTCGATCTCTTCGTCGCGCGGTGCGACAATGTATGTGGCAACTTCAGCCAATAACCAAAATACGTGTGCCCCGTCTTTAAAAGTGTGCCCAAATAGGTGACTCGACCAATCGTCACAGAGGCGGACTGCACAGCCCGAGACAGTCTGCCACGAGTTTTCTTTTCGCCGGGTAATAGTAGTAATCTCGTCCCAGTAATTACCAGTAATCGGCCCCTTTCGCAGCCACCAATTTTTATAACGTAGGAACAACACGTTCCGTGAAAAGTAATTCAGTGATCAGTGTTAGTAACCGTGCAGTGAAGTGAATATTCGGTACATTAACCCGGACGCAGTGTGATCAGCTGAGCACTGGGCGCTACCCAACCATAAATCTTTTCGTCCACCGATAACCAGGATCGGTACAGTGACCCAGTGACACAGGTTTCCGGAAAGGGAAGGAAAGCAAGGAAAGGAATGTCCGAAAGGATGAGTTTTCTTTAATTTATTGGTGATTATTAGGTGTGAAAATAAATTCTTTCCGATTTTAGGGTACAATAACAGTTCGATTTAAAAAATATGAAAACAATTCAATCATCGCAATAATTTCCATTATTGTTCATTACCTTTTGCCATTTTTCTGGCAGCTTCTGAATACCACCGCGATAGAAATTCCAGTCGGAAAGAATTTATTCATACACCTAATATTATTTTTTAAATTTAGTTGTGTTGGCCGTTCTTAAACTACGGATTTTTACCTCAATAACGAATTACGATCACTTGTCGTACATTTTCTGTTACGTTAGCTTTTCGTTTATGCCTTATTTAAAAACGAAATTTACGTACTTCTTGTCCTCTCACTTCAAATTATTCTTATTTAAGATTCTGCTTTAAAAAAAAAATGTGTAACGCGGTTTCCTTCGATGCATGCCGACTTGCTTGTTCGTACGTTCGTAGCACAAGCGCGGTCGCCTACCTCGTAGCCAACGCTACCGCGGGAACTCAGGCGGAAGGCGCGCGCTCTGATTGGTCGGGGTTTTTGGTTAATATCTCCTTAACGAAGCTTCGGACAATATTTTCGCTAAGGAAAAAGTTGTATCAAATCACCCCCTGAGTCACCCCTTTCAAGGAAACGCGACATTTTTGGGACACCCTGTATTGCTCCATCGGCGGGTTCCACCGCTGACCCGCGGGACAATACGGTTATAAACCGCGACCGTGTCGAGACTCTGAGCGATCCATCTGGTTAGTTTTGGTAAGCAGATGTCTAATTTTCACCCACTACGTTGCGAAGAGGGGGAGGGGGTTCCTCCTACACCGTCGAACTCACAGAGAGAAGGTCCCTCCTCTCCAAGGAAAATTTGTCCAATCAGCAAGGTTCTTTGCTTGTTTTGGTCATCGTTCGGACGACGGAATGCCTACTCCTTTTATGATTTGTATTGCTTGTGAAAAAGTACACCGATTTGCACGACATTTTGGATAATTTTAATTGGGAGTACGCCAGGAATCGATTGGTGTTACTTTCATATCGATACGATAAAGAATAAAGAATTTCTTAATACGCTGTAATGAATATTTCACCCTCCACTGTGGGTCACCGACCTCGATTCGCTGCGGTCGGCCAAAGAATCATACCTGTTTCAGAAAAACTGTATTCTTTATTCTTTATCGTATCATTATGGAAGTGATACAGATGGATTCTTTGCGTTTTTTAAATGAAAATTATACCAAATTTCATGTAAATAGGTTACTTTGGGTATCGAACTGCTTCAAACTCATGAGAAAAGACTGGTATCACGCCAATCACTAATAAATAATACGCCTCGCGGAGACAAGACACAGGAAGAAAAGAGGTAGTCAGCTGACCGCGCGTGGTTCCGCCTGCGCCGCCCTGCCTCCAGATTAAAGACAGATCCGTTATCGCTCGAGTATAAACACGCGTTGGAATATCAACAAAAAAAAACTAGCTCCACGTATGCGCTGCGAGAAGGTAAGCCGTAGGAGGGAGATTATTTTATGACCAATCGTACCTGCAAGGATGCAGACGCAAAGTTTCCACCATTTCTTAGTAATATCTCCTCCCTATGGCGAACCTTTTCTTGCACCTAATCGTCGCGTGTCCTTCTGTTTTTATATTCTGGCGCGTGTATATACTGGAGCGATAAGGGATCCGTCTGTAATTTTGAAGGGAGGACGGCGCAGGCGGGACCCCGCGCGAACTTCCTGTTGCAGAGTCCCTCCGCGAAGGGTATGTATTGGGCCTCGTCGCGAGTAATCGCGTGTAATTTTTTACTACATAAACGCGTGGGTGAGATAGTAAAGATTAAGAGTTTGTTTTACATCAGATGTTTATGAAAATATTCTAGCAGCGGCTTACTGATGAACGCGGCGGATTGATTGCAAGGTATTCAGTGGAACTAGGTGTATTTCTATATACTTATAATAAAACTGAATTTAGTTCATCAATGTCTGAAAACAAGATATTCTAATTACCCCGCCCCTACGCCTACATATTCATCTTTTTTAAGCATGACTCTTAAGACTCGGTATATTTAAGTTTATATCTTGCGCTTGGCGAACACTTGGTAATTCTAATTGCCATACTCCTGGGACTCTTCGCAATGCCGTCACTGATGGGCTTTAGAATCCCAGGACAATGGTCAAATAAGGAAATACCTCGCGGAACTTGCGCATCTGGCCGCCAAACGTAAACTAAAGACATATTTACAACCCTTGATTTTTTTTACCCGACCGCCGTTTGGGAAAAAGGACGAAACCGTTTTGCATATCCGCCTGGGCTCAAATCAGCCCCTTTTGTCACACCCTAACCAATTATATTTTGCCATAACCACCTCCACTCGGAACTTGACCTATGGAGGGAGGAATCAGTGCTTACGTTTTAAGTGAAAACGCGGAGCAGGGGCAGAATCGACCAAAAAGTCGAAGTGTGAATACCGCGTATACAGAGTTCGGCACCGTTACTGAGTTTCTGCGTGATGTCTGCAGACGACATAAAGTGGAGTACAAAAGCGGTGACAGAGCTCCTTGCTCTCTATAGAACTATGCCAGCGGTGTGGAAAATAAAAACGCCCGAATACCAGAATCGGAATTTACGGAGAGAGTGCTACGAGAAATTAATTGGGTATTGTAAGACAATATTTCCGGAAGCTGACAAGGAGTTTGTCAATAAAAAACTTCAACGCCTCCGCGGGTCATTCCGGAAGGAATACAATAAAGTATTGGCATCCAGACGGTCTGGCAACGGGGCTGACGACGTTTACGTGCCAACACTTTGGTACTATAAGTTATTACTATTCACCAAAGATCAAGACACCCCAAGTGCCAGCATCTCAAACATGGAAGAGGAGTCATCTCTATTGAACGAGGCGGAAGCGATGGGAGACGAACTGGAAGAAATTCAACCCGAGGTTGAGGATCCAATTGTCAATGACATGGACGACACTGAGACGCAGCCTCACAATGAAGTAAGTTTATTTGTGACCTATTATTCATTTATTTTATTACTACACTCCTAAAAAAAAATAAGCGACGAATTTTCTGTGTAAAATCAGTATTCATTGGTGGTTGTAGGTACGTTTCTTTTGCCTGAGTTATTCAAATTTGAAAGAAAAAACGTCCCTTTCGCTTTAATTGCACCTACAAAGCCAGGAAATCATTGTAGGACATGTCCTTTCTAAAATATGTTTAAAAATTGCACTATAGTCAAAATGATAAAATTAAGATTTATTTTCTTTATTATGGTTGTCGCTATGGCTGGAACCAGGGACTAGTTTCTATCCTGTAAAAAATTAATTCTACACAACGAAACAAGCTAAATGTCTAGCAGAAATCGAACATTTTTTTAAAATGCTGTCACTGCAAACTTTTGTTCTTAGGGAGCCTCTGTGGCTCCAACTTATACGTGGAAATATTATTTCAATGTAGTACTGAAGGTAAACAAGAAACGGAATATAATTTTACAATGGACACAGGCAAAAAAAAAGGAAACACATGGTTGTCTTTTTATGAAATTATAGTTTATTATGGTAACTGAGTATGTAGGTATTACAATTGCACAGAGATGTGCAGAATTACAATTGAATTACTTCATGAATTTTTGGAAAAGGATTAGAAAATAATTCAATTAAATCTTATTCAAACAATAATATTAACGCATGCGCGTTATAATGCATCAAAAAGTAATGGTCACTGGTTTTGGGCGTGAATGTGCACCTCTGGTCCAGTGGAGATTTGTTAAAAATAAATTGGTACAAAATTGTTTATAACATTGAAAATGATGTTTCAACGATTCGATTGCATAGAGTTACACGTATAAACATGGGCCTACCCACTACTCTGCCGCTTTGGTAGTATGTACCCGAATGGTGGGGTCTGGCACAGTGGCCCAAACTAGGTCAATGCACCTTGCGCTACCTTCTGTCCCTTTAATCGTCGGATTGTGTTTGTTTACGTTTAGGGGTACGCACTGTGTCAGACCCCACCATTTGGGTAGATTCTGGCAAAGCGACAGAGTAGTGATAGGTCCATTCCTATACGTGCAAGTCTATGCAATCGAATCGTTGAAACATCATGTTCAATGTTATAAACAATTTTGTAGCAATTT
Organism: Andrena praecox; assembly: GCA_963932275.1. Classification (NCBI taxonomy): domain Eukaryota; kingdom Metazoa; phylum Arthropoda; class Insecta; order Hymenoptera; family Andrenidae; genus Andrena; species Andrena praecox. Next base: position 12,261,559 of record OZ010731.1, on the reverse strand, counting down.
CTTTTTAACAAATCTTCACTGGTCCAGAGATGCACATTCACGCCCAAAACCAGTGACCATTACTTTTTAAACACTCTATACAGCAGGGATGCACAGGCCGGGGCCCTCCGGTGATTTGCTGGCGGCCAGCTCACTATGTGTTATTTTAATTTTAACAAGTCATAATATATGATACATATAAATAAAACAAATAATATATGATAAATAACATTCATATTTTTTGGCGGCCGTCTCATAAGTCACAGTGAACCTATGTGGCCCTTGGTCTTACTAAGTCTGTGCATCCCTAGTGTACAACGTACACAAATGATTATTATTAACATATATATTAATACTATTTAATACATTAAATCCGCTTGTACAACAAATGAGAGAAAGGTAAATAAAAGAAAGGGCATATCGCTAACCGAAGTTTGTTACACGAGTACATATTATAGTCATATAGACATGAAAGATAAATATAAACATTTATCGGAATTCCTCAGATGATTACAGTAATTAGCAATTCAATTAATTGAAAACTTTGAATTATGTCTCTCTCTCTCTCTCTGCTTCATTCGTTTGCCAGCAATCACTCAGAAAGAGAGGTGTTTTGGATATCCGCCTCCAATTACATTCGTTTTTGAATATATTTTAGAGGAGCAAAAAAACAAAGAATTTGTGCTTTTCTTGTATTGGTGCGTAAACATACTTATTTGGTGAAAGAACCCTTCGAAGTTCATAAGAAGGGGTACAAAAGTAACATCATCCATACGGCAACTTATGACGCAAATGAAATATATATCAGGTTTTATTCAACACAATCTTATAATATTGTTTAAACTAACAGTAGGATCTATTGTACCTCTTCTAATGAACTATGAGTGGTGGTTTCACCCTCTAAATATGCAAACGAGCCGATATAAGAAAAACACGTACATATTTTTTTTTTTTGGCTCCTCTAAAACACATCCAAAAGCCAAAACAATCGGAGGCGTAGAACCTAGAAACGTCTCCATGTTAAGATCGAGTTTCCTAGCCGCAACCGCCGATCGCGGCTAGGAAACTAGACCTTCAGACACACGGTAAAAATAATACATTGTATGGCACAGTCTATTAAGGCTGCCGTCTCATTTTTGTTATGGTCCGAATCGATCGAAGCGTCCCCAGTAAACAGACGGACCCTAATGAAACTAAAGCGGCCGGTAAAAAGAACTTCTACAGAGGTGACATCTTCAGGTACTCTGTGTAAACGAATCTTTGACGCATAGTTGCCGCATCTCCTGTTCTCTCTGTCTCTGCCGCGCTGTTGCCACAGAGATCTCTCTTTCTATCGGGAAGTCTTTGCAAGCTTGAAGGATCACGGCACGAGAGCCGCGTCTAGCGTCAGAGCCTCGCCGAACGTAAAAGAGGATAGCAATAATGAAAGATAGAGAGGTTGGGTAGTGAAGTTAGGAAAGATATCGATGAAACAATACTAATTTGCGTATCAATATGTTTCATTTATACGTAGAGAGATGTAATATTTTGTATAATCAATGTGTGATTTCAAAGCATACAATTTGAATAAGGTACATCATCGAAGTGTAACACACCGATCGTAATGAAGTTTATGAATGCTATACCTACCTAATTCTTCGAAAAACATGACACTTTCTTTTTTATCTAGCTATACATCAAATTATCTTTTTTATCAACAAGAATTGTCTGTTGTTTAAATACAAAATTAATAACGTAATCATTATTCAACTTCGATCCTCTGTTTGTTTGTTTGTTTGTATGTTTGTATGGTTCAAATCTGGCAACTCAAATCTAACCCACTTCCAACTATCCAATTGTCTTGAAACTTTTCAGGCGTGCATAGATTGAATGACAATACAATATTTAAAAAAAAATTAACCCCGAGGGGGTGAGAAAATAACCCAATCATCAATAAATATAACCCATAACCACAAATCCTAACGACATGAAATCAGCCACTCGCGTTCTTTACGAAAACGACAAAAAGCAGCTGCGTTCGGGACACTATAGTGGCATCGCGATTACCGAAAATACACAATTTATCGAGAAATAATCCGTCACCTATGTACGAATAGTAAAACTAAAACTTTGCAGGCGTTCGTAGTATACATATCACCATCGCAATTGCAGTACAAGAAAATAATTATTTTTTAGTGACTTTAACACTATAGCGTTTAAGCAAACTGTTAAATTGTATACAGCAATAAAAGATATTTCTAAAAAAGTTTGAGGTGTGAAATGTAAATCCACAAACACTGAAAACTAGAAAATAAAAAAATATATAAAAAAAATTTATTAAAAATGCACTAAAAACTAAAAAAATAATTATTTTCTTGTACTACAATCTTGATGGTGTTAATATCACTTTAAATAATTCACTTTAAATAAAATCGTGGGGCACCATGTGCAACCAGAAGTTGAAGTATTAAAGTGATTCATATCGTGTTATGAAATAGGGTGCCCTATGATTCTATTTAAAGTGAATTATGTAATATTAACACCATAAAATTTTTTTTTATATATATTTTCTAAATAACACACATGGCACTAATCAGTATGAAATATTTTTTTAATTTTTTTTATTATTTAATAATTGATAAAAATATTGTGCCCGCCCCCCACGCTTCCTCCCCGTCTGCCGCCGTGGTCTCCCCGGCCTCTCCTATTCTCCCCGCTACGCCCGCGCTGGTATCGCAGCCGCCGGATTTCTCTCTTCATCTGAAACAGTACAATAAAAATTAAATTTTCTACTTCCATTTTCTACTACGCTCGAGACGAGATTCACTACAGCATAATTAATTGTTGTTTTATAAGCGTACAAAATTTTACCGCAGATTTATAAAGTGTCAAACATTACCTGAAATATGGTACTCCATTTGCCCTGGCATTAATGTCCCATACACCATTTGCGCAGTAATTTTATAAAAAGTCCGCCTGTAAGAAATGATCGCAGACATTTCGGTAAGTTGGGTATAAAAGTAAAAGTTTGTTTCAATATTTTGTCGAACATAATGCGTACCTGCGACGCCCTTATGAATCAGCATGGCATCTTTTGACCAAACCTGTAAGCGTTGGACCGGCGGGGTCAGCTGATGCACACATGCGCCCCGGGCAGGCGGGCTCTTGTTTAGGCGATAGCGGCGTGACAAGAGATTCGGGCGCCAGGGCCTCAGAGGTGGCCGCATGGTGTGCAGTGATGCCAGAATCGTGGGAGGTGGGACAAATGCTTACCTGGGACGCGGTGCTCGGGACGCGGTTTGATAGCACATTTTGTGATTACACAAATGATAACTATGTTATAGTGGCTTACATATGAGGCAGTGAGAGCAACAACAGACTAACCCACATTCTTTTCGAAATTGAGTTAGTAGTAATAATGTATTCCAATAGGCTCTACTAATCATATATAATGGGGAATAAATTTTTTTTTTATTGTGGGTTGGTCCATTGTCGCTCTCACTGCATCATATGTTTCCCACCTTCCAGTGCATTTCTGCCGGCGAAATTATTATTTTTCAACAAAAAGAGATAAGTTTATAGGAATATTTATATTTTTTCCTGTACAATTATAATCGTATTTATAATTTCAATTGTGTGTTTATTTCTGTCCTACGGTCCGCTGCAGTGGTTTTCGGTAACGCGTATTGCATTATTAACAAAAAATGCTTTGCAGATTAATAATTTTCAAGTTTTTTATTCTACTGAGAAGTTAGGAAACCAAATTAAAGTATAATTGATTGAAATTAGAGAATAATTAAAAAAAAAGTAAGATTGTTGTACTGGGATTTGAACTGCCGATCTCCTGATTGCGACTCATACCCTCGGGTTTCGGCAATGTGGTTTGTTGGAGGACAGAACCTTACAGGCGATGCACACGGACAAAAGTAGGGATATGCTTGTGTGTAGTGCGATGGGGCAAAGTAGGGGACGACAGTAGGTCATGGGCCCAGGGATCAGCTGACTCCAGCTCTCGCTGACACGTACAGGAGCGGTGGTAATGTGTGCGTGAATTGACGAACACGCGAAGCGAATGTGACGTCACATGCTTTTACGTCACTACAACGTTGACTCACTGCTAGCGTAGCTTCGGCCGACTCTAGCTCGCGTAGCTGGAGTCAATTCACGCACACATTACCACCGCTCCTGTACGTGTCAGCGAGAGCTGGAGTCAGCCGATCCCTACTCCCACGTCCCACGATTCTGGCATCACTGATGGTGTGTCGCCGTGAAGCTACGGCTACGGATGAATGTGTATGTGCGTGAGTGAGGGTGCATGGTGTTATAAGAGCGTGAATGCGGAGAGGACAGAGGTTGTCGTATTGGAACCAGTGACAGAGTCACTGCTGAATAAAGCCGATCATACCAATTCAGTTTGTTTGACTATTTTCCCGCTGGCCCTCCTACAAAGTTGACTCGGCACCCTTACGTATGCAAATAATTTGTAACGTAGATCCGCATCTGTATCTTTTCTTCCACCTTGCGTCTGTCTTCTGTCTGTCTGCTCCTGTGAACTTAGAAATGTGTCTGAAAAAATTAAAGGGTGAATTAAATTTATTATTTCTCTCGTCACTTTTTTGCGAAAGTTACGGCGGCGTCGGTCAACTCGCGCGATCGTATGATCCGCGAGGAAAAGTGCCATTGCTGGCACTTGTGACCACTGACACAGTCAGTGGCCCTGCACTTTACAGTGCGGTGCGACGCCGGATTGATCAAATTTATTATTTCTCTCGTCACTTTCTTGCGAAAGTTACGGCGGCGTCGATCCACTCGCACGATCGTATGATCCGCGAGGAAAAGTGCCATTGCTGGCACTTGTGACCACTGACACAGTCAGTGGCCCTGCACTTTACAGTGCGGTGCGACGCCGGATTGATCAAATTTATTATTTCTCTCGTCACTTTCTTGCGAAAGTTACGGCGGCGTCGATCCACTCGCGCGATCGTATGATCCGCGAGGAAAAGTGCCATTGCTGGCACTTGTGACCACTGACACAGTCAGTGGCCCTGCACTTTACAGTGCGGTGCGACGCCGGACCGATGCAATAGTTTTACTATTTTCGGAGGAAGACCTTTTTCGCTTTTTCAAGCTTTACGGTTTTTCTGTCGCTCTTTCAGCTAATATAAATTGAGGCTCCCGAATAGGCATGCATCTATTGTGCCGACTATCTATTAATTCGGGTAGCATGCATTCTAAATAAAATTGAACTAGTTTTGGCTCCATTTCTCTTTTCCAAAACGCATCATCTCTCTCTACTTTTATAGATTTCAGACCCTTCGGGGTCCAAATGCAAAATATACAGTACTTTCGGTCAGTAATATGTAACTGGCCTTGTACTTGATAAAAATAGTGATGCGTTTTGTTCATTGAAATACCTGTTTTACGTGTGAACATGCGTCGGACAGCGGGAATTTTTTCCATAGCTTCTTCCGGCGTAAAGTTCTCCGCTGATTTGGGGCATTTGATTTCCACAATACCCTCTTGACCGATGGTTCCATCCGGTGAAGCTCCTAAGAAGGGGATGCTGCTGTCGATGAAAATTCCACATTCTGCAATATCTGTGTATTGCTTCTTCAATTCTTCGCGAGCAATTTTCTCGCATTCTTTCCCGTATTCCACCGCGGGTGCACTAATTATCCTCGGATACAGAAATGACTTCACTGCATTTGCGCAAAGCGTGTCAGGTCGGCGACGGCACACTTGTCCAAAATTGGATGCTGTCAACAATTTGGACCTGTACTGCAACCATCTGCGGTTCTTTGCTTGTCCAATGGTTTCGTCTTCAATAGCTTGTCTTTGTTCTTGCCACGCACTGAGCATTTGCATATGCTTTTCCCGCTCCAGTTCATACATTCCGGATGGCATGTCTGGCTTCTGTGCATTTTCTCCATAATCACAATCTTTCTGCGAGGGCAATTGCTTGCGTAGATATCGCGCAGCCTTCGTTTCCTTCTGCTTTGCAGCTCTCTTTTCCTTTTCTTTCTTCTTCTTTTCTTCCATTTGGCGCACAACCTCGGGCGTTTCCTTCTTCATTGCCGCATTCAATCGCGAGTGCACTTGGTTACTGTTGTACTCCACGACAGCAGCAGCACATCTTCCTGTATACGACCCTCTTTCGGCGAAATTTAATCTTTTTCCGCCAATGTTCTTGGCAATTATTGCATTCAAACTTTCCACAGCGTTATTATTGGTGTTATAGAGTAAGCTCTCCGCATGAGCTAACAGTGGACGAAGTATTTCTTTTACGTCCTGGTACACTCCAATATTCATCAATTCTGCAACGATGTTTCTTTCATTCTCTTTATTCTTTCCATTGCAGAAATATTCCAGTTGTGCGCACTCTTTGTGTTCACCAAACACGTGGCTCGGAATATTCTGTATGTCGCCATACAAATTCTTTGTTTTCTCTTCGATTGATACATTCTGATTGTATCTAAACTTTGCGGCTTTTACGATGTCCGTGCGCATCCGGCGAATACTACTTTCCACAACTTGCCTCAATGGTCCAGGTGTAGTCTTCTTCACAATGGCTTTCATTTTTGTGCAGAAGTTTCGCAACAAATGATTCGTGCATTCAATTTTTTTTACGCGAATCTGTCTCTTATATGGGTCAGCATCAATAATCTTCTTATACACGCTGCTGTCCCCATCAGCGATGAGAGTAGAATAAACGAGCCCACGTTTTTCTACGCTTGTGTTGAATCCTTCTACTATAGCATCGCTTTCCATAGCAGTCGATGCTCGAGATGTGTTCCAGTTTTTGAAACATGTGTGCTTTCGGGGTTCTTTCTCGTTTTTCGCAGCAATCCGACAAATTCTGCAAACTTTATTTCGAACGCCGTAAAATAAAACTTTTTTCGTGTGATAGCCAACTATCACGCCGACTCCAGACGCAGAATCGTAACATCCACTGCGGTAGGATCTCTTCATCCAGCTTCCGTCGGCCACAACGGGGATGTGAGGAGTCCCTGATCCGGGAAGAAGGTCGCCTCTTTCAATGGCCAAACGGTTTTCTTCTTCAGCCGCTGCTAACATCTCTTCTTCTGCAGCGGCAATTGCAGACTGGATGAATTCATCTTGATTCTTCACGAAGTCTTTCTTCGACATGCAACGTATGTTCACTCCTGCAAAAGTATGTTCCAACTGGGCATAACTGCCTCCACATAAAATTGTTGCATTAACGGCGCCCTGATTGCTATCCACTTCTCCGGCTTCGTCCGATTGATTGCGGATTTCATCTTTGTAATGACATAAAGTGCACATTACGCTGAAGATGCTCTTAAAGCCACACCGTGTCACACCAGTTACTCGTAGGTGTTCAATGCCACAGTCTTCCCTATGTTTTGCATGATTACCTATTTTCTGTAATTGAGCAAGCACATTTTTGAAATTCATTATATCGTTGCTATTTAGGAGACGCGATTGTACTTGCGACTCGCTCTTCGCAACTTTTTCTACAACGAAGTTTTCTTCTTCGTTACTTTCTATATCCGTGTCTTTTGGTATTTCTGTTATCAGTTCATCCACCGCCTCTTCAGTTTCTCCCGAACTGGCCGTATCAGTGTCTTCATCGGATGGCGAGTGCATTATCTCTTGGGACGTATGATTTCGTCCATCGGATGTTGATGGTTCTTCTACCATACGTTCCTCGGCCACTTCATTTGAATGTTGTCCTACGGCAGTGTCGTCTGCCGTTTTGCCCCTTTCCTGTTTCGTCTGAAGGGTGAAGGTCCTTCTCTTTTCGCGATGTACCTTCCGTTTCGAAACTCTCCTTGCGGACGGACATAATTTTCGCGGACGAAACGGAGATTTAATATGCATATCTTCTTGCACATCCTGCATATTCCGATTTAGGGTGTCACTCATCTTGCACTAAACCAACAAACACAACACAAACACAAACACAAACACAATACAACAGAACTAAAAATCCTTCTGCCCGTTATAAAAAAACGTAAACGCGAACTGTGAACGTGAAACGTGAATCAGAAGATTCGTCTGTGATGCTGAAACAAATGACGCTTGACGCCTAACATGGTGCGAGAGAGAAAGACGTCGTGCGAACTGGTGCGAGAGAGTGAAGTATAGATTCTCATGCTCGCACGATGTCTTTTTCTCTCTCGCGTGATGTTGGCGACAGTTTCGAGGCAGTCAACCTTAGGCAATGGAGGGGGACACACCTACAGGAGCGGTGGTTATGTGTGCGGGACTGACGCAGGCACAGTTCATGCACACATTACCACCGCTCCTGTACGTGTCAGCGAGAGCTGGAGTCAGCCAATCCCTGCGTTCCCCCTCCCTGCGATGAGAGTCTCGTGCTACGGAGGGAATTTCCCGTGAACACTGCTCGCCATTGCCTGCCAGTTAGTCCATTGCGAAAGAAAGAGTCCATTGAAGAAATGGTGAATCCGGAAAATGTAAGTATTATATTGTATACTATCATACAGAGTGACTCTCTGGCTAGCGTATTCAAAGGCAATGCCGCCAATAAGCCGCACCTCGCTGAGTTTCGTGGATTTCGACGCTCGCGACGAGATTATTCACTACGGCATATTCTTTATTCTTCATCGAATCGATATGGCAGTGATACCAATGAATTCCTGGCGTTCTCCCGATTAAAATCATGTCATCTAAATAGGACTATTTTTAACGAAATTAGCTTGGGGCCATTTTCATCCGGACGACAGAATCGGTAGACGCAATTTTCGCAAAGATCTGATGAGAAATGCGGAACGTGAAATTTGTCACTTCCACGAAACTCAGCGAGGCGCGGTTTATTCGCGGCATTATCTTTATATTCTAAGAGCTGGCTACATAGGGGTCAACGTGACTCAATGCAGTCACAGTTGTTATTTAAAAATGTTGGATTAGTGTTGCCGAATACGAAATCGGCGGTCTGCCGCGTCAGTCCGGGGAACTAACGCGGGGGTGGACGGTCAAACATGTAAAATTTCTAACGCAATAACGTCATTCTTGCAGTTCTGAAATTTCATATACTTATTATTTATGCATTGAACGATATCAGAGGTCCCTATTTCACGTGTATTTAGACACACGTGAAAAGCCACGACCTCTATGGAAAGCGCGACACGTGGCTTGCGCGCTAGTGCAAGGGAGAAGTATACATCTGTTTCTCCCTTGCACTATAGTGGGACTGCCGCCGGCCGCATATTGGAACGGCAGCCGTATGGCAGCCTGTATGGCCGTTCCAATATGCGGCCGGCGAGTTCGCACATTGGAACGACGAGTCCGCATAATGGAACGACCCTACAGGCTGCCGTACGGCTGCCGTTCCAATATGCAGCCGGCGGCAGTCCCACTATAGTGCAAGGGAGAAACAGATGTATACTTCTCCCTTGCACTAGCGCGCAAGCCACGTGTCGCGCTTTCCATAGAGGTCGTGGCTTTTCACGTGTGTCTAAATACACGTGAAATAGGGACCTCTGATATCGTTCAATGCATAAATAATAAGTATATGAAATTTCAGAACTGCAAGAATGACGTTATTGCGTTAGAAATTTTACATGTTTGACCGTCCACCCCCGCGTTAGTTCCCCGGACTGACGCGGCAGACCGCCGATTTCGTATTCGGCAACACTAATCCAACATTTTTAAATAACAACTGTGACTGCATTGAGTCACGTTGACCCCTATGTAGCCAGCTCTCGGTTTATTAGGACTCTAGCGAGAGAATCACGTTGTACAATCCTTACTATTTGCCATAAAATAATACATTCATTATTTCATTTCCAGATCATGGATGTAGAGGAAAGCACACGAAAGGAAGAGGAGGAGGAGAAAAAGAAGAAGGAAGTGGAGAAGAAAAAGGAGGAGGAAGCGGAAAAGGAAAAGGAGGAGGAAGCGGAAAAGAAAAAAGAGGAGGAAGCGGAAAAGAAAAAGGAGGAGGATGCGAGGAGGATGAAAAAACAAATTTCAAAGGCAAGTTATGTTGAATGTGTGTGTTTTTCTGAAGTTTGTTTGGTATGAACGGCGACGGCAAAGCCCGGCAAAAACGAAACGACACCGCGTGGTCGAACGTGAAATGTAGTCCTACAGCATAATTAAAGAATTTTTAATTATTCATCGAATCGATATTGCCGTTACACCAATGGATTGTCGCTCTCACTGCCTCATAATATAGCACTAAAAAATGACGAATCTCAAGTTCTCCATTTCCCTTCGGATCTTTGCGAAATTTAGCATGATTTTCATCGATAAAACATAAGAAATCCATTGGTGTGACTGCCATATCGATTCGATGAAGAATTAAAAATTGTTTAATTATGCTGTAGTGAATCTCGTCTCGAGCGTAGTAGAAAATGGAAGTAGAAAATTTAATTTTTATTGTACTGTTTCAGATGAAGCGAGAAATCCGGCGGCTGCGGTACCAGCGCGGCCGTGGCGGGGATGACCGGAGAGGCCGGGGAGGATGGCGCCGGGGAGGCCGCGGCGGCAGACAAGGAGGAAGCGTGGGGGGCGGCCATAATATTTACATAAATTACTAACATAAAAATATCAAAATAAAAAAAAATTTCATACTGCTAGTGCCATGTGTTTTATTTAGATAATATAAAAAAAAATTATGGTGTTACTATCACATAATTCACTTTAAATAAAATCATAGGGCACGATATTTCATAACACGATATGAATCACTTTAATACTTCAACTTCTGGTTGCACATGGTGCCCCACGATTTTATTTATAATGAATTATTTAAAGTGATATTAACACCCTCAAAATTGTAGTACAAGAAAATAATTTTTTTTTTAGTTTTTAGTGCATTTTTAATAAATTTTTTTTATATATTTTTTATTTTCTAGTTTTTAGTGTTTGTGGATTTACATTTCACAGCTCAAACTTTTTTAGAAATATCTTTTATTGCTGTATACAGTTTAACAGTTTGCTTAAACGCTATAGTGCTAAAGTCACTAAAAAATAATTATTTTCTTGTACTGCAATTGCGATGGTGATATGTATACTACGAACGCCTGCAAAGTTTTAGTATCATTTCTCGATAAATTGTGTATTTTCGGTAATCGCGATGCGATTAGCGTCCCGAACGTAGAAGCTTTTGTCGTTTTCGTAAAGAAGGTGATAGTTGGAAGTGGGTTACGATCCATTTCGATTAGAATGGAAAATATCATATGTACGGTTCATTCCATGCTAAGCGGATCACTTTGAGATTTAGTTAAAATTGAAACACGTTATAGTGCATGTGAAAATAAGAGGGGTTCAAGTTGTCACATTTTGTCACATTCAAAATTGTTTTATAAATACAGACCCTCAAAGTACTCAACTTTCATCGATTTTTTGAAAATTACCTTTCGAATTTGGCAAAATGATTATTTAAATCCTCCTTATTTTCACATGGACTCTAACATATTTCAATTTGAACAAAATCTCCAGGACGACGAGGAGGAAATAACCGTGGGGGAACAATATTTATATTTACTCATAAAAAAATATATTAAAATGATTGTTTACGTTGTTTGTAAAACATCCACATTCGCTATCGTATCGGCATGAACGTTTCAATAACATACTCATGCAGGGATCGGCTGACTCCAGCTCTCGCTGACACGTACAGGAGCGGTGGTAATGTGTGCGTGAATTGACTCCAGCTACGCGACCTAGAGTCGGCCGAAGCTACGCTAGCAGCGAGTCAACGTCTACACGTAAAAGCATGTGACGTCACATTCGCTTCGCGTGTCCGTCAATTCACGCACACATTATCACCGCTCCTGTACGTGTCAGCGAAAGCTGGAGTCAGCCGATCCCTATGAGACTTTCCAGATGAAAATAAATTTAAACACAGTATAAATCGGATTATTTTTAGCACTTCGGTTCATTCACAACGGATAAACACAAAGTGTCTTTTATTTGAGTTTATCCAGATATTATCTTTGCCCATCTCTGTTCTCTAGCCGCTTCGCCGTGATTCATTCAAGCCTTCATGACGACAAAATAGTAATAAGGGAAATGCGGCAACAGCGCGATCTGACTCTCGATACGTCTCGGCAACTATGTCTTTCCTACATTTATCGGCTAGTTTGGACTTTCACCGGTTTTGATGGTACAAGGCACGAATATACCATTAGCGCCGGTGACGGAGAAGCCTTGAAGCTTCATTCTGTCATTTTTCCGGCTGTCCTGAGTACACGATTCATAAATTCATTATTATTTCAACGTACGGTGGTTATTAGCGTTCAAACGAACCAGACCACCCTGCACGAATGTCTACTGAAGGCAACTAAACCCGCAAACACTTCCTTCTTGCCGATTCCAGGACGAAAGTTGTAATTTACGGTTTGTTTACTACATCGCGTTTACGCAGGGCCGGCGGAACCATGCACCGCATAAGGGCGCCAGCCGAATGGGACGCTAAAAAACCACATCGTACGCTTAATAATAAAGGAATCTAACACCCCACATAAACGAAATATAAATGTAATACTTTTAAACATATTAAATAGAAAACAAGTGCAAAAATTTGGGGTCACAAAAAATTTTCTTGCATACAGGCGCCAGCTAACCTCGCGTCGGCCCTGCGTACACATCACGCTGGTGCTACGTGGCTCGACTATACCAGTGGCGCCACCAACGGAGAAGCCTTGAAGCCTCATTCTGTCAGTTTTCGAGTCATAAATTCGTTAATATTTCAACGTACGGTGGTTATTAGCGTTCAAACGAACCAGACCACCCTGCACGAATGTCTACTGAAGGCAACTATACCCGCAAAAACTTCCTTCTTGCCGATTCCAGGACGAAAGTTGTAATTTACGATTTGTTTACTACACGCGTATACGTACACGCTTTTCCTAGCTTGTGTGAGCGTACGCACACATTCAACGCCCGCTGAGACGGCAGCCTTAAGGGGTCATGCCTACCTGTGAGGTCTGAACAAACAATTAATTTGGAGGTTTCTTTTTTAAAAAACTAAAACTTTTTCAAATAAACGGTTGTGTATTCAAAAGTATATATTTTAATGTTCTTTAATTTTTTTTGCAATGCCATATATAAATAAATAATGGAATTATAGACGATCTCTCGGCAGCTTTTTCTTTATTTAAGCACTTTATGGTGACCGTGATTGTAGCTTTGACCTGGTTCATCAGAAACAAAAAATTCGATCAAATTTAGTTATAATATTAAACTATCAAGTGGTTAATCGTTCATTATCCGGAAAAATTAATTTCAAATAAAAAGGCGGCTGTTCATAGTAAAAGTATAGACCTCACAGGTTGGCATGACCCCTTAAGGGATTAGGCCACCTTGCAGTCATTTTCGGCATTTTTTTAGAAAGATAATGGATTAAATAGATTTTTTTTCGTACAAAATGGCGACGGCAGAGCCATGATATGCAAGATCTTGAGGAGCGACGTTTTCCACGATGTTCATTCTCACGGCTATACCGTTTAATTTAGAACAAAAAACCAAAAACTTTTTGTTTTTACATGCCTAAAACTATAAAAACACGTCGCGGTATTGCGATATCTGAAACATACTCTTTGTAATTGACTCTTTTATACAAAAAAATCACTTTTTCTCCCCATGTACACCATTTCGTGACAAATTAATGTTTCTGGATTTCCCTACGTACTTCTCTAGTTTCAGGCATGCAGAAAATAAATCTTTTTGGTTTTTTGTTCTATGTCAAACGGTATAGCCGTCAGATTTGAACACCGTGGAAGGCGTCGCTCCTCAAGATCTTGTGAGAGTTGTATAATTACAGGCTTCATATTAAATTTTCTGTTTATTTCATTAGCTTCATAAAAAAAATGCCGAAAATGACTGCAATTTTGCTTCATCCAAGGTGGCCTAACCCCTTAAATCATGAAACGCCTCATAAATTCCGTGTGTTCGATAACACCACCATCCGATAACCTTCCATTTTTTCCGACGTCGACAAAAATAAACTCGCAATTCGAATCAACTAACGCCATTAGCACAATGCTATAGTAATTCTTATAATTATAATAAAAAGCCCCGGAGCCCGATGGTTGAACAATTCGGATATGCTTTCCATCCATAGCACCTCCGTAGTTGATGAAATCCCATTTATTATGAAATCTTACCGCGATTTTTCTCCACTCGTCCTTGGTATTCGGGAACTATGACAAAACAAAATACAATACAAAAATAAACAATTAAATAGGCAGCGCGGACAGAGATGGTGTTGACAGCGAATACTTTTTTAAATTTTTTTTTGGCTATTTCTTATTTTATTAAATTATTTTCTTTTTGTTTGAAGGACGAAGAAGTGCAGCCGTGTGGAAGCACGAGCAAACGACCCGCTGGCGAAATGAATCGGTTCAGGAAGAAGAAGAAAACTGACGACAGCGTGATCGATGTACTTAAAACTTGCGCTGTCGCATTAAACAAGCCCACCACCAGTAGGATAGAGATAACGGAATATGAAGCGTCCGGAATAAAAGTGGCAAAACAATTAGCTCGAATGGATCCGGAGCAAGCAATTTATGCAGACAGCATAATTGCAGCGGTTTTGAGAAAAGGACTGCTGAAACAATTGAAACCGCAAACAGACATATGCGACAACGAATGTCAGCACTATGGTGTACATAATCCATAAGTAATTTATAATTAGTAGTAGGAGTTATTAGTTTTATAGATACGAACGCGAATTCATATGAAAATATGTGTATTTTACTTATTTACACAATTTTCAGACCCTCCGTTTAAATAGTTGCTGTGCGGCGTGCAAGATAGCGGCTGTTCTGTTAATCTGAAACAAAACGCCAAAAAGAGTTTGGTGCCTTAGGCAATTGCGCAAGTAATAATGAACCTCGAAGCGCGGAAAAATTGCCGTTATTTTCTGAATTTTGCAGTTTTCATCCTCCCAATCGACTTTCATTACTTGCGCAATTGCCTAAGGCACAAAAATCATTCTGGTGTTTTGTTTCAGATTGACAGAACAGCCGCTATCTTGCACGCCGCACAGCAACTAAAATACACATATTTTCATATGAATTCGCGATCGTAGATTGGCCTTTCCCGCATAATAACGATACCTACATATATAATTTAATTAATTAAGTATTATTGTTAGTCTACACGTATTATTAATTTGTAACCCTTACCTTTAAGAACTCTGTCCGTAGTGCATGATACAGTGCTTTGCACGTCTCAGGAATTATTTTTGATAACGAAGGAGCTGATATTCCCGTTGAAAATTGTAAATCTTCATAGCTACGCCCAGTTACCAAAAATCTTAATGTGGCGGTAAGACGTTGCTCTGCGGTGATGCTTTGTCTCATAATTGTGTCCATTTTCATAATTCTATTTTTGACTAAACCGAGTAAATCCTCAAATGTTTTCGAATCCATCCTCAAATTTTCTCTCAGTTCTCGCAGAAGGGGCTGATCGTTGCAATTTCCGCGGTATTTTTTCATCCAAACCTGGCGGTTTCTTCTTCTGGTTCTTCTTCGGTCTGCTACTGTTAAATGCACAGCAACAGCAGCGACAACAACAGCAGCTATGTTCCGGTCACGGTTGTTATTCACCGCAAACATATCACTTTTTTTTGCTCACAGCCTTTCGTAAACCGTGTTCTTCACACAGGCTTCTTAAACTTGATGTGGTTCGGTGAAATCACACACCTAACCCAACTCAATGTAGGTTATCCACAGATAACAGTTAACAATAACAATTAAAAATAACAATTAAAAATAACAATTAAAAATAACAATTAACAATCACAAATAATAGAAACAATTAACAGTACCAAATAATGGTAATAATTAACAGTAACGATTATGAGTAAAAATTAACAGAAATAATTAACAGTAACAATTAATAGTAATAAATTAACAGTAAAAATGGAGAAACAATAAGAATGCGTGCGCGGTACGTGATGTCTGAGAGCCGGTTCGAGACAAAGTGTCCGCTCCGTGAATTTTCGCCGGTTAAAAAGGAAAGACTAGACAGAGTTAGAGATAGCGAATAAAAGAAAAAAAAACAGAGAAAAAACATAGAGAGGGTGAAGAGAAAGCGTGGGATAAGAAAGCTGTCCCCCGGTACGCAAAGACCTGGTCGCCAAATGTTCCTGACGCTGACCAGGCCTGTGCGAACCCTTGAAACTAAGTACGTAGATGGAAGCAGAAACGACAGGAAGAGGTAGGTGCATATAAAGGAGTAAAAGTGAAAGTTAGAAATAGCTACAGAAACAGAAAAAAAAAATATGGCAAAGATGTAGTTTAGTATGAAAGTTGTATTTTTGTGTATCCATCACTCTATTCTGATAGCTAATGGACATAGTATGTAACCATGCAAACAAATATGTCGTATTCATGTTAATTACAAAAAAATTGATCTGAAGTTGACCTCTCATATTCGATCGACCCTCGACTGTGTGAGGCAGGGTGAGCCAGTGTGACCCAGGAATCCATTTGTCACGTCCATATCGATACGATAAGAGTGCGTTTAAGAAATGCCTACTCCTTTTATAATTTCTATTGTTTGTGTAAGAGTAGTTGATAGTAATAATTATGATCGTCACAACAGGGTATGTGTTAACTGCAATTTCATTTGCCATCGCATTGTCGGGGAAACATTTGGACATTTTTTAAAGTACCCTTGTAAAATTTTACACGCGATCGTGTCTTGCCGATCATTTCGCAGATCGATGATATACATCGAACAAGTAGTACACCACTGCGGTGGATCGTGTAAAAACCATGTGGAGTCGACGTAGAAATGGGAGCCCGAACTCGCTGTCTCTAAGTAGTGGCGAGTATAATCTTCTGGCGTGCACGAAGGAGCGTCGCTCCAGCGTTCACGTACTTTGGCGTGCCGCGCGGCGTGTGACGCGCCGGAACGCGCGCCGGAACGACCGTGTAAAGGCACCTAATTAGACAAGCTGCTCAATTTAAGGCCTATTTCAACGCGCAGCTCAAAACGCTTCATGATCTTGTGTCGACGATCAATGAAGTCCACAAGTCGTTCACGGCGTTTGAGGCCGCCGACGACATGTACAACTGTCTCCTTGTGCATCAGGCGACGAGTTGTCTCGACAAGAATACACGCGAGGCCTGGGAAAGTCGGTGGGCTCAACCAATGAATATCCCAGGTACAAGCAGCTGGAGTCATTCATTGGGGCCAAAGTCATAGCGCTGGAACGACTGGAGGCTGCTGCTTAGTTCAAAACAGGAAAGAAGTCTCCAACTCCTCCTGCTGGCTCAAATCGAGCATATCCGCTCAAAAGCGTTGCTCATATAGCGTCGAAACCGAGGCCGAAAGCACAAGTTCAAGCTTCACCATACAGTTACCCCTGTGACTACTGCAAAGAGGACCACTACATAGTAATGTGTCCTTGGTTCAGGGAGCTGTCAGTGGAAGAGAGGCGTCAAGTTATCACCACGAACAAACTTTGCAGAAACTGCTGTGGAAGACACCGGACTGAAGACTGCAAGTCGACTCACCGGTGCAAGTCATGTGCAGCTCATCATCATACGATGCTGCACTTGACCAAGACGCCAGCGCAAACCATGGCTTCCGCCACTGCTCTTTCAAAACCTCAGGCTGAAAAGGAAACAACAGCAAAAAGCTCAACATACTGAGACAACGGTGCAGTCGTCTCTCCACCTCTATGTTCAACCCAGATTCATCCAACCTCACGCTCTACAGGTCAAGGATTTTTCCATTCAATACCAGTGCTCACACCATATTGCTCAGTCACCCTCTTAGCAACAGCTAACGCCCAGCTTATCACTCCAGTGTCAGCCACGCCTGTTCGATTGCTTTTAGACTCAGGCTCGGAGCTCACCTTTGTCACAGAAGAGCTAATAAATCGGCTCAACATTCAACGTATGCACGCATCCATTTCGATCACAGGCATTGGGGGCAACAAATCTACTCAGACTCGAGGAGTCGTATTACTGACACTACGCTCCAATTACGACACTTCAACGGTGCACATTCAAGCACATGATCTAAGAGCATTGACGTCAAGTTTGCCATCTGTTGAAGCGCCACGTCAAGAGTGGCCACTAGGATGGAGTGAAAATTTTTTTTGATAATTTCGCCAACACTGTATGTTTAATTTTTGATGCTATACTAAAGCATTATTCACACAAAAAATTAATAAGTTATTACATTATCTTCAGGTGGTGCATGGTAAATTAAAAAAAACTTATAGAGACTGTATAAATTTTTTACAAATCAAGTATTCTGCGCTTTCATTAGTGTTCTCTCTCGCTTTAGCAATTGTTGATTATTAGTTCTACTGACTCAAGGTCGAGATCAGATACATTGTCCGGTCCGAACTTGTCCCGCGAACAGCGATGGAGGGGGCCGATCTCCCTCCGACCGCTGCCCGCGCAAGAACCTCAAACCGGCCAATACATCTGACCCAGACCTTAGTAGCCCTACTTTGGTTTGCAGTTGACGCGCATATAGTTAAACATCACTTCCGCGTAATTGTTTTCGTGACGAACTTATAACAAAAAATGCCTAAAACACGACAAGATACTTGTTGTCCTGTGTTTGGTGAACCGCAAAAACTAAAATGCAATAGGTTGCCGACGTATTATGATATTATAAAATATTATTTGTGGGTAAGAAACGATTTGTTGTGTGTAAATAATGGAAAAGACCCATCTATCAAGGAGGTTTGTGAAATAATATCTGTTGACGTCGAAAAATTGTGGGAAAAAGCATCTATTCCCATTGTAACTCATCAACAAGTCGTCTCGAGATTAATACTATATTATAATAAGTACAAAAGTATGAAGAAGTTACGTGATGAAACGAAGAAAAAGGAGTTTAATAACGAAGCTTTAAAGAAGTTATTCGACATTGCTAAATGTAAATGTACTTTAAGAAAATTGTATAAATGTCAGTCTAAAATACCTATCAAAGAACAAGACTTTATGAAAGATCAACGAGAGGAACGTAAAATGTATATTGGACCTGTTGATAGAGCGACCACTGCATCTATTACTCGTAAGAACCTTAGAAAACAAAAGTACGAAGAATTTTTGAAATTCGGTACGCCATCTACCTCTACTTCTGCTACAACAGTACAATGTTTTTCTTACGTAGCATCATTTTCTAGTGGCTCCTCAGACTCTGAAGTTAAAAAGGACACTAAACATCGTAAAAAACGAACCCACAAAACAAATGAGATTGAAGCTACAGAGTCTGGCTGCAGCATGTGACAGAACAGGGGTTTCCGATCGATCGGCAGCAATTATAGTAAATGCTGCGATGTTGGATTTAATTGTAATAAATAGTGATATCCCTTCAAAAGTAATAAACCGAAGTAAATTACGTCGTGAACGCCAGAAAGTACGACAAAATTTACAATTTGAAGCCGGTGTAACGTCCGACGCGGACTCGAACCCGGCATTACCGACCGCCGATAAAACAGCGTTACTTAACCTATGTACAGCTAACCTAGTAATTAAGCGAGTAATAATGAAACAAATGTTAGAATAAGATTCAAAATAAACAAACACAAATACTGACAAAGATCTAGACTAAGAATGTAAAGCGATAGACAAACAAATTGTTAATTAAGGAAATAATATGGAACGCATGCGCCAGTCCGCCAAAACTGGGGTATAAAAGGGAGTGCACGGAGCACAGTAGTCACTTCTTCTCTGCCAACAGAAGCCAGCTCGCCCCGGAAACGGCAGCGGCCGCTCTAGCAGCAGACATAGCTAAATGAACGAGCTCGCCCCGGAGACGGCAGCGGCCGTTCCTAAAGCTATCATTGCCAAGAGTAAGAGCTCGCCCCGGAAACGGCAGCCGCATTACACTGCAATACGAGAAGTCACTAGTAGAACAAAAATTGCCAAGAGTAAGAGCTCGCCCCGGAAACGGCAGCGGCATTACACTGCAATACGAGAAATCACTGTTAGAACAAAAATCTGCCAAAAGTAACGAGCTCGCCCCGGAGACGGCAGCGGCCGTTCCTGAAGCTATCGTTGCCAAGAGTAAGAGCTCGCCCCGGAAACGGCAGCGGCATTACACTGCAACTCAGATAACTTGTACATAATTCGAACGCACATATATATATATATATATATATATATATATATATATATATATCATATAATCATAGCTGTAATTACTATTAATCTGTTATTGTTCATTAAATAAATAGCCATGGTTAAAGTTAAGTTAGATTTTACTCCTTTACTCTGTAATCACGAAATCCCACCTATCCTTTACTCGAGGGGACGCCGCTCTCCTCTCGAGAATCAGTAACGATCAGTTGTCCCTGGCAATCGGACGTTACACCGGCAAAACAACCATATCTTCACTGTATTTTGACGGCCGTAAGAACAAAACTTTAACTCTGACTAAGACTGAAAATAATTATCATCGAAAAACAGTCACTGAAGAGCATATTTCATTAATATCTGAACCAGGTTCTGAGTACATTGGACATCTTTCAATTAATTCGGGAAAAGCAATTACAATTCAAAAAAGTATTGTACATTTTCTTTCTGAAAAAATTGAGTACCAGTCTTCTTTAGTGGCAGTTGGATGCAATGGTACCGCAGTAAATACCGGACACAAAAGCGGTGTCATTGTATTGTTAGAAAAACATCTAAACAGACCTTTACAGTGGTTTGTGTGCTTGTTGCATGCAAACGAATTGGCCCAAATAGTTATTCAGGAAATACCGGGAAAATGCTGGAAAAATGCCTAGATCAGAAGGTGGTAGCTTTCCAAACTATAGACACAGATTTGCCAGATGTTAATACTGAATTGTTAAGCAGCGATCAGAAGTATTTGTATGAGATGTGTTCAGCTATTTCTCGCGGAAGTATCCCACCCGCTTTAGCTAATAAAGACCCAGGTAAGCTAGCCCACTCTCGATGGCTCACTTGTGCAAACAGAATTTTACGTTTGTATGTGGGCCGAGAAAAGTCGTCAGAAAATTTGAGAGAATTGGCAATATTCATTATGAAAGTTTACGCACCAACTTGGTTTGACATCAAGATGAAACCTTCTTGTAAACATGGTCCAATTCACGTTTTCAATACGATTAAAAGATCCCTCTACCTACGTGAAGAGCTGAAGGACATTGTCCTAAAAACTATTCAACGGAACGCGTTCTTTGCGCATCCAGAAAATTTATTGCTTGCTATGCTACAAGACGAATACCCACACATTAAGGAACTAGCTCTTAGAAGAATTAAAAAAGCGAGGGAGCAGTCGAAGGGAAAGAATTTACGTGAGTTCAAGATACCTCAGCTGGATTTTTAATCATCTTCCTATTACGAATACATCGATTGGTCGAAAGGTACTGAGCCACCAACGACCATAAAATACCATAACCATGAAATAGAAGAAACGATATCGTCTGGAGACAATATGACGTATTTTGAGAAGTTTCCTTGTCACACCCAAGCAGTTGAGCGTTGCGTTAAGCTTGTAACAGAAGCTGCGTTATCTGTTTGTGGTTCAGACGCAAGAGACGGTTACATTAGTGCGAAGATAAAAGCAAGACAAGATTTACCAATATTCGAGACAAAATCCAAATATTTTAAACAACATAGTGACGCCCAGCCACGAGATCGCAAAGATTAAGTTCCTTTTTTTACTTCATTTACCATTGTAATATCTAATTTTAGTTGTAACATTCAATTAAAAATTATTTTTAGAAATTTTGTGATTATTTATTTATAACTCTGTTTTCCCAATTTTTACGAAAACTTTAAGTCACCTGCGCCACCTGAAAATAATAACGCAGATGGCTGAAATTTTACAGTTACACACTTCCAGACACGCGTAAAAAAATAGTAATACAGGAATAAGAGAATATGTATTAAACATTTTTTTCACCTGTTTCGCTCCACCCTACTGAGGATGGTGTAATAACTTATTAATTTTTGGTACGAATAATGCTTTAGTATAGGGTCAAAAATTAAACATACAGTGTTGGCGAAATTGTCAAAAAAAAATTTTCACTCCACCCTAATGCTCATTACAATAGCTCAACAATTAAAAGACCTCTGCAACGCGGGAGGCTTTCCACTGGCCAAGTGGCATATTGCGCAAGTATGTCATATAGTGCAGCTTGGAGATTCGTTTCGCGTCGGTAGATGTAAGATATGTCTACGTATAATACTAACTTCCAACTATCTCGGTAAATCTGAAGATCGCCTAGGTTCTCGAAATAAATGCCGGGGTGCTCTTGGAATTCTTTTATAGCGAAATCTGTATCGGGGGGTGTCCCTCCTACGAGTAGTATCATCATTTGTAAGACGGTAATCCTGTAAAATATAATGTCGAGGTGTAGTCGGCGCTTCGTCCTGTTCGTCGCGAAGTCTTTTGTCCTGCGTGTGCTGTGCGTGCGCGAGATAAAATTTTGCTAACGTAAGACGATTCGTCTTCGCAAGGGACTCGATTGTCTCGTCGCTTCTTATTCTGTTGCCACCTTGCTAACGATGTGGACCGTTTTGGCAGACACTTCGCGGAGCATTATCTTAGCCTTGATTGTACGTGGACAGTTAAGATTTGTTTGTGTGTTGTGGGGGATGTTGTGCGGGTAGATTTTTTTGTGGTTAATTTGTCGTTTTGGTTCGTTATAGAATTTCGAGCACCCTGCCCCGGCGGGTTGCCTCACCATGCAGTACATGAGGACCATAAGGGAGTACCGGGCGCACTGGCGCCAGTTCTTCCGCGAGTTGGAGTTTTGGGAGGACGTGGAGGACACGTGGGGGATCCGGGTGTTATTTGGCGAGTACTCGCTGCTTGTGCCTTATATATGCGTATCCATGGCCGCAAGTTTATTGTGTCTCTTTCTGTGGTGTTTCTAGAGCGACATGGCGACGTCTTCGTCGGGCCTGCTCCGCGGCCTCGCTTAATGGCGCTCTTGGAGGCTGGTCGGAGCGCTCAAGCGCGAGAATGGGGCCCTTAGCCGGGTCCCTTATTTGATTTAATTTGGCTATACAGGGTGTCCCAAAAATGTCGCGTTTCCTTGAAAGGGGTGACTCAGGGGGTGATTTGAAACAACTTTTTCCTTAGCGAAAATATTGTCCGAAGCTTCGTTAAGGAGATATTAAGCAAAAACCCCGACCAATCAGAGCGCGCGCCTTCCGCCCGAGCTCTCGCGGTAGCGTTGGCTACGCGGTAGGCGACGGCGCTTGTACTACGACCGTACGAACAAGCAAGTCGGCATGCATCGAAGGAAACCGCGTTACACAATTTTTTTTTAAAGCAGAATCTTAAATAAGAATAATTTGAAGTGAGAGGACAAGAAGTCCGTAAATTTCGTTTTTAAATAAGGCATAAACGAAAAGGTAACGTAACAGAATACATCTACACAATACGTCTACACCTAATAATCACCAATAAATTAAACAAAACTCACCGTTTCGGACATTCCTTTCCTTGCTTTCCTTCCCTTTTCGGAAACCTGTGTCACTAGGCCACTGTACCGACCCTGGTCATCGGCGTCCAGTGCTCAGCTGATCGCAGGGTCAATGTACCGAATATTCACTTCACTGCACGGCTACTAACACTGTTCACTTAATTTATGTTTCACGCATTTATGTTTCAACGCAATTTCAACAATTTCAAGGCCGCTGAAATAAATCTTTGGCGCAATTTTCCAGATTTTGCCGTTCAAACTTTCATTGCTATTCTGCGTAAAGCCGCCGACGCATCTTTCCAATAGTTCGTCTGTGCTCAAATTCTTATATACTGGAAAAATCGCTGTTTGTACATCTGAGTGTAAAGGAGTTTTATTATTATATGCATGCAGGGTATTGTGTGCCTTAGCTCTCTGCCAAGAACACCAACTTGCTTCTCCGACAGGACAGTAGTGATGCTGGGGACTCTCATCTGTTGAACATTTGTGATTATATGTCGCCCAAATTGCCTCTCTCATTGCTTCTACAGAATGGCTGGCACCTCTAATGGCATTTCCATAATATGAGCCGAGCTCGTCGATAAGTTTTGCCGTAAGCTTTCCTAGGCCTCCAAGTCCTTTTGTTGTGCTTTTTAATTTTCGAAGAGCCGTGCCGATTCGCTTTTGGACGTGGCCCACACATTGTTTCTTGTTCACAGGGATATCGTATGGATTAGCATCCACTATGGCTTTGTACGTTTTGATGTCGCCGTCTCCAATGTAATTAATATATTTTGTGTTGTAGAATTCCTGTGATCGTTTGAAAATTTCGACAATCGCATGTACTTCCATTTTGCCGGCGCTACCCTCATGATTTGCCTTACACTCATCCATGTGTTCGTCCAACCACTGTTCATATTCGATAGTTCCAATTTTTTGTATCCAAGCGTTCACAAATTTTGCAGTACGCGCATTTCACGATCGCGTCTATTACCTTTCCAGTCAAGTTTCCTATAACTGTGGAAACCCCAAAAAGTGAGGAGAAGCCTCTTTTTCGCCAGGTTCCATCACCTGACACTGTTATTTCTCCAAACTTCTCTTTGTCATTTTCCGCTGTTCGATCTATTTCCTCTTGAGCAGCGCGAAACATTGATCCCTTTGCAACGACTTCTGTTGTATTCCTTATGTATTTTATGATCGTATCGTAAGGATGCTGAGAAATTGGCTTTGGCATATCCATTATGCCACAGAATTGTTGCAAGCCGGCCAAACCTATGCCGATTACTCGCATAGCCAACACAATTCGATGATTTATCTCATACGAGAAACTTCGTATCATCGGACACGGTGGAATCTCTCTATTGTCACATTTTCCACAATTCAGGACGATTTTAAATCCAAGTCCGCGTACTTTTGTTTCTGAAAACTGTACATCACTGTCACACGTTTTACATTTTACGCAGGAACTTACAGCGCTGAAAACGCTAAGAAAACTCAAAATGCGGTATGAGTGTTCGTCGTTCGCTGCTGAGCTGCTTGTAGAAGTACTACCGATTTTTCGTCGCGACGCGCTTGGTGCCCCTTCATCGTTTGATGATTTTTTAATATTTCCCCACTACACCCTTTTCCTCATTCGGGAAGAACGCCCCAAACAGGTTCTACCTCCTTTTCTATCACGATAGATCTTCACTTCCTTCATTTTCACGAGCGTTATGCGATACGTTTTACTACGGTTGAAGCAGATTCCGTACTGCATACAAAGGTTAAAATGTCGCGAACAGGTAAATGAGTGAATAAGGGAATTCCAGACGCGGGGTAAACCCGGACACCGCTAGATTCGCTTCTTTCGCTTGCCCAGCCCCCCCCCCCTCCCCCCTCCCCCCTCCCCCGCGGCATTTTTACGACTACGAGTAATTACCCCTGACTGTCCATAATTATCCAAGCGACCGTCCACATTTACCCCGAGAGCTACGGGTAATTGCGAACAGAGAGTCCTGTTTTTCATTCAAAAGCTGATTTGTTTATTAAAGTATCTACACAATTCTTAGTGCTGACTTTGTAGATACTTAACCAAAGTTAAATTATCAATAATGTAAATTTGATTAAACCCAATACTATTGTTTGAATTAAACTTTTCTCTTAGGTGTCTGTAATTCCTCCACTCTCCCCTACGCCGTGACCGCTCTGCGGAGCTGTTACTCGACGGTGCACTCAGTTACGTTCTGCTCTGTAATATCCGTAATTATGTGACGTCGCACTATTTTTCGCGCGTTTCTATTCCAAAAAAATCCATTAGTAAACCTCAAAATCACTCCACCAAAGTCCCTCAAACTCAACTCTTACCCCATCTCCTCAATCGCTGATCACCTTGATGTTGTACCTTAGCGGTCACCAACACAAGATGACCTATACAAAACTCCACCTCGATGATGTATCTTAGAGATCCCCATCACGAGATGATCGTTACAAAACCCCTTCGCCTATTCGCCATATGAGGCACGAATCCTTCCCTTTAAAACGAATTCAAACAAGTCCCTTGTTACAAAAACCCTCTTAAATGGAGACCACGTCTCAATCCCCTCTTTACGACTCACAGAGTCCAAGCCACTCTAACCCCTTTCCTATAAAATACCCAAAATCCATTCGACGAGTTGAGTATCTCCTTCCGCAGTCATAAGAACCCCAGAAATCTAATTGCGACGCATATTTGGCGTACGTGACATAAATACGTCTATTAATAGCCATACCGTTTACAAAACCCCCAGAAATCTACTGCGTCTTGTTTCCGAAATGTGTCAAGGTCTTTACCGCGCGTACCCCCGCAATAGGGTGGTCCTTATTTTTCGACTTTCGTTTTTTTTTTGTCGCACCCCCCTAAATTGTGACACTTGATGAGAAAATGATATGTGCAAAATTTCAAAGTGATTGGACAACGGGAACCCGTGCCACATTTGAGTTGAAGTTTTGAAATTTTAGTGATTTCTTGTAAACTTCGAATATAATTGCTTTCGACTATTTTTGAAGTATCAGTGAATGTTTTTTAATAAAAGTACAATTTCTTAGGTGTATAATAGTATCATTTCTGTGTCAAAGCAAACAGTATTCTCAAAATCTCTGAATTTTACGATTAAAATTAGCGTACAATACAACGCCTGAGCCATTATGCGCGGCTACGTGAAGTCTTATTTTACTACTTCCGATTTTTTTCGTTGTACCCCTCCCCCCCCCCAACATTGTAACAATCCCTGAAAAAAATTTCAAATGGATTGAACCTCGGTAATTAAAGTTGAAGTTGTAGTGATTCTATGTCAATTTTTGAAATCGTGAATATTAGCGCGCTTTACCTGGTTAAGGAATTGCGGATGGTCGGGTTTTTCCCGGCAGAAAGCTTAAGAAGCTGTCGTGAATATTACCGCGTTATACCGTTCGAGGGTAGCGTTTTATGATATTACCTGGTAAAGTCTCTAGCGACCAAATGTATCTACTATTAGTCACAGCAGTGATTTTTCAGTCTGCTTTGTGAGTTCGAAGTGTTCGTATCGTGAAGTTTAAGTCAAGAATAGATACAGTGAAATTAAGAAGATGGAAACCAGAAATGCTGATAGAATATATTTGTTGGGGCATGATGAATCCCAAATTATTGGCTCAAAATTACCAAGTAATGGACAAGTTTTGCGTGTCCTATTTTATAATGTACGGAAAGTGAAACTCGATCTCCGTCCAAGTGCTGCTATCGCGATAAAGGAAGTGGAAGTTTTCTGGGATAAAGCACGTATACCTGTAAGAGAAACACATCATAGTATCGACAAGTTAGTAGAACTACATCAAAATTGGCGAAAATTGCAAAAAACTAGAAAACGCCGATGTGAATTGCAAGAAATAAAGGAAAGAGAATTTCTTGATGCGATGGATGATCTTTTCGACATTGCTCACAGCAACGCCTTAAATACAATTAAAATTCAAGAGGATAAAGTTTTTTTACTAAACCAGAGAAAAAAGGGACGACCAGGACTCATGATTGGAGCCGACCAAAATTTAGTGCAGAAAGAAAAGCGACAAGCAGTTCGACTCCAGCAAGAAGAGCGTCGAAGAGAACGATTTGAAGCCATGGTGGAACTACAAGGTATGATATATTTTTTATAAATTTTTCTGTTTATCTATGCATCCTATTTCTTTTTTAAATGTTTGTGTATCTCCATTGTAGAAGAAACAGAACTACAGTCCTCGTCAAGTAGTGGAACGGAAAATACTGCACGCGATTATATAGATGATGTACCTGAATCTTTTAATGAACCCGGCCCAAGTAATCCAAAAAAACAAAGAAGAGGAAAGAAAGAAGTCATTACTGACAAGCTAGTTGCAGTTCTAGATAAGTGCAAAATAAGTGATCGTGATGCAGTTCCAATTATAATTGCTACTGCTGAAGCTCTGCATCACAATTTAGATGAGCACAAAACTACGCAAAGCATTTCAGCTAACTCCACCAGTGACGACTACTATTCATTGGGACGGGAAATTGTTGCCATCCGCAACAAAAACGGAGCATATAGATAGGCTTCCTGTTATAATTACGTACGGCAACATGGAGAAATTATTAGGGATCCCTGCAATCCCAAACAGTACCGGCAAGGAACAAGCGTCAGCAATTTACAATTTATTACAAGATTGGGACCTAACACACAACGTACAAGCCCTGTGCTGTGACACTACATCTTCAAATACAGGACGATTACAAGGAGCTTGTGTTCTGTTAGAACAAATGATAGGACGCGATATATTATATCTTCCTTGTCGTCATCACATATACGAGATAATTTTAAAAAGTGTGTTTGAGGAAAAGCTTTTCAAATCAACCGGTCCTGAAATACCTCTTTTTAAAAAATTCCGGAAAGCTTGGACTAATATTGATCAATTAAAATTTAAATCAAGTACAGAAGACAATTATGTTAATGGAAAGCTCCAGGATATACAAGAAAAATTAGACTTCTGCTTGTACAACATAGAGCAGAAGCAGCCACGAGAAGATTACAAAGAATTTCTAGAGCTGATGGTAGTTTTTCTTCGTGGATCTCATCCACGAGGAAATACTTTCCGTGTTCCTGGAGCTTTCCATCATGCCAGATGGATGGCTAAGGCAATTTATATACTTAAAATATATTTATTCCGCCAAGAATTTTTATTGAGCAGTAGCGAAATACTAGGAATTAGTGATATATGTATATTTTTAGCTAATTTATGTATTAAAGCCTGGATTAATGCATCCATTTCCGTAAAAGCACCGTTTCAAGATCTGAAATTCCTTCAAAATTTATACTCGTATTCTGCAATTGACGAAAATATTAGTAGAATAGCAATACGAAAATTTTGCGGCCATTTATGGTATCTTGCACCAGAGAATGTGGCATTATCCTTTTTCGATGATACAATACCTTTGGACATAAAAAAGCGTATGATTATGGCTCTAAAAAAGGGGAAGCCGAAAGATTCGGTAAAGAAAGTTTCAATACTTCCAGAAAACGTAAAACATTATGTAGAAATAAATATTGATAGCTTCATTTCCATAGAAACGAAATTTTTTTTTAATAGGTACAATATACCGACAGACTTTTTAGAAAAGGACCCTTCATTGTGGGCAAACGACATTTCGTATCTGAAAGGTTTACAAATTGCAACACATTTAAAAGTAGTGAATGATACCGCTGAACGTGGTGTCAAACTTATATCAGAATACAATAATCTGCTGACCAAAAACGAAGAAGAAAAACAATATATTTTACAAATAATTGAAGACTATAGGAGACATTACCCTAATGTCAAAAAATGTACCTTAACACAAAATGTATAATGAAAAATACATACAATTTAATAATACGCCAATTTATTACCTTCAATCTATAATATATAACTTAAATTTCAATAAAGAGTATTTTGTTTATAACCATGTAAAAAAATATCATTCTCAAGTACTAATACTATAATCATTATTACAAAAACATTCTTCCGTTTCCGGTGTGAATGAGAGAGAGCGTGTGGAAGAAGCATAGGAAATTGGTAGTTGGTTAAAGAAGTGAGAAAAAGTGTAGAGAGAAAGAGAGAGTGTGTAGGCGTACAGTGGCAGGTGAGGAAATTGTAGAGAGCAACAGGTACGTGTGGGTAGAAAAGGTGAAGGAGGATTGAAGGTAAAAAGAATTGAGAGGTTAGGGTGAAAGAAGTGGAAAAAAAAGAGGGTAGGAGAGAAAGAGAAAGTGTAGAGGCAGGGAGTGGAGTGGGGAAGAAGGATTCGAGCGCAGCAGGATCGTGAGGGAGAAAAGAGAAAAGGGGTTGTGGGATTGAAGGAGGAAAGAATTTGGAGGTTAGGGTGACGCAGGCGACAGCGCCGGTGCAGAAGAAGGTAAGTCGGTAAGGTAGGGAGAGAAGAGTGGAAGGGAAAGAGAGCTGGTGTGCAGATAGCAGAAGTAGATAAGGATATCAAGAGGAAATCTAAGGTAAAAGAAGAGAGTAGGAAGAATAATAGAAAGAGTAAGAATGGGAGACGAAAGGGGGGATGAAGAGGAGACGGGAAAAGGGATAAAGAAGAAGGTGGAGAGACTGCAGAGGGAAAGGAGTTACAGTACGGGAAAGATGGAGGATTACTTTGGTAAAAAAAGGGGGAGGATGGAAAATGATACAGAGAGTGAGGAAGCATTCAGGAGCAGTAAGGTGGTAGTAAGATCACCACAAGGGCAGGGGAAAGGAGAGAAGGAGGAAGAAAAAGGAAAAGATGAGATGCTGGAGATATTAAAGAGTATGAGGATAGAGATAGCGGAGGGGAGACAGGAGGTGAAGGAGGTTGCGAGAGAGCAGGAAAAAAGACTGAAAACAGAAATAAACGAATTAAAGGAAGAGTTGAGAAGGAGAGATGAGATATGGGAGGAGGAAAGGAAGGAAACGAGGCAGGAATTAGAGAAACTGAAGGAGAGAGTAGAAAAAATAGAGAAAGAAGGAGGGAAAGGAGAGGGAAGAATAATGGAAAGAATTGAGAAGCTAGAAATGGAAATGAAAGGAGGGATGGGAAAAAAAGGTGAGGATAAGATAGAAGTTAAGGTAAAAGAGCTGGAGTGGAGACTGGAGGAAAAGGACAGAGTGGAGAGAAGGAATAATATGGTTGTGAAAGGGCTACAAGGAGGAGTGGAGAGGATGAAGGAGGAGGTGGAAAAATTATTCAAAAGCATAGGAGTAGAAGAAGAGATAGAGACAGTAAAAAGAATAGGGAAGGGGGAAGGGATGGTGGTAGTAAGAATGGCAGATAAGGAGACAAAAAGAAAGGTGATGGAGGCAAAAAAGAAACTAGCAGGTAGAAAAGAGAGAATAGAGGACGACTTAACATGGAGGGAAAGGAAAATGAGGTGGGAAATAGAGGATATTGCGAGAGAGGAGAGAAAGAAGGGAAGAAGGGTACTGGTAAGGTATAGTAGGATAAGGATAGAGGATCAATGGTGGAAATGGGATGAAAGGAACGAGGTGCTAAGGGATGCAGCAGGAAGGGAAAAAAGTGGAAGGAGGGAAGAGACAGAACAGGTGGAGCAACAGGGGGAAGGGCAGAGGGGAAGAGGAAGAAAAGGGGGATAAAAGGAAGAAAGGAAGAGAGACAAAGTGAGGAGAGAAAAGGGAAAGAAAGGTACAGGATAGCATGGTGGAACGTGGCAGGATTAGCGAGAAAGGATAAGCAATTCTGGAACAGAATGGAGAGGTGGGATGTGGTAATAATGATGGAGACGTGGGTAGAGGAAAAAGGATGGGACATAGTAAGAAGTAAGCTGCCGAAAGGGTATATATGGAAAATGCAAGCGGCGAAGAGGGATGAAAAGAAGGGGAGGGCAAAAGGAGGAATGGTAGCAGGAGTAAGAAAGGAACTGATGGAGGGCGGGACAGGGTGTATAAAAGAATGTGGAGAAGGGGTGATGGAAGTAAACATTAAAATAGGAGGCAAGAAATGGAGGATAGTAGGAGTATACATAAATGGGGACATAGAGAAAAAGCTAGAAAAGATGAAGGACTGGACGGAAAAAGAGGAGAAGGAGTGGGAAACGTTAATAGGTGGGGACTTGAACGCAAGGACGGGTAAGAAAGGAGGATGGGAAATGGAAGGGGGTAGTGAAGTGAGAAGAGAGTCGAAGGATAGTGTAGAAAATGCGGAGGGGAAAAAACTAATAAGATGGCTAGAGGAGCAGGGATGGGGAATATTAAACGGAATAACGAAAGGTGATGAAAATGGCGAGTATACATACGTGGGGCCAAGAAGTGAGACGGTGATAGATTATGTGATGGGAGAAGCAGGAATAGGGGAAAGACTGGAAAGCCTGAATGTAGGAGAGGAGGTTGATTCGGATCATCACCCGATGATTGTGACGTTGAAGGGCAGGGCTGAAAGGAGTGTAATTGAAGAAGGAGGAAGGAAAGGTCAAACGAGAGTCGAGTGGACTGAGAGGGGTAAGGAGAAATTCAGGGAGGCGGTGGAAGGGATAGGGGAGGGGAGGGACAAAGATTGGAACAAAGGGGTGGACGAAGAGATTGCAGAGGGAAAGACAAAAATAAAGGCAGCACTAAAGGCGAGTGGAGGAAAGGAGGAAAGAAAAAGAAGAGGATGGTGGGATGAAGAGTGTGCTGAAGCAAAGAAAAACACAAGATTAGCGCTGAGGAGATGGAGAAGGCGTGGAGGTGAGGCCACAGAGTATAAAGAGGAAAAGAGAAAGTATCAAAGAAAATGTGAAGAGAAAAAAAGAGAAGAGGCCGAGAAATACGTAAAAGAGGCAGAGCAGGCGAAAAGTGAGAGAGAGGTGTGGGAGGTGGTGAATAGAGGGAGGAAAAGGAGAAAGAGGATAAGCGAGGAGATAGAAATAGAGGAGTGGAAGGAATATTTTATGAGGATATTGGGAGGAGTGGAGGTAAGGGTAGTGGCAGGGCAAGAGAAACAGCGGGAAATAGAAGCAGGAGAGGAAATAGAACTGGAAGAGGTGGTAAAGATAGCAAAGAGGCTGAGAAACGGAAAAGCGATGGGGCGGGATGAAGTGCCTAACGAGGTATGGAAATACGGAGGGTTACAGGTGCAGGAGTGGTTATGGAAGGTGATAAATAGGGTATGGAGAGGAGAAGGATGGCCGAAGGATTGGAATGAAGGAATAATAGTGCCTATAATAAAAAAGGGAGAGGGAGTCAGAGTGGAGGATTATAGAGGGGTGACGATAATGGAATCAATGTACAAGGTGTACGCATCGGTAACAGCTGAGAGGTTGGCCAGAGAAATGGAAATAGGACAAATGATCCCGGAAAACCAAACGGGATTCAGGAGGGGTAGGGGGACGCTGGACAATATATACGTACTAAATTTTATTATAAATAGGGGGATAGCGAGAAAGAAAGGGAAGATAGTGGCGCTATTTATAGATTTAAAGGCTGCATTTGACACGGTAGACAGAGGGATACTGTGGAAGGCCATGGAGGAGAGAGGGGTAAGTGAAGGATTAAGGATAAGAGTAGGGGAAGTATACAGGGAAACAAGAAGTAGGGTGAAGGTGGGAGACGAAGTTGGAGATTGTTTTTGGACAGCGAGAGGAGTAAGACAAGGATGTCCACTGAGCTCTTACTTGTTTAATATATTAACGGCGGACATGGAGGAAGACCTGGAAAGAGGAGGATGGGGAGGAGTAAGAATAGGGGACGAGAAGATAAGATCACTAGCGTATGCGGATGACATAGTGCTGCTAGCGGAGGATGAAGGGGAGATGCAGGGAATGATTAAAAGACTAGAGAAATACTTGGATAGGAAGAGGCTCGTACTAAATGTAGAGAAAACTAAAATAATGAGGCTGTCGAAGGGAGGAGGAAGAAAAAAGAAGGTTTGCTGGAGATGGAAAGGAAAGGAAATAGAAGAGGTGAAAAAATACACGTACCTAGGGTATGAGATAGAAAGGAATGGAGCGCAGGATGGACAAGTGAAAGAAAGGGCAAGAAAAGCGGCAGTGGCGATGAGACAGGTGTGGGGAATTGGGGAAAGGAAGTGGGTGAAGGATGTTAGAAGAAGATTAAGGTTGTTCGATGCGTTGGTATGGACGGTGGCGAGCTACGGGGTGGAAGTATGGGGATGGAGGGAAAGGAGGGCAATAGAGTCACTGCAGGAAAAATATATAAGGTGGGTGCTAGGTGTGGAATGGAGGACGCCAGGGTACATGGCAAGGAAGGAAGTAGAGAGGGTGAAGATGAGGACAGCAGCGGGTAGAAGGGCGTGGAATTTTGAAATAAGACTAGAAGAAGGGGGAGGGAGTGGGTGGGCGAGGAAATGCTGGGAAGAAGTGAAAAAGAGAGAAGGTAGAAGTGGGAAGTTATCAGTGTGGGAGGAGGAAAGGAGGGGGTTCTTCGAGGAAGTAGGGTTAGAGATTGAGGAAGTGAAGGAGATAAGGAAAAGAGGAAGAGAAGGATACGATGAAGTGGAGAGAAGGGATAGAGAGAAGCAAGAGCGGCAGACATGGGAAAGAATACGTAATTCAAAATACAATAAATGGTATAAGTGGGTGAGGGGGGAGGGATTACCGAAATATCTGGACAACGGCTGGGGGGAAAAAAGGTGGAGAAGAATTACGAGGTATAGACTGGGGAACGGAATGGCTGAGGCACGATACTGGGAAAATGAAGATGAGAGAATGTGCAGAGTGTGCGGAAGTGAAGAGGAGACATGGGAACATGTATGGGAAAGGTGTAGAGGCGAGGGAGAAGGCAGCTGGCAAGAGAATGTATGTAAGATATTAGGAGAAGAAGGGGAGGGGGAGAGTTGGATAAGGAAGCTGGAGGAGCACAGAGCGAGGCAGGGCGAGGGGGTGGAGAGGGAGCAGGAAGAGGGTGACAGGACACGAATAAAAGAGAGGTGAAAGAGAACAGTTGTAGAAAGGAAAGGAGCAGGAGAGGGGTGGTGGAGAGAAGAGGAAAGGAAGAAGGAGTGAAAGAAGGAGAGAGGATGCGGGAGCGGAAGGACGAAAGAGAGAGGGCGAAGTAGTATTAAATAAGTGAGAATAGGTAGAATTAAGGATAGAGAATAAGTCAAAGACGAGAGGGCGGGGGAGTGAGAGAGAGAGAGAGAGGGTCGAGGGCAAGCGTAAGCGAGCGACGACGAGCGAGGGCGAAAGAGGGAGAAGGCGAAAGCGAGCGCGGGCGAGCGAGGGCGAGCGAAGGCGAGCGAGGGCAAGCGTGGGAGAGCCAGGGCGAGCGTGGACTAGAGGAAACAGAATGAGATGTGGAGAGGTGTTAGAAAGTGTAGAAAAGAAACAAAGAAGAATGTAAAAAGAATGTAAAAAGAATGTAAAAAGAATGTAAAAAGAATGTAAAAAGAATGTAAAAGGAATGTAAAAAGTGTAAAAGTATATAAAAGGTAAAAATGTGATAATTTATGTAATACTAATTTATGTAATTTATGTAATAACTTAAAAATGTAAGAAATATAATAGGAATGTAAGAATGGAAGAATGGAAGAATGGAAGATTGCAAGAATGCAAGAATGTAAGAATGTATGAATCTAAGAATGAAAGAATGTAAAAAATGTAAGAATGTAAAAAAAAAAAAAAAAAAAATGTAAAATGTAAATAGAGATGGTAAATGTAAAAGTGGGTAAGAAGTAGGAAAGGCGAAAGGGACCGGAAGTTCTTGTAAACCCTACGGGGAACAATAAATATACATACAATACATTATTACAAAAACAAATAATAAACTTTTTGGGCATCGACAAAGAACTATGATTTGACTCGACAACCACACGACTGCGTAAGTGCGTACACTAGTTTATACGCTGCGTTATATACTAGTTTTATGAAATGAAACTCGAAGATTTCTTATATATAATTGTAAATAATACATAAATATTATTATTATGTATGTAATAAATTGTGCTTTTATTAAAAAATATTCACTGATACTTCAAAAATAGCCGAAAACAATTATGTTCGAAACTGACGAGAAATTACTAAAATTTCAAAACTTCAACTCAAATGTGGCACGGGTTTCCGTTGTCCAATCACTTCGAAATTTTACACATATCATTTTCTCATCAAGTGTCATAATTTAGGGGGGTGCGACAAAAAAAAACTCAAAAAAAAATTTCGACCCCTATAGCTAAGGACCACCCTACCCCGCAATACTCCTGTAAAATCATATAAATACGAAGGATCGAGAAGCCAGGACTCTCTTTCGTCAATAGAAAGTTACAAGTGACAGAACGCATATATATATATATATATAT
The DNA here is from genome assembly GCA_963932275.1 of Andrena praecox. NCBI lineage: Eukaryota > Metazoa > Arthropoda > Insecta > Hymenoptera > Andrenidae > Andrena > Andrena praecox. Next base: position 12,225,971 of record OZ010731.1, on the reverse strand, counting down.
ATATATATATATATATATATATCAAAAGTGTTAAATTCAGTGAACTACGGCAACTACCGTAAGAATTTATTATTATTCATTAATATATACTGCATATCACCCTCATATTATTTACTATTTCTTTCATATTAATAACATTTATTGCTATATATTATTTTGTATTACTACGTTATCATATTATTTCACGTTAAATCATTAACGCTTACTATGTTCATATTATTCTTGTCTACCAACGCTTATTGCGATTAATCATTTACATTTTATATTATTGTTCATATTGGTTTTCATATTATTGTACGTTATCAGCGCTTATTACTAGTATATATTTCTATCTTATTATCGTATATTCTATTGCATGTCCATACAGAAACTCTATTATTTACATCCGTTTATATAAATGTTATGTGCCTATGCTCGTTGTCCAACGCATTTCATGTCACCTACGACAAGCGCATACAGACGTGCTTGAAGTAATAAATCGTTCTTTGCTTTTAAATCTCTCCATATTATTGCGTATGCCTTTTGGGTACGAAACTTCCTAGTCCAAACAGACGGCTGCAACAGCTGATCTCGCGCGGCGCTAACAGTGATTACTAACGTACTTTTACATAGGCTGCGTATAGCCGTATGTCCAGACGGATTTCGCGGAAACATTACGTATAACTTTTACGAGAATGCAACAGTAAATCCTATTATCGAGCCAAATCAAAACAAGAGTGCTAACGGATGTCCCTCAGATACTAATTCGCTTTAAAACCTTCCCTGGTCGATTAGAGTGTTGGATTAAAGATTCGCGCCTGATCTCCTCCAGAATTCTTAGAGTGACGGATTTAATATTCGCGCCTAAGTTCCTTCAAAACCTTCAGTGTGACGGATTTAATATTCGCGCCTGGTCTTCCTTCAAAACCTTCAGTGTGACGGATTTAATATTCGCGCCTAAGTTCCTTCAAAACCTTCAGTGTGACGGATTTAATATTCGCGCCTAAGTTCCCTCAAAACCTTCAGTGTGACGGATTTAATATTCGCGCCTGAGTTCCTTCAAAATCCCCAGAGTGCTGGATTCAAGATTCGCGCCTGACTTTCCTCCTCACGTATCCTCAGAGTGCTGGATTTAACATTCACGCCTGTCTTTTCCTTCCCCATAGTCATCGTTCCTAAAGACCTCACCCGGGACGTAACAATTATTCGAATTTCTACATGAAACTTTTATGTAAATGTTCACAAAGGATGACACTTTCAGAATTAATAATAAAAAAAAACGATTTTTCGAGATTCCGATAGTCCTATACCCCCTTAATCGAGTAGGGGCCTATCCACACGGGTGTTAGTGTTTTTGATCGTCCTCGTCTTACTGTCTCGTCGTGCAGGTAGTACTTGGTCTCCGACTTTAAAAGACCTGTCCGCGGTTTTCCTATCGTAGTACGTCTTCGACTTTTCTTTATGGTTTCCTATCATCTCGCGGGCGATGTTGTTGGCCGACCGTAGTCTCTCGCGTAGTTCTTCTGCTATGGCGCAACATCGAGGGAACGCACCAGAAATGGCAGCTGCCATAAAAAATGTGCCCTATCATGCCTTCGATGTACATAACAATTGTGGCAATTGGTGCGACTATTTGAAAAATAAAGAGAATTATGAACAGAAGGCAATAAATGGAAGGTTAAAAAATCCGGTCCTTTTTGAAGAATTAAAATCCATTTTTCTGAAATTAAGTAGTAATACCGATAAATTTGTGGCTGGTGCATCAACGCAAGCTAACGAGAGCCTAAATAATATAATTTCTAAAAAAGCACCGAAGGCTATACCTTATGGATGCTCAGAATCTTACGATTATCGAGTGGCATACATTACTCTCAGAAGCTCGTTCGAAAGTAAGCAGTGGTTGCCATACCTGGGACAGTTTTATTTAATGTGAGCGGCGGGATTGCGCCTTGATAATGCGTATAGCATTCTGGAAAAACCCCGTCAAACGCACTTTCGACCGTCGGATCGTCGCGTCGAAGACGAAATTGTGTTTTGAGTGTGAGAATGCGTGCAGACGAGTGTACACCGTTTGGGAATTAGGATCAGAGAAGGTAGTGGATCGGTAGCGACCAAGTATGAAGTATGGAAGGATGAAGGTGCGAACACCTAATGACATCATGCATGGTTGCTGGGGTACGATTTAGATTGCAGCGTCAGCTTTTGAAGCTCGTCTCGCGGTCGGACGCTCGCGAAGGCGCGAGGCTGGAGTCACTCTTTGTCGTACAGTCGCGGAGAGCGTGACAAGGTGTCCGTGGTTCGTAATTTTCTTTCTTTAACTAATTAATAGTATTTTGAGCCAGAGATTCCTAAGTTTATAGTGAATGGACTCAGTTTTCCACGTTAAAGTGTATCTCCATTAACCTGCATTTTTTTTTATATTCTTTTAATACTTTTTAATACTTTTATAGTCGATTAATTACAAAACGCTAATATTAGTTGCGTTGAGATCAACTTTCAGTTAGATCTCATTACTTTTGTGTGCTTTTAAAACTCCTGCTACTATTTTTAATAGTAAATACGGAGTGTGTGAGTGTGTTTCTCTGTTCTCCAGGCATAGAGCAGGCATCAAATTATTTTGAAAGCGAATAACCAAGCGAAAGAATTCATATACTACATTGTATAATTAACCGATATAGTGGGTGAGTTGCACAGTTTATAATCGAGTAACTTCCGGAGAGCGTCCTCTCACATAAAAATTCGTTCTGTGTTTATGCTCGAAAACAATTACCATAACAGAGGTAACGGAGAGTCAATATTGGATCAAAGTCAATATTCTGGGATCTAACCCTTGGCTAACGCATTTAAAGTAAAGGAATAAAGCAATCATCGACATTTGAACCTTACACTGAAGAACATATCATTTAACATTATACCTTCTGATTCCTAATAATCACTCAATGCGGGGCCTGTATAGGACAAGATCTTTGACTCACGAAAACAATAATCAAAATCTTTACTCAATACTTAAAATTCGTGCTGTAACGTGTGTAGCCTAATTCGACGAGGCCGATCTGTAACATCGTTTACCCGCCGTCCAACGCTTACCTGCTAACCGCGTTACACATGGCTATAAAAGAGTGCCGTATAATGTTTCAAACAAAATGCCAAAGGACTGGAGCATTGGTATTTCTGCAAGAGGCTGGATGACAGCAGAAACATTTTACGAATATATCACAAATATATTTTATCCGTGGATAGTGAAAAATAACATATCATTTCCCGTGGTTTTATAGTGTTGATGGACACTCGTCACATGTAACGGTGCCATTGGTGAAATTCTGCAAAAGTGTACAGATAGAATTGATAGCACTCTATCCAAATGCAACGCATATCATCCAGCCGTTAGATGTATCCGTGTTCCATTCTATGAAGCATATGTGCAGACAATGTCTTATTAATTGGCGATTAGGAAATCAAGGAGAACGATTGAGAAAAGAAGACTTTGCTCCACTTTTAAAAACTACCATTGACGCTATAAATAATTTTGAAAACACAATTAAGAATGGCTTTAGAGCATGTGGATTGTTGCTGTTTCCAGCAGATGCTGTAAATTTTAATATTCTGAATAAAAATAAAAAAACAGATGTTCAAATTACTGCTCTAGACTCCAATACGAGCGACCGATTTTTTTTTTAGAAAAATTGATAATACAGTATTAACAAATTTTAAATTAGCAGCACCAACTAGAGTTTGGACAGGCGCTGCTGAATTCAGGCAATTATTTCTTTATTGGTTGAAAATCAAAGGAAAATGTGGGATCATTTAAATAATATTTTAAAGATAAGAGAAGAGATTTTACACAATAAGTACTTAATGACTTAATTTTAACTTTTGAAAATTTAGATAAAAATTTAAATAATAAGTTAGGTGTAAATAATAATTTGCTTCAAACCTGGGATTCGAATGTGGAAACGTGTGATTGTATGATAATAAATTTAGATAAGGGTCAAGAAAGCAATCTTAATAAAAATATTGATTTGCGGGAATCTAATTACGACGTTAATGTACTTAACATTACTAAATCAGAATGTAAGTTGATTAAATAATTTGTAAGTACTTACTTAAGTACCTAATTGTAAAAATATTTTCTTATCATTTAAGATATGGATCGTTATCTTTACAGGTAACTTAACTGACGAAATCAATGTGGACGAATTTATAAGTGAGGAAATTGATTTTAAAGATTGTAATAGTGATGCCATTCTGGTGAAGCAAGATCCTATTAGAAAAGATTCTGAAGTTTCAGAGCAGTTTGAAACTGCGAGTGACTTTCCCACACAGTCTAGTTTTCAAGGTTTGTACTTATACTTAAAGTGTATAAAATATTTTATTACATAATGATGAAGCACACCTTTATTATACGTACAGAAGTAATTTTTGATAAAGAAAACTTATTACAAAATGAAACGTCCTCACCATTTCAAAAAAAATTCTGCCAAATCCAATCGAAAAGAAGCAAAAACGAAAATGTGCGGGAAAAAATCCCACAGTGGCTACTTCCGAGGAATGGCTACAGTATTTTTCTTATAAGGAAGAGTAAAAGCTCCAAAGACAGAAGGAAATAGAAGAAAGAAAATAAAACACGAGTAAAGAAAGAGGGAGACAATTAGAAGAACAAGAATTGAGGAAACGCATAAAAAAAAGAACAGTTGGTAGAGTCAAGGAGGCAAAAATTAACGGCAAAAGAAGCTAAATTAAAACCTAAAAATAAGGCTTAACTTATTATAAAATTTATTATAAAATAAATAAATATTGTACAATACTGTGTAATTAATTAATAACCCTTAGTTAAATGAAAGTGACGATTGTGTGTGCATGTGTATGAGAGAGAGTGCGTTTGTGCGCCCCTAAATATTTGAGGTTATACAATTATAATGAGGGTTTATTTGTACATTTTATTATTATCATATTTGTTTTCGAACATTTTAAACTTGAGCAGTGTAAAGAAATGTCAATTATTACTATATCAACGATTTTTATTCAATTATATTTTATGGCCAAATACTGGGACAGCTAAGTCCAATCACTGGGACATGCCGTAAATTCTGTCCAATTACTGGGTCAAGTGAACGCTTTTATAAATTATAAATTTTAATATTTTTCTTTATATAAATCAGGCTTGGGAATTAAGTGAACGCAGCGGTCGATTTTCAGAGGCAACGTCTCCTTTCTCCCGCCGCGCGTCTTGGCCCCCGCGGCGGCCAAGCGGCTTGGAGCGCCTCAGACCCGTACCATATGAACCACGCGGGGCGCGTTGACAAAACAAAAACAAGTGGAGACGCGCAAACAGTGCGTTTATTTCTCCCATTATAAATTCACGGGTCACAATCGTCAAGAAAATCCAGCAGAACTGGGAGCTGGCCAAAAACATATCTCTTGGTAGAGGAAAACTAGACGTCAAAGAGGCTTTCGCTTCGAAACTTGAAAAGTGAACTTTTTGACATCCTAAACTGTAAATGTGAAATTTTCGTTGCTCTGAATTTGGCTGTTGTAAAGTTGCTAGTTGTAAGAAGGAATCTCACATTAATTGGTCATGCCCTAAAGAAATGAAAATCCCCGTGAAGGAACTTACTTTCATTAAAGGTCAAAGAGACAAGACCGGTTCTATTGGACCGTATCAGATTGGTTTGCCAGATCTGCCTGAACATAAGAGACAGGTCAAAAAGCAGAAACGGCAAGAAGATGAGAGTAGAAGACTTGCTGAATACACGCAGAGAACTAAGCAAGATGTTTAAATACACTCAAATGAAATATGTTCCCCTGATGATGAAAATGATGAATATGTAGCTGATATCGAAGGTGAGAATGAGGAAAATAATGAACTGACATTACAAGACCCAAGTATGCCATCTACTTCCAAAGAAAAGATAGAGAACAATACATTAGAAATACCTAATGTTGCTATGCAAAGCATCAGATATGGTGAAAGTCTGCGTGCTACAGCTGCCATCACAACTGCTGCCTTTATGGACGCTGGCTTCATCACTGAAGAAGACAAGGCACTTGTAGTTGATCACAATAAAGTGAAGGGGGCGCAAGAAAAACTTATGAAATCCCTAAATCAGGAATTTGATGATCTTTGTAAGAAGGGAGAAATCGACTGCATTTTCTTTTACGGCCGTGAAGATATAACTAAAGTTATACTGAAAACAGACAATTCAGATCAGCAGTTCCCCGGCATAATTACAGAACAACACTATTCTGTGTGCAGTGAGCCAGATGGAAGATATATCTACCACTTCACTCCAGAGAAGGGCTCATAAACACAAAAGCCAGCGGAATTTGGAGGTGATTCTACAAATGTTAACACTGGCTGGGAGGGTGGTGCCATGCATTGGGTAGAGGTCAAGCTGGGTCGTAAGCTGATTTGGTTGGTGAGTGCCCTTCATACAAACGAGTTACCTCTTCGCCATTTAATTACAGGATTAGACGGGAAGACATTGTCTAACAACAAGTGGGCAGGTATCATAGGCAAAATGCTAGACACAGCTACAGAACTTGAAATTAATCCTTCATTCATCAAATATTCGATTGGAGATCCTCTTAGTTCACTAAGTGAGGCGGTCATTAAAAATTTGTCTACTGATCAAGCATATGGCTATCGAATAACACACGAATAATAAGGATAAAAAAGATTCCCACGGATCTGGCTCTTCTTGAAATAGGTCCTGTGAGTCATTCAAGGTGGTTAACAACAGCAAACCGGTTTTGTCGCATATGCGTTTCAAAACATGGTCTTAACGGCAAAACCCTCCAACACTTAAGACTGATTGTGGAATATATCTTTGGTGTATACTTCCCCTGCTGGTTCAACATCAAGGTAAAACACTCCTGGGTGAAAGGTCCGCGCCACATTTTATTTCAGCTACGGCAACTAAGGTTGCAAAAAAAGCCTGTAGTAGATGCTGTTTTGCCAACTATCCAACGCTCGGCATGGTATACCTTCAGTGAGATGATAATCCAAACACTCCTGTGCTCCGATGATAGTAAGGAACGGAGAATTGGGATTCAAAAGATTATTGACTTGAGGGGCGGAGAAGATAACATACTGGGAAATCTTTCTGTACGTCAAAGGAGGACACCTCGAATCAACTCCGATGCTTTGAACCTTTTGCAATTGATTGACTGGTTTGGCGGGGTATATAAACCTCCTCTGACATGCAAAGTAACTACGGCAGAAATAAAGAAGTTCATTGAGGCGCCCATGCAAGTTCCACAGTGGCCTTGTCATGGTCAGTCCATAGAGAGGTGTGTTAAACAAGTCACAGAGGCAGCAGGTAGAGTGTACACTCATGAGAAATGTGAGGGTTGCGTCAGAGGTCAAGAAGTGTTACGTGCCGACCATTTTTTCTTAAATTTCTTTTATGCCATCAGTGACATCTGATGAAACCATTGCGTGTTATGGGAGTTTTCCTCAATCAATTGCCAATGATTAACAAACCGAATTCCTACGATAATAATTTTATCTATACTACAAGTCATGTTAGAATAGACCTGCCGACCGACGAGTTTAGACTGGTTCTACGCATGTTGGCGTTCATTGGCTATGCCACCACCAATGGTCTTTCGGCTGCGCATCCGTTCTGCGCCGAAAGCATTGGTGTGGCGCCACTTTCGTATATACCGCGTGTTTCGACTTTTTGTCGGATTTGATTGTCTCTTTGTTATTGCAAACGTCAGGTGAAAGAAAAAATATTAAAATGGTTAAGGAAAAAAATTTAAAAGTAAATGCAATTAAACACCAATTTCCCGACCAAAAATAATAAAAGAGGACAGGTAAGCAACTGAAATATTATAACTGAAGTATTATAAGTAATTGAAGTATCATAAGCAACTGAAATATTATAAGGAAAAATATTAACCTAATGGCCGGAAAAATGTAACTTTAATATAATGGGAAACGTTTCTCTTGCAGATAGTTAACGCTGGACAAAGGAGGATTATTATAAATATTTACAATGACAAGAAAGCTCAATTTCCAAACATGAAGTACAAGGAAATTATAAAATTGGTTGCAAATACATGCGGCGTAGGACGTTGTACCGTCATCGACAGTCTAAAGGAATTTAAAAGGACGGGGACTGTCACATCACCGTCGAAGAAGCGGGTAAAGCCCAATATAATGCAGAGGATGTCGGAAGAGGAAATTGGAGCAATAAGGAAGCATGTGCACGCCTTTTGGGAACGAAGAGAACTACCGACAGTTCCGAGAGTTTTGGCGGCGATCCGAAATGATGAAAATTTACCAACCATGTCGCAGAGTACGTTACAACGCCTCTTGAAGAAAATGAACTTCAAGTACGTACAGAGAAAGCGCAATGGTGCCCTTATCGAGCGAGAAGATATTATTCGTTGGCGCCGAACGTTCATCACGAAAATTCGAGAATTCCGAGCGGCGGGAAGACCCATTTATTATTTGGACGAAACATGGGTAAATGCGGGCGACACACGGCAGCGAGTGTGGGTGGACAATAGGGTGTATCGAAAAAACTAAAAGTGGTTGTAGCGATTGAGGCTAGTGCGGAAAAGTTGTCGATTGACATTACTAAAACATGTGTAAAATTTGAACTTAATCAGTTAGTATCTTCTGTTCTGTCCAGAGGCTCAAATTTCGAAATTTTGCTGAAATAATTGAGAAATATCCAATTTATCGCCAGTAGTGTGACGCTAGTACCGCAACACTACCGCCAGGTGGCGACCCGACCGAGCGCTTCTCGCAGGTGGGATACAGCAGTAGATGAATATAAGAAGCCCGGGCAACGGCGGGTTTTTTCTTAAGCGATTTTCTTAAGCGAGTACTTTAAGCCATTAAGAAATGTCAAAACCCTCAAAGTTTTCCCTTCGACAAACTTTTGACTGTCCGTTTTTCGGACATCCCAAGGATTTTGGCAACAATCTTCCAACACATGAGGATGTTCTCAGATGTTGTGCCTATCAGAGGCGATATCTTGGACAGAAGTCAGGAGGTAATAAGGAGCCTTCCTTTTCTGATATTGCAGCAAATGTTACCGCACAGATTCTAGCGTTGTATGATAAAGCATCTATTCCAGCAGTAACTGAAAAACGTGTTACTGACAAAATACACGCTTATCACAAAAAATACATTTCCATGAGAAGTGACAATCGAAAGTATAATGAAAGTGTAAACATACGGATCAAGATTGATACATTTAAAGAATACGCATGCAAGCTTTTCGATGTTGCTTCTTGCAAATGTGCAGACTTTGCACATTGCTCTTGCCCTAAACTGCAAAAGGTACCATTAAAAGAACGAGATTTTCTCTCTGATCAAAGAGGTGTTAGACGGATGGGTATTGGTTGTCCTGATCTTATTGAGACAGAAAACCTAAAAAAGCGAGCTGAGCGAAGAGAGGCAGGTGCCCTCAAACGTTCATATCGCCGTGAGACCACTACTTCAGGCGTTGCTTCTTCCCTTGTTCAATCTCTGAAGTCCACAGAAGTGACTGATTCTGATTCTGATGACAACTTTCGACCTAATACACGCTTAGTCTCTAGTTCTCAAATGCGAGCGAAGCTCACAAAAACAGCTCTTGCTGCAGATAGGTTTGGAGTTTCACACAGAGCTGCAGCCGCTATTACTTCAAGTTTTGTCCAGGACATTGGCTTAGTTTCTAAGAGTGACAGTTCGCTTGTTACGGACAAGAGCAAAATAGCCAGAGAACGATTAAGGGTTCGTTCTAAACTGCAGATCGGAGCACAGTCAGAGAGTACTATGCAAGTGAAGGGCCTATACTTTGACGGTCGACATGACCAGACATCGTTCCAAGAGAAACGAAATAATAAATATTATCGCAAAACAATTGTCGAAGGCCATTATTGTCTAATAAAGGAACCGGATGCAAAGTATATTGGACACGTTACACCGAAATCTGGTGGTGCCAATGACATTGCGAATGCTATATTCGAGCACGTCGACACAAAGGTTCCGAGCGGCCTTAGTGAACTACTGCTTGTAGGTTCAGATGGAACTGCCGTAAACACTGGGATCAATGGCGGAGTAATTCGGAGGCTTGAATTGATGTGCGGTAAAGCTTTGCAATGGGTAATTTGCTTATTACACTTCAATGAACTTCCTTTCAGACACTTGTTTCAGAAAGTTGATGGTTGCACGACCGGGCCTAGTTCATACTCTGGTCCTGTTGGAAAAATGCTGCCTGGTTGTGAGAAACGTGCAGTGGTTTCGTTTAAAAAAATTAATAATACCTGTGACTTGCCGATTGTTAATCTGGACACGCTGAGCAAGGATCAGCAATACCTCTTTCTTTGTGTCCAGACTTTAAAGTCAGGTATATGTACTCCTGATTTCGCAAATCGTGACCCTGGACCACTTAATATGTCCCGCTGGCTTACCACAGCCAATCGAATTCTGAGGTTATATATGTCAGTCAAGAAACCTTCATCAAGTTTGAGGATACTTGCTGAGTATGTAATAAGAGTTTACGCTCCCTTCTGGTTTCGAATTAAAACTCAGCAGTCTATTAAGGATGGCGGGAAACACATTTTCTCTTTCATAACGCCGACGAGATACTTGCCCAAAAAATATTTGGTGGTCGTAGATCGTGTTATTTCAAGAAATGCGTTCTTTGCTGCTCCGGAGAATCTGCTGCTTTGTATGCTGGCAGACGAAAGAGCAGATATTCGTAAAAGAGCTGTTAGAAAAATTATAGAGGCCAGAGCCACTGCAGTTGATTCTAGCCCTATACGCACGTTCTGTGTGCCTCCATTGGATTTTCAGGCAAAAACTATGTCCACATGTGTTTGGGAATGAATAGTTCTCTGCGCCGCCGCACTCTCGATCACCGCAGCACCTCCTGGGCGGCGGAAGTCGCGGTCGATCCGCGATCGATCAACCAATCAGCGTCCGTCTTGTCGATCGACGCTCGAGAATGTTCGAGAAGACGCCGCGGCGGAAATGCGCATCCATCTTGAGATTCATTCTGTTCACAACCGTGCGCAACGTACAACACGTTTTGCTCATTGTCATTTTACCGCGTTGCTCAACAAGCAATTATTGTGTGCATATCATTTCAAGTCAATCGGTAAGCTCAACCACGGTGTTCACGACACAGTTCGGGTGCAGTTATCACGAGAGTGTGCATTCGCGATTGTGCGTGTCCGCGTGGGCACGTTTTCACACGTGTGAATTGTACAAGAGAGTGTACGGGGGCTCAACCCTCTAATTTCAAGTGCGCACAACGGCTCACCCGTTGGCACACTCTTTATAATAAAGACGTCACATTCCTGTGTGCAACTCAGTGTTTTAGTGCCAATCGCCGATCCTAACCTATCCAGCAACCTTGTGCTCAACCTAACCTCACATTTTTACAGTTTGGTCCTTCGAGCCGGAGCGGTGATTGAGCATTACAGTGCTGTGTAGTTTGTTTAGAGGGCTCACAAGCTCAACTCCTGTGCTTCGCGATGGCTGATCAAGATGACCAGAAGAGCGTAAAGTCAGCGGGCTCATCAAGGCCGCCTTCCCCAGCACCGATTGTGCTCACCATCCCCACCGAGGCTCTGGGGACGAGTGGGGATAAAAAACCGCCGAGGGCGACTTCACCATCAACGTTGCCCTCGCAGCTGGTGTTCAAGGCCAAAACCCAGATAGGCCGCTACGACTCCCTTCAGGCATTGCAGGCGCACATGCCTACGCAAGCTCACACTACGTCCGTCGACGAGGTCGAGCTACTTGCAGCCCATGTAGAGGAGCTGCACCTAGCGTTCACTCGCGAACACGCGCATTTTGAGGAGACGTGGCCGGTCAAGTTCATCAACCACCCATATTTCGAGGCAAACATGGCTGTGCAGGAGGCGCAAGTGTATTTGACCACCAAGATTAAGCTCAACCGCCTCCGAGAAGACGTGAGGGCGATACAGCAGCGTCCACCGGCTGCATCGAGCACCACGTCAAGGGCCTCGAAGCTGCCGGAGATCTCCCTGCCCACATTCTCCGGCGCATATACGGAGTGGCCGGCCTATAGTGAGTTGTTCACATCATTGATCATCCAGGACCAGCAGCTTATGGAGATAGACCGGCTTCATTACCTGCGGTCCAGCCTCCAAGGTGAGCCATCAGAGCTGGTGAACGCTTACCCGCTCACAGGCTCAGCGTTCCAATCTTGCTGGGAGGAACTCAGCAAGAAGTACTCAAATAAGCGTGTGTTCATCGAAGAGCAGCTAGACAAGCTGCTCAACGTCTCACCGATCACAACGCGCAGTGCAAAAGCGCTTGTCGAAATCGTGTCAACCATCAATAAAGTGCACAAGACGCTCACCACCTTAGGCGCAGCTGATGACATGTGCAACATCCTGCTCGTGCACCAGGCGACCAGCTGGATGGACAAGTCCACCAGGGAAGCCTGGGAGACGTCGGTGGGCTCAACAAAGGAATACCCTCGGCTGACGCAGCTCGAGACCTTTATTGCTGCCAAGGTGGTGGCCTTGGAACGGCTGGAGGCGGCGGCTTTACAGAAGGGAAAGAAGGCTCAACCGCCTGTAGCTCAACCGAGCAGGTCATACCCCAGCCGGGGCGCTGCTCACACGGCATCGAAGACGAAGCCGAAGGCTCAACCAGCTGCGTCGCCCTACAGCTACCCGTGCGACTATTGCAAGGAAGACCACTTTGTGGTGATGTGCCCCAGGTTTCGAGAGCTGTCGGTGGAAGACAGGCGGAAGGTGATCACCGTCAATAAACTGTGCAGGAATTGTTGTGGTAGGCACCGCACCGAGGACTGCAATTCCACCCGTCGATGCAAGACGTGTGGAGTCAACCATCACACGATGCTGCACATGACCAAGCCTTCAGCTCACACCGCTGCTCTGTCCAAGCCTCGCACAGAAGAGGAACGTTCAACAAGTGGCGCAACCCATTGAAGTTTCGGTGCAGTCGTCAATCCACCATCACTCACACAACAGCGCACAGTTCAGACGCACACAGCATGCTCAACAGAACGAAGGAGGCTCAACCAATCATCGCCAGTGCTCACCCCATACGTTTCAGTTACCCTGTTGGCAACAGCCAACGCCCAGCTGATCACTTCAGTGTCATCTACTCCAGTCAGATTATTGATTGATTCGGGCTCGGAACTGACATTTGTCACTGAAGAGCTCATCAACCGGCTTAGGATTCAACCATGCATCCATCACGATCACTGGCATTGGGGGTAACACATCAATTCAAACCAGAGGAGTCGCACTACTAACTCTGCGCTCCAACTACGATATGTCAACAGTGCACTTTCAAGCACACGTTCTGCGAGCACTGACGTCAAGTTTACCATCGGTGGAACCGCCACGTCAAGAATGGCCACATTTGAATGGCCTTCCGCTGGCCGATTCAGACTTTCTTAAATCAAGACCGATAGACATCGTGATTGGCGCAGACGTGTATGGACAAGTGATCAAGCCCACCCTCAAGAAGGGTGATTCTTCAATGCCAATTGGACAGCTGTCCATTTTTGGGTGGCTCATTCTTGGACCAGTTACAGTGGACCTGCGCAAGGCCACCGCACACCACTCTGCAGTCGTGCAGCATGTCGACAACTCCTTACAAGACATGCTGACACGATTTTGGATTCAAGAGGAGCTCCCAACAGATACACCCATGAAGCTCACACCTGAAGAACAAGAATGTGAGGATCACTTTCGAGCGACACACACTCGTGATTCTACAGGACGATACACTGTGCGCATTCCTCTGAAGGAGACTCCAAAGCTGCTGGGTAATTCTTATCAAGCAGCTCACGCTTGCTTGAAGCGTACGCTCGTCAAGCTCAACAGGAACAACGAGTATCGCAACCTCTATCAAGGCTTCATGCAAGAGTACGAGGAGCTCCGTCACATGGTAAGAGCACCATCCCTTTCACCTAACACTCACTCTGTGTTTTATCTTCCACATCATGGAGTATTGAAGCCTGACAGCCAGACGACAAAACTGAGAGTCGTCTTCAATGGATCGAGCCCTACTTCATCCGGTTATTCTGTCAACGATTTGATGCATACGGGTGCAAATCTGCTCCTTAACATCACCGACGTGCTGCTGTGGATACGCCAGCACAAGTACATTTTTGCCAGAGACGTGACGAAAATGTATCGTCAAGTCAAGATTCACGAGGATGATCAAGATCTCCAACGAATACTGTGGATCGATGACGATTCAAAGGAGGTGCCCTACAAGCTCACAACGGTCACATATGGGACCAAGGCTGCTCCATTTCTGGCGGTCAGAGCTTTACTTCAATTGACGGAAGACGAAGGTCATCGCTTTCCTCTGGCGGTGCCATCAATCACGCATGCCAGATACGTTGATGACATCTTTGGAGGTGCAGACACAGGTGAGATGCTCATTACAATTGCTCACCAATTAAAAGATCTGTGCAACGCGGGAGGGTTTCCACTAGCCAAATGGCATTCAACCTTTCCTCCGTTGCTTGATGCAATTTCTCAAACCCAACGAGCCCAAGACTCAGTTATATCATTAGACGACTGCAATACCAAAATTCTCGGACTTCAATGGAATGTGATCAACGATGAATTTTCGTTCACCTCAAAACCAACTTCAAATTCAAGGCTCACCAAACGCCTCATCCTATCAGAAGTAGCACAAATATTTGATCCATTAGGTTTTCTAGCGCCGGTCATAATTCGAGCAAAAACACTGTTGCAAGAGTTGTGGCTACACAAGCTCAACTGGGATGATCCACTGCCTTCCCAAGTAACGTCACAATGGCTCATCATCAGAGAAGATTTAACAAGCTTGCGCAAGCTATCATGTCCAAGGTGGTTCAACACCTTCAGCAACTCTACAGTGGAACTACACGGCTTTTCTGATGCCTCACAACTCGCCATGGCAGCGGTAATTTACATTACCGTATCATCACCGTCCACAACTCACAAGGTCGCGACATTGATGTGCTCCAAAACTAAGGTAGCACCACTAAAGAAGCTCACAATCCCGAGACTCGAGCTTACTGCAGCATTGATGCTGGCGAAGCTCACCAAATATGTTCAAGCAACGCTCAAGCTCAACATTGCTACAACATATCTGTGGACGGACTCACAAGTGACACTAACCTGGATCAAAACACAAGCATCACGCTGGAAGGACTACGTAAGGAATCGTGTGTCTCAAATTCAAGAGATCACCCCAGGCGCACATTGGAGACACGTTCCAGGGACCTCAAACCCAGCTGATTGCGCATCACGAGGCTTATCAACATCGCAGCTTGAACATCATAAGCTTTGGTGGACGGGACCACCATGGCTTGCGCAGCCCAGTGAAACATGGCCATCACAACCAATGCTAGACGGAGACTTGAGTGCACTAGAGGCTCGTCCAGGCATTTCAAAGCTGCTCAATATTCAAAAGATTGAATATCACTGGGACCTCAACTACAAATATTCATCTCTCAACAAACTTATTCGCATCACATCAGTTTGTTTCAGATTTGTTTCAAGGTTGAAGAAGGCTCCAGTCACGCTGCCGCTCTTCACCTTGTCGCCCATCGACATAGAATGGGCCAGGATCTTCTAGATCAAAGCAACGCAGGCGCTTTATTTCTCCAGCGAGATGAAGATGCTCAGCTCAGGCTCAACTTTGCCAGCCGCTCATGTCTTCAATCGACTCACCGCATTCATCAATGAGAGTGGAGTCATTAGAGTTGGAGGCAGACTCAACAATGTTTGCACAAGCTACGAAAGTAAGCACCCTGCAATTCTACCTCGTCATTCACATTTGTCTAAATTGATTATAGACCATGCGCATCGACAAACTCTCCATGGAGGGACCCAGCTCACCCTCGCCCAGATTCGACAAAACTACTGGATCATTGGAGGGCGAGCGCCAGTAAAATCGCACATCCTGCGGTGTGTTGTGTGTGCTCGACAAAGGGGGATCCGTGCCCATCAACTGATGGGCCAACTACCTCTTTCGAGAGTTACACCCTCACGACCGTTCAACAATACTGGCACCGATTATGCGGGTCCAATCACACTGAAGACGTGGAGAGGAAGAGGTGCCAAGACTCAAAAGGGCTGGATTTGCGTCTTTGTGTGCCTCACCACATCAGCTGTTCACCTAGAACTGGTGACAGATTATACAACAGAAGGGTTCATCGCCACCTACAGGAGATTTGTCTCCAGGAGAGGGATTCCTCTCACTCTTCACTCTGATTGCGGAACCAACTACGTTGGAGCTGACACCGTCCTCAAGAGAATGTTCACCCAGGGGACTGAGGCGCATCAACGCTTGAACCAGCTGTTCGTCAATGACAAGACAGAATGGCACTTCAACCCACCAGCCGCACCACACATGGGAGGCAAGTGGGAAGCGGTCGTGAAGTCAGTCAAACACCATCTCCGGCGCACAGTCAGTGAGACGGTGCTCACATACGAGGAGTTCAGCACACTTCTCACACAAATAGAAGCAATGCTCAACTCACGACCGCTCGAGCCCCTCAGTGATGACCCAGATGACATCACAGCACTCACACCAGCGCACTTTCTTGTTGGACAACCACTCTCAGCTCTTCCGGAACCGTCTGTGGAGAATTCATCAGTCTTGCCATCAGCTAGATGGCAATTCATTCAAAAGAAGATGCAACAATTCTGGACTCAGTGGTCATCCCACTATCTGCAGAGACAACTATCCATCACCAAATGGCATCATCCAACCAACGACCTGAAGGTCGGGTCCCTGGTGCTCATCACAGATGAGCGTTTTCCACCCAGCAAGTGGCCACTTGCGAGGATCATCACCTTACATCCAGGGAAGGATGGACTCACCCGAGTCGTGACGCTCAAGACCGCCACAACAACACTAATCAGGCCAATTGCAAAATTGGCAATTTTGCCTGTTACAGATTCACCATCAACATCTTCAATCAGCTGTTGATGGCGGGAGCATGTTTGGGAATGAATAGTTCTCTGCGCCGCCGCACTCTCGATCACCGCAGCACCTCCTGGGCGGCGGAAGTCGCGGTCGATCCGCGATCGATCAACCAATCAGCGTCCGTCTTGTCGATCGACGCTCGAGAATGTTCGAGAAGACGCCGCGACGGAAATGCGCATCCATCTTGAGATTCATTCTGTTCACAACCGTGCGCAACGTACAACACGTTTTGCTCATTGTCATTTTACCGCGTTGCTCAACAAGCAATTATTGTGTGCATATCATTTCAAGTCAATCGGTAAGCTCAACCACGGTGTTCACGACACAGTTCGGGTGCAGTTATCACGAGAGTGTGCATTCGCGATTGTGCGTGTCCGCGTGGGCACGTTTTCACACGTGTGAATTGTACAAGAGAGTGTACGGGGGCTCAACCCTCTAATTTCAAGTGCGCACAACGGCTCACCCGTTGGCACACTCTTTATAATAAAGACGTCACATTCCTGTGTGCAACTCAGTGTTTTAGTGCCAATCGCCGATCCTAACCTATCCAGCAACCTTGTGCTCAACCTAACCTCACATTTTTACAACATGATAGATTGGTCTTCTTGCAAGGTCTTCGCACCTCCTGTTCTATCTCATGTAACTTCTGATGAGCTGCAGAGCTCACTAGCGAGTCCTATACCAATTGAGTGGGACTACTATAAGTTCCCATCTCACACTCAGGCAGTAGAGCGAACCGTAAAGCTAGTCACGGAGGCATCTTCAAAGGTATGTGGAGAAGTTGCAAGAGATGGCTATATTCGAGCCACACTGGAGGCAAGAGCTGAACTCCCAGTATTCAATACAAAAGCAGATTTCATAAAAATACTTAAGAAATAATTTTTTAGTTTTTCATGGGTGGTTGGTTGGGAAATGGGTGGGGGGGGGGAGTGGAACTCGAGGTGCAACCACCTTCACATAGTGAGTTCTGAGTCTCTTTCTGGCAACACTAAATGAAACAGAAGCGGGCGAAGAGTTGTTAAAAAAAATACTGAATACTTTCTCGGCCGTGAGTAGGGAAATTTTTTCCTTTTTTTTCTATAAATTTCTCTTAACCTCAACCTTTTCTACATTCTTGGAGGCTGGCACGACATGAGATGGATATTTTGCGGCAGTTTGTCCTTATGAATCGTTTTGGAATAAGTTGCTTATAGAAAGTTCGGTATTTCTCAATTATTTCGGTATAGTTTTGATATTTTGAGCCTCTGGACAGAACAGAAGATACTAACTGATTAAGTTCAAATTTTACACATGTTTTAGTAATGTCAACCGACAACTTTTCCGCACTAGCCTCAATCGCTACAACCACTTTTAGTTTTTTCGATACACTCTAGTGGACAACACCATAGCTTCGGCATCGAACGCCAGAGAACGGGGCCTGACGATTGGCCCACCTACTCCGACTGCGAAAGGAAAGCGCCTCATCGTACTTCATATTGGATCGGAGGATGGTTTTGTCGAGAATGGCTTGTTGTGTTTTGAATCGAAGACCAAGAGCGCTGATTACCACGACGAGATGAATGGGGCACACTTTTTCGAATGGTTTCAGCGCACTGTACCATATTTAAAACCAAACGCCGTTATTGTGATGGATAACGCACCGTACCACTCTGCGAAACAGGAGCGCTGTCCCGTAACGAGCTGGAACAAACCGCAGATAAGAGAGTGGCTTACCAGCAAGGGAATACGAATGCCAGATAACGCACTGAAGTGGCAGTTATTGGACGAAGTTCGAAGAATTAAGCACATTTACGATAAATATGTGATCGACGAATATGCAAAATCAACGGGGAGAACTATTCTTCGACTACCGCCCTACCATTGCGACTTGAATCCAATTGAGCTCGCGTGGGCGGTAGTAAAAGGCCACGTAAAAGCCAATAACACGACTTTCCACCTTGCCGATGTAAAGCAGCTACTGATACAAGGGGTGGAAAAGGCAACACCCGAAATGTGGGCAAATTTTATCCGCCACACGACGAAGGTGGAGGATAAATTATATGACCTGGACCAAGTAATTGACGATATGCAGGATAACGCGGATGATTCTTCATTCGATGAAGACGACTCAGACCACGGCGAAGGTGCTCATTTAGAATTCGAGCCAGATCCGCATTTGGAACCGGAACCGGAACCGAATTTGGGATTGGAGTCGGATTCAGATTGAAACATCAAGGGAAAAACTGCACAGTAGTCCGGTAAGCTGCATTTCATGGGAACAATCTAATCTTTCAATCTATCTTTCTTATGTAAATATATTTATGTACTTCTGTATTTCTTTCAGAAACTTTTTTGAGGAAGGACCACTCAGATTTCCCGGATCAGCCAGAGAAGTATGGTATCTTTGAACTAGGTGTGCTAATAGGACATTGAATCTGGAATTAACGTGATTTTTATTTATTTTTGTAGATGTCTTAACCTGAATCCGGATTCGGCGCCAATCCCAAATGCGCACCTTCGTGGTCTGGGTCACTTTCATTGGGTGAAGGATGCTGCGCATTATCCTGCATATCGCCGATTACCTGGTTACACATTTCGGATGCTGCCTTTTCCACCCCTTGTATCAGTAGCTGCTTTACATCGGCAAGGTGGAAAGTCGTGTTATCGGCTTTTACGTGGCCTTTTACTACCGCCCACGCGAGCTCAATTGGATTCAAGTCGCAATGGTAGGGCGGTAGTCGAAGAAGAGTTCTCCCCGTTGATTTTGCATATTCGTCGATCACATATTTATCTTAAATGTGCTTAATTCTTCGAACTTCGTCCAATAACTGCCACTTCAGTGCGTTATCTGGCATTCGTATTCCCTTGCTGGTAAGCCACTCTCTTATCTGCGGTTTGTTCCAGCTCGTTACGGGACAGCGCTCCTGTTTCGCAGAGTGGTACGGTGCGTTATCCATCACAATAACGGCGTTTGGTTTTAAATATGGTACAGTGCGCTGAAACCATTCGAAAAAGTGTGCCCCATTCATCTCGTCGTGGTAATCAGCGCTCTTGGTCTTCGATTCAAAACACAGCAAGCCATTCTCGACAAAACCATCCTCCGATCCAATATGAAGTACGATGAGGCGCTTTCCTTTCGCAGTCGGAGTAGGTGCGCCAATCGTCAGGCCCCTTTCTCTGGCGTTCGATGCCGAAGCTATGGTGTTGTCCACCCACTCTCGCTGCCGTGTGTCGCCCGCATTTACCCATGTTTCGTCCAAATAATAAATGGGTCTTCCCGCCGCTCGGAATTCTCGAATTTTCGTGATGAACGTTCGGCGCCAACGAATAATATCTTCTCGCTCGATAAGGGCACCATTGCGCTTTCTCTGTACGTACTTGAAGTTCATTTTCTTCAAGAGGCGTTGTAACGTACTCTGCGACATGGTTGGTAAATTTTCGTCATTTCGGATCGCCGCCAAAACTCTCGGAACTGTCGGTAGTTCTCTTCGTTCCCAAAAGGCGTGCACATGCTTCCTTATTGCTCCAATTTCCTCTTCCGACATCTTCTGCATTATATCGGGCTTTACCCGCTTCTTCGACGGTGAAGTCACAGTCCCCGTCCTTTTAAATTCTTTTAGACTGTCGACTTACGCCGCATGTATTTGCAACCAATTTTATAATTTCCTTGTACTTCATATTCGAAAATTGAGCTTTCTTGTCGTTGTAAATATTTATAATAATCCTCCTTTGTCCAGACTTTTATAAAAATATACCAATGTTTTATAAAAATTGTACTTTACTTAAGTTTTCTATAATAAAATTTATTTGTATATGTCATACTTTGTTGTTATAATTCGTAATATTAATACCGTAAACATTTCAGTATAATACGACTAATAAATAAATTCGTAATATGGCACGAATTTAATAGAATGCACGTTTTATTTGGTTACCCGGTATATGAAAGAGAATCGGAACGGTGCATGGAGAGAGGGAAGCCTGGGTGGTAAAGTGGAGGAACGGAGACCTCGCGACAGCTGAAGAGCTCATTCTACATGCGCGAAAAGGTCTATTCTAACATGACTTAGAGTATAGTTTCTTGAAGCCTGTCACGTCATGACATTTTTCCCACGCAAGATTTGTCGACAACAATCTTTCGACACTGCGCGACGTTCTTAGAACACCGGATACGATAAGCATTTCGAAAACCAAAGCACTGAGCAGCTGGGAACGTTCCGAGGCAACGACGCGATGATTTTACCACAGAACAGGAATAGTCACAATGTCTTTATTTTTTGTGATCCTTGTGTCACACTTTGCGTGTAGTCATTGTCATTTAAAGTGTGATCCAGAGTTAAAGTTTAATATATCATATCCTATCCTTGAGACCAGTTTATGTGAAACTGATCCTTCAGTTCTTACTGGTCGTCCAGTCTTCATAAAAATTATAAAATCGAGTGTATATGAAGCAGTTCGTTACATAAGTTGTCACATTAAAGTCCATCATACAATCACACCATGCCCAGATTACTTGACAGTTCTTACTAGAGCTGTTGATACCCGGGAGAACGGGTACCCGGGTACCCGTGAGATACCCGGGAAAAAAAAAATTCCCGGGTAGGCGCTACCCGGGTAAACTACCCGAGATACTCGAGACTCTCGAGATCTTATAAAGTACCGTTCCATAATTGAAGCCACACTGAGCGTGATGGCCTTTCGAGTCGAAGGCTTCGACCCCCGGGGAGATAGGAATACCCATTACGAAGTGAGGAAACTCCAGCTCCGAATTTCTCATCAGGTCTTTGCGAAAACGACGCCAATCGATTCCTTATGTTTCTCCGATGAACATAATACCAAGAACGACATAATTCAGACCACAATGAAGAAAATTCCATGAACAAATGATTTGCATAATTTCAAATTCACTTCGTTAAAAATAGCTCGATTTACACGAAATTTGGTATGATTTTCATCGGAAAAACATAAGGAATCCATCGGTGTCACTTCCATTTCGATACGATGAACATTAAATAGCTTCTTAATATACTGTAATGAATATTTTACCCTCGAGTACGGGGGGCCGACCTCGATTCGCTGCGGTCGGCCGAGGATTCATAATACCTGATTCAGAAATAAAATAATTCTCAACTCTTTATCGTATCGATATGGAAGTGACACCGATGGATATCTTATGTTTTTCCGATGAAAATCATACCAAATTGCATGTAAATCAGACTATTTTTAACGAAATGAATCTGCAAATGAAAAACATTTGTTCATGGAATTTCCTTCATTATGGTCCAAATTACGTCGTTCTTGGTATTATTTTCATCGGAGAAACATAAGGAATCGATTGGCGTCGTTTTCGCAAAGATCTGATGAGAAATGCGGAAATCCTGGGCATTTCTCACTTCTTAATGTTATTCGAACCCCTTCGAGGGTCGAAAGCCATAAAATTCGGTGAGGTACCGCAGGGGGTTGACCTCGCCACAGGGTGCCAGACGGCATCTCTCTGACAGGCATCGCTCCAGAATTACGTTCTGTACTCTGTAAGTTCTCGAGATTCTCGAGAGTCTCGGGTAGTTTTCCCGGGTAGCGCTTATCCGGGAATTTTCTTCGTCCCGGGTATCTCGTGTTCCCGGTCCACAGCTACAGCCCTAGTTCTTACCAGTAGTGAGACAAAAACAGAGCTCTAAATTTTAGATTACGCAGCGTGTAAAGCGGTCTGCAGACGCTCAATATTATTGTGCAATATATTGCACAATATTTTTTCTGTGTGCCCCACACGGTCAATAATATTGTGCAATATTGAATATTGCACAATATATTGAACGTCTAAGGGCTGCTTACGGTCAATATTATCATGATCAGCCTGGTTAGGTTTTGGCAACGAGATGTGGGATTTTTCACCTCTATTTCATCAAGAGGGAGAGGGGTCCTCCTTCGCAAACGAATTCACAGAGGGAAGGTCCCCCTTCTTCGAGGAACGGTGTTTCCATTGCGTGTTTCATAATTACATTAAAACAACAATTACTTTCATATTATTTTCTCTTCTTCATACAATAAAGAGAAAAATATAAAATAGTTCAAAGTGGAAACCTTGTACTGTCTGAACTCCAAGTCTGTGAAGTTGGCACCCCCAAATTCGAATTTTTAAAAAAACTCGACGGCATTCGTTTGTCCATCGTTTGTCCACGTTTGTCCAACAAAAATTTCCGTTTGTCCACCCTTCAAAAAAAGGTTATGAACAAAAAAAAATTTTTCACCAGCACCCCCATGAAAACTTTTTAATAATTTAATGGGGGGAAATGATTGCCCATCGTTTGTCCACCCTTAAAAAAAAGTTATGAACAAATTAAGAAAATTTGTCATCAGCACCCTCCATGAACACTTTTCAACTTTTTAAAAGAGGGATACGATTGTCCACGATCTAGCATCGTTTGTCCACCAAAAATTTTCGTTTGTCCACACTTAAAAAAAAAGTTATGAACAAAAAAAGTTTTTCACCGGCAACCTCATAAAAACTTTTTAATAATTTGACAGTGGGAAATGATAGTCCATCGTTTGTCCACGTTTGTCCAACCACAAATTTCGTTTGTCCACCCTCCAAAACAGAATCTATATAAATAAAAATGTAACTGTTCGTTTGTTCAAAATCTTAAACCTCCGAAACCACTGGACGGATTGTGATGCGGGTTGCACCGTTGTGTAAAGCATTTCTCGAGGAAGGTTTATGTGTATGCGACATTAAGCTATGACAAATAGAAGCCGAGCAATGACGATTTTAGTGAAGCAAGGTTTTCGTGAATCGCAGCGCTCACAGAACAGCTAACGATGGGACTCGCATCCCCACCACTGTACGGGCAACCGTCACGCGCATCTCTTTCGCGCAGAGCGCAGAACACTATATAGATTCTACCTATGCGCGTATGGACCTGTTCCGATTTCATATATAATATAATATAATATAATATAATATACATATAATATATAATATAATATAATAAATGTGAAAGTGTGTTTGGATGTTTGGATGTTTGTTACTCAATCACGTCGGAATTACGAAACGGATCTTTCTGAAATTTTGAATATACGTAATCTAGGAACAGGAATAACATACAGGATACTTTTTATCCCGATTTTTTTACCCTATCTGAACCAAATTTTGCATAATTACTCTCTAGAACCCTGCGGAAAATATAGGCTACCATGAAATCTGGACATACCACCCTTTCCCCCTTATTTCACCCCCTTGACACTCCGTGATAATCGAAGTTTTACCCGGGCAACGCCGGGTACTTTAAGCTAGTTATTAATAAAAATCGAGAAAATGAAAAGTACGCCTGAACCGACCACGTAAAAGTTCGAGTTTTTATTAATTAAACGATGGAATCGTTTGTCCAACGACAGTTTTCGTTAGTCTAGATGTGGAAGACGTTTGTCCACCCCAAGATTTCGTTTGTCCACCCTTCAGAACGGAATTATTATTAAAAATCGCGAAAATGAAAGGTACGCCTGAATCGACCACGTATAAGTACGATTTTTTATTAATTAAACGATGGAATCGTTTGTCCAACGACGGTTTTCGTTAGTCTAGATGTGGAAGACGTTTGTCCACCCCAAGATTTCGTTTGTCCACCCTCCAGAATCGAATTATTAATAAAAATAGCCAAGAAGTACGATACAGTTAAAACGACCACGTATAAGTAAGATTTTTTATTAATTAAACGATGGGATCGTTTGTCCAACGACGGTTTTCGTTAGTCTAGATGTGGAAGACGTTTGTCCACCCCAAGATTTCGTTTGTCTACCCTTCAGTATCGACTTAATTTTGTGAATTAAATTTATCATTTCCTTCGTCACTTCCTTGAGAAAGGACAATGTTAAGTCCTAGAGGGGATTACTGACCCAAGAGCTTACAGCATATGCTATACACCGTTGGAAAGGTCTCGCAAAGACGAATCGATTGATACCATTTGTAACTTCGAAATCAGATGGGATAACCTCGAAAAATGCCCTCAAAGTTCGAGATTTTGCGGTTTTGAACAAAAGAAAGCGGCAGTAAAATCCCATCCGGCCCGAGGGACCTCGGGTAGATACCTGAGGGAAAACCGAGGGATGTAAGCGATACTCTAGCAAGCTGGAGCGGCAAATGTGCCTCATGACCTTCATTTCAGGGTCGTGTTGGGCTTGCGCTTGCCCTATGGGTCCCTTTCCTAATGCCCAGTACGAAATCGCAAATGGATTAGTGGCCCATGGGGCAAATGCAGGTTAACAGGGCCCTGAAATGAAGGTCATGAGGCACATTTGCCGCCCCAACCTGCTAGGCTAGAGTATCGCTTACATTCCTCGGTTTTCCCTCAGGTGCCTACCCGAGGTCCCTCGGGCCGAATGGGATTTTACTACCGGTTTCTTTTGTTCAAAACCGCAAAATCTCCAACTTTGAGGCCATTTTTTGAGGTGATCCCATCTGATTTCGAAGTTAAAAATGGTATCAATCGATTCGTCTTGGCGAGACCTTTCCAACAGTGTATAGCATATGCTGTAGGCTCTTGGGTCAGTAATCCCCTCTAGGACTTAACATTGTCCTTACGCCGGCGTCGATCGACTCACGTGATCGTATGATCCGCGAGTACAAGTGCCATGGCTAGCACTTGTGACCACTGACAGAGCCAGTGGTACCGCACTTTACAGAGCGGTGCGACACCGGACCGATTCAATAGTTTTACTATTGTAAAGTATCGTTATCATATATTCTGTTGAATTAAAGTTTTAACAGAATTTTTATATTTTTATAAATATCATTGTTGTCGGAAATACTTTTACCGTTTGTGGATTTGTAATTATACGCAATTTTTGACAAATGTCATTGTGTAGTGTCCATATTCCTGCTGTGTTACGGCAATAAGCTGTATAATGTCCTGGGGTATGACATACGATGCCACTTAAAACGTATATTGCATCTTCAATTTGAAACTTTTCAGGTATGCTATTTAAAACTATTTCATCTATTTCATTTACAAGAAGAAGGCACACCTGCTGCAATCGGTTCTGGAATGAGACTAGGTGGACATTGTAGTACACACCTAGTGTTACAAAACCCTTAAGGGTTTTATCAAAATGGGCCTTCGTTTTCGAGAAATTTGAGTTCAAAGTTTTGCGCGATACTAGTAGTTCAGTTGCACAAACGTTTTTTTCAAGCAACGGTCGTAGCTGCGGTAGTAAGGTGTTCGGCTACGGTGCCGGAGGTCTTCGGTTCGATTCCCGTGTTCCCCCTTTTTTTCTTTTTTTTTTCTTACCGTAGTAATGCAATGGCTGCACCTAAAATTATTTTGCGTTGTAATGGCCGTCAGCTATTCGGCAGTCTGCAGCCTCGACGACTTCGGCATATTTTTCAAATATATAAAATCACTCGCACTTGTAGATGTAGTAAATTTAATGCATCATCGATAATAATAATAATATTAATATTGTTGCAATGATATTATTAGTAATTTGCGGTTTTATTATATTTATATTATATCTGTACTTGTATTATACTTGTAATTTGTAATCATAATACTGTATGGAGTATTATTGTAATAATATACAGGGTGTCCCAAAAATGTCGGACTTCCTTGAAAGGGGTTACTCAGGGGGTGATTTGAAACAACTTTTTCCTTAGCGAAAATATTGTCCGAAGCTTCGTTAAGGAGATATTAACCAAAAACCCCGACCAATCAGAGCGCGCGCCTGCCGCCTGAGTTCCCGCGGTAGCGTTGGCTACGAGGTAGGCTACCGCGCTTGTGCTACGAACGTACGAACAAGCAAGTCGGCATGCATCGAAGGAAACCGCGTTACACATTTTTTTTTTTAAAGCAGAATCTTAAATAAGAATAATTTGAAGTGAGAGGACAAGAAGTACGTAAATTTCGTTTTTAAATAAGGCATAAACGAAAAGCTAACGTAACAGAAAATGTACGACAAGTGATCGTAATTCGTTATTGAGGAAAAAATCCGTAGTTTAACAACGGCCAACACAACTAAATTTAATAAATAATATTAGGTGTATGAATAAATTCTTTCCGACTGGAATTTCTATCGCGGTGGTATTCAGAAGCTGCCAGAAAAATGGCAAAAGGTAATGAACAATAATGGAAATTATTGCGATGATCGAGTTGTTTTCATATTTTTTAAATCGAACTGTTATTGTACCCTAAAATCGGAAAGAATTTATTTTCACACCTAATAATCACCAATAAATTAAATAAAACTCACCCTTTCTGGACATTCCTTTCCTTCCCTTTTCGGAAACCTGGCCACTGTACCGATCCTGGTCATCGGCGTCCAGTGCTCAGCTGATCGCAGGGTCAATGTACCGAATATTCACTTCACTGCACGGCTACTAACACTGATCACTGAACCGATCCTGGTCATCGATGGACGAGCCCAGTGCACAGCTGGTTTCAGGTACACGACACCATCCAAGGTTAATGTGCCGAATATTCACTTTACTGCACGGCTACTAACACTGATCACTGAAATTATTTTTCACGGAACGTGTTGTTCCTACGTTATAAAAATTGGTGGCTGCGAAAGGGGCCGATTACTGTTAATTACTGGGACGAGATTACTACTATTACCCGGCGAAAAGAAAACTCGTGGCAGACTGTCTCGGGCTGTGCAGTCCGCTGCTGTGACGATTGGTCGAGTCACCTATTTGGGCACACTTTTAAAGACGGGACACACGTATTTTGGTTATTGGCTGAAGTTGCCACATACATTGTCGCACCGCGCGACGAAGAGATCGAACGAAACACGAGATCGAGTGGGATAGACCGATTTGACCAAGCGTAGCCTAACGCTTTTATTTTGACGATCGTCGGTCGGATCCGTATCTGATCGCTGCACAGCAGCGGACTGCACAGCCCGAGACAGTCTGCCACGAGTTTTCTTTTCGCCGGGTAATAGTAGTAATCTCGTCCCAGTAATTAACAGTAATCGGCCCCTATCGCGGCCACCAATTTTTATAACGTAGGAACAACACGTTCCGTGAAAAATAAATTCAGTGATCAGTGTTAGTAGCCGTGCAGTAAAGTGAATATTCGGCACATTAACCTTGGATGGTGTCGTGTACCTGAAACCAGCTGTGCACTGGGCTCGTCCATCGATGACCAGGATCGGTTCAGTGATCAGTGTTAGTAGCCGTGCAGTGAAGTGAATATTCGGTACATTGACCCTGCGATCAGCTGAGCACTGGACGCCGATGACCAGGATCGGTACAGTGGCCAGGTTTCCGAAAAGGGAAGGAAAGGAATGTCCAGAAAGGGTGAGTTTTATTTAATTTATTGGTGATTATTAGGTGTGAAAATAAATTCTTTCCGATTTTAGGGTACAATAACAGTTCGATTTAAAAAATATGAAAACAACTCGATCATCGCAATAATTTCCATTATTGTTCATTACCTTTTGCCATTTTTCTGGCAGCTTCTGAATACCACCGCGATAGAAATTCCAGTCGGAAAGAATTTATTCATACACCTAATATTATTTTTTAAATTTAGTTGTGTTGGCCGTTGTTAAACTACGGATTTTTACCTCAATAACGAATTACGATCACTTGTCGTACATTTTCTGTTACGTTACCTTTTCGTTTATGCTTTATTTAAAAACGAAATTTACGTACTTCTTGTCCTCTCATTTCAAATTATTCTTATTTAAGATTCTGCTTTAAAAAAAACTGTGTAACGCGGTTTCCTTCGATGCATGCCGACTTGCTTGTTCGTACGTTCGTAGCACAAGCGCGATCGCCTACCTCGTAGCCAACGCTACCGCGGGAACTCAGGCGGAAGGCGCGCGCTCTGATTGGTCGGGGTTTTTGGTTAATATCTCCTTAACGAAGCTTCGGACAATATTTTCGCTAAGGAAAAAGTTGTTTCAAATCACCCCCTGAGTCACCCCTTTCAAGGAAACGCGACATTTTTGGGACACCCTGTATATTTTTTCGCCATTAAGATTAACTAAATTGCAGTTATTTCCATTTCTTAATATTTCATTTTTTCTTTTCCTTAATGGCCTGTCATACGTGAGGTGAATGTCTGGGCATGAAGTATTAATATTTCCCTCTAGGAGTATTCTTTTTGTTTTCGATTAAGGGCTTCTGTATTATATTTAGTGTACTGTTTTTTTGTACATCCGCGTTTGTTTTTACATTATCTTTATTTTCATCGTCTGAAACTTGTAAATCTTTTAATTTATTTGGTTTAGCTTCAATATTTAAGCCTTTCCAATTTTCCTCTTCCGTTAAGTAATCAAAAGTATGGGTAGCGTTTTGCGCATTTTAGCTAAAATCACGCGAATCGATTTTTCTTTCTTTTTCCTGTCTTACCTCAGTTTGCAGTAGTGCAATTTTCTCGTTCGTGCGTTTAATTGCAGCACGTTCCAATTTCGAGATATTTTCGACAGATTTTATGTGGTGAATGATAAATTTATCGACGCGCATTGGTTTATAATTTGCGCCTAAATCTGAATGCTTAAGATCTTTAAAATATGCCTCACATCTAGAGGATGTCGCTACATTCGATGACAGAGGGAAATATCCCTTCATCACCTGTGTCCAGAGAGGAAAATGTTTTGACAATTTAACTAGATATGTGACTAGTTCTGGACAATAAAATGCGTTATATCTATCTGTCTCTGCACTGTCTTTTGCAATTTGTTCAGCCGCATCTCTGATAGAATTTATAAATGCAACTATATTTTCATTTTCATTTTCATTTAACATTTCATTTAACTCATCGTATTCCTTGTCATTCTCGTCGCTCGTAAAGGTGAACGACTTTATTCTTTCGAATAAATATGATCGCTGCTGCTCACAATTTACTTCATTTCCATCAGAATCTTTGCCATCGTACTCGCTGTAAGCGACAATAAATATTGAGCTCAGCAGTGTTTTAAAATATTCCACATTATCGCACGATGACATTAGCCCCGCGCATCGCACAAAGAAGTCTTTAATCTTAGGCTGCTTTCTATGAAATACATCCTTGCTACAAATAATTTTTATTAAATGGGCAATATCAATTCTGATGAAACACTGAAGTGGATGTTGCAAAATTTCGCCACTAATCCATCGATAGCAATCGGAAATGTAATTTTTTAAGCAACGTTCATTGAATGCTAAGCTAGTTGCATTCAAAACCGCCAGTGAATAATCAGACTCAACTTCTGGAGGCACAGGTGCCCTGTGTCTTACGATCTCCCTCAACCAGTATGTAATTAAACTGGTATCGTGCTTTTCTGAAAGCATTTGAAATACTGGTTGTATACCATTTGCACCTTTCCTAATTATTTGGTACAAGAATATATGTTTCTTGTCACCATTTAGTTTTTCTATTGTTTTCACTAATTTTCCAGTCGCGTCTATTTCTATTTTCCTACACGTTTTAATTAACGTTTTATTACAGGTCGCAGCGACCCCAGTAGCGCTAGGGAGAAACAGATGCATACTTCTCCGATCGGCAGCTAGGAGTTCCCGCCTTTAAGGGTCAATGCACACGAGCGATGAGGCGCCGCCGTTGCGATCTCGCAGCGGCACATATGTGTAAAGAGAGAGATTTACACGCCACTTAATTTTGCCGGCAGTACGATAAGACAATCTGCCGCAAAAAATGGTGACACGTGTGAATCACTCTATACACGTACGTATGTACCAGTGCGAAATCGCAACGACGCCGCATCGCTCGTCTGATTTTACATTTACGGACTTTTCGTCAGCGACGACAAAGGGACTTTCTTGACTGAGAAAAATCAGTCTCGGGTTACCACTTGGCAGAAAAGTCCCTGACACACAAGTTTGTCACTGGTGCGCGTGATGACGCCGGGATGTCAAACCAATCGGCGCCAAGCTAGCTGTTGGGCCAAACCAATCGGCGCCAAGCTAGGTTTTGGCTTCAACCAATCAACGCCAAGTGACAATGTGTGCATCAGAGACATTCCGAGAATCCCGGTCCAGTGTTCAGTCCTCCACAGTCGCATATCATCAGAAGCAAGCAGACGCATTTAGACGGGGAAAATGGACAATATGCAAAATGTAAGTATTAAAATAGTATACTATTAAATAGGGTGATTTTCGCGCTAGAGTTCTCAAAGGCGATGCCGCGAATAAGTCGCGCCTCTTTTAATCGGGATATTTTTAAGGAAATAGATTTTTCAAATGGGCCATTTTCGTCGGGACGACATAACGACGTGCGTTACGAAAAACAGCACGTATGTCTTCGTTGTGTAGGATGATAAATAACTACTATCCTATTATTGTAAGATTATTACCGTTCGACAAGAAGCAGTAAAACATTTCTCGTTTTCAATACAGAAACGGAAGAGTTTGGCAACACGTGCGCCGTCGACAGTGGTAGTCAATGGCACGTGGGCCGCTTAGCGTCACGGAATCGCGTAACGCGCGTACATTGTAATAACCTTTTTCAGTCCTGCTCGCCCGCCGGCGCTCCGTCGTGATAGTTTCTACCGTATAAAGGTCTGCGCAAATATATCCGTTCCGTCTCAGTTCCGTGTCAGTGTGTCATTGGTAAGAAGAAGAGGGGCGTAGAGGGTCTCTTCTTCTTACCACTGGCACAATGACACAGAACTAAGACGAAACGGATATGTGTGCGCAGACCTTAAAGGTAATTGTAGTACAAGAAAATAATTATTTTTTTGGTTTTCAGTGCATTTTTGATCAAGTTAAATAAAATCCTTTAACGTGAATTTTTTTTATATATTTTGTTTCATTTTCAGATGGAAATTGCGCTTATGGGTATAAATGCCGACCCGCAGCCGAATGGGGGCGGCATCCTTGCGGCGGAGGTGGTGGCGGAGGTGGCGGCCGAGGTGGTGGCGGAAAGGGAGGAAGGGAGGGATGCAGCCCCCCTCCCCACTCCCCCGGAAAGGAAGGAGAAAGATTGAAAAGTAGAAGGGCTGGAGAAGCAAATAAAAGAAGTAAGTGTGTGGTTTTATGGCTTACTTCCTACTAAACTACTTTGTGCGAAACGTTGCAATTGTCAGAATGTTATTCTGTTTTAAGAAATGTCTTAATTTTTATGTTACTGTTTCAGTTGCAGAAAATGGTGAAAAAATTCACTCACTCCCGCGGCCGTGCAACGCAGACGGATAGGGCCCGGGGAGGATGGACTGGTTATCGAGGGCGGGGCGGAAGAGCCCCCTATAGAGGTTGGGGAGGAGGAGGAAGAACTTATAGAGGCGGGGTGGCGGCGGAGGCCACAGGCGCGGTGGTGGAGGAGGAGGAGAAAAAAATATTAATTTCTATTTTTAATTTGACAAATAAATTATATTTTTCAATTTTGTAACAAGTTTAATGTTTTCATTTCAATTGGATACAGGGTGATCCTGGAGCGACTGGACTCAAAGAGATGCCGCCTGGCACCCCGTGGCGACAACAACCCCCCGCAGTGCATCACCGAATTTTATGAGTTTCGACCCTCGAAGAAGTTGGAGTATCTATTAAGAAGTGAGAAATGCCCACGAGGCCAATCGATTCCTTATGTTTCGCCGATGAATCTAACACTAAGAACGACGTAATTCGGATCTTAATGAAGGAAGTTAGATGATAAAATTGATTTCTATAATTTCACGCTAGCTTCTGTTACGTCCTGCGACGTGGAGTCCATTATTAATTAACATTTTAAAATATACAATATTTACTATTTCGTACTCTGAGGTATTATAACCACCTCGTATGAAAAACATATACAAAACATTATACAAAGTATCGCCAATAAGGCATTATCTTATAAACTACGATAAGAAGAGATCGAGCGAAGAAAATACGGACTGCAACAGCGAACAGGGGAGCCAGCATCAAGGAGGTAGCGGCCAGCCAGCCCCACACCAGCTAGCCAGCCACACTCACACCAAGGAAACCAGTGGATACCAGCTGATGGGTCAGGGGCCCCATCCGCCAATGGAGTCAACACCTTAGCAGAGCTGTGCCCCTGATCCTCGCCAGAAGATTGCCCTCCCGTTATTTCCCGCTAATCGATCGCCGATACCAATATCATATACTTAAATTCAACCCTTAACACGTAAACTGTACGAAGCCGATCGTACAGAGCGTATTGTAAGCAATAGCGTAGACACATAAAATAAGAATTAACAAAAACCGACTTCAAAAAAAAAAAAAAAAAATAAAATTGCACTAAAAAGTAAAAAATAATTCTTTCCCTTATTTAATCTACGACTCATATTTTTCAAGTCGGTGCCTCATCATTTGCACTGTGTAAATCTGGCGCCGGCTTAAAAAATATGAGTCGTAGATTAAATAAGGGAAAGTAATATTTTTTACTTTATAGTGCAATTTTTTTTTTTTTTGAAGTCGGTTTTAATTTTTTTTTAAATTTTGTTTATTTTTAACTTTTTAGTTTTATATATATTGACACAACATGCTGAGAAGATATGCGCGTACGTACATAAAATAATAATAATTCGGTGACAATAGTCTTTATTATTAACCATAACGGGCAAAATATTGGGCCAATGTTGATGCAGTGTAGGATGGGACCACCGGGGCATCGCCCTCTTTCGAATAAAAAAAAGATCCTCAAAATCGGTCCATATGCTGAGGAGTTATGAGGGGACAAACATATAAATTATTATTAACTATAACTGGTAAAATATTGGGCCAATATTGAATCCGCGTAGAATGGGACCAACGGGGCACCATCCTCTTTCGAATAAAAGAAAGTTCATCAAAATCGGTCCATATGCTGAGGAGTTATGAGGGGACAAACATAAAAAAAAACATACGTACGGGTCGAATACATAACCTCCTCCTTTTTGAAGTCGGTTAAAAAGAATCTTACTATCGTTGCCGCTGGGAGTTGAATAGAGTAATGCGCATTAGTCGCGAAGAAGGACACCTAAAGGGTGCAATGGAGGAATACCTAAACTAGTAAACAAAACTCTCAGATAGCGCGATGGGAAGATTCTTCCTGGAAGATCCCAGGCAGAGGCTGTGGGGTGGGGTCCCCACTTAGGATTTGTCATGTGACAAATCCTAGAGAAGGAGTGACCAATTGCCCTATTAAAAGGGACCGACCACCCGCGGAGCTCATTACTATGTTCAATTAATTGCCGTTTTTGACTATTACTGTGTTTACCACTTGTGCCGCAAACTGTAAAGGACTTAGAAAAAGTAAGGTGTTAAAACCCAGAAAATTCAAGTAAAAATAAAAGTCGTTAGTGAAACTCTATAAAAGTGAGTGAAGTTTTCCCCCTCAAATTCCCCATCCAAATAATTGAGCGTTCGTCCTTTTGGAAACCTAAATTAATTTACGAAAATGTGTATTGACAGTTCACGGGTTGCGCTGATTAATGGTATCACCCATGAGCAGAACGTTGCCCGGGGTTTTTACCAGAGATCAAGTGTAAAGCGTGATCGACGCGATAGATTTAAATATTAATGAAATTCTAAATAAATGTTGCGAATGTGGATAAATCACTGTTGCCTCCGCCAATGGTGCCGCTGAAGAGCAGAACGTTGCCCGCGGTAGCGGCTGGTGCGGAAGGTGGTGAGTGATTTATTGGTCGATTAATAATTGCTATCAAAAATTCTAAAAGACGAATGCCGAGGAATCACCGCGCCGGGCGACGGGTCCAGTTGCGTAAATTGTATCAACAGTTTCGTGAAACCCCGACAAACGGTGTTGAACTTTTGGGAGTTGCCAAGGCCCCAACGGTCAGTAAGGACCAAGAGCTCTCTGAATTCGGGTATACTCTGTTCCCTGGGGAGTGGGCGGACCCAAAGATCGAGGAAACGCCAGAGACCTACGGGATTCCTGATTCGTCCATAGAGTGGAAGCTCATTCTGATCGGCCTGCCAGCAAGGCGGCCAAATAAAGGTAATCGTGGAAATAGAAAAGTACCATAATTTACCCCCCTACCATTCTCAACTATCCCAGAGCGTAAAGTCCCTGGACTAGCTCAAAAGCGGATCAAAAATATAAACTCCCTAAAATCGCGACTCCAAATAGGAAGTAGGGACGTAACACTTCGTTAAAAAAAAATCCAAATTACATGAAATTTGGTACGATCTTCATCGGAAAAACATAAGGAATCGATTGACGTCGTTTTCGCAGAGATCTTATGACAAATGCGGAAATCGTGGATATTTCTCACTTTTTATTGTATTCCAACCCCTTCGAGGATCGAAAGCCATAAAATTCGATGAGGCACTGCAGCAGGGTGTTGGCCCCGCCACGGTGTACCAGGCGGCATCTCCTGGGCAGGCGTCGCTCCAGAATCGCGCTGTATGTCTTTCCTACATTTATCGGCTAGCGTCAATTTGCAAAGCACGATACTCCCTTCAGAAAATCCATTACACCTGAAGAAAGATTGGCAATTACATTCAGATTTTTTGCAACCGGTGATTGTTATAGTAGCTTACAATATCTTTCGAAATATCTAAACAGGTATCTCATGAAGAACCAACTCTGATCCAAAAGAAAACTAAAAATCTGAATCAAGCCATAAAAAAAATGCACGTATTTTCAAGTAGAAAAAGTAAAGAGAAAATACTTACAAATGGCATATGATTTCTTAATGACTACCCGACCAACAAGTGTAGAAACTGAGAGCGCTTTATCAGGAGAGCAAGGTTTGGACAAATTATGTTTTTTGCGTGCTTATTTGTTAAAAAGAATTGTTAAATAAAAAATATTTAATTATGTATGTAAGTTAAGATTCTTTTCATTGTTTTCGTGGTGAAGATCCATATTAATAAGTATTGTCAATAGTTATACAAATATATCTATTTTGTGTTATATCATTTTATTTTCTAAAATAAATGTTATCGGCGCGTAGGCTCGGTCACTTACATAAAAGTTATTTTGCAAATTTTAAGTTCAAAATTCCAACGTTTCGGTCATAATTGAGACCATTATCAAGGAAATAATAATCTAAAACGAAAACTGCGTTCACTTTTATAAACTCCGCAACGTATTCAACGTGTGAAACATGAGTCGGTTGGCGGGTGACTGAGGTAAACAGCCAACAGTAGGCATGAACAACCAGAGGGTAAAACCAAATATGGTCTACACGGCGACATATAGCGGGAACCGTTAGTTGTTATGACAAATTGAAAAACAAAAATTAAACCACCTCTCAACAAAATGCCAAAACACTAATTCTTGTCCTAAAACCAAATGTCAAAAACCACAACTACATATTACAGATAAATATTACTGTTTGGGAATGAATAGTTCTCTGCGCCGCCGCACTCTCGATCACCGCAGCACCTCCCGGGCAGCGGCAGTCGCGGTTGATCCGCGATCAATCAACCAATCAGCGTCCGTCTTGTCGATCGACGCTCGAGAACGTTCGAGAAGACGCCGAGGCGGAAAGGCGCATCCATCTTCTTTTTCTTTCTGTTCACAACCGTGCGCAACGTAACACGTTCCTTTGCTCATTGTCTAAAAGCTTTGCTCATCAAACAAATTCAGTGCGCAAATCACGTATTCACAACTTGTAGACTCAACGCGGTGTTCGCGACACAGTTCAAGAGTATCAATCGTCCTGATTTTGCTCTCGCGATTGTGCGTGTTCGCGCGTCCACGCGGTAACCGGTGGATTGTTGTACGATAAAGTGTACGGGGGCTCAACTCTCTGATTTCCAGTACGCACAACGGCTCACCCGTTGGCACACTGTTTTTAAATAAAGACATCACATTCTTTTGTGCAATCCAGTGTTTTGGTGCCAATCACCGTTCCTAACCTCACCAGCCTCCTCGTGCTCAACATAACCTAATATTTTACAATTACATATTGTCCAAATCATAAAACAGGGGAAACAAAAGAAACTCTAATAGAGAGATACTTCTTTTGTTTCCCCTGTTTTATGATTTGGACAATATTACATATTAATATGTAATATGCAGTTTTGGTTTTTGACATTTGGTTTTAGGACAAGAATTAGTGTTTTGGCATTTTGTTGAGAGGTGGTTTAATTTTTGTTTTTCAATTTGTCATAACAACTAACGGTTCCCGCTATATGTCGCCGTGTAGACCATATTTGGTTTTACCCTCTGGTTGTTCATGCCTACTGTTGGCTGTTTACCTCAGTCACCCGCCAACCGACTCATGTTTCGCACGTCGAATACGTTGCGAAGTTTATAAAAGTGAACGCAGTTTTCGTTTTAGATTATTATTTCCTTGATAATGGTCTCAATTATGACCGAAGCGTTGGAAATTTGAACTTAAAATTTGCAAAATAACTTTTATGTAAGTGACCGAGCCTACGCGCCGATAACATTTATTTTAGAAATTAAACATTACTTCGGTCGAAATTCGGAATCATTTTATTTATATCATTTTATATTTTATGTTCAGAACAGTTTTATTTGCATATATTTTTTATATAATGCTCGATTAGAGTAACAAAAAATTTTTTTTGTAATGTTTACTCTTGTATTTTCAATGCCTTAAATAATTACGAGTAAATTACCGTTAAACCGGTAATCACCAGTTTTGATTGAAAATTTTACCGAATTACCGGTAATTGAAAAAGTCGGTAAATTTGCAATCACTAACCAGCAGGGCAGGCGCGGGGATGCATGGCACCCTCATGTAAGAAAATTTCCCCAGATTTCTACTCCCGATTTCCTATTTAATATGTTTTGTATTTACGGAATACAAAAAAAAGAATTACATTTACATTTTGCTTCTGTGAAAGTTGGATTTCTTTATTATTATGCGTCCAATATAGTATTTTAGCGCCCCCTTCGACTAGCGCCCTTATGCGTCGGCCCTGTTTACCAGAAATTTGTATAGATGCGTAGTTACACTGTAACGCGGGCGGCACCACGTGCCACTGTTGAAATCGAAACCAATGCCTGCAATACTCTCGAATTATTTCCAACCACGTACCTCGAAAGTCAGTCATTGTTCACAGACCGCTCTGGTGAGATCGTGCGTTCATTTACGGTTTGTGAAGTAATTGTGAGAGTTATATTACTTACCGTTCTGCGATTTCATTGTGGTCATTTGTGAAAAATGCCTAGAAAAGCGCTGATACACTCCGGCGTTATTCTGGACGCGTTGCAGAAGTGTGAAAAGTGTGAAGTGTTCGATGAGGAGTACAAATTGAAGTGTCGCACGGATAAAGTGTGGGAAGAAGTGTCTTTAAAAATTTGTGATAAGTTGTTACGTGCCGACCAAAAATTTAAACATTTTTTGAAACTCAATCTAAAACATTGACAATTGATCCAACCACCTAGGTGTGTTACGGGATATCCCTCGAGCAATTGTCAATGATTTATTAACCATAGCTTTTTATAGTAATAACTTAATCCGATTCAAAGCCTGTCACGCCACGGCATATTCTCATGGAAGATTATTGTCAGCGATCTTCCAACACTGTCGACGTTCTTAGAATGCGTGGTGATAAGCCTTTCGAAGCATTGTAGTAGATCATTTTATATTTTTCTTCCCTGTTAAATTTTGTCACACCATCATTGACATCTGATCCTACGATTGAGTGTTGTGGGAGTTTCCCTCGATCAGTTGTCAATGATTTATAAACCGTATTATAATAATAATTTTATACGAGCCGTTACGCCACCGCGTTCTTCCATGCTTCCAACACCGTCAACGTTCTTAGAACGCCGGGCGCGATAACAACTTGGATGCTGGGAACGTTCCGAGCGACGACGGTTGGGCCCGTGTGCATGAGGTGCAGAGTCAGCAATTTTGGCGCTCTTTGTGCAAGGGCCCGAGTGCTCGGGCCTACCCTGCAAACGCTCGGGGCAGTCGGCCGTTAAGTCGCTTAGTGCGTAGTCGCTCTGTCCGAGGGACATCACTGTTTAATAAAATAGTCTTTGAGCCGGAGTTTCAGTGCATCTCAGAGATCGTGAAAGGACTCAGTCCCCGTAAAACTCTTTATATTCAAACAAGACTTATATTTTAATCTTTGCGTTTTTCACTAATTTAAACCATTATTCGTTTTAACCGTTTATTTAACTAAAACATTAATATTCTCGCGCTTTATTGTGAACTGTCTTCGACATTGGTGTTGTGCGACGATCCTGCGTTTCAACATCTCGTACGCGGGATCCTCCAGGTCGTACAAAGACAGAGAGAGAGAGAGAGAGAGAGAGAAAGAGAGAGAGAGTCTGAGAAAGAGAGAGAGAGAGTAAGCCGTTTTAATACCAATAAAAATCTCTGCGCCGAATCGGTAAGTCTTCTTTACTACGATACTGTATCGCGTTTTACGAATTCTGTTATTTTTGTATAATTATATATTGTGAAAATTTCTTGAACCGCGCATATCGAGATAATAGAACACTGCGTGATCATTGACCCAACTTATTTAATGAGTTGTGGGGTGTCCACTCGGTCAATGGCCTTCCGTAAAGTATTACGTTTGACTCAGATCAACATTGTTCAATTCGTGCTTTTGTAGATAAGAGTTACCTGTGACTCTTATCGAAACCCATGTATTGACTCCCCATTTATGTATCACCTTGATTTTCCTTTTGCGATTATTTGTAATACATGGTAATATTTTACTTAAATCCGTCTCGTTTTGTTTCGAACCACCTTCACCAAAATACCACATCCCGATTGGACAACCTGTATGGGTTGTAGACAAAGGACGCCCTCAAATTATTCCTGATTTATACAATAATAATCTAATCATTTAAATTTATAATTATCTTTTAAAGTCGTTAAGCGATGCGTGAAGAGAAAATATTCAACGCTCGGTCTCTTTCAAAATTATCGCCCTCACGTAACAAAGTTGTCACCAAACACCTTAAACTTTTCCGTGAGGAACACTCGGTGGAATTTGTTGACAAATTTGAAGAAACATTTCCAAATACCAATGGAATAAGAAGAAGAAGAAGAAGACAAAGCAATGATGGATAGCATTGATGTTTCTAACGTGAGTAATACTAGTCAATATTTCATGCCTCACAATAATGCGAATAAAATACATAATAAACTGCCGCCATTTTATTTTGATATCACATTGTCTGAGGAGCAATGGAAATCTATTGCTCCTGTGTCGAAAGTTTATAAAGAAAAGGGCACTCGTGGAAAATCTTATAAAATACTTAGTCCCGGTTGGACTGATATTATTTGCGAAGCTTGTTTTTTAAAAACGAAAATTCCGTGCGCTTATACGTTTAAATATGGCAAAGTTTTCAATTCTCCGGAAGCGGGGACATATTTAGAAATATACGGCACATGTAATGAATGCGGTGC
The DNA here is from genome assembly GCA_963932275.1 of Andrena praecox. Classification (NCBI taxonomy): domain Eukaryota; kingdom Metazoa; phylum Arthropoda; class Insecta; order Hymenoptera; family Andrenidae; genus Andrena; species Andrena praecox. Next base: position 12,185,833 of record OZ010731.1, on the reverse strand, counting down.
CGAATTTAAAGCTCATTGCTTACATATACCGGCTCCTGGCACTGGTATTGTATTAAGAGTGCACACAGTCGATGCTTCGGGAATACCGCATGAAAAGAAAAGGGCAGTAAAAGGAAAAAATAGGGTAGCAATTGGGCAACAACTTTTAAATATTAAACCCAGACAATGGAGAAATGATGCAGTATCTGATTTAGCCTATGACGATTCCGAACCACCTTAGGTTGCGCGACAATGTACTTTAAGGAAAATCAGAGAAGAAGCCATCGTACGGGAATTAGGAATAAATAAAAATCTTGACCCTATTAATTCGTTCTGTGAGTTGAAATATAAGGGGCAATACTCAGGGTACATTAAACATATCATTTCTATTGTGTGTACTGGTCTCCTATGCAAATGGAATTGTATAAAACGTTAATTAAAACGGGCAGGAAAATAGAAATAGACGCGACTGGAAAATTAGTGAAAACAATAGAAAAATTAAATGGTGACAAGAAACATATATTCTTATACCAAATTATTATAAAAGGTGCAAATGGTATACAACCAGTATTTCAAATGCTTTGAGAAAAGCACGATACAAATTTAATTACGTACTGGTTGAGGCAGATCATAAGGCACGGGGCACCAGTGCCTCCAGAAGTTGATTGCGATTATTCACTGGCGCTTTTGAATGCAACCAGCTTAGCATTCAATGAACGTTGCTTAAAAAATTACATTTCCGATTGCTATCGATGGATTAGTGGCGAAATTTTGCAACATCCACTTCAGTGTTTTATCAGAATTGATATTGCCCATTTAATAAAAATTATTTGTAGCAAAGATGTATTTCATAGAAAGCAGCCTAAAATTAAAAACTACTTTGTGCGATGCGCGGGGATATTGTCATCGTGTGATAATGTGGAAGATTTTAATACACTGCTTAGCTCAATATTTATTGTCGCTTACAGTGAGTACGATGGTGTAACGTCCCACGCGGACTCAAACCCGGCGTTACCGACAGTCGGTAAAACAGCATTATATTATACTACGCATAGACTTATTGTACAAAATTATAATTTAAGCAAATGTAAAAAGTTAAACATTATAAAAAACACTAAGAATAATTGATTATAAGCATCGTTAAGGATATAAGTTAAAATATAAGATAATAACCGAGAAAACCACTGCGCGTGCGCTAAAACGCCAAATTTGGAGTATAAAAGGAGGTGCACGCAGCACAGTAGATCAGTCAAGACTCTACTTGCGAATACACAAGCGTAGAGGTAGCTAAGGTCTAACCAGTAAGATTTAGGTCGCTTCGGAGACGGTAGCGGCTGGTCTTCAGTGATAAGATAGGAGTGCTCCTTTTTCGATTGTGTATTCAAAGGTTATAGAACCTCGCTCTTGCAAAAGGCATCTAGCTCGCTCTGGAGACGGTAGCGGCTGGTGCACTTGGTAAAAGCAAGGTCTCAAGAGTATAGAACTCGAACTCTACCACGAGTAACTAGCTCGCTCCGGAAACGGTAGCGGCTGTACACTGCAACACATATAGATATCTTGTACATAATTCGACACAAATACATATATATATATATATATATATATATATAATATATTAATAATATTAATACTAATTACAGCTATGATTATAATGTTTTTGGGTTTTTGTATTTTTTTATGTATATATATATTAATTTGTTATCGTAAAGAATAAGTTTCATTAAATAAAAGCCATTGTTGAAGTTTAAGTTTGGATTTCACTCCTTTACTCTTAAATAACGAAACCCCACCTATCCTATACTCGAGGGGACGCCGCTCTCCTCTCGAGAACCAGTAACGCTCAGTTGTCCCTGGCAATCGGACGTTACAACGGCAATGATTCCGATGGAAATGAAGTAATTTGTGAGTAGAAGCGATCGTATTTATTCGAAAGAATAAAGTCATTCACCTTTACGAGCGACGAGAATGACAAGGAATACGATGATTTAGAAATGTAAAATGAAAATGAAAATATAATTGCATTTATAAATAGTATCAGAGATGCGGCTGAACAAATTGCAAAAGACAGTGTAGTGACAGATAGGTATTAGGGTGGACCTTAGCTACTCTTGACGAAAATTATTTTGCGAGATTTTTTTGGTCCCGTACCCCAGAAATGTGACACTTATTGGGAAAATGATCTGGAAAAAATTTCAGCCCGATTGGACCACGGGAAAAGGACGCGCAACGAATTTGAAAATTTTGAACATTTTAAACCTTTGTAGCGACCGCGCAACGGCTAAAAGCAAGGTCAAACCGCCGCGAAGCGAAAAATAAAAAAAACCTACATGGCCGATTGCTGGAACATAACAGTTTCAAATCGGCATACGGTTACGGCCCGCGAACAAAGCGAACAGCTGAGGTTAGCCCCCACCACGGGTCGCGGGCCATAAGATAAACATCGAAGATCACCTCGAAAACGGACAGAAAGCCGTTAACGCGCCGAGCGACGACGACACCGTCATAATTATAATTATCTAATAAACGAACACGTTAAAGGGTAAAAAGTATTCTTTCCTTACCAATCCCTTTACCTTGATATAAATATACATTATGACATATCGTTGAATTTGTATTTTTTTTGTGTTTTAGAATACATACACAGCATATACGATTGTTAACAAAAAACGTCCGTGACCTTGAAAACTCAAAAGAGTGACCTGAAAAAAAAATTGTTTCCTTCCATTATATTCGCCTCTTTATATACTACAACTTTTGTCAGAAGAGTTTTTTCATATATCCATAAACGATGGAGATATTAAACATTTTTGATTTTCATTATAACGCTCCATTATACAGAAGAAAAGCAGTTCTAAGACTGGAAATAAGTTATTATAGCTATTATGTAAATTACGAATAGAAATGTCATGAAAGTATTGCGTCCCAGACCTGCTCGTGGACGTTCGATAAGACCGAGCAGATCTTGCCCTAGACGCGACTGTGTTAACAAACACAGTATTAAATGTGTCTCAAAAATTCAAATAGCCACGGAGGTATTTATTAGGGGTTCCTTTATAACAGGCCTGCACAGCAAGGCTGTGGCGGGCAAGAGCGCTCTCGATTGCTCGTGAGCAAAGCGTAGAGCGACGCCGTGAGCAGTTCCCCCCACTCTGTGGCCAATAGCTGTCGTAGTATGCGTGTAAACTGTAATGTGTGTTGCTGATGTTCCGCGGCACACTTCACTCACGAACACTCCCCACCACGGCCCTCACGGCACTGTCGCTCATAAAGGCGTGGCCTAGTGCTTTACGATGCTCTTTCCGCACGCGTCCGAAAATTTTTGCCCGGCGAGCATTCAGCTGTGCACGCCTGCTTTATATTAAAAATGCTTTAAAAATGCTTTGATAAATTCTCTTTTGTGACGTCAGGATACTGCTTTATATATTCCGTCACATTCTGCAGTATAAATTGTTTCTCCTCTTCATTTTTTGATAATATTTTGTTATATTCTTCTATAAGTTTAACCCCACGCTCAGCGGTGTCATTTACCACTTTTAATCCCTTCACGATGTTTCGCCCAATTTGGAAAGCCTCGTCATCACCCCATGTAGAAGGGTCTTTTTAAAAAAATGTGGTAGGTATTAAAAACCGTTCATAGAATCTTTTGGAATCAGGAGAAATAAAATGTTCCATTTTTTTGTTGACTAATTGTTCCACATCCTTTGCAAGGATTTTATATTTTTTAAGGCATTCGTTGTCGTCACTGCCTACACTGGCATTTATTGCCTCTATCATTTTTATTTTAGTGTTCCCAATGGCACTATCGAAAAATGATAATGCGGCAGTTTCTGGTGCCAAATACCAGAAATGATTGATCATTTTGTTTATTGCAGTGCGGCTGATTGTATCGTCAATTTGACGATAAGCAGATCAATTGTTTACAAATTCCAAATCTTGTCGCGGGGCTTCTGTTGCTACTGGAGCTTGTATCCACGCTTTTAAATACAAATTGGCGAGGAAAATACAAATGTTGCGAATTCCAGTGGCCTTTTAGCTAGTCAAGATAAATTCTTTTCGAAATAAATATATTTTTATACAATATATCGCCTTGGCCATCCATCGGGCGTGATGAAAAACTCCTGGAACTCGAAATGTACAATTTTTTCTAGGAGTTCTTCTCGTGGTTGTTTGATGTTTTTCAAGGTTTGCATTGCAAACTCCAGCAAAAAATATAAAATCCTTCCAAAGGATGTGGAACAATTAGGCAACAAAAAATGGAACATTTTATTTCTCCTGATTTCAACAGATGCTTTCAAAGGTTTTTAATACCTACCACATTTTTTGGAAAAGACCCTTCTACATGGGGTGATGACGAGGCTTTCCAAATTGGGCGAAACATCGTGAACGGATTAAAAGTGGTAAATGACACCGCTGAGCGTGGCGTTAAACTTATAGAAGAATATAACAAAATATTATCAAAAAATGAAGAGGAGAAACAATTTATACTGCAGAATGTGACGGAATATAGAAAGCAGTATCCTGACGTCACAAAAGAGAATTTATCAAAGGATTTTTAAAGCATTTTTAATATAAAGGAACCCCTAATAAATACCTCCGTGGCTATTTGAATTTTTGAGACACATTTAATACTGTGTTTGTTAACACAGTCGCGTCTAGGGCAAGATCTGCTCGGTCTTATCGAACGTCCACGAGCAGGTCTGGGACGCAATACTTTCATGACATTTCTATTCGTAATTTACATAATAGCTATAATAACTTATTTCCAGTCTTAGAACTGCTTTTCTTCTGTATAATGGAGCGTTATAATGAAAATCAAAAATGTTTAATATCTCCATCGTTTATGGATATATGAAAAAACTCTTCAGACAAAAGTTGTAGTATATAAAGAGGCGAATATAATGGAAGGAAACAATTTTTTTTCAAGGTCACTCTTTCGAGTTTTCAAGGTCACGGACGTTTTTTTGTTAACAATCGTATATGCTGTGTATGTATTCTAAAACACAAAAAAAATACAAATTCAACGATATGTCATAATGTATATTTATGTCAAGGTTTAAAAAGTTCAAAATTTTCAAATTCGTTGCGCGTCCTTTTCCCGTGGTCCAATCGGGCTGAAATTTTTTCCAGATCATTTTCTCAATAAGTGTCACATTTCTGGGGTACAGGACCAAAAAAATCTGATGGTCGAAAAATAAGGTCCACCCTAATAGGTATAACGCATTTTATTGTCCAGAACTAGTCACATATCTAGTTAAATTGGCAAAACATTTTCCTCTCTGGGCACAGGTGATGAGGGGATATTTCCCTCTGTCATCGAATGTAGCGACATCCTCTAGATGTGAGGCATATTTTAAAGCTCTCAAGCATTCAGATTTGGGCGCAAATTATAAACCAATGCGCGTCGATAAATTTATCATTCGCCATATAAAATCTACCGAAAGTATCTCGAAATTGGAACGTGCTCCAATTAAACGCACGAACGAGAAAATTGCACTGCTGCAAACTGAGGTAAGACAAGAAAAAGAAAGAAAAATTGATTCACGTCATTTTGGCGAAAATGCGCAAAACGCTACCCATACTTATGATTATTTAACGGAAGAGGAAATCGGAAAGGCTTAAATATTGAAGCCAAACCAAATAAATTAAAAGATTTACAAGTTTCAACTAATAATAGGAATTATATAGAGGACGATGAAAATAAAGAAAATGTAAAAACAAACGCGGATGTACAAAAAACAGTACACTAAATATAATACAGAAGCCCTTAATCAAAAACAAAAAGAATACTCCTTGAGGGAAATATTTGACTTCATGCTCAGACATTCACCTCACATATGACAGGCCATTAAGGAAAAGAAGAAATGAAATATTAAAAAATGGAAATAACTGTAATTTGGTTAATCTTAATGGCGAAAAAATATATATTAAAAATACGTGTGCATTCGACTCATTGGTTCAAGTATTAACCAGTGCGTATTGCAATTATAGTACATTTAAAAACTGGATCGATGAAAACTCAGACAATATATGTTTTATGTTCGTCAAAAAATACGCTATGGAGAATATTAACAACTCCGTGTATGAAGAGCGGGGAGCTATTTTACGTACAATATTTGAAAATCGCAATAATTTCGTAGATTGTACTACAAATGCCAATTGGCTATTTACAAAACTTGTAACAGACGTTTGTAGTGTCGAAGAAAGTAGAATCTGCGGCAAATGTAAAGTAAATTCTAGAAATTTGTTTGTAGTAGATATTATTAGCACACTCACAACCGAAGATTTTAAACAAAATTTTGTTAATTTTGTTACGCAATTCTACAGTATACAAACAGGCACGTGTAAAACATGTCAATCAGTAGTGCAATTAAAGAGAGAACCAAAATCATGTGTTCATAGACACCGAAATCTTTTTCCAACTAAATGAAATAGATGGAATAGTTTTAAATAGCATACCTGAAAAGTTTCCAATTGAAGATGCAATATACGTTTTAAGTGGCATCGTATGTCATAGCTCAGGACATTATACAGCTTATTGCCGTAATACAGCAGGAATATGGACACTACACTGCATTCCATATAAGAGCATACCGACGCCCCTACCGATTTGCGACCGATCTGCGCAGCTCCCACTACTACCCACGGTTTGAACCGCATGCGATTGGTCGTGGTAATTTCCAAGGAATAACTGGTATATCCCAAACGCGGGACCTGACCGTTGTCAACGTAATCAGTGTATCTACCGGGTAATTCTTTGGTTCCGAACATATATAACATCAGTTGTGCCGGTGATTATGAAAGTTTTCTACATAAGATATGGTTTCTCTCGTTTCGCAATGTTTAGACTTCTGCGTTTGTGTAATCGATGTAATACAAAATAACAGATAAATTCAGTTCTTTCAGAGAGATGGCCCAGTCGTGATTGGGATAGATGGTCCACCTCCAAATCGCCTACAATTTCGAAAATTATTTGCAAACAAATCTAAATGTCGTCTGGCTAAAATAGTGATAGTTGTGGTCGAAAGGAAAAACTAATTACGCTCAATAAAATAAAAAAATGAGTATTTGACTGTCTATTCTTTACAAATATTAAAATACAGTTTCTATACCTTTATTTTATTTATTTACTTTTGTATTCATTTGCTTTGCTAATCGTCAGCAGGTACCTCATTTTTTGTTTGGTGTGTTCTTTACTTGGTGAGTGTAAACAAATTAAGTTTTTTTTTTTTTTTTTTTTTTTAATAATTATGTGCGTCATTTATCCCAAAGACGCGAACAATCTCTTGTAACAACGAGAAGCATCTCTCCCAGCAGCTCGGGACCTCAGTTTTCAGCCCGATTTTTAGTAAAGATTGGCTTAGTAAAGAAATGGAGCAGCAGCAGCAAAAGCGGGAGCAGCAGGAGCAGGAGCGGGGACGGCAGCAGGAGCAGCAGCAAGACCATTGGGAGCAGCAGGAGCAGGAGCGGGAACAGCAGCAGGAGCGGCAGCAAGACCATTGTGAGCAGCAGCAGCAGCAGGAGCGGGAGCGGGAGCCGGAACAGGCGCAGGAGCAGGAGCAGCAGGAGCGGCAGCGAGACCAGCAGGAGCAACAGGAGCAGCCTGGCCCTTCCACCTCACCGACAAGGAAAAAATCCTCCAGGAAAGGTAACTTAATTTTCCTACATTAATTATTTTAATCGTTTCAAGAATATATACCGTAAAGTGGGGGAACATTAGCAAGCCTTTGTAACATCGTAATATCGTAATTTAAATCTATCATAGTTTCTTAAAGTTGTAAATTTGGTTTTTACAGTACGATCGGTCAGGACAGAAAACCATCGTGGTAAACTTACGAGGTGTGTAAATAAAGTAATGAGACTGGCAACGTCGCTTTCGATCCGGCAACGCTGGAGACGAGAGGCTTTGAGCAGCGTCAGGTGCACATGTGACACGACTCCAGTATAAGTTTGAACTCGCTACAGTCATTTGTTTCTTCGTAGCGTTAGTTTTCGTGAAACAGTTTTTTCTTGTCCGTTCTAAAAATGAGTGGCGTCAATTTTGAGCAACGGTGTGCTATCAATTTTTGCTTCAAACTTGGACACAATGCAACAGAAACATTTGAAAAACTTCGGCAGGCCTATGGAGAAAGTGTTTTGTCAAGGGCCCAGGTTTTTCGGTGGTTTAAGGCATTTTCAGAAGGAAGAGAGTCGATTGAAGATGAACCACGAAGCGGAAGGCCTTCAAGTGCAAACGTCGATGAAAATGTCAACAGAGTCCGGGATCTTGTGCGTTCAGATCGACGGTTGACAGTCAGAATGATCGCGGAACAGTTGAATTTGAATTGCACCTCCGTTCATCAGATTTTGACCAATGAATTGGAGATGAGGAAAATTTGTGCAAAAATGGTTCCGAAAAACCTTTCCCAAGACCAAAAGGATCTCAGAAAGGAAAGGAGTCTTGACTTTCTGGGATCAATTGAAAATGATCCCCGTTTTCTGGAACGTGTCATTACTGGTGACGAGTCTTGGGTGTTTGAGTACGACCCAGAAACCAAACGCCAGAGCATGGAGTGGCACACTGCAACCTCTCCAAGGCCCAAAAAAGCACGAAGGAGCAAGTCAAAGATCAAATGCATGCTGATTTGTTTTTTCGATAGTCACGGAATCGTCCACAAAGAGTTTGTGCCTCAAGGCCAAACGGTTAATCAACACTTTTACCGAGAAGTCCTTGAAAGACTTCGAAAAAGAGTCTTTCGTGTGCGACCAAACATCAAAAACAACTGGGTGTTGCATCACGACAATGCGCCATGTCACACTGCAATCTCAATAAACGAGTTTTTGGCCAGTAAAAACATTCCTGTGGCTCCTCAGCCTCCTTATTCACCAGACTTGAGCCCTTGTGACTTTTTCCTCTTCCCGAGATTGAAAAATCACCTCAAGGGAACTCATTTTGGGGCACGTGAAAACATCAAAACAGCTGTAACCGACCAGCTGAAGGCTATTCCACTATCCGAGTTCCAGCAATGCTATGATGATTGGAAGGATCGTCTCCAGCGCTGTGTGGCTTCCCAAGGGACCTATTTTGAAGGAGACAATATTGCATTGTAATTATATTTGAATAAAAACTTGAAAAAAAAATCAGTCTCATTACTTTATTTACACACCTCGTATATAAACGTATGCTCACTGAGAAGCCGTCGACCAAATATCATGAAGCTATATCCAGATTATCCAAAGAAACTGGAATAGGGCTGCTCACTATTAAAAAAACCATTGCCGAATATAATAGTACCGGCAATGTGTCTTCTCCACCGAAGAAGCATAATAAATCAAACGCCATAGAGAAGTTATGTGAAGAGGAGCAAAATAGAATTCTGCAGAAAGTGCAGGAGTTTTGGTTTCGGCGAGAAGTGCCTTTGAGCAGAGTTACCAGGGCAATCAACGAAGACCCTGCCCTCGACACGTACTCACGGACCACCTTATACAGAATCCTCCTCCAGCTTAAATTCAAATTTACATCGAAACATCGAAATAGCGCCCTCATCGAGAAAGATTATATTGTGTGTTGGCGACAAAATTACTAAAATAAGCTGGCGCAATACACCTTGGAAAATCGTCATATTTACTATTTGGACGAAACCTGGGTTAATGCAGGCGAATGCCACAACAAGAAATGGGTGGACACCAGCGTGCAGTCACATTGGGACGCGCAAGAACGAGGATTCTCCACTGGCATACCTGAGCCCACCGACAAAGGTAAAAGGCTCATCATCCTACATATTGGATCGGTCGAGGGGTTTGTACCCAGAGGCCTCTTATGCTTCGAATAAAAAAAAATAAAAAAAAATGATTACCACGATGAAATGAACGGGGAAACTTTAGTGGATTGGTTTAAAGCTATGCTACCGTCATTGAAGGAGGGCTCCGTTATTGTAATGGAAAATGCACCTTACCATTCGGTAAAAGCAGAGCTGTGCCCAACGATGAGCTGGCGGAGGCAAGATATTATAAATTGGCTGGATTCGAAAGGGCAAGTCGTATCTCTAGGTTCGGTGAAAGCACAGCTTATTAATATGGTGAAGCTGATAAAACATCAATATGATAGATCTGTAATTGATGAGTCCGCAGAAACACATGGAAGAACAGTTTTGCGTTTGCCCCCATACCATTGCGAATTGAATCCGATAGAGTTGGCATGGGCAATGGTAAAGAATTATGTGAGGTCGAACAACACGACCTACAAACTCAAAGATGTACAACGACTACTCATCGAAGGTATCAATCGTATATCTGCCGAAAATTGGGAACGTTTTGTCCGCCATACAACAAGCGTGGCACAAAAATTCATGGAAATGGGCCACATCGTCGACGAAATGACCGACGCAAATCTTGTGGACAATCCAGCTCCTCAGAACTCGGATGAATGCGACACGGATTAGGAGGGAGCAGTTGGCAGGAAATATTTAAGTAAATGTATGTATTATATACTAGCAAATATACCCGCGCTTCGCTTCGGGCCTAAGAGATATTAAGGACTCCATGAAAACACAGTTTACCCCTTTTCACCTCCTTAGGGGTCGATCAGTGCAAAATCCTGGAATTGTTTTTTACGGATTTATGTCTACTGCTGTATCCCACCTGCGAGAAGCGCTCGGCCCGGTCGCGTACCATCCATCGCGAGCCGGCCGAGTCATGACTTCTTTATTAAACATGCAACTAACGATGTGACCCTCGAGCATCCCAACCACTGTGCGGCAAACCGTCACGCGCATCTCTTGCGCGCAGAACGGTAGACGCCATGTAAGATAAGGTATATCTGCCTCCCTTCACTATTTCGCTTAATACTCAGTCCCATTTAGTAATATCGAGATGATATATAGCCTTACACCAGAGAGAGAGAGAGAGAGAGAGAGAGAGAGAGAGAGAGAGAGAGAGAGAGAGAGAGAGAGAGAGAGAGAGACAACCGATGACCAGGATCGGTACAGTGGCCTAGTGACACAGGTTTCCGAAAAGGGAAGGAAAGCAAGGAAAGGAATGTCCGAAAGGGTGAGTTTTATTTAATTTATTGGTGATTATTAGGTGTGGAAATAAATTCTTTCCGATTTTAGGGTACAATAACAGTTCGATTTAAAAAATATGAAATCAACTCAATCATCGAAATAATTTCCATTATTGTTAATTACTTTTTGCCATTTTTCTGGCAGCTTATGAATACCACCGCGATAGAAAATCGGTAGCTTTGTACTTATTATGTAAATCCAGTCGGAAAGAATTTATTCATGCACCTAATATTATTTTTTAAATTTAGTTGTGTTGGCCGTTATTAAACTACGGATTTTTACCTCACTAACGAATTACGATCACTTGTACATTTTCTGTTACACTACCTTTTCGTTTATGCCTTATTTAAAAACGAAATTTACGTACTTCTTGTCCTCTCACTTCAAATAATTCTTATTTAAGATTCTGCTTTAAAAAAAAAACGTGTAACGCGGTTTCCGTCGATGCATGCCGACTTGCTTGTTCGTACGTTCGTACGTTCGTAGCATAAGCGCAGTCGCCTACCGCGTAGCCAACGCTACCGCAGGAGCTCGTGCGGAATGCGCGCGCGCTCTGATTGGTCGGGGTTTTTTGTTAATATCTCTTTAACGAAGCTTCGGACAATATTTTCGCTAAGGAAAAAGTAGTTTCAAATCACCCCCTGAGTCACCCCTGTCAAGGAAATCCGACATTTTTGGGACACCCTGTATACTATGGATACGGGATGGCTTGCGGCAAATTGAAGCTGGCTTTCGTATGGTGCGCCTCCCCCGTCAGAAGGTTGAACTTTATTCCCCTTTACTCCTCTTCACCCCCGTGACACTCTAAACTTTGTGACCTTAAAATTCTACGCTAGATGGTGCTGATAAAATCTCAACCAACGCCACCCTAACCCTAACACCATTTTATTTCACAATGTGTAGGCGTCGTTCAGTGAATTTGTGTTTATCGTGCATTTTTGTATTTAGTGAGCATTTTGGTCTTTTGGTAAGTTAATGTTGTTAAATAATGAAATACAAGGAAAATGTTAGAAGTTAGACATAGATGTGATCGTCCTCCGTTTTGTTGCAGTTAAAAATCATGGGCAAGTGTGTGTACTGTGGTCATCAGGGAAGCAATTCAAAAACGGCGACATTACACACGTACGAAAAGATAACTATAATCTGTTTTAAATTTTGCATTGTTTTGTTATTTCCTGTTTGATAGTTTCTGCGTAGGTTTCCGTCAGATGAAGCAGTGTGTAAAGAATGGGTGAAGTTAATAGGTCGGGAAGGGTGGAAACCTGCGAAGAGTAGTTTCTTGGGTTCGAAACATTTCACTGAAGACAGTTTTATATTCCATTACAATAATAGGAAACGCTTAAAACCTGTATGTGTGCCTACGATTTTGAATAATGGACCAAGGTTTCCAGAGCAAAGGAAAGATTTAGCAGAAAGAAATTGTGCAGGTAAGAAACGGTTTTCTTGTTCACAGAAGTTAATGAAAATAAATATCCGTTACAAAAGTGTATGTACAGAAACAAATAGTATTTCAATATCTCTTTCTTATATATAAATACTCTCATTGCTATATGGACAGTTACATTTTTTTCAGCTGATGATCAAAATCAAGATGCACATCCGATTTATGCGAAAAAGCGGAAAGTGGAACCAAGTTTGACTGTTATGGTGGAAAGTAATTGTAGTAGAGGTAAGAATCCATATTTTCATTAATAAAAAATAAAAATGAAAGTTAATTTAATTTAATGTATAATTCTATACAGTTAACAGTAATTCAAAATTTACTAACGCAATTTAATATATAACATATATTGAATTGGCGTGTTTGCGTGTGTGCTTTCTTGTTTTCAGATCAGAGTTAGGCATTATTCAAAGAAACATTTATTCGAATACTGCTCGAATTAAAGTTACGAATAAAAAAGTGTTATTCGAGAATAAAAATAGAAAACTTATTCCATGTGGCGAATAACGGTATTCTTCATTTGTTATTCGAAATTACATTTGTCTAACTCTGTTTCAGCTAATGATGATGCTTTTGCATCTTCTGTGAAAATTGTAGAAGCACCTGAACCAAGTGTTGTTATCGAATACAGCAACACTCCTACAACCAGCAAAGAAATACGTAAGTCAAAATTAATATGAAACACATATTAAACTTAACTGAATATATTACTACAGGGCAAACATACAGATTAACTATTGAGATATTAAAAATCGTATACAATTTTAATATTTAAAGGCAAATCAAACCAATATCACACAATCTAATTTGCACAAATATCTGTGCATACAGCAGTGAACATTACTTTTCATTGCAGTTAATCAAGAGAATTGTGCCCCTGGATTAAGTAAACCAAGAAAGAAAACGGCAAAGAAGAAAAAATGCGAATCTCCAGAAGTGCATGACAACATTCGTCACGATCATCGCTACGACAACACCCCACGGAGCATGAAATACACAATAAATAATCTGCTGAAAAGGCTGGACTCCATGGGAAAAGAAAAGAAAAGATTACAAGAACGAGTAACATGTTCAAAACGGAAGGTAAATACCTCACAGGATATTGTACAGGAATTGAAAGGACAGAAATTGCTGCCGGAGTCTGCGTATTATTCACTGTCTGCGCAGGCAGACGTGTCGTTAGAACTTTTTAACCGCATGATTAAAAATAGGAAGGATAAGAATAAAATTACGCGGGTAAAATATCCTCCAGCTCTTCGGGCGTTTGCCCTGTTACACTTTTATTCGCCAAAGGCATATTTATACATCAGGAAAACATTTGACTTGGTACTGCCTCATCCTGACGTACTCAGAACATGGTACAGCAATGTATCAGCTGAGCCAGGCTTTACAGGGGAGTCATTCTTTACTCTCAAAACTAAATCCGAACAGCTGAAGGAGAAAGGAGAAAAGTTGCAATCCGCATTAACCCTCCGGTACTCGCGCGTGTGCACGGAGTGCACGGAGGTCAGTTTTTAGCTGAAAAAAAAAACGTTTTATCGTGATGTATTGTACCCAGCACCCCTATGTATTCTTCCAGCGGACATTTTTGAATAATGCTACGTACTTGTCAGGTTCAAATTCAGTTTGGAACTGTTTCTGATTGGATGAAAATGATAGTATGCCGCGTATCTTGCCAGCGACCGCGCCCGTGTACTCACAAGTTTTCCAGTTATCCGCCTCCGATTGCTTTGATTTTTGGATATGTTTTAGAGGACCAAAAAATAACATATACGTGTTTTTTTATTTTGGCCTGTTTGCATGTTTAGGGGGTGAAACCATCCCCTCAATGGTTTTCCAGGTATCCGCCTCCGATTGCTTTGATTTTTGGATATGTTTTAGAGGGCCGAAAAATAACATATACGTGTTTTTTTATTTTGGCCTGTTTGCGTGTTTAGGGGGTGAAACCACCCCTCAATGGTTTTCCAGGTATCCGCCTCCGATTGCTTTGATTTTTGGATATGTTTTAGAGGACCGAAAAATAACATATACGTGTTTTTTTATTTTGGCCTGTTTGCGTGTTTAGGGGGTGAAACCACCCCTCAATGGTTTTCCAGGTATCCGCCTCCGATTGTACTGGTTTTTGGATATGTTTTATGGAATCGAAAAATAAGATACACGTGTTTCTTTATAGCGGCCCGTTTTCATATTTAGGGGGTGAAACCACCCCTCAAAATTCATAAGGGGTACAAAATTTTGTTGAGTCAAATTTCATATGGAAAAACATATCCAACAATCAAAGCAATCGGAGATGATCACCTGAAAATTTTATACCTTGGGGGAAGCTTTCACCCCGTAAACATGCAAACAGGCCTAAATAAAAAAACACGTGTTTCTTATTTTTCGGTCCTTTAAAGCATATCCAAAAACCAGATCAATCGGAGGCGAACACATGAAAACATTTGAGGGGTGGTTTCACCCTCTAAACATGTAAACAGGCCTAAATAAAAAATCACGTGTTTCTTATTTTTCGGTCCTCTAAAGCATATCCAAAAACCAGATCAATCGGAGGCGAACACATGAAAACATTTGAGGGGTGGTTTCACCCCCTAAACATGTAAACAGGCCTAAATAAGAAACCACGTATATCTTATTTTTCGGTCCTCTAAAACATATCCAAAAACCAGAACAATCGGAGGCGAAATCCTGAAAACTTTTGAGGGGTGGTTTCACCCCCTAAACATGTAAACAGGCCTAAATAAAAAACCACGTATATCTTATTTTTCGGTCCTCTAAAACATATCCAAAAACCAGAACAATTGGAGGCGAAAACCTGAAAACCTTTGAGGGGTGGTTGCACCCCCTAAACATGCAAACAGGCCAAAATAAAAAAACACGTATATCTTCTTTTTCGGTCCTCCAAAACATATCCAAAAACCAAAGCAATTGGAGGCGTACTTATGAGTACACGGGCGCCGTCGCTGGCAAGATACGCAGCATACTATCGTTTTCATTCAATCAGAAACAGTTCCAAACTGAATTTGGACTTGACAAGTACGTAGCATTATGTAAAAATGTCCGTTGGAAGAATACATAGGGGTGCTGGGTACACTACATCACGGTAAACCGGTTTTTTCAACCAAAAAGGCTGCCGGCAGGTTAATAATACGTCACCGTGCACTCAGTGCACGACGCGAGTGCTCGCGTTACAAAAATAGGCGCGAGTACCGGAAGGTTAATAATGGACGAGATGGGAATCAAAATAGGGTGCCAGCGTGGTAGGGATGGGAAAATGCGAGGACATGTAGATTTTGGGGCGGGAATAAGCGATGGCGATGACTTGTTAGAAACCAAGAATGCCTTAGTTGTAATGGTTGTGATGCTAAAGGAGCGCTAAAAAGTGCCAATTGGCTATTTTTTAGTCGACACAATGACCGCGGAAACTAAAGCAAATATTATTCGTGAAGCGTTAATTCGATTAAAAGAGTCAGGTGTGACTATATTCTCGCTGACCATAGATGGTCCTAGCGATCACTTCGCTATGGTGCAGAAATTAGGAGCTTGTATGCGTCCACGCACTCAAGGGGTGGAAACGAATATATTTAATCTATTTAGAACACATTTCCCTCATCCGGTGGTTGGTGAGCCACATGTTAATGTTGTTTTCGACCCAAGTCATATGTTGAAAAACATTCGGAATTGCTTGGAAGAATATAAAGTTCTGTTAGACGCTGAAAGAAATAAAATCGAATAGCGCTACATAGAAAAATTAGCGATATTGTAAGAAAGCGAAGGGTTGCGCTTAGCTAATAGATTACACTCGTAACACATTCAATACCGTAAGATGGTGATGAAGGTCACATTGGCAGCACAAACACTCAGTGCTAGTGTGGCGGATGCTATTGAATTTTGCAGAGAGGTTTTGAAACTTCCAAAGTTTCAAGGAAGCGAAGCCACAGTTCGCTTTATACGGGCCATCGACAAAATATTTGACTTTTTAAATGTAAGGAATCCTTGGGGGCGTCTTCAGAAAACTCCACTGAGGCGAGAAAATGAAAACATATGGCGCCATAAAATAATAAAAGAAATTACATATTTAGCAAGTATTAGAGAAGAAAATGGGAAAAGTAGTTGGACAAACGATTCCATCGTTTAATTAATAAAAAATCGGACTTATACGTGGTCGGTTCAGGCATACCTTTCATTTTCGCGATTTTTATTAATAATTCGATTCTGGAGGGTGGACAAACGAAATTTTTGGTTGGACAAACGTCGACAAATGATGGACAATCATTTCCCACTATCAAATCATTAAAAAGTTTTCATGAGGGTGCCGGCGAAAATTTTTTTTTGTTCATAACTTTTTTTGGAAGGGTGGACAAACGAAATTTTTGGGTGGACAAACGTGGACAAACGATGGACAATCACTTCCCACTGCCAAATCATTACAAAGTTTTCATGGGGCGCTGGTAAAAATTTTTTTTTGTTCATAATTTTTTTTTGAAGGGTGAACAAACGAAAATTTTTGCTGGACAAACGTGGGCAAACGATGGACACGCGAATGCCGTTGAGTTTTTCCGAAAATTCGAATTTGGGGGTGCTATCTTCACAGACCTGCGCGTGGCGCGTTGACAAAACAAAAACGTATCGACAATCGTGCTCTCTGGCACGATGTGGAAACCTATTGCTACAATGTCGCCGTAATTCGCCACGCGCGGTTCACTTGGTACGGGCCTAAAGAACTCCGAGTAGCGCGACAGCCGCGGGGGCCAAGACGCGCGGCGGGAGAAAGCGGAGTTGCTTCTGAAAATCGGCCGAAAAGAGCACTTAATTCCCAAGCCTGCTCTATAATACATTTTCTGAAAGAAGAAGACTCGGTCTAACGATTGGATAAACATTTAGGTGAAATTATATTATTTTTAATCATAAAAAGTCGTAATAACCGCAACCTCGCCTTAAACGCCCAACCACTCATTGTGAGATATTTACCTTAACTTGATCTTTTCCTCCACCATTATGGATTGGAGAATTAGTGGTGGAATTTTGCGAGATGCGTGGTATCTACACAAATTATAAAGATGACCCTACATAACAAGTCTTTGTAGTCAAGGGCCGATCCAGGTGGGGGGGGGGGGGGGCGATAGGGGCGACACCCCCCCCCCCAAGAATAATGAAATATAAAAATATTATATCACATTCTGAAACACTTGTTAGGTAGTACTTAATGTGTTGACAATGTATATTTGCCAAGCTGTTCACGATTTGCAAGCTTCGCGGGGGGTGCTCGCTGGTGCATGGAATATTTTAGAACGTTTCCAGTATATCGCCTGAAAATTTCTAGAAACAATACTACAACCAATCGTGCGAAGAAATGACAAGTACACATCGCGATCGCGTTGTTGTGACCCAACCGACACCCAAGTGTAACGTCCCACGGGGACTCGAACCGGTAAAAACCGACTGTCGATAAAACAGAACCGATCCGCATTACCACGCAAACCATCTTCTATTACCGCGCAAACGCATTGTAAATACTTGTATATATAATTTACGATTTAAATGAATATTAGAGAAACAATTATTAAGAATATTATTTAGAACATTAAGAATAATTAATTATAAGTATTGACAAAAGCGCAAGACAAACTATAATGTAATAAGCGAACAAAACACGAAATAACAAATAACTACTCACTGTGCATGCGCCAGTCCGCCAATTTTCCAGTATAAAAGGAGGCGCACGCAGCACAGCGGGACGTTCAAGCTACGAATACGCTCTCCTGACTGATGAATGCTCAAGCCTACAGGCAACTTAAGTATCAACCAGTAAAATTCAGCTCGCTCCGGAAACGGTAGCGGCGGATTTTCAGTGTATAAAAGATATTGGTACTCCTTTTTGGTTTGCACATTTTAAAGTTATAGAACCTCGCTTTTACAAAGGCATCGAGCTCTCTCCTGAGACGGTAGCGGTCGAAGCACTTGGTAAAAGCAAGGTCTACAGAGCATAGAACAGAACTTTGTGAAAAGTAACGTGCTCGCTCCGGAAACGGTAGCGGCCATTCTTACTACAGACATTGCCAAGAGTCTTCGAGCTCGCTCCGGAAACGGTAGCGGTCGAAATCTGCAATATATATATATATACATATTCATAACCACGTAGCATAAAATTACTTATACAAAAAACCACGAAAAACCAAAACCATAACATATATAATCGTAGTCGTAAGCAATATTAAATAATTGTTATTATTAGACTAAGTGTTGTTAATAAATAGTCATTGTTAAGTTTAAGAAGCCTTGGATTTTAATCCTTAATTGTAGCAAAGAACCCCCACCTATCCTACACTGGAGGGGACGCCGCTCTCCCCTTCAGTACCTCCCAGCATTCAGTTGTCCCCGGACAGCCGAACGTTACACAGCCTTATGGATATGCCACAATTTCTTTCCCATAGCACGTATGACATAATTCTCAAAAATATACACGCTTGTCTAAAAACACTTTCTCAAAAATTGTTTGAGAATGCTGTTAAAGAAGAAGTACAACAGTCTCGGCAGGAAAAAATGTAGAAAACATGGAATTGACTGTATCTGGAGATGGGACGTGGAAGAAGAGAGGTTTCACTTCCTTGTTTGGTGTCTCTTCGATTATCGGATACTACAGTGGTAAAGTGCTTGATATTTGTATAAAAAGCGCATATTGCAGAATGTGCGAGTTTTGGGGTAAAAAAGAAGGTACTGACGAGTACATAGAGTGGCTGGAAACGCATAAACTCAACTGTTCAGCAAACCACACAGGATCATCCGGAAAAATGGAAGTCGACGCCATCGTGGAAATTTTCAAGCGTTCTGAACAAAATTACAGCGTCAAATACAAACATTACATCGGCGATGGGGATTCTAAAACTTATTCCGGAATTATAAAATCGGCACCTTATGGTGATACTCTCGTCACTAAAAAGGAATGCATTGGGCACGTCCAAAAACGAATGGGCAGTAGATTACGAGAATGTAAGAGGAAAAATAAAGGCCTCAGCGGCAAGGGCAAGTTAACGGGCAAAATGCTTGACAAATTAACTGTTTATTACGGTTATTAAGGCGAAATTGTGATTCGGCAAAAAATATGAACAAGGCGATATGGTCCACGTTCTATCACTACAACTCAACAAATAAAAATCCGCAGCACAGCAAGTGCCCGACTGGAACTGATCATGGTGCACCTGGCAGCGTGCTCGCGCGACAGATACGCTGAAATCGTTTGTACATGAGTATAAGCCTTTACCCAAATATGTTTTGACGGCAATTAAACCAATATACCAAGATTTGAGTAAAACCGAATTATTAGAAAGATGCGTTAGCGGTTTTACTCAGAATAATAATGAAAGTCTGAATCAACTCATCTGGAAAATTAGCCCCAAAATTATACCGAGTGGCCAAATTACGGTAGAATTAGCTGCATACATCGCCGCCGGTATATTTAACGAAGGTACTGAAGTATTACTCAAGATGTTTCACGCTATTGGAGTAAATAGTGGCCCGAATGCTCACGAATATGCTGCAAGACTCTGCGCGCATTAATATTTTCAACTTCCGCGCACAACAGAGCGCTCGGGAGGCAAGAGCGCTTCGTAGACAAGCCCAAATTGATGTTTTGGAAGCTTCAACCAGTGTAGAGGGTCTACTATATGGTATGGGCCCGGAATTGACGATACTGTGTAAGTTAAAAAATTTGCATTTTATTCGAATGTAAACCTAACTTTAAACGCGTTTTTCTCGAAACTACATTTTCAGAAACGGTGAGCAAAATATCTCGAGAACCGCTGCATCGAATGAATTCTGCTTTTGTAGGCTTATTCTATATATAAAAATCATGTCCTTAATCGTGGCTTTTTCATTTCCATTGCGTGTAGTTTTTATTTTACAGATGCAAAATGAGCGATTCTTGCGGCGAAAATCGATATTTTAATTTGAACGGCCGCCATTTTGTAGCAAATTAATTTTTGGGGATAATGAACGATTAAGGACAGGATAATATAATATACTAACTAAATTCCTTCGAATTTTTTATTTTAGATAACATATTTATAAATAGCCTATAATCTAATCTAGGGCGTATTTAATGTATATTCAAAATTTCATTGAAATCCGTTCAGCCGTTTAGGCGTGAAAGAAGGACAAACAAACAGACAACGTTTCACTTTTATATATTAGTAAGGATGAATCAGGTCAAAGTTAGAGTGATCACCGCAAACTAGAGGTATGCCTATCGATTATCGATAAATTATCGATATCTTATTGACACTTAACGATATATCGATAATATCGTTAAGATATCGTTAAGGCCAATAAAAGCGGTTAAGGTAGAATGCGACGCATTAATTGAAAAAAATCATTCAAAATCTACTTATTTTTATTCGATCTTATTACAGATAGCATATTAATGTATTTCTTTCACACATATAAAATAATTTCTTTCACACAGAAGAACAAGATTACGAGCCAAAATACACTAATATGTTGACTGGAATAAGTTCTAATAAAAATAAATGGATTTTGAATAATTTTTTGCAATTAATGCGTCGCATTCTACCTCAGCCGCTTTTATTCGCCTTAACGATATCTTAACGATATTATCGATTTATCGAAATATCGATAACATTTCGATATTGTCGACATTTATCGATAACTTTATCGATAGTCACACCTCTACCGCAAACTACTGAAAAAAAACTATAATTATAGTCCTTAGATTTTTCTTCTTTGTTTTTCTGCAGAAAAATGTCCGAATTTAAAGAGAAAAAAGGAAAATTGGCGCAAAACGACATGAATGTTCTAAAATCTAAAACTTGTCACGTTCCAAAAAGCACATTAGGAGACCGATTTAAAGCGATTCGAGAAGGCAAGACCGTAGATTTCACACCGCAAATGGGTAGATTTAAAAAAACTTTTACTGAGGAATTCGAAAGTCAATTAGTATTTTATATGAAAGACCAGGATGCCAAATTTATGCCATTAAATAGGACTGAATTTTTTAAATTGGCATACGATTTGGCCGAACATTTAAAATTATCACATCAATTTATTAAACAAAAGAAAACTGCGGGTAAACAATTTTATTATAACTTTATGGCACGTCATCCGGAATTATCCTTGGGAACACCACAATCCACGAGTCTGCAAAGAGCGTTAGGCTTTAATAAACGTCAAATAGATCGCTTCTTTAACAAATACTCAGAGCTGCTCACGCAGTATAATTTTTCCCCCAGCAGGATTCACAACTGTGATGAAACTGGTGTTTCCATTGTTCCTAACAACAGTGCCAAAGTTATCTCAGAAAGGGGGAAAAACAAGTGAGCACAATCACGTCGACAGAAAGGGGGAGAAATGTAACTGTTTTACTAACAAGGGACGTTCGACAACCCGGAAATTCAGAAAATTATTAAACTCGGTGTGCAAGTAGAGTAGTTCATCCGTAACACAACCCTATTTTTGTTGGTGCCATAATGCATTTTTTAGGGGTGAAATCACCCCTTGAAAAAAATGCAGAATTTTCTTTTCCGTGGAATATCTCGAGAACGGTGAGAGATATCGAAAAGAAGTTTAAACTGTGACGTCCCACTATTTTTCGCGCGGTATTATTCCACCATCTCTTCGAAAATCAATTCACAACTCCATTAAAACCTTCAATCTCGAGTCATACCCTACTCCCTCACCCAACCGATCATTTAGACGATATACCTTAGTGGTCCCTATCTCTAAACGGTCAATCAAGAAATTCCCTCGCCTTATTCGGCCTACCAGGCACGATTTCCTCCCTATCTTTCAATTTAAACGAATCCCTCGCCCAAAAACTTACTAATTCGAGACCACGTCTCACCCCCTCAAACTGCCCTTTAATTTGACTCCACTCTTACCCCTGTACCCATCCAGCTACTCCAAATCCGTCGGATTGAGTATTCCCATATAAACACCCCAAAAATGTAATTGCGACGCATACTTTGCGCATTAGTCATCACTCAGTTATTTACTACGACGCATATTTGGCGTACGTGCCATGGCCAATTACCGCGCTTACCCTTCATACCTGACATTCCAATCTTTACTATAAATATGAGGTCCACAGAGGCCGGAGCTCATTACCATGTTTACCATTTTTGCGACAAGTGTCTATATAAACCTCGCGACTATAAAAGTGATAACGAATCTACGAATCTCATTTTTCATTATATAAATTCAGTGCGAACCCTCCAAGAAGGAGAAACGTCCTGCTTTACTTATTGTAAGTTGCTATTATTATTAATATATATATAACACTGTATGTCATATTCATTTATATTACTAATGCGTATTGCTTATCATACCTCTTTATATAATTATTCATTTATAACATTAAATGCTACTAAAACTTATTCATTTATTTTTGTTTCTTGCTTGCTGCTAAAGCCTATTGGCTTATTTTCTATTACTTGTTTATTGCTTAAAGCCTATTGGCCTATTACGTGTGTTTGCTTATTGCTTAAAGCCTATTGGTTAATTTGTATCACCCACTTATTGTTAAGACCTATCGGTCTATTTTGTATTGCACCTTCATTACTAATATTCATGCGTATCACTATTATTACATTTAAATCATATGTTCCTAACGGTACACGTCAAAACAAGACGGTACCCAAAATAAACAAACGTTACTATTTCCTAAACACGCCTCGTATTATTGCGTAAATCCTACGATAATAAAGATTACAATACATAACACGCCGGTGCAACAGCTGATCTCGTCTCGCGAACACGAGAGCTCTTGTTATGTTTACATGACTTTTCCCGAATCAGCACATCTAAACGTAGTCCGCGGAATATCGCGAGCGGTTCTTTGAAATAATGCAACGGTAAATCAAAACAAAGCTATTAGCGTCCTAACGGGTGTCTCTCAAATACACAATAACCATTTAAAACCTTCCCTGGTCGTTTTGTGCCGCGAAATACATTTTCGTGCCGAGACGCCTGCCCAACTCGTGACGCGAAATACATTTTCGTGCTGAGGCTCCTTACCCAGTTTAGTGCTGCGAAATTCAATTTCGTGCCGAAACTTCCTTTTAACCTACCCCAACAATGTCATTTCCCTAAGACCTCAACCAGGGACGTGACAAAACAAAAGTTGCAACCTTCTTTTACATCTACAAAACCGCGTAAAAATAATTTTCGAAAAATCCATATTTTTCAAATTACCCCCACCACCAACTCTTAAAATTAAGTTTTTGTATTTTGTAAATATACGCTGACATACCTCTCTTTTCATGCATATAAATAGTTTATGTGTTATATTTTTTTTACAAACAAAATAACCACTATTACCGAATTTGAAGTCCATTTTGGCAGTTTCCATTAATGACATGGTTTCTTAAGGGGACATTCTACTCTCTCGGCCGAAAAATCGGCCACTTTTCGGTGATGGTTTTTATAATGAAGTAAACACTTAATGTTTTCGAATTTCTGGGGGTATATTTTACCACTCTTGAAATGCAAGAAAAAATCTTTGTTGTTTGTTTATTTCATTTGTTTACACAAATATTTCGCAGTGAGGTTGGCGGCATTAGAATTGCTGGCGGTTGAAATTTCGGACGACTGGATCATCGGAAATAAAAAAACCAAACATATTTTTAATTCGCAGGAGTATGGTTGTCGCGCTTATCACGAAAGAACAATTTTGGACCAAAATTATTAAAATGGCGGTCGATCAAAGTTGAAAGTACCGAAAAGGGCATTTCTTTTCTGCTTAATAGGTATAAAATGTGAGAAAATATTAAAAAATCTTAAGATATTTGTGCTAACAAGGGGAGGCCGCTACATCTGGGACACGAATTTGGATGAAACTCATATATGTTGTAGTGTAGGTGTAGTAGACCAATATATGTCTCACATGTTGGGTCCACTACCCCATAGTTTCCGAAATATTAATAAAAAAAGATGTTTATGCGTTTACGAACAGAAGCGATAGCGAAGTTTATTGTAATGATGAATAGCGGCGCGTGTAAAGGGCAGGTCTCGCACCGGAACATTCGCAGGTTCGATTCTCACTGGAGTCATTTTTTTTTTCTATAAATGTATTTTGTATTTTTTTATTTTTCAAAAGATAAAGTACAATTTTTACATTCTAAAATATGGCATTTATCGTAAAAACAAATGAAACAATAAAATTCACGACACCATGCACAGCTAATAAAAGAATGTACCTGTGGCCATACATCTTTTATTAGCCGTTTCTTATAGGTTTTCATGCGCTGAAAACGAATCCGTAAACCGTTTGTCGCCATCACCCTCAGTTTTTGAGAAATTCGATTTTGAAAAAAACTGCAAATTTTCGACTTTGAACATCTTTTATGCCGAAACGGTAATAGTTATTCGGTTGCTCGTTGCGTCAAATTATTCTATGAACCCTCCCGAATACAACGATATAAGTTATTATTGCATTATGAACATTAAAATTTGTTTAAACAACGATCAAAGGGAAAAGGACACCCGAAATGCACCCATTTTGCCAGATATCCTTCAATTTATTTCCAAAACTAGGGCCGCCGCGCCGTTGACTACCACTGCCGGTTCCGCGCGTTTTGCCAAACTATTTCACTTCTGTATTGAAAACAAAACGAGACTTACCACTTCTGGTAACGCGTTCCGAAGGAAAACTGTCTGCTGCATCGCGTGGAATGGTCAGATTTTCTCACAGACCCTTAGTTTTGGAAATAAATTGAAGGATATCTGCCAAAATGGGTGCATTTCGGGTGTCCTTTTCCCTTTGATCGTTGTTTAAACATATTTAAATGTTCATAATGCAATAATAACTTATATCGTTGTATTCGGGAGGGTTCATAGAATAATTTGACGCAACGAGCAACCGAATAACTATTACCGTTTCGGCATAAAAGATGTTCAAAGTCGAAAATTTGCAGTTTTTTTCAAAATAGAATTTCTCAAAAACTGAGGGTGATGGCGACAAACGGTTTGCGGATTCGTTTTCAGCGCACGAAAGCCTATAAGAAACGGCTATTGAATGTTACAAGTCCAGATGGCTGTTGTACTGTGTAATTAACGCCGAAGGCATGCATACAAAATATTAAACACTTGTATCGTGCTTATCAATTCAAATAACTGTGTCTTTAATAATTATATCTCAAGTGTGCCAATACTTTTTTGAGTATGGAATTCTTGTTTTTCTTTTGTTACTTGCGTGAATTACATTATTCAGAGTTCTGAAAAAATACATTACTTCTGTATGTTAGAAGACATTAAAGGACATATTTTGTATCAATATATCACTTCAATATATCAAGATATTTAAAAAAAGGTGGGTGTGCCAATACATTTTTTACCCACTGTAGGGGACGGGGACAGAAACGAATGGGCACACAGTTACGCAAAGTGTTCGAAATTGGGCGTTCATTGTTGTCGCGCTCGCCCTTTCTTAAAGCCGCAGAGGACGTCAAGATCGTCGTGTTTACAGTTGGGAGTATCCGCGGCCCTGCGTTGTTACTAAACGAGAGATGTATGTCGAGTCCTATTGGCCCCGAATTCTCGCGTGATTGGGGAAACCCAATGAGCGATCACGTTCGTTACCTACGTGATCGTCGAAATGCGTGAGCTGCGTATTCTCGTCGCTGGGAAGACGAGCGGGCGCCAGAGCTCTTCGACCAGTGTGTAAACCCATTTGGGTAGCTACTCGAGCTTCTTTCTCACCATGTGAGATCACTATTAAACCAAGTATCATCCTCTTCTAGAGGAGTTAAAGCAGGGTTTGATTTACCTCTCACCAAATTCCGTGTGTCAACCCGCGAACCGGCATAACAAAAAAAATATTATATGCCGCTTGTAGACGAAGGCGCGCGACACAAAGTAAAGAAAGAAAATAAAGGTCTTGGTGGCAGAGGAAAATTAACTGCAAAGCTTAGCGACGAGCTAACTGTGTATTATGGGTTAGCCATTAGAAGATTTTCAATTTCGGTCGAAGTAATGAAAAATGCCATTTGGGCTACGTTTTTCCATGAGATGTCTACGGATAAGAAACCCCAGCACGACAAGTGTCCATCCGGAATAGATTCTTGGTGCACGTGGCAGAAGGCGAAGGCTGATGAAACTTTAGAAAATTATAAACATAAAAGCCCTATACCTACAGATGTTCAAAAGGCAATTCCTCCGGTATATGAAAAACTGAGTACCTACGATTTATTAGGATGCTGCCTGGGAGGGTTCACAAAAAATAATAATGAGAGTGTGAACGCTGTCATTTGGTCTATGGCTCCAAAAGTGACATCCAGCGGTGCCACAATCGTCGAAATCGCAACATATATTGCCATAAGTTTATTTAACGACGGCTACGACAATGTATTGTTGGTGATGAAAGTTCTGAATTTAATCATTGGACCAAATGCGCATCACGCCTGCAATACCATGGATGCAGGGTTTGGAGGACTCCGGCGTGGCAGCACACCTACAGGAGCGGTGGTAATGTGTGCGTGAATTGACGCTAGCGCCAAGCCAGCCACGTGGCGACAATGCGAAACGAATGTGACGTTACAGGTGGACTTGTGGCGACCTCGCCATCACGCCGCCAGGATGCGCCACCGGCTACGCATGACCAAGCCTCGAAGCCAGGGCGCCGGAAACAGCGCCTCGAGGCGAGGCAATGCGTGGAAACAGTTACAGCTACACTACGAGAAGCAGCAGTCGCCATCGAGCTTTTGTATCAAGGGATAGCTTTTCCCCGCACCACGTGCAATGTGTTGCAATCGTTGTAGCCGAGTGGCTAATAATAATAAAGACAACCTCAGCAATAAAGTGTTCCCAGACTAATTCATTCGGTAAAGCCCTATCCAACCACTCCCGATAGTGCATTCCGAATAGACTCTGTGCCACGAAAAGGTGCGCTTTGGCGGACTCCGGCGTGGCTATTCTAAATTTCAGTCGGAGTCCACCGTCCACCGCTGCTATTGGTCAGAAGGAAACACCTACAGGGAGCGGTGGTAATGTGTGCGTAAGACACACGATGGGAGACGACCGACACCACGGCCAACCAGCGTCACCGGGAACTATGTTGTCGACACTGGTTGGCCGCGGCGTCACTCGCTTGGCGCTGGTATATATAAAAAATATCATTTCTATAATTCTGTTGATGGAAAAGTATTAAGTATTTGTCTTACCTGATTCCTTATTCATGTCGCAATGAAGTGTAATTTCAATTGAATGAAAAACTTGGAAAAACTACTAAAATTGTTCGATTCACAATCGCACGTGGCGTCTTTGGCGTTGGCGTCTATACATTCGTGACGTCACATTCGTTTCGCGATGTCGCCACGTGGCTGACTTGGCGCTGGCGTCAATTCACGCGCACATTACCACCGCTCCTGTAGGTGTGCTGCCACGCCGGAGTCCTCCAAACCCTGCATGGATGCGCACCGCATCGCTGCAGCAAATTTACAAGCACAACAAGCAACGAAAGAGGGCAGAAAACTAAAAAGGGCAGCTCAAAGGGAAGCTGAGGATGTTGCTTCTGCTATGGAAGGATTGCTGTATGGGCCAGGAATTGCGGATTGAATGTAACACGAATACTTTTTTAGTTATCACATGTAAAAGTTCCACTTTTCTTCTTTTGCGGTTTTCTCGAAACTACATTTTCAAAGGTGACCTATCAAATATCTCCAAAACTATTTGCCCGATTGATTTCAAACTTGGTACGCATATTCTTAATGGTATTATCTACGATGTAGCATATCAGTTTTTCCATCCGATAACGCATTCGTATATAATTAATGGTTTAAATTCGTTTTTTTTTTCACGTGAAAAACGTATCATTTTCTTCACTTTGCTCTCATTTGTGCAATAAATTTTTTTTTCTCAAATCCCTATGCTACATTGTAGGTATTTTATTAAGGAACAGGAAAATCATCATAGTTTTGATTTCAGACGAACGTGGGCGTTATAATTTGTTAGGTCAGTCACGCGTGTAACGGCGGACGAGCTTCGCGGAAGAACAAATAACTCGGTCAGTTTTTAATATTTTTGTACAGTATTTATACAATATATGCACTAATATATGCTCTACACATTAGAAGAAAATAAATAATTTTCAACCCCATAGTATCAGTAAAAAAAATTTGTCTAGCTTAGTGCTGTTTCGAGCGCCTCAGGATGGCGTAACCCCTTAATATCTCGAGAACGAAGCCTCGAATCCCAAAATGGTAAAGGACTGTTCGATGTCCTTTTGCATCAGGATATTGCATGTTCCGGATTGCCGGCAATTTTGGGACACCTTGTATATCATTAGGGACC
Organism: Andrena praecox; assembly: GCA_963932275.1. Classification (NCBI taxonomy): domain Eukaryota; kingdom Metazoa; phylum Arthropoda; class Insecta; order Hymenoptera; family Andrenidae; genus Andrena; species Andrena praecox. The sequence continues at coordinate 12,157,078 of OZ010731.1, read as the reverse complement.
TGCATGCTATCATCTTACAAATGCTCGTTAAAATCGAAGTCGGACAGTTGGGGTCCTTCCCTTGTTAGAGAATTCTCTTTAATCTAAAATGATATTCTCTTGAATACATGCAGCTTATTATTTAATTGATAAATTGAATCGAAATTGAAAAATATTTTTCCTGTATCGATATTGAACGAAAAAATATGTATCGAAAAACATTATCGATATTTGGGATCAATATCGCACATCACTAGCGCCGTGGGAATGATCAGCTCGGCTTGGACTTCCCGTCCGTTGGCGGTAAATGTGGCACGAGTCAAAGCAAAGCAAATCTGGTTCGGCGCGAATACGTTTACGAAACTATTCAGTAGCGTTTCAACATTATCAATAGCCAACTGTCCGCGAATGTTTATTCGCAGTAGAGGGCACCATTTTCACACAGTGTAAGTTAAAATGGAAAGTTCCAATGAATTAATACTGGAATTTCTCGAATATTTTATCTTTTCAAATATACAAAGCTTAATAACATAATAAACTGCAGCGCGAGAGGCAATGTGTTTCTCTCGACTACTCATTTCGAAGTTTCACTTCTAACTAAACCACTGCCCGTATATGTTCCGGCTCGACGAGTTTGCACGGATCGGGGAACGGCGAGCCTAGCCGTGTCATAGGAATGCCTATGGCTCGGAGATTCGCGCTTGTCGAACAAATTTAACAAGCCTACACACTCGTCGAGCTACGCGCCGTGGGAAAGCGTTCTAAAACTTTTCTTAAAAACAAAGAGTACTTATTTCAACATCAATTTATGAACTGAAACGAAAGGAAAATGGTGTATGCAACACATGTATCTACCACAGGCCCGTCCAACTTTTGCTCTTGCCTTCGAAGAGCAACCGCAGGTGCTTACGAGCGAAGGCAAGAGCGACGGTTGTGCCCCACCATGGAGCCCTTTCGCTCTCGAGGGGCGCGAGAGGCGTGTCTCGGTGCTTTCAAGAGCGAAGAGCAACTCGCGGTTGCTCGTGCAAGCAAATCCCTGGACAGGCCTTATCTACCATTTTCATACTCTACATTATACGCCCGTATAGTGTTCAGAGAATTACGAATAATAGAATAATGTTAAAACTAAAACAAGTAAATTTTGCAATAGAATAAGCTAATTATGCAGTAGCCAAAGTATCATTATTACCTGATTTTCTACGACAGCTATAGTATCTGCTGTACAATATAAAGTTTCAAATATACTACGCGCATGTTGTTCAAATTTTCCTGGATAATATAAATTGAACGGGAACGGGAGTGCTTTACAATACCATGGTTTTACTAATTCATCTGCATTTTTCTTATCTATCCACCTAAAAGTATGAATATTTCATATTATACATTCGGGGTCATATTATCTCGGTTAAAATTATAAAGAAAAATATACCTACCAAATAAATTGTAACGCAGGATACAGTTTTTCTTTTAACAATGTCTCATAAGCCACAACCTTCGCGCATTCTTTCCGAGTTAAAGTATACTCTGTATTATAACCCTTTCCCCTAAAATATGGGATAATATCTTTCACTGAATCCAATGTACGGCTATGACTCCTTAGTACAGGTAATCGGCCATTGGGCGTTTTAAATGGATTACCGGAAGTATTTACTTTCAAAGGTATATCATTAAATTTAGCATAAACCTGAAAATTTAATACATTTGTATTAATGTTTTATGAAATACTGATCAACGTTCAAGTTTCATTTTCTTTTCTGACAATTAGTATAATCTATTGACGAAAAAATCGTCTCGTCACGTAAACTGTAACGTGCTGGGAGTGCCTTCGCACTGCTTTCACGCCACCGCACCAGCAGCATCAGGGAACATGGATACGCGAACGCGACAGTACAGCACGATCGGGTCAATCACGATTAATCGACTCATTTCCATCTTAGAATAGAAACGTCATCAAGTGCATGTTATTTCTAACCACTTTACTTTCTCATAAAATATATTTGTATACGTGTTAAACATAATCCTGCGTAAATTGTTATCCTTCCGTTTCCATTTCCCCTTTGCCAACGTCACTAATGTATATACAGTCAACCCTCCTACAACGTGATTAATTCGTACCGCGTTATATGGAAACCGCGGTATAAGAAACTCAGAATTGCATAGTACAAATCATATTAATTCGAACTGCGTTATAGGATGACTTTCGCAATTTTTGCTCCGCGTTATATGGAAACCGCGTTATGAGAGTACCGCGTTATAGGAGGGTTTACTGTAGCCAATGTGTGCTTTAGCACTTTGACAGAGTGCTAAGAGACTCTAACCGCTCAGGGAGATTCGCATAGCCCTGCCCAGACGTAGCAACGTAAACATTGGAGTAGCTAAGATTGGCACAAGGTATCTTTTTCTGCAGACTTGCAACTGAATTTTTCCTGGTGAGATATTATACAGGGTGTTCGACTACACGTGAGAATAAATTTAAGGGGTGATTCTAGACACCGGAATAAGACGAAAATCAAGGATAACGATATTCCGTTTGAGGCTTCGTTTGTTAGTTATAAGCGTTTAAAGATGTTGAGATAAGTAATTTCAACATTAGAAGATTTTTAATTTAGCGGGTTTATATGTGTACCCTGCTCATAGAATTGCGTCATAGCGCCTTCTTTTGTTCTGAGACTCAGAATCATTCTGCCGTTTAAGGGGGAATTGCGCCTTGTTGGGCCGAAAAATAGGTAATTCTTTGTGAATTTTTTGTGTAAAAACGGTTCGACAAACTAATTTGCGGTTTGGCAGGCTGTCTTACTGTATCTTGAACTATTACTCTGAATTTTTGTGTGACAGTGAAAAAAAACATGGCAGATACAGAGAGAGAGCGTTGAAAAATAATCGCGTGGTTCTGGCGTTGACGGAATGTACGGTCACGATTATCCAAAACTCAAAAAGGAAAAGAGATTCTTAATGCATTAAAAAAAGTAAAAAAATGTTAAAATGGCAGCCTTTTGAAGAAGATGAAGCGCCCTGATTTGAGTCTGAAAAAGGTTTTGCTCCAAAATGGGGGAAACTTCTTTAAATAAAAAAGGAACGGTAACAGAATCGCCAATAAATCTATTACCACAGATAGTCAAATTCATATAGATTAAGAATCTCTGTTCATTTTTGTGTTTCAAAAACCCCTTACAGTACATTCCGTCAACGCGGGGGAAGCACATGACGTACGTGAGAGAATAACGTGTGTCTGCAGACAGGCGAAATAAATACACGAAAATTGTGGCAAAAGTGCGCAGAAAATTACGAGGTCGGGTGGAAAACGAGGCGATTATACAAGATTCGGGTGGACAGTATAATCAACAGTTAATAAAGGGCCGAAGGGTGAGATAAAAGGTGAAGAAGAGATGGGAAAGATTAGAGGGAAAATGGAAGAGTGGGAGGAAAGGTGGAGAAAAGAGAAGGAGGAGTTGGAAGTCAGAATGGCGGGGATGGAAAAAAGAATGGCGGAGGTGGAGGTAGAAGAGGAAAGGCTAAGGGAAGTGGAGGAGAGATTAAAAGCGATGGAGATATGGAGGGTGAGGGAAGAGGCGGAGAGAGAGAAAGGAAGGAGAAAAGAAAGGGCAGGGTGGGAAAACGGGGGAGGGGGGGGGGTGAGTGGGAAGAAAGGGTGAAGGAAATGGAAAGGAAATGGGAGATGAAGGAGAGAGAAGGGAGAAAAAAAGAATATGATAATAAAAGGGGTAGGAAGGGAGGGAACGGCGATGCAGAGGGCAAAAGAGATATTAGCGTTAGTGGGAGTACAAGGGGGGATAGAGGGAGCGAAGGAGCTGGGAGGAGGAAGGCAAGATAGGAAGGAGGTGATGCTGGAGGTGAGGATGGAGAGTGTGGAGGCCAAAAGGGATGTGATGAGGAACAAAGTGAAGCTGAGGGGGAGGAAGGAGAGGATAGAGGATGATCTGACGTGGAAGGAAAGAAAGACGCAATGGTGGCTAAGAGAGGTAGGGGACAAGGAAGAAAAAGAAGGAAAGAGAGTGAGAATAAGTTACGGGAAGATAGTTATAGACGGAATAATGTGGTTCTGGGATGAGAGGAAGGAGGTACTAAGAGACTGGAGGGGGAGGGAGAAGGGGGAGCAGGGTAAAGTAGGAGGAGTAGGGACAAAAGAGAGAGAGGGGGAAGGGTGGAGGGGGGGGGGCAATGGGAAGTAAGGAGCAAGAAAGAGGAGGGACAAAAAACTAAGCAGAAAGGAAAAGGGGGAGGAAAGGAAAATTGGAGGATAGCGTTCTGGAACGTAGCGGGGGTGATGAACAAAGAGGAGGAATTTTGGAAGGGGCTAGAGGAGTGGGAGGTGATAGTGATGATGGAGACGTGGGTGGAAGAGAAAGGGTGGAACAAAATTAAGCGTAGACTACCGGCGGGATACAAATGGAGGGCGCAATGGGCGGAGAGAAGGAATAGGAAGGGTAGAGCGATGGGGGGAATGATGATAGGAGTGAGGGAAGAGATGTGGGGAAAAGAAGAGCAAGGACAGGGAGAGGAAAACGGGATAATGGTGGTGGAAGTGAGGGTGGGGGTGGAGAAATGGAAAATAGTGGCGGTGTACATAAACGGAGATATGGAGGGGAAGCTGGGAAAGATCAGGGGGTGGATGGAGGGGCAGAAGGAGGGAGAGAGGGTGATAATAGGGGGGGATTTCAACGCGAGAACGGGGAAGGATGGAGGGGGATGAGGAAGAGGTAGGCGGGGGAAAAAAGTCGAAAGACAGTAAGGTAAACGGGGACGGGAAGAAACTAATAAGGCTCGTAAAAGAGACAGGGTGGGAAATATTGAACGGGAATATAGAAGGGGACGAAGAGGGGGAATACAGGGTGTCCCAAAAATGTCGGTTTTCCTTGAAAGGGGTCACTCAGGGGGTGATTTGAAACAACTTTTTCCTTAGCGAAAATATTGTCCGAAGCTTCGTTAAGGAGATATTAACCAAAAACCCCGACCAATCAGAGCACGCGCCTTCCGCCCGAGCTCCCGCGGTAGCGTTGGCTACGCGGTAGGCGACCGCGTTTGTGCTACGAACGTACGAACAAGCAAGTCGGCATGCATCGAAGGAAACCGCGTTACACAGTTTTTTTTTAAAGCAGAATCTTAAATAAGAATAATGTTGCGAGCACCGGGTATAGGCCCGTGCATAGCCTACTGGTGCTCGCAGCAGAAGACAACAGAAGGTCGGCCTCCGTCAAGAGGACGATCAGGAGGCCGACAAATAGAGAGTCGATTACCGTACGTCCGAGCGTTAGGACGTACGCGCACTATAATCGGGACGCCTCCATGTATCACGAATAAAGTAACCGGTCGTTAATGTGAACCCGTGTCTTTATTCGACCCTTTGCGTCGGGGTGGCCGGTACGGGAAACGCCCCGGCGCAACAATGGTGTCAGAAGTGGGATCCGTAGCCACGGATCCAAAGATACGCAAGGAGCTGTTGCGTGCGATACGCAAGGAGCCGTTGCGTACGACGCGAGTTCCTCGTTGAGGACAGAAGAGGATCCGACATCCGGAAAAGCAGCTGACCAGCGAGGGACGGGCTGAACAGCGGGAACAACGACGGCGGTCGAGACCCGCCGACACCGAGGGACAAACATCGGAGCGGAGCGGCGACGGCGGTCGAGGCCCGCCGACACCGAGGGACAAACAGCGGAGCGGAACAGCGACGGCGGTCGAGGCCCGCCGACAGCGAGGGATAAACGGGAATGGAGGAAATAGCGACGGCGGTCGAAAATCGACGACATCAGAGCAGCTCCGAGGATTTGGCGACGAAGCTGCTGCAAAGGAAGAGACCATGGCAGGGTCGGCTCTGGACGCTCGAGAAGCCGACCAACGAACAAGAACCTGAATTCTGGTTGTATCGGTGTCATTGTATAACGTAGAAAACGATTACAACAGAAATGACAGCACGGACTGAAGTTGGCTCGTTCGCGAGTATCGAGCAACTTCGACATTTGACACATTGACGTTTGACATTGACGTTTCGAATCCTCCTGTGACGGAGAGAACGTTTCCGTGGAGAAGTGTGAGTCGTCGAACGCCATCCGGATACGACGCTCAACAATGCCGATTCGCCTTGGAACGGCAAGAAGAATCGAGGGGCTCGACGGAGTCGGGGAATCACCAGCACAAGAGGCCGAATCGGGACGCTATAGAGGGAGCGTCGGAGCATTGGTGGTGGAGGGTGCGACTCCGACAAGGACGCGGGGACGTCCAGGAGGGCACGGACCACACCAAGGATCGGTGGGTGTACGGCTCTGGGTGACGGCCAGGGATCCATGCAGTTGTGTTGCTGGCGAGCGGTGTCCCCAGGAGCGCGGCACCACCGGAGCAACGTGGAGGCGCCGGTAAAGGCGTGGAGTTGCTGCTAAGCTGCGACGAAGGGAGTTCGGGGACGAACATCGTCGCAGGAAGGCCGAGTGTTACATAAGTCGCGACGGAGGGAGTTCGAGGACGAATACCGTCGCGCGAACACTGAAAACCCACGAAGACAGAGCCCGAGAGTTGAGCTGTTCAACCGAGATGAGCCGTTCTTCGACTAAAGAAGACCGGAGACACGAGACGAGGGGAAAGGAAGACGCAAGAAGGAAGATTAGAATAAGCTAATCTGGTGGACTGGGCTGCATTCGCAGACCAGCCCCCGCTCTCTTAGATTGTTTCAGAGAACACGATACCCCACGACGAGGGACAAGGTGTCGGGGGACTGCTGCCGCAGCTTGGATGCGGCCCCGAATTCCCCGAATGTGCTACGACAGAGTAGCAGCCCGCAGGAGAGCGCGGACATACGTGGAACCGCTCCTCTAGCCCTGTTGACTTGGATCTGGGCGGCTCCCCGGTACCTGCGTACCAACAGGCCCAGCTCGACAGGGTGGACAGCAGACGGGAAATGGTGTCCCCAACCACCAGGCGGACGTGCGACGCACGGATCGGTCGGAGGGGACATCGCGGAGACGGGACCGTTGACGAGCTGCAACGAGACGGTCCCCTGGAGCAGCACCAGAGGCCAAGAAGAGGAATGGGGCCATCAGAAAGTCAAGGAGGGGAAAACTGGAGGCGAAGAAGAGAGAAGAGAGAAGACGAACAGAGAGTTCCGAGCGGATTGTTCGGGGAGCGAGCCTTAGCACGGTCGTGACTAGCCGCGATCCTCTGCTTCGTGCTCGGCTCGCCGTTCCGTCTTCTCGGTTCTGTCCGCCTCCACCAAAGTCTCCCGAAAGAAACAGAAGGTTAATGTTCTTTGTCTCTTTTACAAAGGAACTCCGGAGTCGCAGAAGGACTGGAGTTTCGGACCAGACCATCGGAGCGGCAGCGTCGGAGCGGTAGCGGCGGAGCAGCAGCGTCGGAGCGGTAGCGGCGGAGCAGCAGCGTCGGAGCGGTAGCGGCGGAGCAGCAGCGTCGGAGCGGTAGCGGCGGAGCAGCAGCGTCGGAGCGGTAGCGGCGGAGCAGCAGCGTCGGAGCGGTAGCGGCGGAGCAGCAGCGTCGGAGCGACAGCGCCGGAGCGACAGCGCCGGAGCGACAACGTCGCCGTGGGACACTCCGGAACAGTCCCAGGAACAGCGCGGGACCCACGGGAGAAGACGAGGACACCGGGGGAATTCCGGAGAAATTCGTCGTTGGAAACACCGGGGGAATTCTCCAACACGACGCGGTAGGGATCGTCGTGGGACGTGCAAGAGCAGAGTCCCAGGAACGCCGCAGGACAAGGAACGGAGGCCCAGGAACGCCGCCAGACAAGGAGCAGGAGAGTCCCATCGAGGGACAGTAACAGACAGAGTCGTCGCTGGACATTTCGAAGAGGAAGCAGATCTACCCCTAAGAGTCCGGTAGTACCCACGCCTTGCTCAGGGTTTTTGGAGTGGTTTTCCCCTGAGCGAGAAGGCAAATGCCGAGGCGGAGGTCTGAAGGAACCACCGAACTGATACGACCACTCCTTCAGACCGGGATATGAAGATCCCGAAGACGAACTACCGCGGTCGGGACGACCGCTTTTCGAAAGGGGGAGTAGTGTTGCGAGCACCGGGTATAGGCCCGTGCATAGCCTACTGGTGCTCGCAGCAGAAGACAACAGAAGGTCGGCCTCCGTCAAGAGGACGATCAGGAGGCCGACAAATAGAGAGTCGATTACCGTACGTCCGAGCGTTAGGACGTACGCGCACTATAATCGGGACGCCTCCATGTATCACGAATAAAGTAACCGGTCGTTAATGTGAACCCGTGTCTTTATTCGACCCTTTGCGTCGGGGTGGCCGGTACGGGAAACGCCCCGGCGCAACAATAATTTGAAGTGAGAGGACAAGAAGTACGTAAATTTCGTTTTTAAATAAGGCATAAACGAAAAGGTAACGTAACAAAAAATGTACGACAAGTGATCGTAATTCGTTATTGAGGTAAAAATCCGTAGTTTAACAACGGCCAACACAACTAAATTTAAAAAATAATATTAGGTGTATGAATAAATTCTTTCCGACTGGAATTTCTATCGCGGTGGTATTCAGAAGCTGCCAGAAAAATGGCAAAAGGTAATTAACAATAATGGAAATTATTTCGATGATCGAGTTGTTTTCATATTTTTTAAATCGAACTGTTATTGTACCCTAAAATCAGAAAGAATTTATTTCTACACCTAATAATCACCAATAAATTAAACAAAACTCACCCTTTCGGACATTTCTTTCTTTGCTTTCCTTCCCTTTTCGGAAACCTGTGTCACTAGGCCACTGTACCGATCCTGGTCATCGGCGTCCAGTGCTCAACTGATCGCAGGGTCAATGTACCGAATATTCAACTTCACTGCACGGCTACTAACACTTTTCACTTAATTTATGTTTCAACGGAACGTATTGTTCTTACGTTATAAAAATTGGTGGCCCCGAAAGGGGCCGATTACTGTTAATTACTGGGACGAGATTACTACTATTATCCGGCGAAAAGAAGACTCGTGGCAGACAGTCTCGGGCTGTTAAGTCCGCTGCTGTGACGATTGGTCGCGTCACCTATTTGGGCACACTTTTACAGACGGGGCACACGTATTTTGGTTATTGGCTGAAGTTGCCACATACATTGTCGCACCGCGCGGCGAAGAGAGCGAACGAAACACGAGATCGAGTGGGATAGAGCGATCTGACCGATGATCGTCAAAACAAAACAATAGCGTAGGCTAGAGATCGCTCTATCCCACTCGGTCTCGATTCCAGTCGGAAAGAATTTATTCATACACCTAATATTATTTTTTAATTTTAGTTGTGTTGGCCGTTATTAAACTACGGATTTTTACCTCAATAACGAATTACGATCACTTGTCGTACATTTTCTGTTACGTTAGCTTTTCGTTTATGCCTTATTTAAAAACGAAATTTACGTACTTCTTGTCCTCTCACTTCAAATTATTCTTATTTAAGATTCTGCTTTAAAAAAAAACTGTGTAACGCGGTTTCCTTCGATGCATGCCGACTTGCTTGTTCGTACGTTCGTAGCACAAGCGCGGTCGCCTACCGCGTAGCCAACGCTACCGCGGGAACTCGGGCGGAAGGCGCGCGCTCTGATTGGTCGGGGTTTTTGGTTAATATCTCCTTAACGAAGCTTCGGACAATATTTTCGCTAAGGAAAAAGTTGTTTCAAATCACCCCCTGAGTCACCCCTTTCAAGGAAAACCGACATTTTTGGGACACCCTGTAGTGAGTAACGAGGTTCCGACTGTAATTATTGATAGAAGTAAAATTAGAAGAGAAAGAAAAAGACAGAGGAAAAATCTAATTGATATAGAAATAAAACAAAAACAGGATGTTGTTTGTAGAATTTACTTTCACGGAAGGAAAGATAAGACACTCGCTGTTGAAAAAATAGGATCCAGTTATCACACTAAACTGTGACGTCCCACTAATTTTCGCGCGTTTCTATTCCAAAAAATCCATTAGTAAACCTCAAAATCACTCCACCAAAGTCCCTCAAACTCAACTTTTACCCCATCTCCTCAATCGCTGATCACCTTGATGTTGTACCTTAGCGGTCACCAACACAAGATGACCTATACAAAACTCCACCTCGATGATGTGTCTTAGAGATCCCCATCACGATATGGTCGTTACAAAACCCCTTCGCCTATTCGCCATATGAGGCACGAATCCTTCCCTTTAAAACGAATTCAAACAAGTCCCTCGTTACAAAAACCCTCTTAAATGGAGACCACGTCTCAATCCCCTCTTTACGACTCAGAGAGTCCAAGCCACTCTAACCCCTTTCCTATAAAACACCCAAAATCCATTCGACGAGTTGAGTATCTCCTTCCGCAGTCATAAAAACCCCAGAAATCTAATTGCGACGCATATTTGGCGTACGTGACATAAATACGTCTATTAATAGCCATACCGTTTACAAAAACCCCAGAAGTCCTACTGCGTCTTGTTTCCTAAATGTGTCAAGGTCTTTACCGCGCGTACCCCCGCAACACTCCTGTAAAATCATATAAATACGAAGGATCGAGAGGCCAGGACTCTCTTTCGTCAATAGAAAGTTATCTGTGACAGAACTCATATAAAAGTATATCTCAAACAGTGTTAAACTATAAAATCAGTGAACTACGACAACTACTGTAAGCCTTTTTATTATCTAACATTATTGTGCATATTATCCTCATACCATATAATTTCATTTATCTACGGTTATTGCATATATATATATATATATATATTCGTTAATGCTTATTTTTTATATATATACCTTGTCTTATAACCGCTTATTGCGACCATATTTCTTTATTTTATTAACGATCATTATTAAAAGTATACTATCCTATGACTCATACTGTACCTCATGTCCATACACGTGTCATAAATGTCATTATCATATTATAAATCATATATATTCGCGCCTAAGTCCTCCTCAAAAATCCTCAGAGTGCTGGATTCAAGATTCGCGCCTGAATTTCCTCCAAAAACCTCAGAGTGCTGGATTCAAGATTCGCGCCTGATCTACCTTCAAAATCTTCAGAGAGCTGAATTTAATATTCGCGCCTGTCTTTTCCTTCCCCATAGTCATCGTTCCTAAAGACCTCACCCGGGACGTGATAAAACAAATTAATGAAGAACATATAGTTATTGTTGGGGAACCAGGTTCAATTTACCTAGGGCATGGTGGCACCTATGTCCGAAAGCGCTAATGACATTAAGACTAGTTTTTTTAACTACCTTCAAAATTCTTTGCGTGGAAATTTAAACAAATTTGATGTTGTGGGCTGTGACAGAACTGTAGTTAACACAGGTCACAAGAATGGTGTTATAAAACAGCTAGAAGTATCTTTGGGAAAATCGGTTCAGTGGTTTATATGCCTGTTGCATACAAATGAACTACCTCTTTGTCATTTAATACAAAATGTAGATGGAAGAACCAATGATCCAAAGGGTTTTTCCGGTCCTATAGGAAAACAACTTAATATATGTGAGAAGATGCCTGCTGTGCAATTTCTAAAAATAACAGCTGATGTTGAGTTTCCTCCAATAAATGTCAGCGATCTGAGTGACGATCAAAAGTATTTGTACGAAATTTGCCTAGCAATAGGAAATGGCAACGTATCTCCACAACTGGCGGCTAAAAAACCTGGAAAAATGTCACATGCAAGATGGTTAACAACAGCGAATAGAATATTAAGATTATACGTCGCTACAGAACAACCATCGTTCGAATGAAAATTATTAACGGAGTATGTAATTAAAGTGTATGCTAGCACCTGGTTTCTTATTAAGTACAAATCAGCTTGCAAGTATGGACCCCGACATTTGTTTCATTTAATTCAATCTTCTCGTTATTTACCGACAAAATTTAAGAACATCATAGATAAAGTTATTCAAAGAAATGCTTATTTCGCTCATCCCGAAAATGTTTTGATCCAAATGCTTGCTGATGACAGAAAACATATTCGAGAGTTGGCTTTGTGACGAATATTGAATTGTCGAACGTTGGAATGTGAAGTTCGCGATTTTTACGTGCCAAAAGTAAATTTTGAAGCTAGCGATTACACTGAGCTAATTAATTGGCAAACTGTTAAAGTAACAGAACCACCACTGACGAAAAGTATCACCGAAGCAGAGCTTAGAGAAATGATTATAAATATTTCAAATAAAATCGAAGTTTTAAGTTTTCCATGTCATACTCAGGCTGTAGAACGACACATAAAGATGGTAACCGAAGCATCTTCGTTAGTATGTGGTAACAACGCCAGGGTCGGATTGATTAGGGCAAAAATTGCTTGCAGAAAAGCAATTCCAAAAATGGAGACAAAAAAAGATTTTATTAAATAAGTTTTTATCTTGTTACACTATATAAAAAATAAAAAAAAATAAAACGCATCGAAAAATTAACATGTGAATCTTATTTTTTACATTTTGAAGAGAAAAGGAACCTGCAGACATGAATATTTTTCAAAAAATGTATTACAGTTGTGTTTGGTTAATCAAACGACAACTATCCCGCACCCAGGCTAACTGAAAATTCCAATTTAAATTTTCGCCTATATAGTTTCGCTCCGCCCTATTGTACAACCGCTTGAGAACAAAAATCGCAATTTGACAACCGATAATTGGTATACCAGTTATTCACTAAGAAATTATTTTCTGTCTAAAAAGTTTACATTCATAGGAATGATGTGTAAAAATAAACGTGAAATTCCCCCTGAATTTTTGCCGAATAAATTTAGGGAAACTGGATCCAGTATATTCGGATTTCAAAAAGATATGACGATTGTGTCGTATGTACCACGTGCGAAAAAAAGCCGCCATTTTATTGTCAAATATGCATGATACTGCTGATATTGACTCTGATACTAATAAGCCGAATATTATATTAGACTATAATGCGACCAAAGGAGCTGTCGACACTGTAGATAAAATGTGTGCGGCTTATTCAGTATTAAGAATTACAAAAAGATGGCCGTTAGCATTATTTTTTGTTCTTGTAAATATAGCAGGCATAAATTCGCAAATTTTGTACTATACAAAACATGCGAACGTAGACCAAGTGCGCCGCCGAATATTTTTAAAAAATTTATGTATGGGTCTAATGAAGGAACACTTGATATTGCGTTCGACCATTTATACATTACCCAAAGATTTATTCACTTACTTACAACGCTATCATCTAGAAGAAAATGAAACTGAACCATCAACTGGTAGCAAGCGGGGGCGATGTAGATTATGTAAAAATAATAATACCACTATAAAGTGCGGAAAATGTAGGCGATTTATTTGTAAGAAACATTCAGAATCCACCGTAACCTGTGTTACTTGTGTCGATAATGCGGAAGATGCGTCGTCAGATTGTAACTAATTTGTTTTATCTATGATTATATATTTGTTTTATGTTACAAAAACATATTTTTTAATGTATTTACATATGTATTAATGTATTAAGGGGTTAGGCCACCTTGGAAATTCGAAAAAATAGAATTTTCTTTCTTCGTCTTAAATGATCCTTTATAGTCTTAAGAATAAGATACAATTAGTTTCAATACGAAATCGAAGTTTTAAAATGAGTTTAGAGCCGGTTTAGCGAAGCGCGCCCGGGCTCGTTGGCGCGGCTTGCGGTTCCACGGCCGCCTGACTTCATCAGGAATGAAAAGCGGCTTTACCTGACGAATAAAAGTTTTAGTGTATAAATGTAGAAGGTAGTAACAATAGTTTAGACCATGGCAGCTATTAGATGCCGTACCATTACCGTCGAGGCATAGCAGAAACAGGGTTATAAATTTTATTAGAGCAGCCAATACTAGAGATCTGAGCCAAATTTTGTTCCTATTTTACGGGGTACTCAATGGGGTACGCAAGTTTTGGAAAAACCCATGTTTCCTCCCACCATCGAAATTTTGCAGCTGAGCAATGGCAGTGGGAATATTTTTACCCCGCTTTTCCATTAGCGGCCAATTCATTGTCTTTACGATTTTCGATCGAGGACAACGTGGGGTCCCTCGAGTGTATCGTTGTAGTCAGCACACGAAGTGCAAATATCGAATAAAACCCGAACAATTTGAACGAGCAACCACGGGTAAAAATAATTAGAGTTTGGTGCGTCGTCACACCGTTTTTTTATCGACAAGTTTCCTTGTTTGCAAGCGTTTCTGCAGTGATGAGTGAAGTGCAAAAAGCATACAGTGAGAAGAAAGGCTCTAGGAGCACAATAGGACGTTCTGGAAAGTGTAAAATTTCAAACACGCGACCGTTGAATCGTTGTTCATTGAATCCACCAACGGAAGATGTAAGCGCGTCTGCGGAAAAATTAAAGAGGTCACCAGACCTCCCTGAAATTACTATAAATGGAACATTTGGATATCGCTTTATAGAATTTTACAGTGTATTCTCTGCAATTTCGCAAATGGTAGTGTGCAAAAAATGCAAATCAAATATCACCTTTTCTGAAGCAAGTAACCGTGGCTTAGGTTTTAAAGTTGCCGTTGCTTGTGAAACATGCGGACCAAATTATATAAATGCTAATCCGCTTCTTAACAATCACGCATATGACATTAATCGTCGCATTACATTTGCCATGCGATTACTTGGCGTTGGTTTACATGGCATAATCAAATTTTACGTATTTATGGATTTGCCGCGCCCAATATTTCATTCATTGTACGACACTATTGTTTCTTCGATTTCTATCGCTACGGCAGCTGTTCGTTTAAAATTCACGAAGAGGGCAGCTGCTGAGGAGAAGAAAATTTGTGCGGAAAGGGGATTTTCGTCATTGTTCGGACTAGTGTCACTAATCGGCTGGTACACTGGTAAGGTCGTTGACGTACAAGTAAAATCCAAATATTGTGAAGGCTGTGAATTTTGGGAAAAAAGGAAAGGAACTGCAGAATATGAAGAGTGGGCGCAATCGCATGAAAAAAATTGTCAAGCTAACCACGAAGGCTCCGCTGGGAAAATGGAAGTTGACGCTGTTATCGAAATGTTTCGCCGCTCTAAAACTTTACATTAAGTCAAATATGCTCAGTACATTGGTGATGGTGACAGCAAGACTTTCAAAGGAATCACAGATGCTCAACCTTATGAAGACCTTATCGTTTGTAAAAAAGAGTGTATCGATCACGTCCAGAAACGGATGGGCTCGCGGCTTCGCGCTCTCAAGAAAGCGAATAAGGGCCTTGGTGGCAAAGGAAATTGTTGCGGCCGCGAGCAACGCGTCGCGCCGCGCGATTCGAATATGAGCCCGGTGACTCTTCACAACAGCTGACGGGTCAGCCGCGGCACCTTTGTAACGTTTTTGACCGGTAACGATCATCGCGGAGCGCTCGCGCGGCGACCGTTAGTTCTGAGAACAGCACCGTCGTGACAACAACACCATTTTCGAGAGAGAGAGAGTTTTGCTTGCGCCCATTTTTGCACCCGTACAGTATCCGTGGAGTTATCCACCAGCGTCCCGTTTTGTCGCCTCGCGCCCACGCGCCAACGACTCTGTCTGCCGTATCCGTCTCCGTCGATGTAAATTGTAGTGTCCAACGTCTGTATTAAGTGTGCTGTTCGACCTCTGTGGAATCACGAAGTGACGAAATAAAGCAGTCTCGTCCATTTGAGGAAGCATTGAATCACCAGTCATTCTTCCCTCGAGTCCACCTGCACCGGCAATTTAAAAACGCTCTTGGCGAAAACAGAAATCTAACTGGCAAGTTGATTGATGAATTATCAATATATTACGGTCTTGCTATACGCCGAAATTACGAATGTGTCCCAAGCATGAAAAAGGTAATATGGGCCACTGTTAACCACAAAATTTCCACGGACGCAAATCCGCAGCACGACAGATGCCCGGTTGGCGAGGCTTCGTGGTGTACGTGGCAGAAGGCAAAAGCTTCCAATAAACTAGCCAAATATATGCATTAGGGTGGAGTGAAATTTTTTTTTTGACAATTTCGCCAACACTGTATGTTTAATTTTTGACCCTATACTAAAGCATTATTCGTACCAAAAATTAATAAGTTATTACACCATCCTCAGGTGGCGCATGGTAAATTAAAAAAAACTTATAGAGACTTTATACATTTTTTACAAATCAAGTATTCTGCGCTTTCCTTAGTGTCCTCTCTCGCTCTAGCAATTGTTCATTATTCGTTCTACTGACTCAAGGTCGAAATCAGATACATTGTCCGGTCCGAACTTGTCCCGCGAACAGCGATCGAGGGGAAACTGGCCCCCTCCAGTGAGCCTCCACTGTAATATCTAATGTTAGTTGTAACAGTAATTAAAAATTATTTTTAGAAATTTTGTGATTACTTATTTATAACCCTGTTTTCCCAATTTTTACGAAAACTTTAAGTCACCTGCGCCACCTGAAAATAATAACGCAGACGGCTGAAATTTTACAGTTACACACTTCCAGACACGGGTCAAAAAATAGTAATACAGGAATACGAGAATATGTATTAAACATTTTTTTCACCTGTTTCGCTCCATCCTAATATGCATAAACCGCCAAGGAATAAAATGGTTTTCGATCATATAAAGCCAGTATATGAAGAACTGAGCAGAAACGATTTATTGCATCGTTGTTTAGGAGGCTATACTCAAAACAACAATGAATCGTTCAACTCAGTCGTTTGGTCGATAGCACCCAAAACTACTTCAAGCGGCTAACTACTGGTCGATGTTGCAGCAGATATAGCAGTTTGCACATTTAATGATGGCTTCATAAGTCTAATGGAAATTATGAAGATATTGCAAATGACAGTTGGACCAAACTGCTATACAATTTTTGCATGGGGGCAGACGCGAGTCGCATCAAGGCTGCTGAGCGCGCTATGTCAGGCGCGACAAAAGAGGCTCGAAAAAGTTCTAAATCTTTTAGAAAAGAGTCTGAACAGGCTGACGTCAATTTGGAAGGGCAGTTATATGGCGCAGGAATCGCCGAGTAGCGGTAAAGTTGCATTTTTTCACTTTATTCGTAAAAAATGTGAAGCAAAATATTCAACGCGTTTTTCTCGAAATGGCATTTTCCAAGACGGTGCACAGTGGTCCCAAATCGCCAAAGGTGGCCAAAACTCAATTTTCAAAGTATATAGCAGCTTTTGCTATTATAGCAGATTTGTTGTGTATACATCAGTGCATCAAATGCCGCTTGAATTTCTGAAATATATTGATTAGTTACTGAGACATAGGCTGTCAAAGTTGACGAAATTTCATGTTCCTTAATGTCTTGAAAATGGGAGCATGTTTAATGTGTCAGAGAAAGTTTATTTGAAAAGATCCATATGTGCAACAGTTTACCATTAAAGTAGGCGTTATAAACATAAACTTTCCACAGAAACAAAGTAAAATATCTTTGAATTTACCCTTGTAATTCCCTTCTTAATGTGTTATAAATCTAAGTCTTCTTTTTTCTCTTTATTGGTCCCCCAAGGGTTACAATCTCCTTCCATCTATATCTCCACCTCCGACCTTATATTCGCCTTTACACTATTCCTTATTCTATCTTAGCCTACTTTAGTCTAAACAACTTAACCTACGTCCTTAATCCTAAGCCTCAGACGACCGCACGCCTCCTCCCCCTCACCCCCCTACCCTATCTCAGGACCTCCGCTTCCGCACGTTTCCTCTTCCACTTCCCTTTTCTCATTCACACCCTCATCCATTCCTTGCACACATACCTCTCCACCCCCTCTCCACTTGTCTAGTTTCGTTAACCATCCCCCCCTGCCCGTCATCTCCTAGTACCGCCACCACCATACCCTGCCATCCACCCCCCACACCCCACAGACCTCCCACACATGCTCCCACGACTCCACCCCCCACCCACATCTTCTACACGTCCTTCTTTCCTCCTCTTCCCAATACCTCCCCCCCTCATCTCGTTCCCCAGCCTATATCTTACCACCCTCCTCCACCTACTCTCCCCCACCCCTTTTTCAAATAGCCGGGCACTCCCTCCCCCTTCACCGCCCCATACCACCTGTTAAACCTCGATTCTCTAATCATCTCTCACCTCTGCTCCTCCTGCATCCTTCTATCTCTACCCACTATCTCCTTCCCCCTCATTTCCCCTCTTTCCCTCTGTCTTTCCACCTCCTCCACCGTCCACCCCAACCCCTCGAAAAATTGTTTCCTCTCTTCCTCCCACCCTTCCAGAACCTTACCCCTTCTCGCCCTCTCCTTCATCTCCGCCCAGCACAACCTGGCCAGTTCTCCACCGCTCCCCTCCTCTAACTTCTTCTCAAACCCCCACGCCCTCATCCCCGCCCTTCCCTTCAACATTCCCCTCTGCAATTATTCTCTCACCAGGTATCCCGGTGTGTACCTTTCCACTCCTAGTACCCACCTCAGGTACCTCGCGTGCAGCGCCTCCACCCTCTCCCTTGCCCTCCACCTCCACACCTCCACCCCGTATTCCACTACTGCCCACACCAGCTTATCGAATAGCCATACCCTCTTTTCCCAGTCCTTCCCAAATCTCCTCTTACCTATGCCCCACACCCTCCCCATCACCGCCGCTCCCTTCCTCTTCCCTCTCCTCTATGTGGGCCTCCTGCCCACCATTCCTCATCAGGGTGTAGCCTAGGTAAGTATACTTCCCTACCTCCTCCAGCTTCTTACCCTTCCACCTCCACGATACCTTTTTCCATCCCCCCCCCCCCTTCCTACACCTCATCATCTTCGTCTTATCCAAATTTACTTCCAACCCCTTTCCCTCTAAATATCTTTTCAATCTCGCGATCATCCCTTTCATTCCCTCCTCATCCTCCGCCAGCACCGCTACATCATCGGCATAAGCCAACGAGTAAACCTTTCTATCGCCCAACTTCACCCCCCCCCCCCACCACCTTTCTCCAAAACCTCATCCAAATCCGCCAAAAACAAGGTAAAGAGGCTAGGGCTCAGTGGACAACCCTGCCTCACCCCCCTCCTCGTCCCCTACCCTAACCCTACTCACCGTCTCCTCTAATATCTCCTCACATCTCCTAACCAACCCTTCCGTCACCCCCCTCCTCCTCATTGCCTGCACTAGAATCCCCCTATCCACCGAGTCAAACGCCGACTTCAGGTCCATGAACAATACAACCATCCTCTTCACCTTCCTCCCTACCTGCCTATTCATCAAATAGTTCAGGACGTATATATTGTCCATGCACCCCAACCCCCTTCTAAAGCCAGTTTGACTCGGTGGCAGTAGCTTCTTCCCCTCCACCTCCTCCCTTAACCTCTCCGCCAACACTGACGCGTACACTTTATACGCCGTCTGTGTTAGCGTAATTCCCCTGTAGTCCTCTACCTTGTCCCCCGCCCCTTTCTTGAGCACCGGGACCACCACCCCTTCCCTCCACTCTTCCGGCCAACCCTCCCCCCTCCACACCCTGTTGCATAGCAACCAAAACCACTCCTCCACCTCCGGTCCACCCAACTTCCACACCTCATTCCTAATCCCACCCCCCCCCCCACCAGCATTCCCCTCTTTTAAATTTCTAATCACCCTTCCTATTTCCTCCCTACTAATCCCCTCCTCCCCATCCTCCCCCCTCCCACTTCTTCCACCCCTTCGCACCCTCCACTCCACGCCTCCCAATAGTCCCTTAAAATGCTCCTCCCATGCCTCCATTTTAATTCCTTCATTAACCCTCCTTCTTCTCTTCCTTTCCCTATTCACCACCTTCCAGACTTGCCCTTCCGTTCTTACCCCCTCTAACTCCTTTTCCCATCTCTCCAACTCCTCTTTCCTTTTCTCCTCGCACATCCTCCCATACTTCCTCTTAGTCTCCCTATATTCTCCCCCATCTCCTCCTTCCCTCCTCCACCTCATCAGCTCTTTCCTCACCTTCTTCTTTTCCTCCCTACACTCCTCATCCCACCACCCTCCTTTCCCTCCCCCCCTACCTTCTTTTCCCATCTTACCTATCGCCCCCTGTATTCTTTCCTTCAGTTCCCTCCACTCCTCCTGAACTCCCTTCTCCCCCTCTGCCCTAAACCCAAACTCCCTTACAAACTTCCTTCTCCCCTCCTCCGACCAATTCCCTCTCTCACACGCCCTCTCTCCTCCATTCCTCCCCTACCACTCTTCTCCCTCCTTCCCCCCATCAGCCACACCACAACTGGGTGATGGTCTGAATCCACCATTTCCCCTATCTCCATCCTATCAACTTTCTCCCTTGTATCCTCATTCCCCAGCACATAATCAATCACTGAACTTCCCCTCCCTCCTGTGTAGGTCCACTCCCCCTCCTCGTCTCCTTCCACGTTGCCATTCAGGATTCCCCAACCCCTCTCTTCTACAAACCTGCACAGCCTTTTCCCCTCCCCATTTACCACCTTATCCTTTGACTTCCTTCTTCCTACACTAGTTCCTCCTCTTCCACCCCCCAAACCCCCCCCCCTCCTGTTCCTGTCCTCGCGTTAAAATCACCCCCAATAACTGTCGTTATCCCCTCCACCCTCTCCTCCGTCCACTCCTTCAACTCCTCTAGTTTCCCTTGCAAATCCTTGTTTACGTACACACTTATTATCCTCCACCAATCCCCCCCGTAACCTCACTTTCCTCACCAACAATCCTTCCTTCTCTCTATCCTCCTCCTCCTCCATCTCCAACCCTTTTCTCACCCCCATAATCACCCCCCCCCCCATTGCCCTCCCCTTCACGCTTTCACTCTTTGCCCACTGTCTTTTCCACATATAGCCCTTCGGCAACCTCGTCTCCACATACCCCCAATCCTTCTCTTCCACCCACGTCTCGGTCAACACCATTATATCCCACTTCCCCAACCCTTTCCAGAATTCCCCGTCTTTCCTCCTCACCCCTGCCACATTCCAGAAGGCTACCTTATATCTCTCAGACTCTACATTCCTCCTCCCCCCCTTTCTCCCCTCCACCACCTTCTCGTTTCCCTGATCCCCCTCCCATTTTTCCTCCCACTCATTCCATCTTCTCAATTTCCCATCTATCCACATCTTCATATATCCTATCTGCACCCTTCTCCCCCTCTCTCTCTCCTTCTCTGCTTCTCTCTCAATCAACCACTTCACCCTCCTCTCCTTCTCCGTCAGGTCATCTTCAATTCTTTCTCTCCTGCCCCTCAGTTTCCTCTTCGCCTCCATCACTTTTATTTTCTCCTCCCTCCCCTTTAGCTTTACCAGAGCCATTCCGTATTTCTCTTTTCCCGCCTTCCCTAATCTCACTACTTCTTTGATCCCCCCCCCCCTCTTCCAAACCCATTCTTTCCCATAGCTTCTTTACCTCCTCCCCTACCTCCAATCCTCTTATCAACACGTTTTCCCACCTCTCTTCTCTCTCCTTTCTATCCTGCTTTAGCTCTACCATCCTCATTCTTCGCCTACACTCCTCCAATTCTTCCCTTTCCTGCTTCCCCTTCCCACCTACCACTTCCCCATCCCTTCCCCAACTCTCCACCTTCTCCATCCTTTCCTCCATTCTCCCCTCCCATACCTCCATCCTCTCCACTTTTTTCTCCATGACCTCCCGCTTTACCTTTTCCTCCCTTAAACCCTCTTCCCATCTCCTCCTCTCCTCCCTCCACTCCTTTTCCACTCTTCTTCTATCCTCTCTCTTTCCTCATTTCCTACTTCATCTCCCTCAACTCCTGCCTTTCCTTCCTTAATTCCTCTTTCACCCCCTTTAGCTCCGACATCATTTCCCTAATTAAGCCCTCCATGCCTCCTATCTCTTCCTTTCCACCCCCCCCCCTCTTCCTCTCCTTGTCAACACGTGTTGGCGACCTCGCCGTCTTACCACATTTCCTGAAACCTGTACCCACACCCACCTCCTCATTACCCTCTTCCTCTTTTTTCCCCCGTATCCCTCCATACTACCCACACTGCTCCCTACACTGCTCACGCTATCCCTTCTGGCATTTTCATTCCCCCGTATCCCTCCTACCCCCTTTCCTTTTTCCTCCTCATTATCACTCCCCATCTCGCCTTTCAACATCTTGTACCCTTCCTTCCACCCACGCACTTCCCTCTTTCTATCTATCCTTCTTTACTCCCCAAACTATCCCGGTACCTAGTACCTTCACTTTTCCACTCTTTCCTGCTTCTAACCTTTCAAATCTCCCGCCCACCTGTCTGTACCTCTCGTTCCTCTGTTTACACACAGAGCTCTCCACCTGTTACTCCTCTGCTATCTTCCCGCTCAATTTACACCTCTCTCACACCTAACCTCCAAAAACTTCCTTTCTCCCTCCCACACTCCCGTCTACCCTTTGCCGTATACACACCCGGTCTCGCCCTTCTCCCTACACGCCCTTCTCTACCTTCCTCACCCACTCACGACTCCCTACTTCTCCAACTCACTTCACTCTCACTCTATCCACCACACACACGACTTTCACTCTCTCGCCCGGAAACGGAAGTCCAATTAAAAGTAACAATTAACAGTAATAAATTAACAGTAAATATGGAAAAACAGTAAAAATGTGTGCGCGGTACGTGTTGTCTGATAACCGGTTCGAGACCAAGTGTCCGCTCCGTGAATTTTCGCCGGTTAAAAAGGAAAGACTAGACAGAGTTAGAGATAGCGAATAAAAGAAGATAGAAGTAAGATGAAGTAGGAAAAAACAGAGAAAAAACATAGAGAAGGTGAAAACAAAGCGTGGGATAAGAAAGCTGTCCCCCGTTCGCAAAGGCCTGGTCGCCAAATGTTCCTGATGCTGACCAGACCTGTGCGAACCCTTGACTCCAGGCAGAGTTCTGCAACGGGCGGATATACAGGGTGTCCCAAAAATGTCGCGTTTCCTTGAGAGGGGTCTCAGGGGGTGATTTGAAACAACTTTTTCCTTAGCGAAAATATTGTCCGAAGCTTCGTTAAGGAGATATTAAGCAAAAACCCCGACCAATCAGAGCGCGCGCCTTCCGCCTGAGTTCCCGCGGTAGCGTTGGCTACGAGGTAGGCGACCGCGCTTGTGCTACGAACGTACGAACAAGCAACTTGGCATGCATCGAAGGAAACCGCGTTACACATTTTTTTTTTAAAGCAGAATCTTAAATAAGAATAATTTGAAGTGAGAGGACAAGAAGTACGTAAATTTCGTTTTTAAATAAGGCATAAACGAAAAGCTAACGTAACAGAAAATGTATGACAAGTGATCGTAATTCGTTATTGAGGTAAAAATCCGTAGTTTAAGAACGGCCAACACAACTAAATTTAAAAAATAATATTAGGTGTATGAATAAATTCTTTCCGACTGGAATTTCTATCGCGGTGGTATTCAGAAGCTGCCAGAAAAATGGCAAAAGGTAATGAACAATAATGGAAATTATTGCGATGATCGAGTTGTTTTCATATTTTTTAAATCGAACTGTTATTGTACCCTAAAATCGGAAAGAATTTATTTTCACACCTAATAATCACCAATAAATTAAAGAAAACTCACCCTTTCGGACATTCCTTTCCTTGCTTTCCTTCCATTTTCGGAAACCTGTGTCACTAGGCCACTGTACCGATCCTGGTCATCGGCGTCCAGTGCTCAGCTGATCGCAGGGTCAATGTACCGAATATTCACTTCACTGCACGGCTACTAACACTGATCACTGAATTTATTTTTCACGGAACGTGTTGTTCCTACGTTATAAAAATTGGTGGCCGTGAAAGGGGCCGATTACTGTTAATTACTGGGACGAGATTACTACTATTACCCGGCGAAAAGAAAACTCGTGGCAGACTGTTTCGGGCTGTGCAGTCCGCTGCTGTGACGATTGGTCGAGTCACCTATTTGGGCACACTTTTAAAGACGGGGCACACGTATTTTGGTTATTGGCTGAAGTTGCCACATACATTGTCACACCGCGCGACGAAGAGAACGAACGAAACACGAGATCGAGTGGGATAGAGCGATTTGACCAAACGTAGCCTACGCTTTTGTTTTGACGATCGTCGGTCGGATCCGTATCTGATCGCTGCACAGAAGCGGACTGCACAGCCCGAGACAGTCTGCCACGAGTTTTCTTTTCGCCGGGTAATAGTAGTAATCTCGTCCCAGTAATTAACAGTAATCGGCCCCTTTCACGGCCACCAATTTTTATAACGTAGGAACAACACGTTCCGTGAAAAATAAATTCAGTGATCAGTGTTAGTAGCCGTGCAGTGAAGTGAATATTCGGTACATTGACCCTGCGATCAGCTGAGCACTGGACGCCGATGACCAGGATCGGTACAGTGGCCTAGTGACAGGTTTCCGAAAATGGAAGGAAAGCAAGGAAAGGAATGTCCGAAAGGGTGAGTTTTCTTTAATTTATTGGTGATTATTAGGTGTGAAAATAAATTCTTTCCGATTTTAGGGTACAATAACAGTTCGATTTAAAAAATATGAAAACAACTCGATCATCGCAATAATTTCCATTATTGTTCATTACCTTTTGCCATTTTTCTGGCAGCTTCTGAATACCACCGCGATAGAAATTCCAGTCGGAAAGAATTTATTCATACACCTAATATTATTTTTTAAATTTAGTTGTGTTGGCCGTTCTTAAACTACGGATTTTTACCTCAATAACGAATTACGATCACTTGTCGTACATTTTCTGTTACGTTAGCTTTTCGTTTATGCCCTATTTAAAAACGAAATTTACGTACTTCTTGTCCTCTCACTTCAAATTATTCTTATTTAAGATTCTGCTTTAAAAAAAAAATGTGTAACGCGGTTTCTTTCGATGCATGCCGACTTGCTTGTTCGTACGTTCGTAGCACAAGCGCGGTCGCCTACCTCGTAGCCAACGCTACCGCGGGAACTCAGGCGGAAGGCGCGCGCTCTGATTGGTCGGGGTTTTTGCTTAATATCTCCTTAACGAAGCTTCGGACAATATTTTCGCTAAGGAAAAAGTTGTTTCAAATCACCCCCTGAGTCACCCCTTTCAAGGAAACGCGACATTTTTGGGACACCCTGTACACAATTTCATAACGACTATTTTGTCGTAAAACTAATGAGATATTCGCGACAAACTTTTTTACCTTCAACCCTCTATAAAATTTTTAGCAGATGTCGGATCAATGGAGACTTTTGATATATTTTTTATAACGACGAAATAAAGGCCCATACCAAAATGTGGCTTGCTGGGACTTATTCCCCAGACAAACTCTAATTTCATTGGACTGTATAAAAAAACTATAAATATAATGGTACATTCTGCAGCAGAACAGAGAGAAGAAGAAAAGATATTTCAAACAGTATCGGACGAGTGGCACATAGTCTAACAAATCGAAATTAAACCTGTGGGTAGTGTAGTAAAATTAGCAGTAGAAGTTTAATTGCGGAATAAGAAAGTTTTGTCAATGAGAACTATACGTCAAGTGTTACACGATAAAGGCTATAATAATCCTGTTTAAGGGGTTTAAACAGGAGAGAGGCCAGATAGATCAAGTTTGTATTCAAAATAAGTTCTTTATACGACAGAAAATGCAATTGTATTTGCAATATAACTATATCATACGTTGTTAATAAATCTGAAACCTTGGATAACCGAAACTCGGTATTGGATAACCAACGCATCGTGGGCCTGTTAATCAAACTCCTACTGTATTTAACTTGGACAGCAAACATATTGTGTGGAGAAAGCCGAATATGGAATTAACCCTTCGGTGGGCACGCTCTTCAGACTTGCATCAGTGCGGCTTTTACACCGCAATCGGAGTTCTCGTTGTTTTACCTCTATATTTAGACAATTTTAGGTCTCACAGAAGGAAATCGAAATTACATTAGTTGCTTAATAATATTTTAATCAATGAACATAGAATATTAATGGCGATGAAGATAACAAACAGAAAATTAGTCCACATCCATCTGCTGCTCGCTTCCACAGTTTACAGAGCTTGTAATTATGTGACTGTGCTTCTTGCACATATTTCTATAACATTTAGGGGGTGATTTCACACGTATATCTTATTATAAAAACTCGTATATCTTATTTTTCGGTCCTCTGAAACATATCCAAAAATCAAAGTAATCGGAGGCTGACACCTGGAAAACTTGTGAGTACACAGGCTCGCTCGCCAGCAGGATACGCGGCATACTTTCGTTTTCATTTAATCGAAGACACTTCCAAACTGAATTTGAACCCGACAAGTACGTAGCATGATGCAAAAATGTCCGCTGGAAGAATCCTTAACTGGACATGGATCCAGTTTGAACACTACATATGGTACAATACGAAATGTAAAATTTGCGGCTAACTGCCGCCGACGCGCCCACCGAAGGGTTAATAAAAGAAACATGGTTTCGATGACAAAACATGGAGGCTTAATAATGTTTTGGCGCGTATGGCATCAAATGAAATTGGTAATATGAAATTTATTGAGACAACCATCGACAAGTTGCAATACCTTAGTATTTTAAAAACAATCTTGAAGCCTTTGGGTCAAAAGTTGGACATGCCCGCTGTTTGCTTACTAGAAAAAGTAACTTTCGACTTGACAAACAACCCGAAGCACATGTCATACGTTGTCAAAGAATAACTATTACACAATGCATGAAACTTGTTACACACTCGACCACAATTGCCAGATCTCAACCTGATCAAGCATCTGTGGTAGGGGTTCGAAAGAAAATTACAGAATTATAAATTATTAAAATTAAAATTAAAATTAAAACATAACAAACAAAACAAATTGCAAAAATGAAACTTACAGAAATATGGGAAACCATCCCAAGTTGCGATACAAAAAAATTAGTCGAATCTATGCCTAGACACTTACAAGCTATTATATATGCAAATGGATATGCAATAAAGTATTAAAATTGAAATGATTAATGTATAATATAATTCTGTTATATGCACAGTCAATTTTGTGACAACAAATTGGCACATGGTTTTATTTCTACCAATAAAATGGCATAAGTGTCATTTTTTTAATTACATAATTATTAATCCTTCGTTGAATATAAGTATCGCGCCTAGGATAAATTTAATAAATCGAAAATTGTTTGTGTTCTGTTTGCTGTTTCCTGAACAAATAAAATTTCTGTATTGCCTGAATGTTCAATTTTGTGAGTAACTTTACTTTGGGAAATTTATACCGGCTTTACTTCATTGATTCAAAACCATTTGTGTAATAGTGTAGCTACAGTGCCGCATTGTGCTAGAAAATTAGTCTGCGTTCCTTCTACCAAGATCTATATTCGAAGAAACAGCAAAATCAATGTGACAACTTCAAAATTTTAATGTATATTCTAAGATTTGTTCTAGGGAACGTATGGTTCCATAAATGCGCCTGTACCAATCGTAACCTCACTTTTTCCTACAGAAAGTGTATACTGCAATGAATTTATATCATAACCTCTATTAAATTACATACCAAAACTTGTAAGCATTCCGTGTCAACTGATGGCAGACCCCAATCACCTTTCCATATATCTAATTCGAATATCTCCATCTTGCCAAAGGTTAAAAGGATGTAATGCTTATATATATCATAAGTTAAATCGGCAATAACTTCACATGCTGTTTTACTCTATGTTGTATGATATGCCGGTAGATTTGTCCGTTTAAACCAGATATAGCCAGTGTTCACAGGAAATTCCCTCCCGTAGTCTAAACCACGGTGTAATACACAGGTGTTTCGACTCCTGTTCAGAATGTGTGACATTTTCGTCCTAGTTCTTCTGGAGGCCGCTAGATTGGCGCTCGAGGTATTATGTGCTAGAGACACTATAAAGGCCGTCGCTCATTTCGCCGAACGGAAGCGAAGCGACCGAAGCGAACTGTTCGTCGGCGCTGTTCTATCATGTAGGCGATGCGTGGTCACTACTGTTCTGTCATATGAGCGATGCGTGTTCGCTTCGCTTCCGTTCGGCCTAGTGAGCGACGACCTTAATAAGAGTCTGGACACGAGTGACAGTCCGCCATGTTTGATCGAAATCCCACGAGAGAGAGAGAGATATACACCATTTCACTCTTCACCACTCTTAACAACTCTTACGTTTATGGCAACATTTTACTTCTGTTTACTTCGTATTTAAGGCTGCCGTCTCATTTTTGTTATGGTTCGAATCGATCGAAGCGTCCCCAGTAAACAAACGGACCTTAATGCAACTACTGCGGTCGATAAAAAGAACTTGTACAGAGATGACATCTCCAGGTACTCTGGGTAGACGAACTTTTGACGCATAGTTGCCACATCGTCTGTTCTCTTTGTCTCTGCCGCGGTGTTGCCACAGAGTTCTCTCTTTCTATCGAGAAGTCTTGAAGCAATACGGCACGAGAGCTACGTCCAGCGTCAGAGCCTCGCTGAACGTAGCAATAATGAAAGATAGAGAGGTCCGGGAGTGTAAGAAGAAAAGATAGAAATATACCAAACTTGACACAATTTGAACTATCAGATTACACATAAAATTTATTTGCAGAATTGAAAGCCCGTTTCGTTCAAAGTAGTCCGATTTAAATTATTTTCTGTCAATTTAATCGGCAGAATCACTTTCATATTGATACGATGAAAAATAAAGAAATTCTGTTTCTGCATAATCGTTTATACATCGAAGAGCAACTCCAGGCGACAGGTTAAGGCTCGTATAGACTGGGCGATAATCGCCGGCAACTTTGTTGCCAGCGACTCCAGCGGGTCGCCTGGCGACTCGCTGGGATGCATCGGCTTGTCTCCAGCGATTTTTACCGAGCGGCTGGTATCCAGCGACTTGTGTCCGGCGACTCGGCAACTTGTGTCCCCCACCTTATGACCAAGACCAGTGATGCCAGATTCGGGGCGGGTTCCCTCGAGAATTTCCCCCACCTCGCGCACACTACGCCGGAGCTGCGTGTCCGTGAGTTGGACTCCGAAGCGCCGAGCTCACGGATACGCTGCTCCGCCGTAGTATGCGCGAGGTGGGGGAAATTCTCGAGTGAACCCGTCTCGAATCTGGCATCACTGACCAAGACCCTTCTTCGGCGTCCATTCCAAACCTTATTTTTAGTAGCCATGGATCCGTCAATAGCTATGGGTGTTGGCGCCGCGTTCATTGTAATAGCATCGACCAAAAGAAAAAGAAAAAGGCGTTGGTGGAAAAAGGCGTTTTTGAGAAATGGAGAACATTACGGTGATGATTTAATGTCACAGTTTCTATTAAGCGAGTTTTTACTCGAGAGATAAGGGATCCGTCTCGAATTTGCAGGGAAGACGGCGCAGGCGGGACCACGCGCAGTCAGCGGACTACCATTCTTTCTTCTTGTGTCTCTCTCTCTCCGCAAGGCGTATTGATGTTGGATAATACTTTTTAACTGCTATACCTGGCACATTTAGCTAAAAAGTGAAGGGGATGACTTGTATACCACACCTGGTTCTCAAAAATTAATCAAGCTGATCGGCCAGAGTGTTTCGACAGGGTCCCGGTTTATGACCGTATTGTCCCGTGAGTCAGCGGTTGACAACGCTACCTGCGCGTCCAAATTCAGTTATCTTTTACAGCTGGCAATTTAGTATTTTTGAAGCGAAATTTCTTCATTTCTTTACGACTAGGCAATAGCTTGTTCTCGAAGTGTTCGTTGGGAAACATTTGTCTACCAGATGTCGATAATGGGTGGTATACACGGTGACATCGGACGCGCAGGTACCGTTGTCAACCGCTACTCATGGGACAATACGGTCACAAACCGCACCTTGGCGGAACACACTGGCCGATCAGCCTGATTAATTTTTGGGAACCAGACGTGGCACACAAGCCAATCCCTTCAGTTTTTACCTAAATGTGCCAGGTATAGGCCCGCGCCGTCTTCCCAGCAAATTCGAGACGGATCCCTTATCTCTCGAGTAAAAACACGCGCTTCAATTGCAAAACAAGAGCACGCGTTGACCTGTTCCGTGCGAAAGAAGGTGGACCTCGGAGAGGAGATATGTATTGCTGTGAAGAGAGCCTCGTCAAGGGAGTGTCCGCATATATATATATATAATAAATTCGTTTAATATATATATATAAAATAAATTAATGTTTTAATAAATATGTATATGTGTGGTGTTTTTCCACGCAGTAGATCATATAGTAGATATTTACGTTAAAAATTTATCATATATATTATATATATATACATATATTTATATATATATATATACATATATTTATAGATATATACACATATTTATAGATATATTAAATTTTTAACGTATACATTTATTATAGGATGTACTTCAATATATATAGTGCGTGGTGTGTTGCCACAGAGTCGGCGATGTTTCCCATTCGGAACGGGAAACAGAAATACAGGCACTAGACACTCGGGCGATGTTGCTCACCGTCCACTTGAATACAGTTTTTCGAGAACATGTGGCCAACAGTCATTTCTAGAAGGCCGTTTGAGGCAAGGGTCGAGTTGCTGTATCCCACAGCGATTGTTGCAAGTCGCCGGATACAGGTTCCGGCGACTTTCCCAGGTATATTCGTAACTGGAGACGCGGTAGCGTCTCGACGCCAAGTACAAAAAAGACACCCTGTATACCTGAAAGACACCCTGTATAAAACATCCTGTATAAATGTCGATCGACTGCCCCCGCCGTTTATCCATGTTCCGAGACCCTGCATATATATGCCGACTGTCGCTACCGCTATCCTTTACTCGTCGCCAGGCTATTCTGAAACTTATTTCATTAATATCTCATCACGCCTGCAATATTTTTTCAATTTAAAGGCATTTTTCTTATGTAAACTGCATATAAGCTTTCGAATAAGACCAATTCCGAAAAAATCGGTCCACGCATGCTAGAGATATCGTAATATCGTCTCATGGAATTGTCAGAAATGGTAAGAGAAAATTTTTCTTCTCCAGTCGAAAATTCGTCAACCAAATACATATACTACGCGTTACACACACACACCTATCAGTTTCGCACACATGTTTCGTTCATCGACTCTCGGGATGATTCCGCAGAGATATACCCTTATATACCCTTATACTCTTATGTACCTACCCTTATACCCTTACACCCTTATATACCGTTATACCCTTATACCCTTATACCCTTATACTCATATATATTCCCTTACACCCTTATACTCTTATATATACACCCTTCTATACCTTTATTATTATAACTTTACACCCTTATATACCCTTATACCCTTACACCCCACTCTTATACTCTTATATACCCTTATACCCTTACACCCTTATATACCGTTATACCTTTATACTCTTATATACCCTTATACCCTTTACCCTTACACCCTTTACCCTTAAACTCTTTACCCTTGCACCCTTCACCCTTGCACCCTTCACCCTTGCACCCTTCACCCTTGCACCCATCACCCTTACACCCTCTGCCCTTCCACCCTTTGCCCTTACACCCTTTGCCCTTACACCCTTTGCCCTTCCACCCTTTGCCCTTACACCCTTTACCCTTACACCCTTTACCCTTACACCTTTTGCCCTTACACCCTTTGCCCTTACACCCTTCACCATTGCACTCTTTACCCTTATACCCTTTGCCCTTACACCCTTTGCCCTTACACCCTTTACCCTTGCACCCTTTACCCTTGCACCCTTTACCTTGCACCCTTTACCCTTGCACCCTTTACCCTTGCACCCTTTACCCTTGCACCCTTTACCCTTGCACCCTTTACCCTTGCACCCTTTACCCTTGCACCCTTTACCCTTGCACCCTTTACCCTTGCACCCTTTACCCTTGCACCCTTTACCCTTGCACCCTTTACCCTTGCACCCTTTACCCTTGCACCCTTTACCCTTGCACCCTTTACCCTTGCACCCTTTACCCTTGCACCCTTTACCCTTGCACCCTTTACCCTTGCACCCTTTACCCTTGCACCCTTTACCCTTGCACCCTTTACCCTTGCACCCTTTACCCTTGCACCCTTTACCCTTGCACCCTTTACCCTTGCACCCTTTACCCTTGCACCCTTTACCCTTGCACCCTTTACCCTTGCACCCTTTACCCTTGCACCCTTTACCCTTGCACCCTTTACCCTTGCACCCTTTACCCTTGCACCCTTTACCCTTGCACCCTTTACCCTTGCACCCTTTACCCTTGCACCCTTTACCCTTGCACCCTTTACCCTTGCACCCTTTACCCTTGCACCCTTTACCCTTGCACCCTTTACCCTTGCACCCTTTACCCTTGCACCCTTTACCCTTGCACCCTTTACCCTTGCACCCTTTACCCTTGCACCCTTTACCCTTGCACCCTTTACCCTTGCACCCTTTTTGGTGCAATAAAATTTACCTTAAGAAGTTACACCCTTTTTTGACCAAACATGGCGGAAAAATCGACGAAGAATTTATTAAATGTCCACATGTACAAACTCAATCTAACATTCGGGAGAAAGGATTTTTTCTGAAATTTTCTATTAAAACCTGTAGAGATTAGGTTGATGCATAGTTAAACTGAAGGATTTATTACCAAAGAATGATTCAAACAAAAAAAAAATGATTAGTTGATTATGAAAACCTGTTTTATTCATCATCAAACCTTAACTACCCCATCTTGTCCCACCTTCCCCTACAAGCTGAACCTAACAGTCGGGATTGCGGAGTTGTTGCGAGTGCATTTGCTGTTTCGTTATTATTCATCAATAAATTACCAGACAAAGTAACGTACAATCATGCGTTAATGCGTCAACATTTGATCCAAATGTTTCGATCTAATCGTCTGGAAGATTTTCCATGCATTCAGGATAAATAAATAATTAATACGTGTGTATGAATATGAATTTGCAAATAATAGTACAATTAATCTTTGAAAAAAGAAGTGAGATCCCCTCAAAAACTTCAAAAAAGTAAAAAAATTACGCCAAGTACATCAAATCAAGTAAATCACAAAACATAGAAGATAATAATAATTACAAAATTAAAAAAAGATGTGAAATCAGAATAAGCTGCAAATACATAAAGGTGCTTGCCAATGTATTAAATAATATTAAGCAGATATATTTTTATAGAAATAAATATTTTAATACGAATAAATATTTTATTCAAAATTCTTGGCGCTGCGCGCTGAATTGGTGTTGCTAAACTGAATAAACATGTATAAATTGCATCAATCTTTTTCTTTCTTGTGGGTGCGTTCGTAACTGTGTGTCTGCGTGTGCATATGCTGCGTATTATATTATAAATAAATATATGTAGAATAAATCTGACTGCGTTTCTAATATGTGTATGTATTTTAGATTGTAAGGGAGTAATTGTAAATTATTAATACTAATTGTAAGACAATTAACATTTTTTCGGTTGCGCAGCGCCAAGTATTTTGAATAAAATATTTATTCGTATTAAAATATTTATTTCTATAAAAATATATCTGCTTAATATTATTTAATACATTGGCAAGCACCTTTATGTACTTGCAGCTCATTCTGATTTCACATCTTTTTTTAATTTTGTAATTATTATTATCTTCTATGTTTTGTGATTTACTTGATTTGATGTACTTGGCGTAATTTTTTTACTTTTTTGAAGTTTTTGAGGGGATCTCTTTACCCTTAAAGGACGAGTCGCCAGACACAGTTGCCGGACACAAGTCGCCGGATAAAAGTCGCCAGATACAAGTCGCTGGCGACAAGTCGGTTATCCCACCGACTCGCCAGCGACTCCGGCAACAAAGTTGCCGGCGATTATCGCCCAGTCTATACGAGCCTTTAGACGGGTGAGTGATACAATGTTGCTCGGCTCGAGCTGCGGGGGACCTCAAGAATGAAGGCCTTCGATTAAAAAAATTATTTGTGGCCGACGGATGAATTGCCGTCGATTAAACTGATTCATCCGTGGCGTTTCAAATAAAACTAACTCTGGGTTATTTTTACTCGACGACAAATAAAGATAAAGTCTCTTTAATTTGATAGTTTATTTCAATAATTTATGAAACAATACTAATTTGCGTATCAATATCCCTTCTGAACTTCGCATTTCTGTAAGGACACTGGGCATCGCTCGCCGTCTTGGAAGGCGAGGTCCAGTAGGATGCGTAAGGGATACAAT
Organism: Andrena praecox; assembly: GCA_963932275.1. Classification (NCBI taxonomy): domain Eukaryota; kingdom Metazoa; phylum Arthropoda; class Insecta; order Hymenoptera; family Andrenidae; genus Andrena; species Andrena praecox. The sequence goes on along the minus strand of OZ010731.1, from coordinate 12,123,197 downwards.
GTAAATTCCTGGCATTCTCCCGATTAAAATCGTGTCAAATGTCATGTAAATCGGACTATTTTTAACGATGTTAGCTTGGGGCCACTTTCATCGGGACGACGCACAGTGGGTTGAAATCCCAGAAACATGGTAAAAATATGAAGGTAATCTTTGATATTTACAAAAATGAGTATACTAAAGTTTTCGCGGTCGCTGATTACGAATCTGAACTCAAAATGGCAAAAAACAAAATGGCGGATCCAATATGGCGGACGCGTATACCCAAAAGTATCAGATTTGGTCTAAACTTGGTATTCTAGAGTTTCCGAGGTCGCTGAGTACGAATCTCAAGTCAAAATGGCAAAAAAAAATATCAGGGAATATCAAGATGGGTCGATTTATGTATTAAAAAATATATGGTTCCATTTAAAATATTTTCTATCAGTTTCAATCCGTTTATGCATGTGAAACCTCGATGGTATCTATCTGTATTTCCTTGCACAATTTGTCGTCGGTTCTAGTAGCATCCATATGTTCATTTTTAAGCTGGTTGAATTTGGAAATCCAGATCAAACCATTACGGAATCTATTGGTCCTTTCAAGTTATTTTTCTACCTGTTTTTACCCAGTTTTGTACATCATAAATGCGTGTGGAAAGGCACGTATTTTCAAATGATATTAACTCAAATTTGTATGTGTTTCTAACTGGAAGTACAGATCAAAAATCGCATGGTAATCATCAACGTTTCCAAGCTATTTTACTGCCTGGTTTTATTTGTATTGGCGTAACATTTACGATACTGTAACAATACGTAATTTACCATTTATTTTGTTCAGAATTTTATTTGGAAATGCAGGTTCAAATTTTCATTGAATCTATAAGTAATTACATGCAATTTTGCTATCAGAATGAAATAATAAAATTTGGATAGGTATTCATAAAATTTTAATAATTTTTATATGGTATTACAAAAATGAATACATTGTATCAATGTACTGAATTTGACAAATTGGTGTCCAGAAATTCATAAATAAATTCGTCGTCTTCGTTGTTTTCTTCGTCATTTTTGCATTGTTCACTGTTCTGTTCACAGTCCTCCTGTTGATAGTTCTCCTGGTCACAGTCCTCCTGTTGATAGTTCTCCTGGTCACAGTCCTCCTGTTGATAATTCTCCTCCTGTTCATCATCGTCAATTTCTTCTGCCGTGTGGTCACTTTTTTTACTGCGCGGTGGACGATTTAAGTCAGATATTTTCGAGCTGATGATGCTTCCCACTCGGCGCAACCATAAATCTATTTTAATACTGCTGCATTTCAGCAGCTCCAGGTAATGTTGGAATATGTCTGAAATAAGTATATCAATAATGATATCAATTGTTATTGAAAGCAGTTGAAGGGGAAACCGAATGATTTTTTTATTTGAAAATCGAAAATTACCCATGGGCATGGGAATTGTGCACCACTGGTGTAACTCCTCATATGTTTATCAAAGTTACAGGGGGATATGTGCATACGCAAGATGAATGCATGTGTGTTTTTGTAATGTCATTAATGAACATAAGAATATGATTCGTAGTGTTATTTACCAACAGTGTTTTCTTTCTTCTATCTTCTTCACTAATATCAGAAGTAGAGTACATCCGTTTTAACGGGGGTACTGATGCTCGTTTAGATGCAATTAACTGCTCTAGTTCTTCCTTAGATTCTGAAAGCACGTAGCATAACGAATTAATAAAGATAACAATAAATTATATTATTTTGTGTACAGTTATGGGACTGATACAACGAATTTTTTATATTTGAAGGCAATACATGGGACATACCAATTGTACTGATATTTAAACAATAAAAAAGATAAGACTAATAACGTTGCATTCACACAAACCCTGTATTTTCGTGTGGTGTAAAAAAATTACACAAAAATATTGAATAAATAAATAAAAAAATATATATATTAAACTAACATTTATGTAGAGCGTCGGTCACTCTTGCAGTGTTGATTTTTAAATTAATAATTCATTTTTAATTATTAATGAAAACCCGACGTATTGAAATTGCTCCGGGTTATGCCGCGCTTTTCTGCCGGGGTCAATCGTAAATGAAACGGCTTCAATTGTACGAATTTGAACACTTTATGATAAGAGAGACTTGAACTTTAGAATAGACGCGTTCTGCGACCGCTCGGGCCGGCGTCACGAGCGTCACGAGATGAAGATTGTACTTGGCGTCGAGACGCTGCCGCGTCTCTAGGGCCGGTATTTTCAGTTGCTACTTATTCTTAAGCAAATGCTTAAGCATGCCGCATCATCTACTAACCTAGTAACTAATAAAGGATGCCGAATGCTTAAGCATTTGCTTAAGGATAAGCAACGACTGAAAATACCGTCCTAGATACTGGCGCGGCGTCTCCGGCTTGAGACGCTATACACGCTCGCACTCGCATTCGGTTGTTTTCGGCGATCGCCATGGCGATATTTACAGGCGGTACGGAAGGATGCATATATATGACTACGCGCTTAAATTATACACTAAAAGACTCAAATTATAAAAGGAATGTAATGCAAAACTTACCTTTACAATAAATAATGGACGCGTCCTTAAATTCGTTTCGCAATTTAACTTTATAAAACTTTTGAAAATTTATGTTCTTTGAATCGAAGTGCCGGATTTGTTTCTCATTAACGATAATGCATTTTCCGCACTGTCTTAATTTCACATATGCGAACATGACGCGCACAAACTTATACCGATCTATACTGAAGTAACGAACGCAAAAAAGTGAACAAAGCTAGCAAACGATCCAGGATCCAGGTATGCGATGAAACATTTTTTGTGCCAATTGTTTTGCGTGGGGGAACACCTACAAGAGTGGTGGTAGCGATGGCGATACATCCCCGCATGTATCGATATTTCGTATCGATACGTATTGACAGTCCAAGTATCGATACGTATTGACAGTCCAAGTATCGATACGTATTGACAGTCCAAGTATCGATACGTATTGACAGTCCAAGTATCAATACAACTGATATATCGGAGACAAAGTATCGATATCACCGATACGTACGTATCGGCCCATCTGTCCTGCAGTGATGGGTAAATCACTAGAAAACCACGTAATTTACGTTACGTGTAAATTACACGTAAATTACACGTAAATTACATAGATAACATAACCAAAGTCATATATTAAATAACATATAATAAATAAAGCTTGAAAAATATGTGGAGTATTACATTCAGGCAACCAGATAAAACCGCATTCATTTTCTATTCGCAAATCCAATGGAAACCAAACCAAATTATTTATCTGTAAAACCCAGATGCATCCTGTGAATTGTTTGATCTGCCAATCCGGATTCCAACGGATTCAACAGAGTTTGTGGCATTCCCAGATGGAAACTATTGTATTTTCTATTGGTCATTCCAGATTAAACCAAATTAATTTATTTCAAGACGTGTTTCGTAAAACCAGATGGAACCAGTTTAGTTTTCGATCCGCAAATCCAATGGAAACCGAACCAATTGTCTCTCTGTGAAACCTATGTGCATCCCGTGAATTGTTTGGTCTGCCAATCCGGATTGCGACGGACTCGACAGAGTTTCTGGATACCCAGATTGAAACCGTAAGGTTTTTGGTCTGCAGTTCCAGATACCAACCTTCCGGTTTTATATAAATGGCAATCCCTGATAGAAACCGACATATTTTGGACCTGCAGATCCTGTTTTATCCGTCGATCCGAATATCCGCATTGAACCGGATTCTTTTTTTAACTATCACAAAACTGGGCTGGATAATCCAGATAGAGCCACATCAAACCATATAGATCCAGTTCAAAATTCAGTTCGGTTCTAACAGGCTGTTGCAGCAGGGTGGGAACCGTTTTGAATAAACTGAAATTTTAGGGATTGGAGCAAAAACGAGCAAAATCTGAAAGTTAATTTCAGTTCTTTAATAATCACAGATGATAACTGTGCAAACAAAAATGCTTGATCGGACTTGGAAGTTAACTAAATGTTTAATTGTTTTTGTAGATCAGCTATAGTAATTAAGGTTATACGAGGCAATTTTGAATTAAACATTATGAAGGTATTATTGCTTGCCGCAAACGTATAACAACAAAAAGTAATTAAATAAACACCTGAAATTTACGTTTTTATCGCGAAACAGAAGTTTAAAACACAGAAAACACAAAAAATAGCTACACAAAATCGTTTGATAAATCGCTTGGACTAAACGTGTAACGGAGTTCCTACAGCTAACTGTTTTTGACCGACTCGGGTAAGGAAGGAAGAGTTGTAGAAGGCTGTGGATACACGTTTTATTATGCGCACATATTTCAACTATACCAGGGATAAAAAATCAGATATTTAAACATTCTTTTGTATTTCGATTTTTCGCCAACTTTTGGGGTCTCCTACCCCACTGTGCGACGGAATCGGTTGAAGCCATTTTCGCAAAAATCTGATGCGAAATGTAGAACGAGAAATTCGTCACTTCCACGAAACTCAGCGAGGCGCGGCATATTCACGGCATTGCCTTTAGGACTCTAGCGAGAGAATCACGCTGTACAAAAAGCGTATTAGTCAAAAACATTTTTTTAATAAAAAGCTTATTATTTGTGACTGAAAATAAAAGTGTCAACTATTGGTACACTGTCAACAACGAGTGTTGCAGCCGAGATTCACCGCTCAGCTGGTGCGCGGATTTAAATGTGCGTGCGAGAGCGTGTCAACACGGTGACGCACCGTTCGTCAAGATGGTTACGCGCGTCACCCGTTTTTGCACGGTACGAACGTTGGCTTCCCGGAATCCGACCGTTAGTTCCTCGAACACCTTCGAACAAAGGCAACACGCTCTCGCACGCACAATCGTGAAAACTCTTGTCGCCCAGCGACCCACCGTTTTTTTGAACACTGTAAAACGGCCCTTCGAGCCATCGCGCCCAGCGCCCTGTACATAGTTTGTACATATTTGTGTCTCGTGTTGACTGCGTGTTTGTGAGGAGTGTTTTGTTCGTGAAGTCTCTGCGTGTTGTATATATTGTTGCAACGACGCCCAGTTCGGCTAATAAACGTGCCGTCAACGTCACCAATTTGGAGTGCATCTCTTCTCTGGCCAGTCCCAGCGATCCACACCGCCTCCACTAGGCAACAGTTTAAACAACGAGTACAGTTACCCTATATTTAATTACCAAGTACAGTTCTAGAAATAATCCGATTTATACCGTGCTTGAACTCATTTTAATCTGGACAATCTCAGCAGTATGTTAATAAATAGTAAAAACGTCACGTTTTACAATTTATTAATACATAATCCACCGCAAGCAACACTGTATGCCTCTCGAACCGAAATCAGAAGCTGCCGCCGAACAGCCCAAGTCTTCAGGCTTAAAGAGAGATCGCGCCGGTTCGGGTAAACACGCTGCCGAAAGTTGTTTGAAACCTTCAAATAAAAGTCGAATAAACTACGGTTAAAGATCGAATAAACAAATTATTCTTCTTCGAATAAAAAAATTATCTTTCGTCGTCGAATGAATTCACTTTGGTTCAGAACGGATAAACATAAAGTATCTTTTATTGGAGTTTATCAAGATATTATCTTTGCCCATCTCTGTTCTTCAGCCGCTTCGTCGTGATTCATTCAAGCCTCCGTGACGACAAAATAGGGTAAGTGTGGGTATTACTGCGGACTTTTAAGGTAGGTTAACTTTAGAACCCTCCATACGGCGTTCAAATGAATGAAAGTTCCTCCTTCTTTTTTTAAAAGAAAGGCGGGACCTTAATAATTCCATAAAAAAATATAAGGGCGGGGTAATAAGCACAGTTAATTAAAAACAAAAAGATTTGTCGATCAATGTCATTTCAGGAGTTACTGCGGACAATTATTTATTACTGCGTGCCTGTTACTAACGAAATACCAGTTACTGCGCATGTATTACTGCGGTCTGATGTCAGGCGAAACATAACCTTAGTAGAAATATCACTTGTAAATAGAACAATTACTTAACTTCCTTTATTTACTAAAATCAGCAGGAATGAGTAATAATTTAAATCTTAATAATTATAAACGTGTTTATTAGGTACTATATAAAAATAAGTAATAATTGCAATGTTGTCAGGTACAAAAGTGTAAGAAATATCATTTCATGAATTATGACTACCTAATAATACTTTGATAGTGTACCTATCACTTTAAAACAAACGTAAAATTAAAAGTAATTAAAATTAAATAATTGAAAATTTTCTATTCTGTTTTTTTCCAACAGTTTTCGTTCTTCAACAACATTAATTGTTTAGCTTTGTTTCTTTCTTCGATTTCCTTTACTTTTTGTTGTTGTTTAAATAGTTTTTGCCTCTCTTTTTCAATTTGTTTTTGTTCTGTTAAAAAATTTTCGTTTTCTTTCTTGATTCTATTATTCTCCTTTTCTATTTTCATTTTCATTTGCTTTTCGGTTTTTAGTTTCTTTTTTAGTGTTGCCTCTTCAATCTTAATGCGTTTTTCGTTCTGTTTAGTTTCTACAATCTGTTGCCACTGAGTCCCAGAGACAACAGAGGGAGTTTTTACTTTAGTTACTGGACGGTTTTTATTTTTTGGTTGTAATATATTGTCATCTGGCCAATACAAGAATTTTTGTATTGACCCAGTTGGTGACTTTTGATTGTTCAAATTTGTAATATTATGCAAGGGATTGTTTGGTACCGATTTGTGACTTGATTCTCTCTCTTCATAATTTCCCATCCTTGATCCCTTTGTGCTTGTGAGATCAAGTGGTTCTACAGACTCTTTGCAGTCTTGAGGTTCACTGATCAGTTTCATTGGTTCTTCCGCGGTTTTTTCTACCACCATACAATTGTTTTGTACAATCTCGTTATTTAAAATATTTCCATTTGAATCTAATTGTAATTCTAATATAACACAGCCTTCATCTACAGTGCAAGCTCCACTGTTGCTCGACTTAATCTGAAAAAACCAGCGTATACGTATTAATTTCCATACCTACCTATACAAAAGTAGATATGTATAGAAATTTTTGACATTTCATAATAAGTATTTATTTTATGTACACTCTTAAAAAAGCTTACTGTAGAAATTCGTCTTAATATTAACTAATTAATTGATTAAGTGAACTAAATATTTACATACTGGTATGTTTTCTAACTTAGTCGTAGATTCTACATTAGTATTTAATACTCTTAGGGCATTATTATTGTCATTAACTTGATTGAGTTCGTATTGGGTAACACTTCCATTGCCAAACTCTGATCCATTGAGCGTTGTATCATTTTGTACACTATCAAGGAAGTTTGATGAGTTGTCCATAGGGTGGGATAACTTGAACCATATATCAAAGAGTCCCTCATCTTTCTCTATACCTCTCCAGACAGGGCTTGTATTTAACAAGAATGATTCCACTTGACTTTCAGTTAAGAAACTTTCAAACACTTTTAAAGAATTGTTTTCTATAGTTTCATTATCACTTTTTGGAACTTCAGATGTATTTGTTAATGCAGGAGATAAATCTGGTCTCCGTCTTATAACTTTACTAAAATCAATGGCATTTACATCAAAAGGGTATAACCCAGATTTTCTAAATCCGTTTTGTAAAATAATTTCCATATTCATACAGTCTAAGGTTCTCTTTAGTAAAGGGGCAAATTGATATTTGTGTATGCCAACACAAAGTGAACTTTTACAAAATGTTTGACAACTCTTCACCCAGTGTGCTTTTAAAGTCTGGAAAAGAGATACATCTAAGGGCTGCATAATATGTGTTGCATTTGGATGTAAGGCTATGAGTATTATGTTATGCTCTGAACAGAATCTGCTTAAATGCAAGGTCATGTGAGAACAATGACCATCAATGTACAATATTACAGGTCGTTTTATTTTGTTCCTGGTCAACCATGGTTCAAAGACGTTTGCAATATATTCGTAAAAATTCTGGGACAACATCCATCCATTTTCCGAAAACCCGAAAGCAAAATCTGGAGGCGCCATTTCCGCAGCATTATCCGGTAGTGATTTCCCAGCAAATAGTGTTGGAGCAAGATTTCCTGCAGCACTGGCTGTGACTAGAACTGTTATGTTTGCTTTTTCGTTATTGTTAACAATATTGTACACATTTTTATGACCTTTTGGCGCCAGCACTGAAGAAGGTGCTGGATTTAACGGAATGCCTATGAATAATACATATTTTTTTATAAATCAATGAAACAACATTAACTAAAGTTATTTTTTACTTAACTATTGTTAATACCTGTTTCATCACAGTTAAAAATTCTGTTTGCTTCCATTGATGTGATATCTTCATCAATAAAATGCTGAGACACTTCTTTAAACCAATTTCGCAAACTATATTCTGAGACTTTTGCTCTATTTAAAGAAATTTTCTCAGAAACTCGTTGCACAATGTCTGGATGGCGCTTTAAAAATCCATCCTACCAACTTCTACCTGGCGTGTTGTTCACAAATGAATTCTTCCTCTTCAAATTAATGCAAATTACTCGAACACTTTCTAGTAATTGAGCCTTTGTTATGGGAAATCCTTTTTCACAACAGTAAACAATCCAATTCACTAAATCTGCTTCATCCTCAGCGGTGAGAACAGGTGCAGGCCCAGGTTTCTTATTGGCATAAATGCCCAATTTTTTTGCTCTTCATGTACTCTCTGGAATATTATATTTCCGAGAAATTTCAGAGATTCGTTTTCCATTACGTATTTCTTCGACTGCAACAACTACATGTTCTTTCAAATAACAAAGTCTTGTGAGTTTTTTCTTATTTTCTGATTTATTTTTATCATTTTTAATTTTCTTTGGCATCTTTATAGAATTGCAACTGTAACTGACGCACCATGCACACACCGCTGCTCACGCTGAAGGTTAGGTATAAGGTTATAGTCACGTTGTCACGTAAGTGAAATGGTCGGAAGAAAGGTTAGGTTGCGCAGTCGTTGGTCCGCAATAATACATGCATATGGTGTAAAGTACTGCACCTAATACTGCGGTGAGAAATAAAAATTAAAACTAAAATGTAGACGACTGATTTACTGTTTTTCTGAAAAAATAACTCTTATTCTATCGAGCAATAACGCTACATTACATGTATTACTGTTAATAACAAAAATATAAATGTTTTTCAAGTAGGTGTTCATGACCGCCATATCGGGAATCGACCGAAGTTTCGCCTTGACGAATTTCAAATTGCGATAAAAGAATTAATAATAACTTTGCTGTACATATATATTAATAATTATCTGTTATAGAGTTTAAAATAATTTTATCAATAATTTTCAGGAGATTATGTAGTCTCCAATATTAAATATGATCTGTTTTAGAATATCCGCAGTAATCGGGGCATCCGCAGTAATACCCACACTTACCCTAGTAATAGGGGAAATGTGGCAACAGCGCGATCTGACTCTCGATACGTATCGGCAACTATGTCTTTCCTACATTTATCGGCTAGCTTGGACTTCCACCGGTTCTGGTGGTACATGGCACGAATATACCATCAGCGCCAGTGACGGAGGAACCTTGAAGCTTCATTCTGTCATTTTTCGGGCTGTCCTGAGTACACGATTCATAAATTCATTATTATTTCAACGTACGGTGCTTATTAGCATTCAAACGCACCGTTCCACCCTGCACTGATGTCTACTGGAGGCAACTATACCCGCAAAATCTTTTTTCTTGCCGATTCCAGGACGAATAATGGTTGAAAAGGTTTCGCGTATACGTACACGCTTTTCCCAGCTTGTGTGAGCGTACGCACACATTCAAGGCCCGCCGAGACGGCAGCCTTAAATCAGTATAATAAAATAACATATATCAAATAGAACACAAGATTTGGTTTTATGCTTTGTATCTTCATTATCTTGGTATAATTGACAGATTTAAAAATCAGCGGGAATAGATGAAAAATGACGGGCCAATCAAAAACCCAAATGCACATTTTCAGATTAATATATAGTAAAATACCGCCATAAACGTAAGAGTTGTTAAGAGTGGTTAAGCGTGAAATGGTGTATATCTCTTTCTCTCTCGCAGGATTTCGATCAAAAATGGCGGACCAATCAAAAAGTGGCCTTCTCGTGTCCAGACTCTTATTATAGTGTCTCTATTATTATAGTGTCTCTAGCACATAATACCTCGAGCGCCAATCTAGCGGCCTCCAGAAGAACTAGGACGAAAATGTCACACATTCTGAACAGGAGTCGAAACACCTGTGTATTACACCGTGGTTTAGACTACGGGAGAGAATTTCCTGTGAACACTGCAGTTACACTCAGCTAAAAATTAATGTAACTCCAGCTACCATTGATACATGTACATAGATAACTAATAATATAAAGGAATGTTGTTATTTTTAACGGGCTATTCGTAACGCAGAAATGCAGTAGACCACAGTTTTCACTTAATGTATTTATTAGACATAATAAAGAATATAGAAAATATATAAATTACAATAACAGAATATCTTTTAGCCGTTATTACTTTAGTCAGTCTTTTACAGGTCTTACGCCCGATTTCTTCATCTCTGGACAAAGTCCCGGTTAGCTAGCGGCCAGCTAGATGCTATCTGCCAGATGGCAGTAGCGCGTGTTTCTTCACGCTTTTGGATCCTATGGTTAACTGACTGAAAGGTTGACGCGGCAACGCCGTAAAAAATATTATAGCTCAATGGGTAAAGCGACAACTTCATTGCGAAGCTGTTCAAAAGTGATCGCATGGTGATCGCCAGTAATCGATTCGATCGATTGACGCTATTGAACGGTGTTCAACAGTATTGAAAAAGGGATATACGCTGATTGAAGCCATTGAGGTAGATTATTGCAGTACATTACACTTATATCGCTCAATTGCTGTAACAACGACATTTTGAGTTTTTATTATAGAAAAAGCGGTTGTTGTCTAACGAAACTTTCAAACCCGTTTCCCCTAAAATCGTGAATTTGGAGTTATGTCGTTGTTGCAGTAAATGAGTGACATGTACATTCATTTATTTTCACATTGTTCTTTACAGGATAAAATGAGCAGAAGCGCTAATTTTACGCATGCCGACACAGCACACGGCGCCTTAAAGGCGCCTGTTTTCGGCCTGTTTTAGGTCTGAGCGCCTGAGCGTCCGGATTTGTAACAAGGCGTCTTTAAGACTCGCGCAATCTATACAAAGTTTCACAGGCGCCTTATAGACGTCTATAAGGCGCCGAAAAGGCGTCTTTTGAGGGACTGTCGAGGGCCTTATAGGCGCCTTTAAGGCGCCTTTTGGGCGTCGTCAGTCGTGTACCTGCACTAACGCCATGTATACAACATCGTCTATACTATGAGGTTCATTTCAGTCTCAAAGGGTATTTCAGCGAAAGTGTATTACCGACTCGTAATTTGAAGTGTTGCGTGGCCGTCTGGGAATAGTAGTCTTCTGGTGGGGAACTCAGGCGCGGGACGAATGCCCGTGGAGCGCTAGAGCGCTCTGCTCCTTGGACGCGGATTTTTAAAGATAATATAAAGAAAACGATAATAATAAAGACGATTATGTAAGATAGAACAATTGGAACACAAATAACTGATAACTTTAATGAACTCAATAAACGAATTTAAACGATACAAATTGATATTTAACAAGATTTATTATCGCACGTCCGTTCACTTTCGCTCTCGGGATTCAAGTGAAGTTTCAAAGGCAAACGCTTTTACATCTTTTGTTCATTACAAGATATCCTTAAAATCTAAGAGCCAATAAAATATTTATTAACTAAATTCCTATTGGTCAATCTATATTTCCTTCATAGTTATTGATTTTTGGAATCAAGCGTTTAAGAACATTGCTCTGGAATTACATCTAAAAGAAGGGATCAAAGTGCAGTTCATTTATTCAAACACCCGTTTCCAAGCGGGTATTGATTAATTTATAATCTTGAAGTTTTCTCATTAGAAGAATCTCTAACTATTTTCAAACCCCTCGGGCTTGTGCGAACTTCGCTTTGTTTCCTTTTCCTATTACACTCGTGTGATCCGTTTCGAACTTCGCGCTTTTAAAGTTTGTGTTGAACGCCACTACAGCGAGGATCGCAACTCGCAACAGAAGACTGGACGTAGCGCCCTCTGCTTATGGACAGCGTCCAATTCAAGAACTAAAACATATTGAAATGTTGAAAGATTTGTTTGGAGCGAGAATTTGAAACGGGCGGCAGGTGTAGAGTAGGGCCACGGTGTAATAGACAGGTGTTCCGACTCTGTACCTTTTACGCCAGCGATTTTGTGTGCCGATTTCTGTTTAATTCCCCTGGCCGTCGCGAGAGGCGTCGTGAATGAGAAGGCATATACATATGTAATAATGAGACTGTAGTAGTAGAGATTTTAGTGGTATTACTCGGCTTGCCAGACACAACAGGCCACGCATGCGCGTGATGATCCCGTGACGTCAAACCAATCGACGCCAAGGTAGGTGTTCCCTACGGTGTAACAGAACGTAGTGTTCCCCCTCCAGTTCGCGTAGGTTCCCCCTCCACTACGAGTATGAAGTCATTTACCTATTATATTTATTATTTGCAAGTCAGCACAGCGTGAATTGCATATTTATATGGTAAAATGGTTAATAAATGTTGTATTTGCAAATATCGTGTTGGAAATTTTGAGAATAATCCTCGAATCACGTTATTTAAAGCACCTACAGACGAAAAACTTTATAAGAAATGGGAAGCAGTATTTATTAGTGTTGGTTGTTTGCTTAAAAAAAGTAGTTTTATTTGTGAAAATCATTTTTTAAAGAAAGATATCATAAAAGAGCGCGTTATAAAAGATGTTAGTGGAAATGTATTGTTTCAGGTAAGTCAATGTGAAATTATGAAATTGAAATTATATATACAGTCGTATTTTATAGTAATCATATCCTTAATTTTTAGAGAAGCCTCAAGAGACGAAGGCTTGCGCTCAATGCTATTCCTGTTTTCTTTAATACCTCTATTAAGGCTGCCGTCTCAGTGGGCGTTGAATGTGTGCGTACGCTCACACAAGCTAGGAAAAGCGTGTACGTATACGCGTGTAGTAAACAAACCGTAAATTACAACTTTCGTCCTGGAATCGGCAAGGAGGAAGTTTTTGCGGGTATAGTTGCCTTCAGTAGACATTCGTGCAGGGTGGTCTGGTGCGTTTGAATGCTAATAAGTACCGTACGTTGAAATAATAACGAATTTATGACTCGAAAACTGACAGAATGAGGCTTCAAGGCTCCTCCGTTGGTGGCGCCACTGGTATAGTCGAGCCACGTAGCACCAGCGTGACGTGTACGCAGGGCCGACGCGAGGTTAGCTGGCGCCTGTATGCAAGAAAATTTTTGGTGCCCCCAAATTTTTGCACTTGTTTTCTATTTAATATGTTTAAAAGAATTACATTTATATTTCGTTTATGTGGGGTGTTAGATTCCTTTATTATTAAGCGTACGATGTGGTTTTTTAGCGTCCCATTCGGCTGGCGCCCTTATGCGGTGCATGGTTCCGCCGGCCCTGCGTAAACGCGATGTAGTAAACAAACCGTAAATTACAACTTTCGTCCTGGAATCGGCAAGAAGGAAGTGTTTGCGGGTTTAGTTGCCTTCAGTAGACATTCGTGCAGGGTGGTCTGGTTCGTTTGAACGCTAATAACCACCGTACGTTGAAATAATAATGAATTTATGAATCGTGTACTCAGGACAGCCCGAAAAATGACAGAATGAAGCTTCAAGGCTTCTCCGTCACCGGCGCTAATGGTATATTCGTGCCTTGTACCATCAAAACCGGTGAAAGTCCAAACTAGCCGATAAATGTAGGAAAGACATAGTTGCCGAGACGTATCGAGAGTCAGATAGCACTGTTGCCGCATTTCCCCTATTACTATTTTGTCGTCATGAAGGCTTGAATGAATCACGGCGAAGCGGCTAGAGAACAGAGATGGGCAAAGATAATATCTGGATAAACTCAAATAAAAGACACTTTGTGTTTATCCGTTATGAACCGAAGTGCTAAAAATAATCCGATTTATACTGTGTTTAAATTTATTTTCATCTGGAAAGTCTCATGAGTACAGGGATCGGCTGACTCCAGCTCTCGCTGACATGTACAGGAGCGGTGGTAATGTGTGCGTGAATTGACGGCACGCGAAGCGAATGTGACGTCACATGCTTTTATGTCACTACAACGTTGACTCGCTGCTAGCGTAGCTTCGGCCGACTCTAGGTCGCGTAGCTGGAGTCAATTCACGCACACATTACCACCGCTCCTGTACGTGTCAGCGAGAGCTGGAGTCAGCCGATCCCTGCATGAGTATGTTATTGAAACGTTCATGCCGATACGATAGCGAATATGGATGTTTTACATTCTATCAAAACAAACAACGTAAACAATCATTTTAATATATTTTTTTATGAGTAAATATAAATATTGTTCCCCCACGGTTATTTCCTCCTCGTCGTCCTGGAGATTTTGTTCAAATTGAAATATGTTAGAGTCCATGTGAAAATAAGGAGGATTTAAATAATCATTTTGCCAAATTCGAAAGGTAATTTTCAAAAAATCGATGAAAGTTGAGTACTTTGAGGGTCTGTATTTATAAAACAATTTTGAATGTGACAAAATGTGACAACTTGAACCCCTTTTATTTTCACATGCACTATAACGTGTTTCAATTTGAACTAAATCTCAGACACTAAATCTCAAAGTGATCCGCTTGGCATGGAATGAACCGTACATATGATATTTTCCATTCTAACCGAAATGGATCGTAACCCACTTCCAACTATTACGTTCTTTACGAAAACGACAAAAGCTTCTACGTTCGGGACGCTAATCGCATCGCGATTACCGAAAATACACAATTTATCGAGAAATGATACTAAAACTTTGGAGCCGTTCGTAGTATATCACCATTGCAATTGCAGTACAAGAAAATAATTATTTTTTAGTTTTTAGTACATTTTTAATAAATTTTTTTTATATATTTTTTTATTTTCTAGTTTTCAATGTTTGTGGATTTACATTTCACACCTCAAACTTTTTTAGAAATATCTTTTATTGCTGTATACAATTTAACAGTTTGCTTAAACGCTATAGTGCTAAAGTCACTAAAAAATAATTATTTTCTTGTACTGCAATTGCGATGGTGATATACTACGAACGCCTGCAAAGTTTTAGTTTTACTATTCGTACATAGATGACGGATTATTTCTCGATAAATTGTGTATTTTCGGTAATCGCGATGCCACTATAGTGTCCCGAACGGAGCTGCTTTTTGTCGTTTTCGTAAAGAACGCGAGTGGCTGATTTCATGTCGTTAGGATTTGTGGTTATGGGTTATATTTATTGATGATTGGGTTATTTTCTCACCCCCTCGGGGTTAATTTTTTTTTAAATATTGTATTGTCATTCAATCTATGCACGCCTGAAAAGTTTCAAGACAATTGGATAGTTGGAAGTGGGTTAGATTTGAGTTGCCAGATTTGAACCATACAAACATACAAACAAACAAACAGAGGATCGAAGCTGAATAATGATTACGTTATTAAATTTGTATTTAAACAACAGACAATTCTTGTTGATAAAAAAGATAATTTGATGTATAGCTAGATAAAAAATAAAGTGTCATGTTTTTCGAAGAATTAGGTAGGTATAGCATTCATAAACTTCATTACGATCGGTGTGTTACACTTCGGTGATGTACCTTATTCAAATTGTATGCTTTGAAATCACATATTGATTATACAAAATATTACATCTCTCTACGTATAAATGAAAAATATTGATACGCAAATTAGTATTGTTTCATCGACATGTTTCCTAACTTCACTACCCAACCTCTCTATCTTTCATTATTGCTATCCTCTTTTACGTTCGGCGAGGCTCTGACGCTAGACGCAGCTCTCGTGCCGTATTCCTTCAAGACTTCTCGATAGACAGAGAGATCTCTGTGGCAACAGCGCGGCAGAGACAGAGAGAACAGGAGATGCGGCAACTATGCGTAAAAAATTCGTCTACACAGAGTACCTGGAGATGTCACTATTGTATAAGTTCTTTTTATCGACCGCAGTAGTTTCATTAGGGTCCGTCTGTTTACTGGGGACGCTTCGATCGATTCGGACCATAACAAAAATGAGACGGCAGCCTTAAGCATGTACAAATTAACGAAGGTAAATATTATATAGACAACTCAACCACGAATCCTGAGCCTCCACCTGCAGTTATACAGGTAAATGTTGATAGCATATGATTTCACGTGACGTGATATTAATACAGTTAGAGCCAGTTGGGCCATTAAGGAGCCCGAGCTCCATGGTGTTTTCCAGAGCCGCACGGAAGGGGAGCTTGAAGCCAATGACAGCGACTCTGGTAAACATCATGGAGGTCGGGCTCCTTAATGGCCCAACTGGCCCCCACTGATTATTAATGTGTTTCTACCTACAGGAACTGCTAAGTGTCCCATCATCTAGTGGTCAATCTTCAATATTCATTAGTGAAAATTATTCAAAGTCACTAGAATTAAATGATATAGGTAAATATATTTAAAATAATTAATTATTAATAAATTACAGCGTTAAGAACATTTTATGCTAAATACTGTTGATGTGTTACAGTCAATGATGTAAAAACAGAAAGTATTTCTGCTAGTAGTAATGATACATGCACAATTGAAAGAAAATGTTTAGACGTTTTTTCTAAATCGCACTGTTTGAAATTACCAAATACACTGTGGGCAGTCCACAAAGTTGACTTACCAAAGAAAATGTTGATTGTTAATAAAGGAAGACCCTCACTTACCGAAGAGCCTACCGTATCAGTGATTGAGAAACAAGTATGTGTATGTTTTGTATATGAAATGAAGACAATGACAGCGACTCTGGTAAACATCATGGAGGTCGGGCTCCTTAATGGCCCAACTGGCCCCCACTGATTATTAATGTGTTTCTACCTACAGGAACTGCTAAGTGTCCCATTATCTAGTGGTCAATCTTCAATATCCATTAGTGAAAATTATTCAAAGTCACTAGAATTAAATGATATAGGTAAATATATTTAAAAGAATTAATTATTAATAAATTACAGCGTTAAGAACATTTTATGCTAAATACTGTTGATGTGTTACAGTCAATGATGTAAAAACAGAAAGTATTTCTGCTACTAATAATGATACATACACAATTGAAAGAAAATGTTTAGACGTTTTTTCTAAATCGCACTGTTTGAAATTACCAAATACACTGTGGGCAGTCCACAAAGTTGACTTACCAAAGAAAATGTTGATTGTTAATAAAGTAAGACCCTCACTTACCGAAGAGCCTAACGTATCAGTGATTGAGAAACAAGTATGTGTATGTTTTGTATATGAAATACTTTTGAATAGACATTACGTAAAACCACTTTTGTAGGTTGTTTTACAAGAAAATGGAAACTGCCAAATATTTATTTTTAACAAACTAGTGAAGGTATATGATACGTATCCGAACACTTGTGAGGAAGTTGAGTTTTTTATAAGGAAAATAGATAGTTTAAAAATATGTACAGGAGGTCCAAGTATATACGAATATAGAAACGTGCATTGTACTTGTGCATACCAAGATATTACAAATAAATGGCGACACAATCTGTGTGAGTGGGCCTTAGAAATAGGAACAATATGTGAACATTGTTTAAAATTAGATTCGACACTAAGGAGGCACTTTGACGCTGCTGTTAAAAAAAAAAATCCTTCAACAACACAATTATCTTTACTGATAAAAACAAATTCACAAAATTTAAAGAGGTATAAAATAAGAAGTAAAAAAATCAGAGCCAAAATTCGCAAAGCAAAAAAAGAGATTAAAAAAGCAAACAAAGAGAAGTGGGAAAAAAATTTAGAACAGTGTTTACGAAAACACAAAGAAAAATATAATATACCTCATAATCAGGTTACTAATTGTGTTTTTTGTTGTCAGATATTTATACTTATTTACATTTTTTACAAGATAAGAAGCGTTTTTAAAGTGTGTAATTTAATGTTTTGATTTCATGATTTTGTATGTATTTATAGGAATTATTGATAAAAGAATGTTTATTTGCAAGTAAACGCAAATCGTCGAAAGGCCGCAAATATAATACCGAATGGTTACTGCTGTGTTTACTTCTGCATATAAAAAGTCCGAAGACTTATAACTTTTTGCGACGAAATGAAATAATGCCGTTACCTGCTCACAGTACTGTGAGAAAATACATGAGTATGGTTGACATTGGTTGCGGATTTGACATTAAATTTAATAATAATAATAATAATAATAATTTTATTTACGGGACAAGCCCAGTAAGCACAATAAGAAGGGATAATAACAATAGATTACAATAAAAACAAAAACAAAAGAGAAAAGTAGAGTGACGAGTAGGTGCATGGGGAACCTCTATGGAATGCCCTCCGCAATAAGGGCTCTGCGAATACTAATTTTGAAGCCGGAAAGAGTATCAGCAAAGAAATCGATGCCCTCGTGGAGTTGATTAGCGATACCACAGATCCTGTGGAAGGGGTCAGCATGACCAACCCAGGAGGAGTAGTCCGGTGACCTGAACAGAGGTGTTTGCCTAGTACAGCGAGCGGGGACGTTGAAGTTAATCAGCGCAATAACATCAGGGTTATCAATCAAACCGTTCAGGATCCTATAAAGAAAGGATAGGTCTGAGATTCTCCTCCTGTGTTCAAGGGACCATACCCCGAATCTGTTCATGATCGGTACATAGTCATGGTCGAACCACGCCAGGGGCTGGCCAGCTTTGAACGCCAGATAGCGTAGAAAACGATGCTGAACTCTTTCGAGTTGACTCCTGTACTTCGACCACCGCGGCGCCCAGATAACTGACGCGTACTCGAGATGCGGCAGCACTAAGCTGTTATATATTTTTCGAGTTATTGAAGAAAAAATTTGAAGAAGTGTCAGAAAGAGCAAAGCACGGAATGCTAATTTTCGACGAAATGCAACTGAGGCAAAGCTTAGAAATAAATTCTAAAAAATTTACTTTCGAAGGTTGTGCAAATGTAGGAGTACATTCGGACAGTAACAAATTCACAGAGTTGGCAGATCATGCTTTGGTATTTATGTTTCGATCATTAGGCGATAAATTTATACAGTCAATAGGTGTTTTTGCTAGTAAAGGGCCAACAAAAGGTCAAACTCTTGCTGAAATCGTGCTGCAAGCTATTATTTTAGTCGAAAAAGCAGGAGGATATATTGATGGCATTGTATGCGATGGAGCTGCAACAAATAGGAAAATGTGGAAGGAATTTGGAGTTTCTGGTAAACTAAATTCCAAACTGAACCATTTTTTTGAAAATCCGGTTAATCCAAACAGAAAAGTATATGTATTTTCAGACACTCCACATCTTTTCAAATGTGTGAGAAATACAATACAGAATAGGCGTAAATTAAAGGTATTACAAGAATTAACTTCATTCTTAGGAACTCAAAAATAAAGCACCATAATAAATTAGGAAAATTGTGATTTATCTGAATTCAGGTGGATGGTCAATATGTTCAGTGGGTTGATTACGAGAATTTGTACAAAGTAGATCAATTCAATCCGGGTAATCTAAGAGTGTGTCCGAAACTAACTAGAAATCATATTAATCCTTCAAATTGTTTGAAAATGCGTGTCTTCTTGGCTACTCAGGTTTCGTACTCCAAACGTTAAAATAAAAATTAATATAAATTTTTTGTAATTATGAGTCCGCTTGATGTATGAGTATTTTTTTAGATATTTAGTAAAAGTGTTGCTGATGGACTGGAATTTTATCGGTCTCGAGGAGTGGATACATTATCTAACTGTGGTGGTACGATCCAATTCACTTTAAGGATGAATTATCTTTTTGATGCATTAAACAGAAACCATTCTGGTGTCAAGTTGGGACAAACTAAAGATCTTGAGGTACGTACATTTCCATCCAAATTTTTTCAACCATGAGAGATGAATAATAATAATTTATTTTGTACTTTTTTAGCTGTTAAGAGAATCACTAAATTGGCTAAATAATTGGGAGGAAGATATTAAAAAAAAAAAATACAAGCTTCGGAGTTTTTGACAGCTAGTACAGCTGAGGGTCTTAGAGTGACTATTAAGTCTACAGTTGCTTTAACAGAATATCTGTTAAGTTTAAATGGTGTTTTCGATTACGTGCTTACCGGAAAAATGAACCAGGATTGTATTGAAGTACACATACACCCTTAATAATATACAGGGTGTTACTCTAGTGATAGTCAATACCTACTGTAGGGCAGTGAGGGTCAGTTGGGCTCACGATGTAATAGACATTAAGGAGACCGAAAGCTAATGACAGCGTCTTATTTTCGCCGGTATAATCACCCCTAGAGTATTGACTATCAACAGAGTATATACTCTGTATATATGTTTTAATATATTTAATATATATATACTTTTTTTATAGGTATACCCACGATGTACACTTTTTTTATTAATAAAAAACGTAACACCTATATTTTCCATTTTTATTCGACTTTGTCATTTAACACCTGTCACGTTATTTGTTATATTTGTAATCTTCATTTTATATTTTGCAGCAATTTTTTGGAATTATCAGACAGGCAGGTTGTCAAAATGACCATCCAAATTTTCAAACGTTTCTGCATTTATATAAAATGCTTTCAATATATAAATTGTTGCAACCTCCAACATTCGGAAATTGTAAAATTAAAAATAATACTAATAGGAAGCCAATCATCTCGATTGAAGATTTAAAAAAAAATTTTTGGAACAACAATACATCAAGCGCGCATATTTACATCGAAAAGTTAAAAGTTAAATTAAATGATATAATTGAAACTACCGATTTAGAATGCGACGAAGTATTTGAGCACGATTATTGCTTGGCGGAAGTATTAGACTGTATTATATATTACATAACTGGTTTTATTTGTAAAAAAACGAAAAAAAAAATTCAATGTTCTATGTGCTCAAGCATTTTTGAAAATGAAAATAATATAAATTCCAGAACTGTTGCGCAATTAGTTGACGTTAAAACTAGAGGAAGACTGATCCACCCGAATACATTAATTTACGAATTATTTGGAAACACAGAAAAATATTTTCAAGATTCCATAAAATCTAAAAGATGTGACATACTAGACTATACCATAGAAAAAGTAATTTTAAATTTTATGTTAAAGTTCCCATGTGAAGCACACAAAGCGGACATAATTAGTAAATGTTTATTTTATTATATAACAATGCGGATGAGACAATATGTAAAATCAGAGAATCGTTCACTAATTAAATTAAACTCGGTAAAAAAGAAATTAGCCAAATTTGTAAATACTTAAGTTATTCTTGTTTGCACATAGTTTGAATAGGTATATTTTATATTGTATAAAAATTTATAAATAAATTATATACAATAATATTAAACAGCTAACTTTATTTGTTGTTTATTAATTATTGATAATAATTTATAATTTCATACATCGTTATTTTCACTGAGAATGCTATCGGCACGAGACCAAGTGGTAAATATTGTTTGTATGCATGTATTTCGTTGATGTTGCAAAGACATTACATATACATATATACAGGTCTGGTATGGAATTCCTAATTGGTTTGACGTCACGGGATCATCACGCGCACGCGTGGCCTGTTCCCCCTCCACTACGAGTGGGAATTCCACACCAGGCCTGTATATATATATGTAAATGCCTTTACGACATCGACGAAATCTGCCGGCCGCCAGAAGAACTAGGACGAAAAAGTCACACATTCTGAACAGGAGTCGGAACACCTGTCTATTACACCGTGAGTAGGGCTGTTCAAGTACTTGAATATTCGGGTAGCTTGAAATCCGAACCAAGCTGAAACCCGGTTTCCGAGCCGAGTACCCGAATGAACCGAGCGGCGTGAAAAAACCGAGCGGCTCGGATAGAACCAAGTAACTTGAATTTTTCAAGCGGCCCGAATGAAGCGGGCGGCTCGAACAGAACCAAGCGGATTGAATTATTTCAAGCGGGCCGAAAGAACCGAGCGGGCCGAAGGAACTGAGGCGGCCCGAATGTATGTCTGTACATTGTACGTCGAGCAGATAGGTTAGGAGATAGGTTATGTATACCTAACCCAATTATAATATAGACTGCGGAAGTTTATGTAAATGCATGTTTTTATTGGAATGACTTAAACAAGCGGGACTTTGACAGAACTATGTTTCATCATTACGAGGATGTTAAAAATATACTTTCGATTTTATACATTTTGCATATTCTGGATATACGTTGCACATTCTGCATATTTTTCATATTTTTTGCAGATACGGAATATTTTTACAAATTAGCTTGGTGAACCACGCCATTCAAATTTAATAGTTTCATATGTTAAAAAGTTTAATAGTGTAATAGTTACATATATATTCAAAAGTTTAATAATTCAATAGTAGGTACAACGGCTTGATACGTATAATATATAATTATTACAGTACAATTATTAGTATACTACAGTTTGATAAAAGAGGTTAAATATAATGTAAGAAGTTCTTACATTAATTAAATAAAAAAATTAAATTGTGTGTCTATTTATATTGCTTGTTCAAAAATTATTCGTCTATTTATTTATTTATACCTAGCCTGCGGAAGTTTATGCAAGTATGATATGCCGCGAATATGCAAATATGCTGAAAAGGGTAACGGGGGGCGGGGGCATATATTTAACCTCTTTTATCAAACTGTAGTATACTAATAATTGTACTGTAATAATTATATATTATACGTATCAAGCCGTTGTACCTACTATTGAATTATTAAACATTTGAATATATATGTAACTATTACACTATTAAACTTTTTAACATATGAAACTATTAAATTTGAATGGCGTGGTTCACCAAGCTAATTTGTAAACAAATTCCGTATCTGCAAAAAATATGAAAAATATGCAGAATGTGCAACGTATATCCAGAATATGCAAAATGTATAAAATCGAAAGTATATTTTTAACATCCTCGTAATGATGAAACATAGTTCTGTCAAAGTCCCGCTTGTTTAAGTCATTCCAATAAAAACATGCATTTACATAAACTTCCGCAGTCTATATTATAATTGGGTTAGGTATACATAACCTATCTCCTAACCTATCTGCTCGACGTACAATGTACAGACATACATTCGGGCCGCCTCAGTTCCTTCGGCCCGCTCGGTTCTTTCGAGCCGCCTCGGTTCTTTCGAGCCGCCTCGGTTCTTTCGGGCCGCTCGGTTCTTTCGGCCCGCTTGAAATAATTCAATCCGCTTGGTTCTGTTCGAGCCGCCCGCTTCATTCGGGCCGCTTGAAAAATTCAAGTTACTTGGTTCTATCCGAGCCGCTCGGTTTTTTCAAGCCGCTCGGTTCATTCGGGTACTCGGCTCGGCTCGGTCGTTCAAGCCGAGTTAGGCTCGGCTTTCTTTTTCCGGGTACTTGAACAGCTCTAGTGTAGAGAGGTGTACGTGCGTTAGAGGTGTACGAATTTCTTTCCGAAAATCTGTGCGGCGAGTGAGGAGTCATATGGACCCAAATATGGTACATCCTGAGAGTTGGTATTTTATCGGGTCTAAATTAGGCTAAATGCATTGGGACGGTGTTGAAGACGGTTATCGATACGATTAAAATAAAATCAAATTTGATAAAAATGTATTTCCATTTATTTCATTACAGTACACTTTAAATTATATCACCCACTGCATTACACTATGTGTGTTTTTACAAATATTGAAAAACTACAATCCATAATATTATTATTCTATTTGTTATAAATTATAAATGAAATTATTATATTTCTGTAATCAAATTACTGGTGCGTGCATGCGCGAAATGACTTTAGAATGCACTTACAATAAGCTGTGAATATACCTGTTGGTTGGAATATACAAAGCAGAGTATACATAGTGTACACAGAATACACAGATCGCATACGCACTTAAGGGGGTAGACACGGGTAAAACAGCGATCTGTATACCGACACAATCTGGCCCGAAACATGGGTTTGCGGGAATACGTTGTTTGTCCTTATATGAGCAGATTTTGAGCTGGGTGAGGTCTCACTCGAAAAGGGAAGGTCTGATGCAGCCCGCTCTGGTCATGGTTCGACGAGATTGTGTTAATATCTAATAATATGAGTGTTGAAAGTAGAGCAAAAGTCGAAAAAAAAAAAGAGTTTTGTGACTCAAACGATGACCAGAGCGGGCTGTATCGAACCTTCCTCTTTCGAATGAGACCTCACCCAGCCCAAAATGTGCTCATATAAGGACAAACAACGTATTCCCGTGACTGCATTCCCAAATACGAGTTCCGCCATATTGGCGATAAGCAGAGCAAGTCACGTGACAAATTTAGTTCAGCTAGTTGATACGAGATGGCGCCTACTCGGGAGGACTGCCAGCGTGGAATAATAGCAAAACTAAAGCGTTAGCTGGATACATGTGCCACAGTAAAAGCGTGATGCAGTCAATGTATGCATTTTCGTCCGATTAGAGGTTAGGTTATATGCATTTTAGGCATACATTTACTAGGAACTGCTGGGAACTGTATACATTTACTAAACTAACGCCTTTACCGTGACACATACATCACTTGAAATCGCTGTCGAATTTATGTTATAATTATATGGCCACATTATTTAAAGTAAAAAAAAGAGAGATTGGAACTTTTTTACTAATACTGGAAATATTAATTTACTGATATTATATTTTCAGAATGTGGAAGTTACAGCAATTATTTGCAATTATTGCTCTTATTATTATTCTTCCGACTATTGAATAAAACATATATCAAGGAAAAGTCTCCAAACCGGTCAACAGTTGACCCCCTAATTTTTTTGTAATTCTTTACGGTCCTATGCAGAGATTGGCATTATTTAAATAAAAGGATATACTTCCGAATTACGACCTCACCGAGGAGGAACGGAGGGTGAAATGGAAAATAGAGGGAGAGGCGCAAAGGGAGAGGGAGAGGGGAAGGAAAGTGCAGGTGGGGTATCTGAAAATGTGGGTGGACGGGAAGGTAAGAAGGTGGGACGAGTTAAGGGAGAAATGGTGTGAGGGGCAGGGAAACGAATGAAGTGGGAAGGGGGAAAGAGGAGGGAGGGGGGAAAGGTAGGGGGATTTGGAGGGTGGCGTTCTGGAATGTAGCGGGGGTAAAGAGGATGGATGAAGGATTTTGGAGGGGGCTGGAGGAATGGGATGTGATGGTACTTAGTGAGACGTGGGTGGAAGAGAAAGATTGGGGGTATGTCGAAAGGATTACCTATAGGGTATATATGGGAAAAGCAGTGGGCCAGGAGAGAAAGTCAGAAGGGAAGAGCGATAGGAGGAATGTTGTTGGGGGTGAGAAAGGAGTTGGAAGTGGGAGTTGGGGGAGGGGGAGGGAAGGAGGGGATAATGGCTAAGAAAGTGAAAATTGGGGGGGGGTGGAAAATAGTTGGGGTATATGTGAATAGGGACCTAAAAGAGAAGCTAGAGGATTTAGGGGAGTGGATGGAAGAGAGAGAGGTGGGGATAAGAGTAGTGATAGGGGGTGATTTTAATGCGCGCACGGGGGAGAAAGGAGGGGAGATACGGGGGGAAGAGGAGGATGAAGGAAGAGGGAGAGGGAGAAGGAGATCCAAGGATAAGGAGGAGAATGGGGAAGGGAGGCTGTGTGGGTGGTTAGAGGATAGGGGGTGGGGTATATTGAATGGGAATACAGAGGGGGACGAGGAGGGAGAGTGGACTTTCACAGGAGGAAGGGGTAATACGGTAATAGATTACGTGGGAGGGAACGAGGATACTAGAGAGAAAGTGGAAAGGTTGGAGGTGGGGGAGAGAGTGGAATCAGATCACCATCCGGTGGTGGTATGGTTAAGAGGGGAGGGGAGAGAGGATGGGGGAAGTGGGGGGAAAGGAGGGGCGAGGGGAGGGGTAGAGGAGACTGGACGGAAGAGGGAAGGCGGGAATTTATGAGGAAGCTTGGGAAAAAGGGGGAGGGGGAGAGGGGAGTAGAGGAGGAATGGTGTGAGATGAGGGAAAGGATTAAGGGCGCGATGGGGAAGATGGGGAGGGGGGGGGGAGACGGCAAAGAAGGGAGGATGGTGGGATAAGGAGTGTAGAGAGGAGAAGAGTAAGGTAAGGAGAGAGTTGAGAAATTGGAGGAGGGAAGGAGGGGAAGGAAAAGCAGGGGGAGGGTTAATGAAGGAATATCAATCGGGGAATGGGACGGGTATTTCAGGGGGTTGCTGGGGGGGGGGGGGTAGAATGGAGGGTGAGAAGGGGTGGGGAGACGAGAAGAAGGGAGGATGGAGAAGCGGATATAGGGAGGGAAGAGATAGGAAATGTGATAAGGAAGTTAAAGGATGGGATGGCGGGAGGGGGGGATGGGATTCCGAACGAAGTGTGGAAGTATGGAGGCGCGGAATTGGAGAATTGGCTATGGGGGCTGTGTAACAGGGTGTGGAGGGGGGAAGGCTGGCCAGAAGGGTGGAGAGAGGGGGTGGTGGTGCCAGTAGTGAAGAAGGGGTTGGGGAAGAAGGTAGAAGAGTATAGGGGGATAACCCTAACACAGACGGCGTACAAGGTGTACGCGTCTGTGTTAGCGGAGAGATTAAGAGTGGAGGTGGAGGGGAAGGGACTGCTGCCACCGGGTCAAACGGGCTTTAGGAGGGGGGTGGGGTGTATAGACAATGTGTACGTGCTGAATTATTTAGTGAATAGGCAAGTGGGAAGAAAGAAGGGGAAAATGGTGGTGCTGTTCATAGATATGAAAGCGGCGTTTGACTCGGTGGACAGGGAGGTATTGGTTAGGGCAATGAGGCGAAGGGGGTGAGGGAGGAGTTGGTGGGGAGGTGCGAGGAGATACTTAGGGAAACATCTTGTAGGGTGCGGGTGGGGGATGAGGAGGGGGAGAGGTTTTGGACGGCGAGAGGGGTGAGGCAGGGGTGCCCGCTGAGTCCGAGCCTCTTCACCCTACTCATAGCGGATATGGAAGAGGAGTTGAAAAAAGGAGGATGGGGGGGAGTGAAGCTAGGGGGGGGAAGGTCTACGCGTTGGCATACGCCGACGATATGGCGGTGTTGGCGGAGGATGAGGAGGGGATGAAGGGGCTGATAGGGAAATTGGAAAAATATGTGGATGGGAAAGGACTGCAGGTGAATGTTGAAAAAACGAAGGTCATGAGGTGTAGGAGGGGAGGGGGGAGATGGAAGATGGTAACGTGGAGATGGAAGGGGAAGGAGATTGAGGAGGTGAGGAGCTTCAGATATTTGGGGTACACGCTGATGGGGAACGGGGGGCAGGAGGAGCATGTGGGGGAACGGGTGAAAAAGGGGCGACGGTGATGGGGAAGGTATGGGGTATTGGGAAAAGGATGTTTGGAAATGATTGGGAAAGGAGATTATGGCTTTTTGATAAGTTGGTGTGGCCGGTGGTGGGGTACGGAGCGGAGGTGTGGGGGTGGAGGGAAAGGGAGAAGGTGGAACGCCTGCATGACAGGTTTTTGAAGTGGGTGCTGGGGGTGGAACGAGAGACGCCGAGTTATATGGTGAGGGAGGAGGTGCAAAAGGAGATGATGAAGGGAAGGGCAGGAATGAGGGCGTGGGGGGTTGAAAGGAAGCTGGAGGAGGGGCAAGGGGGGAGCTGGCGAGGAGTTGTTGGGAAGAAATGAAGGGGAGGTTCAAGAGGGGAAAGGCTTTGGAGGGGTGGGAAGAAGAAAGGAAAGTGTTTTACGAGGAAAGGGGTTGGACCTTGGAGGAGATGGAAGGGATGAGGGAAAGGGGGGGAATAAGAGGAGAGGAGTTAGTGAGCAGGGAAAGGAAATTGCAGGAAGAGGAGAGGTGGAGAAGAATAGGGGAATCAAGGTATAATGTTTGGTATGGTAGGGTGAAGGGAGAGGGGTTGCCGGGGTATTTGAAGAAGGGGTGGGGGGAAAGTAGATGGAGAAGGGTCGCGATGTATAGGTTGGGCAATGAAATGAGGGGGGGGGGAGGTATTGGGAGGAGGAGGAAAAAAGGATATGCAGAGTGTGTAGAGGGGGGGAAGAGACATGGGAACACATATGGGAGGTTAGACATGGGAACACATATGGGTGGGGAGAAGAGAGGGGGTGGCAGGAGATGGCAGGGGAGGTTCTAGATGATGGGGGGGGGGAGGTGTGGATGAGAAGAATTGAGGAGAGGAGAGAGGGAATTGAGCATGGATGAGGAGATGAGAGTGGAAGGGGCGCCGAGCGGAAGCGGAGGTCCGGGAGAGAGGGGGAAGCGTGTATTGCGGGTTATGCGTGTGCGAGCGGCGGGGAGGAAGGTAAAGAGCGAGCAAGCGGAGGGGGGGGGGAGAGGCGGAAGGAGGAAGTAGGTTAAGATAGGGTAAGATAGGTTAAGGTAGATATAAGGTAGATGTAAGGGAAGAAGAGGGTGTGAGAGGCGTAGGTATAAGGAGATTGTAACCCCTAGGGGAGACAATAAAGACCAATACAATATACTTCCGAATGGCCTCAGTGGCTGATCGACACGAGGTTTGGGGGAGGGGTGTGTACCCTAAATCTAAAGTTCTATATAGGTTCGGGTATTTATTAGTTTCCATTGTTTATTCGAAGGCCTTTCATCTTGGGCTTCGAATAATTTTTCTTCTTTCATTATATCATTATCCTAAGGTCGTATTCAGATATATTGGCCGGTCAACAGCGATCCAGGAGAAATCAGCCACCACCATCTGACGATCGTGGATTTGTCAGTTGGAGTTGCTGGGCCCCCGAAGGGTATGGCGGGGTAACGGGAATGCTGCTCGTGTGGCCAGGGTTGCCACCTTATCACCATATAAATCCCGGAGTGCCACACATTCCAACCCGGAGATTCGAATATAAACCCGGAGATGGAGAAAGCAAAAAAAAGTTTTGTTCTCGAATATCCGGAAAACAAATGGGCAATTCTTTTAAGCTCAAACAATTCAGAATTTAAAAATATCTGTTTCTTTAATTAATAACTTTTATTGTATATAAAATTGATATCATTGTATCAATTATATAATACCGCAATTTCTTATTATCTCACTTTTTTTACAACCCGGAGATTTTCCAGTAAAACCGGAGCCCGGAGATTTCGTTCATAACCCGAAGTCTCCGGGCGAAAACCGGAGAGGTGGCACCCCTGCGTGTGGCTGTTCTTTATTCTTAGCGTAATAGTTGTGTGCGTTACGAACTTAGAGCATATATACTTGGAGGTCTCATCGAAAGCTTGAAACTAGAGGTCGTGGCTTTTCACGTGTATCTAAATACACGTGTAACGTGTATTAAGGAATTAAAAATCCGTGTTCTTAATACACGTGTACACGGATTATAAGTACACGGATGCATGGTCGCCAAATACCGCCTCGTACAATCAACTGTAACGTTCGACTGTCCGGGGACAACTGAGCGTCGACAGATCCCCGAGAGAAGAGCGGCGTCCCCTCGAGTGTAGGAAAGGTGGGGTTCTATTCTACAGACTAAAGAGTAATATCTACGGCTTTTAAACTTAATAATGCTTATTTATTTAATAAAACAATAATTAATATAGTTACAACAATGAAATAATAATTAATATAGCTTACGATCTATGACTATATATACTCTTTTTGGGTTTTATGTTTTTCTGACTCTAACGCTACGTATTTTAAAATATATAGATATATGTATATTGCAGAGCTCGGCCGCTGCCGTTTCCGGAGCGAAGCTCGAGTACTCTTGGCAATTTCTGTAGTAAGATCGGCCGCTGCCGTTTCCGGAGCGAAGCTCGATTCTTTTGACAGAGTTCTGTTTTATGCTCTACAGACCTTGTTTTTACCAAGCACTTCGGCCGCTACCGTTTCCGGAGCGAAGCTCGATGGCTTTGCAAGAACGAGGTTCTATGACTTCAAATGAGCAAACCAAAGAGGAGCACCAGTAACTTTTATACACTGGAGATCCGCCGCTGCCGTTTCCGGAGCGAAGCTGAATCCCACTGGTTGAAACTTAAGCTGCCTCTAGGTTTGAGCATTCGTTCGTCACTTGAGCGTATTCGTAGCTTGAATGTCCCGCTGTGCTGCGTGCGCCTCTATTTATACTGGAAAATTGGCGGGCTGGCGCATGCGCAGTGAATCGCAGTTTGTTATTTCGTGTTTTGCTTGCTTATTACTTAATATTTTGTCTTGCGCTTTTGCTAATACTTATAATTAATTATTTCTAATATTCTTATAATAATTATTCTTCTAACATTCATCTAAATTATAAATTATATATAAAAGTCTTATAATACATTTACGCGGTAATAGAAAATAGGTTACATGGTAACGGAGATCGGTTCCTACATTACCGACTGTCGGTATCTAACGGTTTAAGTCCCCGTGGGACGTTACACAACTATAAATAGAAATACATACTTTGTTGTCAAGTCGGCATGACAACGTTCATGTCGTCCGTGAACAGAACTACCCGAATATCCGTGAACAGAACTACACGGGTATCCGTGAAAAGAAATACACGGGTATCCGTGTATTAAAAATTACACGGATTGAAGTTCCGATACGTTTACTACACGTGTACACGTGTATGTAAATACACGTGAAATAGGGACCTCTGCTTGAAACTGTCGCCAACATGGTGCGAGAGAGAAAGACATCGTGCGAACTGGTGCGAGAGAGTGAAGTATAGATTATCTCGCTCGCACGATGTCTTTGTCTCTCGCACGATGTTGGTCGGCAATTGGATCCACAGGAGACAAGAGGCGATGAGACCTCCATGCACGGTGTAATAGACAGGTGTTCCGACTCTGTACCTTTTACTCCAGCGATTTTGTGTGCCGATTTCTGTTTAATTCCCCTGGCCGTCGCGAGAGGCGTCGTGACTTAGAAGCCATATACATTTGTATTAATGAGACTGTAGTAGTAGAGATTTTAGTGGTATTACTGGGCTTGCCAGACACAACAGGCCATATGTAAATGACTTTACGACACCGACGAAATCTGCCGGCCGCCAGAAGAACTAGGCCGAAAAAGTCACACATTCTGAACAGGAGTCGGAACACCTGTCTATTACACCGTGCCTCCATGTATACCTACTATATGCTCTAAGGTTACGAAGTTATGCGTAGACCAATATGAGATGAAGCTATCGAGAAAGAATGATGGCGTTTTCGGACGGTCGCACTGGGGCGGACCGAGTGCGAACCCTACCCAATCGGAAGCGACGAGTGTGAACTTTTTCGCCTCCGATTGGCCAAAATTCGCACTCAGTGCGCCCCAGTGCGACCGTCCGAAAACGCCATGAATGTTCTGACCATAAAACTTCTGAATTTTTCGGAGCTACCGCACACCTATTCTGATGTTTGTATTTCTACGCTCAGAACTCGGTTGGCCTACACGTCAGGTGCTTGGCGCAATCTCTACCACTTCTGGCCCACTCTTGTTCTACGAAGGCGAGAGCGAGTCAGGAAACGTTGAGAAAAGGAGCACCGAGGCAGGACAGTGGTATGGTGGGGGAATACTCCTCACGAAACTCACCGGCCAATATATTGTAGACGATCTTTATTTTCCCCTCGAAATTACTCGAACTACATTCGGTACAATCAAACTAATATGGACGCTCGGATACGACTTCTTTCAAAGATCGTCCTTTTCTGTCTTCTCCCTGCTCGCGTCCGCCACGCGACCGCTCCTCCCCTCTCCTCCTCCTACAACCGTCAACTGTTCGGCATTGTTGAGATTCGGATCCCTCACCGGCGCTGCACCGATGCATATTTTTCCACAATATGTATCTGAATACGACCTTAGAAGCTCGAATGCCGACGAAAACCTTCATGGCCCGAGCCGCGCGAGATCGCCGTTGCTCGGCGATGCGTCATCGATTATACAGAAGCAGAATTTGTTTATTTTTCATCGCATCGATATGAAAGTGACACCACTGGATTTCTGGAATTCTCCCGGTTATATTGACAGAAAATAATTTAAATCGGACTATTTTTATCGAAACGGGCTTTCACTTCTATAAACAAATTTTTCACGTAATTTCCTTAATTATGGTCCGAATTATATCATTTTTGGGGCCAATTTGATCGAGAAAATATGATGAATCGATTGACGTCACTTTCGCAAAGATCTGATTAGAAATGCATAACTGCAGATTCGTCACTGCTTAGTGCGCAACATTGTATGGCCCCACTGGTTTCGAGCGCGCGAAGCCCACGAAATTCAGCGAGTCCCATGATTGCCAGCGAGAAGGACAAGAGGGGACTTTCGATGGCGAAGGAAAATCAGCCTTCTACAGAACTCAAATCGAGAAAGACTTTGCTGACCGACTTTATTATATTCACGTCAAATAAATACTTTAATTGTAAAATTTAGACGATGAAGTATTGTTGAATTTCGCCAGTTCTTACATATGCCCCATTTGGTTCGGAATTCCTGATCTCAGAGTTTCATGCATGTACCTATTGAAATGTTATTTTTTCTTATGAATACATGATTAGGACACACTCTACGTTCACTAAAAATTGACCGAATTGCACCATATATGTTTGATATCATTTTCATCGGGAAATCCTAAAAAATTCATCGGTAATACTTTCATCAACACTTATCAAAAACATGAACATTTTATTTTTCTGTACTGGGTATTTTATCTAGCTCGTCGGTTTTATTGCTCTCGACTGTCAACGGGCGGTCTACTAGGGCCCGAAGGTCCTCGCTCGCAGCGAGAAAGCAAAACAGTGGGGTGGGTAGGTCTTTCCCGATAATCTGAGCCCACAGGCTTCTCAACAATTGGAACACTGTACTTTCTGATGCTCTTGACGATACGCGCAACCATTTGCGTGCGTGGCTTCATGTTGCACGATAAAAAGTATTCTTTTAATTACAATTAGTAATTCAGTTTGCAAGTCCTATTAAATTAGGCGTAATTAAAATCATGCACAGTTCATTAATTTTAACTAATTTACCAATTCATTTATATTTTAATTCATTAATGCAGTACTCTGATTAAGAACATCGTAACGCGGAGCTAATATTATAGGCCCTAGAATCTACGGTATTGCCAATGTGCAATTGAAACGCGCCGCCACTTCACACTATCGTTTCTTAGCATTTGTACATGGTGATTCTTTAGCCAGAGTCGTCAAACGCGATGCTCGCCAGCAATCATGTGTCTCGCTGAGTTTCATCGGCTTCGACGCTCGAAACCAGCGGGGCCATACAATGTTGCGCACTAAGCACTGATGAATCTGAATTTTTGCAATTTCTAATCCGATCTTTACGAAAGTGGCGTCAATCAATTCCTTATGCTTTCTCGATCAAATTGGCTCTAAAAATGATATAACTCGGATCATAATTAAGGAAATTACGTGAAATATTTGTTTGCAGAATTGAAAGCCTATTTCGTTAAAAATAGTCAGATTTAAATAATTTTCTGTCAATTTAATCGGGAGAATGCGAGGAATCCATCGATGTCACTTTCATATTGATGCGATGAAAAATAAACAAATTCTGTTTCTGTATAATCGATGACAACATCGCAATACCACCGGCGAGTGCATTAGCGCATATGAAAAACCATCGAATAAGCAATTGCAATGTAAAGTCACTATTGCACCAACTCAATTTTATATATAATGTTTGTTCAATAACTGCTTTCTGCATGGGACGTTTAATTATCTTATAATAAATGTATAACTTTCATGTTTTGCTTCAGCGTTTTGCTAATAAAAAATGTCTAACCTAACATAATAAACTTCGTTTTCTGGGGATATCCGCTCATCTATTTTTTCTTTTCACTTATAACTCCTTACGGCCAACGTAACATATTATATGTAGCATAAGTACATTTTAAGTAATTAAAATGTACAATGAATTGTCTACGTTTGCTCTACCAGCAGACCTTTCGATTAAATATTTACAAGTACAACGCAACAGCAAGGAATTTATTTCCTTATTCAGAATAGAATACGGAAATAGCAAACAGTTGCCTCTCGCGTTCACCGGGCAGTCGTCGATCTATCGGTATTACCATTTCTGTGCAGAAAAATCTGCTGTAATACCGACCTGCCGAATCGGCCAGGTCACGTGACGTGTCTACCCCCTTAAAATATATGTACACTACATAAAATATATAAATATAACATTGTTAGAGAAATTCTGCATGCCAACGCCATCTCCTTGGCCCACCGCTAATTAGGCAATGGCAACGACACGCTAACTCATGTGGAGCGTCGATCACGGCCCCTTCCATCGCCTTACAATCGATGGAAGGCGGACTGCTCTTGCTTCCAGGAAATAGATCGCGATTTCCTGGATCGGGCACTCTGTTCGCGACTACGCTACGCTTCACACGTTCCTTGCTTGCTCTACGCACTTTGCTTAATCGCGCCTTTGCTTCGCGAAGTTACTCCTGTGCCTTGTAACTAGCTTTGTGCTTGCATAAATTACGCGCTTGCTTCTTTGCTAAAGCTTCGCCTGAAATAAGTATTGCTTAAACACATAGACATTTTCTGTTAAATAGTGTAATTATAATTGTGACTCTGTACATATATATTTAAATTATAATCGTTAGTCGTGCTTCAACGGACTCTTCTCTGCTCAGTTTTGCTAAGTGCCCTGTATCCGTTTCCAGCACTGATCCTTAGTAACTTTAATAACAAACATACTAGCTTAAAGTACCCGGCGTTGCCCGGGTAAAACTTGTATTATCACGGACTGTCAAGAGGTCGAAATAAGCGGGAAGGGATGGGGTGTCCAGATTTCATGGTAGCCTATATTTTCCGCGGGGTTCTAGAGAGTAATTATGCAAAATTTGGTTCAGATCGGTTAAAAAAATCGGGATAAAAAGTATCCTACACGTTATTCCTGATCCTAGACTACGTACATAAAAAATTTCAGAAAGATCCGTTGCGTAGTTGCGACGTGATTGAGTAACAAACATTCAAACACACTTTCGTATTTACTACGAGAAAGCGCTGTAGGGTAGCGGTTAACAGGTGAAGTAGAAATCCCTCCTTACGGCCCTACGCCGTGGAGATGAGATGTGCTGGTAATTACTTCCACTCGTTTGATAGGAAATGAATGTGTTATATTTTGTACAGAGCACGCCAGAGTCTCCGATGGAGATCGAGAGCGTGTATAAGTCCAACGCTAGTCACGTCGGAGAATGCGCACAAGCGCTAGACGCGTGTACCACGCACGTGGATAATACAATACTTAGTATTACGCGAGAGAAAGGACACGTGGTCCAAAGACAGACTAGAAGTCACAGTCTTTATATGACGAAGTCATAGAGCGAAGTGGTGCGTCATGGACGCTGCATGGCCACGCACGTCGGCTCGCGCGGTCTCCCCACTACCAAACAATCCTTGGAGTGGAGGAACAGCCGCTCCCAACACACTCCCCCCCCCCCGAGTGCAAGTGTGCACATGCACGAACTTAATCTATATGAAAAAAAGGAATATAATACAAGATATATACAGTATATACAGTTTGCATGTGCGATGTAACGAGGTTGGCAGAATCTGCAATTTCGTGTGGTTATGAGCCCTGCGCTATTTTTACTTCCTTTCGGGAGTACGTTTTCAAAGCTGGTCTCGGCGGAATGTCCTATGACACCGAAGGGTCTTTCGAAGGACCTGCCTTATCAGGCGTAGCTTTAGGTGCGTCTTCTAACATGAAGAACGCTGGTTTTAATAAATCTGTTGATACGCATCGCGCGGCACCGTTTACAATAATTTCATAAACCGCGTCGGAGATACGTTTCATTACCTTGAACGGGCCGGAATATGGAGGTTCCAGCGCCTTGTTCGCCACATTGCGAAGAAAGACATGGGAGCACGTTTTCAATGCTTTGAAAAAGAATGCTCGCTTTTTATAATTGTGTACTACCGGTACCGGCCTAACCATACACATGTATCCTCGGAATTCCTCGATGAATATTTGCGCATTTGGCGACAAATCGTCGGGAAGAAAGAATTCTCCCGGCAGGCGAATTGCAGTTCCAAACAGAAATTCTGCCGGAGATGCACCGGTGTCCGTTCGAACGTGCGAACGCAACCCCATGAGCACTGTGGACAGCGCTCGAGACCAATTTTCCCCCGCATGGCACATAATTGCTGCTTTCAATACTCGGTGCCAACGTTCTATCATACCGTTGGACGCCGGGTGATACGGGGTAGTCCGTATACGTTCAGAACCTATTAAGGTGAGCAATGCAGTAAACAATCGTGACTCGAACTGTGATCCTTGATCGGTGGGTATCACCTTGGGTGCACCGTATCGAGAGATCCAGGTATCAAAGAGTGCCCTCGCGACTGTCCGCGCAGAAGTCTCGACGATGGGAGTCGCCTCAACCCAGCGCGAGAATCGATCGATCATTGTCAGACAGTATGCAAAACCTTCACTAGGCAGTAAAGGACCGATTATTAGTGATGGGCATGATACCGCTCAAGCAGTATCGATACCTAGCGGTGAAGTATCATGGCATCTCAAGCAAGTATGAGTACCGTAGGTATCAGAAGGTATCGATACCTAAATGATACGTACTCAAAAGGTTCGATCCTTGTAGGTATCAACATCTTGGCTGGACTTGGTATCGATACTATTCGAACCCGAAACAAGCATCCATAGGTATCGAAACAGGAATGAGTACTTGGAAAGAATCGTTTCCCAAATGATACCTACAAAAGTCTCGGTCCTTTAAACTCGACTGCGTTCGGGTCCGACGAGATGCCGCGTGGCATCCAGATGGCGAGGACCCCCCCCCCCCCCCGGCGATGCCTCTACGAGTGTTGGAATAACCATTAAGAAGTGAGAAATCTTTCAGTTCCGCATTTCTCATCAGATCTCTGCGAAAACGACGCCAATCGATTCCTTATGTTTCGCCGATGAAACTAACCCCAAGATCGACGTAATTCGGAGCATAATGAAGGAAATTACTTGAAAAATTAATTTCCATTATCTCCACCTAACTTCGTTAAAAATAGTCCGATTTACATGATATTCGGTATAATTTTCATTGTAACAACATAACGAATCCATCGGTATCAATTCCATATCGATACAATAAAGAATAAAGAATGCAGTTTTTCTGAAACAGGTATGAATCCTCGGCCGACCGCAGCGAAAGGAGGTTGGCGCCTCGCAGTCGGGGATGAAATATTCATTTCAGCGTATTAAGAAATTCTTTATTCTATATCGTATCGATATGGAAGTGATACCGATGGATTTCTTATGTTTTTACAATGAAAATTAGACCAAATTTCATGTAAATTAGACTATTTATAACAAACTTAGTGTGAAATTATATAAATCAATTTTACATTTAAGTTCTTTCATTATGCTCCGAATTACGTCGTTCTTGGTGTTAGTTTCATTGGCGAAACATAAGGAATCGATTGGCGTCGTTTTCGCAGAGATCTGATGAGAAATGCGGAACTGAAAGATTTCTCACTTCTTCCAACTTTCGAGGGTCGAAAGTCGCAGCACTCGTAGAGGCATCGCCGGGGGGGGGGGGGGGGTCCTCGCCATCTGGATGCCACGCGGCATCTCGTCGGACCCGAACGCAGTCGAGTTTAAAGGACCGAGACTTTTGTAGGTATCATTTGGGAATCGATTCTTTCCAAGTACTCATTCCTGTTTCGATACCTATGGATGCTTGATTCCGGTTCGAATAGTATCGATACTTTACTGTTGCCGTGATACCAATTCCACTCAGTACTCATTTTAGCTCCTACTGGTATCAAATGTCGATACCAAGTACTTACAATTTCGATACGTATCGAACCTTCCAAACGAGTACTTTGGGTATTGAACTACTTGAAACTCATGAGAAAGACTGGTATCACGCCCATCACTACCGATTATGTCTATATGTATCTGGTCAAATCGACCATCCGGTGCAACAAAATGTTCCGGAACACGTTTTACATGACGTGTGACCTTTGATCGTTGACAATCAATGCACTGCTTGCACCAGAGTGCTATGTCTCTGTGCATATTTGGCCAAACATATCGCTGTCTGATCGTGCGATCTGATATTCTCGCACTGGGATGAGCAGGCTTGTGAAACATCCCAAAAACTGTCTCGCGCAGAGATGCAGGAATGTATGGACGTATGGCCTCACCTGACATCTCGCAAAACACCGCGGTATGGGCCGGGCCCCATTGCAATTTAATTAATTTTAATGGGGGGTTTGGCATCTTTTGCAATTGATCTACCTCCTCGTCTTGAATTTGTGCCTGCGCCAATTCTTTCAAATTAATCTCCAGAGGGAATCTGAGAGATTCTATTCGCGACAATGGATCTGCTACAACATTGTTTAGACCCGGAATATGTTCTATTACAGTGGTAAATTGAGCTATAAATGAAAGTTGGCGTATCTGGCGTGGCGATGCCTTATCGGAAGACTGTTTAAAAGCATAAACGAGGGGTTTTTGATCAGTTAAGATTTTAAAAGTTCTACCTTCAACGACGTATCTAAAGTGCTTTATAGCTTCGAAAATCGCGGTTAGTTCGCGATCGTATGCGCTATAATTTATTTGCGCGGGCGACAGCTTCTGGGAGAAAAACGCCAACGGCTCTCACTCGCCTGAGACACTCTGCTGCTCAAGGGCTGCGCCCATTGCTACGTCCGACGAATCGGTCACGATGCGCGTTTCGGCACCTTGTCGAGGGTGTACCAGAACGGCGGCCTCAGCAAGGTTTTTCTTGACGCTATCAAAGGCCAGTTCCGACTCAGCAGTCCACTCGATTGGTCTCTTATCATTCTTTTTGGAATCTTTAAGATACGCATTCAGTGGTGCCTGAATTTTGGCGGCATGAGGTATGCTGAGTCTATAGAAATTCGTCATGCCCAGAAAACGTCTAAGCTCGATTATCGTTTTAGGTTTTGGGAAATTCGTGATAGCCTCCGCCTTCTTGGCGGTAGGACGAATACCCTTTGAATTAATAAGATACCCTAAAAATTCGATTTCGGAGACACCGAAAACGCATTTACTTAGATTTAGTCTAAGGTGAGCCAATTTTAATCTTTCAAATCCCACTTTTAAATGTTTTGCATGTTCCTCTTCCGAGGAAGATGCAATCAAAATATCGTCTATGTAAAGGAAAGCATAGTGCAAGTCCCCAAGCATTCTATCAACGTATCGTTGGAAGGGTTGACTTGCATTTCTCAAACCATAAGTCATATATGCAAACTCAAAAAGACCAAACGGCGTAATAACTGCCGTCTTTGGCACGTCCTCAGGCGCCATTGGAATCTGGTTGTATGCTCTATGCAAGTCGAGCGAGGAAAAAATTGTCTTACCCGACAAATTTGTCGCACAATCGTGCAAATGAGGGGTCGGGTACCGATCCGGCACTGTAATCGCGTTAGTACGCCGATAATCACCAGCGATCCTCCAGGTTCCGTCCGCTTTCATTATCATGTGAATCGGGCTGGACCATGGACTAGACGACGGGCGGCAGATGCCCGCTTCCACCAGCCTTTTGAATTCCGCTTTTGCGGCTTTTAATTTGTCCGGGCTTAAACGCCTCGGACGTTCGGAAACTGGAGGACCAGTAGTATTCATATAGTGATAGACATCACCGCCGGTCGGTGGAGCAACACGAGAATTTCCCGTGATTTCGGGGAATTGTACTAATAAACCCGAGTACGTCGACGCATGATCGATCGTACTGGTCGATGTAAATTCTACCCGTTTAATGCTAGCATGGACTTGTAATCCAGTGAGGGAATCCACGAGAACACGCTTGCGCAGGTCGACCGATAATCCGTAGTGTGACAACAAATCCGCGCCTATAATTGCGTACGGAACGTCTGCGATCGTAAAATTCCACCTCAGTGGACGCCTGAGTCCCAGATCGAGTGATCTAAATGACTCACCATACGTATTAATTCGCGTATCGTTCGCGGCGAATAACTTAAACGAAGTTGGCTCACCGCGAATTTTGTGAACGGCAGGAAGCAGCGAGATATCTGCCCCTGTGTCAACGAGAAACATTTGTCCGGTTGCGCGATCGCGTACATGAAGACGCTTCGAAGTAGTGCGACCTTCCACGTCCGTCTCCGAGACGGACGGTCGAACTATTTTCCCTGATTCCACGTCGCATACTGCGGACAAGACGGCTTGCAATGCAGTGGATTATTTGGATATTTCTCGTGAGAATAACATAACTTTCCTTTGCTCTTATCGCGATTAGGTTTACCCTTTAGTTTAGACCTAGATTTAGATCGCGAATTACGTGCATTTAATTTGTTCTCAACTTTTTGTAATCTCCTTGAAATCTCTTTTAATTGATCCCGAATTTCGGAGAGCGCGGAGTTTGACACGTCGGGCTTTTCGACAGTGGCTACGACCGTGTTTTCGGCGCTTTGAGAAGTTTCCGCTATTTTATCCGCCATCTCCGCGAGTTTATTCAAGTCACTAATGTCACCTGCGGCTAGAATAGCGCGCGTAGTAGCTGGTAAATGCTAGTTAAAGATTGTACGGAGTATTTTGTCGCTGCATTTACCCTTGTTTAAACCACGGAGCCTGTTTAAAATCAGGGAGGGCTTTCCCGTTGTGGAAATTTGCCCTTTTAACAATTTCCGTAAATTTTCTTTCGCCGAGGAGGTGTAAGTGCTTACAATACGCTTTTTTATTTGTTGGAAAAGGTTTTCCGGTTGCGGAATTTGCGTTATTAAGTCATTAAGTGACTCAACGATTTCATCATCAAGCTCAGCGATTACGAAATCCGCCTTTGTACTATCGACGGTGATGTGGGCGCTTCGCAAAGACGCTTCGACCCTCACGAACCAAGTTTCTCGGATTTGCACGAAAGAATTTTGGAATTTTCGGAATCCTATAATTATTGTCGATGTGCAGATCGCTGCCAGTTTAGTTTTGCCCCGAAACGCTCGGGTTGTCGTTGTTGGGCGGCATTTTAAAGTAAGTAGATACAATTACTATGATACCAAATGTTAAAGAAAACCGTAAAACTGTTATTATTACTAAGAAATAATTATAGTATCATTAATTAAAATATATGTACATGAGTGCTCAGCGATAGCAAGAACGCGTTAACAGACGCGAAGACGTGCTACATTGTTGACTACAATGCCTCGATATTTTTCAGGAATCACAACAAAGTTGCCCTCTGCGGAAGCGTTCGAACGAACGCGGGATGCTCGCCGGGCGCCGCGCTGTTGCCAATAGTTTCGATAGCGATGCTACGCGCTTGACGGTACGCAATTCCACGAATTCGCGACCGATCCGGCAACGTCGCAGTTTTTATACTCGCACGCGCGCGAAATTTCGAACGGTACGAAGATTATACGTTATAAAAGAGACTCATAACCACCACGAAATACAAATAATTATTGCCAACTTGCTCACCGCAATGCCTTCGTTGATTTCTCAGCGCAATCCTGCGAACAGCAGCTGTCCAGGATGGCAGCCAACACGTGCTGACAGCGGGAACGGGTCCAGGCGCAGGAAACAGGATTCTGCAACCAGGAACTTGGTCGTGGCTCTGCCTGAACACCTCGGTCCTGCAGGTACCAGACACCCTGATGACATCCGAAGAGCTCCTCAGGAAGTCGTCTCGACGAGTAGACCGTGCGACTGATGCATGTGACACATGCTAATATAGGTATATCGTGTATTCGCCGTTTTAAAAAAATTGGAATTTTCGAAATAACAAGAAAAAACGGGTTTTCAAACTTTTAAAATTTTAAAAATGCTCTTTCTAGATTCAAATAAGATATACGTACGCATACTGAAAAATTCATCTAAATTGGTTAACGTTGCTCTGAGCTACAAACGCTTGAAGATCGCAGAATAAGGTCGAAATCGCTGGTATATGCCGGGGTCGGGGATTTTGAACTTCTGTCATGTTAACACTCATCGTGGTGGGTAGTATACATAGCTAATGTTAAACGTGTTCTGTGGCTTGGAAAATACTTATACCACTTATACATTGTTGATCGTAGCAGAATATACACGTGATGTTGCTCCAGCGTTGATGTCTGGGGAAGGCAGCGACTCTGCTATCAATGTTGCGCTTCTTCCAGGCTCGTGAACTGTGCTTCACTGCGGAATGTTTACCGCACTTCATTGGGAGAGGCGGCCAGGGTCCGCATTCATCGACAGTCAGCCCGCACTGCTATTTTTTTTTTTTTTTTTTTTTTTTTTTTTTTTTTTTTTTTTAACGTGGGGAAAATGCATTACGCACACCCGGCAAGATGTTGTGTGCCGGGTAGTGTGGGACTCCTTGCCGGTGTCGGACCCGCAAGTTTACCCACTAAAAACCACCACGACCCCCCTCAATCACCTAAATTTTGGAAAGTTGATTAAACATTGATACAACAAGGAAACCTCGAAATCTGGATGTTGTTGTCATCATAAAGACATCATAAAGACATAGTGTACATATACCAGAAACATTGGGCAAGTATTTTATTTGCATGTCGGAAGAGTGGAGTGAAGTAAGGGGGAAATTATAACGTTATCTGAAGTTTCTAATTTAACACATTTATATGCTATTTCTGCTACATTGAAAATTTGACGCGGACCTAAGTTATTGTTATATGGAGTTTGGAAAATTCCTAATTCGGAAGAGTTACACGGATTGTCATAAAAATCTATGAATTGTACAAATTTTCTACCAATTATTTTTTGCTCGTTTTCGGATACGATAATATTTTCTAAAATAATAATGCTGCCATCATTGAGACGGCAGCAATTGTTAGGGTGCCGGATCTGTAAAATAAAATTACTGAATCTAATACGTATAAATTGTTTTGCATTATTAATACTTTCTATTAATGGACCACGAGAATGTTCCTTTTCGAAAATCGGATATACAGACGGACTATGGACTGCTTCTATACTAAAATGAGACTTCTCTAGTTGACGTTTCACGGTCTGTTGTAGTGGTTTGTCACTCTTCCTAATACATTTTTTAATACTTTGCAAAAAGTTTTCAAACGGAAAGCAACTAAAATCATCAAGAGGTCCGTGATTTTTTACATCATCTACCAAGTGTAACAAATTATGGACGTTGTGTGAGACGTGTTTTGGTTCATACAATGATTTAAAGGTTTCAACAAAATACTCTAATAATTCTATTGCATAATCGAGATGATCAAAATATTTCCTGTGCGACAAATGCGGCGTGAAGAGTAAGAAAATTTAAATATCTATCGGGAGTTATATTGTTTAATAAAACTACTGGCCCTGTGTATAATAAAAATTGACGGAATTCAGTTGCTTTGCACCGTTTTAAAATATCCAAGCTTCGAGGTTTTCTCATAAATTCCCTTGGCATGCTGGTGGATAGATTTATTAAAGACAATGATGTAAGATTCAAGGAACACTATTACTCTGAAAGGATAACTTTAATTACTTTAATCCGTAAATTATAACAATCAGTCCGTCGCGCACGCCGTCTCTACAATTTCTGTCTCTCGGATATCTTGTTATTCTCTTTCTCTTGTTCTTCGAGCGTTTTCCTATTAGTTGCTAACGGCCGCAGTGATCAGAAGATCAGCAATATACATGGTGTTACACAATTACATATCTTACAGTTCGGCCGTCCTGACATTATGGTCGCCCCGACCATTAATCATCATTCGTTGTCAGTAATGTCAAGATCCTCGTTATCTTGGATCCATAAACGCATCCGATCCGGACTTAGTATACCGCAAAAAGGTCGTTGGTTTAGATGAAAACCTTCAATATCTTTAATCACGTATCTATCGTGGTCTAATACTTTTTGGACCTCATAGGGCCCCTTGAATTTAGGTAAAAGCTTCTGATTAATACCGGGTGTCGTGACGATGTTTTTTATCATAACGTAATCTCCGGCTTTGTACACACGTGGTTTTTTGTGTCTAC
The DNA here is from genome assembly GCA_963932275.1 of Andrena praecox. Taxonomy (NCBI): domain Eukaryota; kingdom Metazoa; phylum Arthropoda; class Insecta; order Hymenoptera; family Andrenidae; genus Andrena; species Andrena praecox. The sequence continues at coordinate 12,079,375 of OZ010731.1, read as the reverse complement.
GATCGTAAGCGCATTTGTTATATATTTGAGAAGCACTGTTCTTCACCGCCGCATTGTCTCGAAGCTCTTCGCGGTTTGTTTCTAGATCATGACATTCTCGCAAATAATCACGCAAATCATCATCCGAAAATCCATATTGTTCACATCCGAATAACAAGGAGCTAGGAGTCGCGCCTACGGACTTATGTAAAGTGTTGTTCAGAGCGAACTGGACTCTCCCTAAAGCATCGACCCAGTCTCCGTCGGCTAAAGTTTTTGACAAAATTGATCGCAAAAAACGATTCACGCGTTCTACCTGGCCGTTACTTCTCGGAGTGCCCGTCGCAATTTTCACATGTTTAACCAGGGATCGAGACAGAAAACCGGCAAAATCCGAAGACGTGAAAGAAATGGCACGATCTGATATTATTCGTTTCGGCATTCCAAAGTGGTGGAAGTATTGTTTCAAGCATTCGATAACTTCTTTGGTTTTCGTTGATTTTACAGGATACACGATCGTAAACTTACTGAATGCATCTATTGCAATGAGGATGTGTTTAAACCCGTGCTTCGCTCGTGCTAATGGCCCGTAGTGATCAATATGTATAGTTTCGAGGGGTTTAGAACCTTTGTCGTATAAATGTAATTCGCCCTCACTTTTTCCCGACGGCACCGAAAAGGCCAAGCACTGTACGCAATTTTCGATGTGTTTTCTAACTTGCTCACGCATGCCTGGAAACCAGTACACTTTTTGTATTAAATCGATTGTTTTTTCAGGTCCTACATGCCCTACCTCGTTGTGACATACCCGAATGACATCCCGAGTCATGTCTTCCGGCACATAGAACAAAACGCTGTTATTGTGTTTCTTATAAACAATACCGTTACGCAGTTCATACTTTCCACTTTCTTGCATCTCTAATTCTTTATGCACTTTCCTGATTGTTGGGTCCTGCAGTTGTTTATATACTAACACCTGGTCAAATGAGAGCGGTTCGACGATTAATATATTACGACTGAGCGCGTCAACATGTTTCATGCGGTCGCAAGTACGGTGTTCGATTGTATAGTCGTAGTTTTGTAAAATCATACACCATCTACTAATGCGCGGATTGATGTCCTTTTTGCTTAATGCCTGTTTAACTGCGTTACAATCCGTAACCACTATGAAGTGAATCCCTTGTAAATAGACGCGGAATCTTTCTATCGCGTACACAATAGCCATAGTTTCGAGTTCGTAGCTGTGATAACGGCTCTCGTATGCAGTGGTACGTCGACTAAAATATATAACCGGGTGCATTTGCCTGTCACTTTGTTGCTGTAACAGAATAGCACCATACCCGTAGGAACTGGCATCCGTATGCAGTTCCGTGGCAGAAACGGGGTTATAAAAAGCCAAAACCGGGTAGCTAACCAGCTTTCTTTGCAAGGTTTCAAACGTGTCTAATGCTCGCTTATTAAATTCAAAGGGAACGTCTTTCTGCACATCCTTTTTTATAAGGTCGTAAAGAGGCTTCGCTACGTAAGCAAAGTGTCGTATGAATTTCCGAAAATAACTGGTTAATCCCAAAAAGCTTAGTACTTGTTTTGCAGTTCTCGGTTGGGGAAAATTTCGTATAACCTCTATATTTGATTCGTTCGGCGAAACCCCTTGTTTAGAAATATTGTAGCCCAAATAAGATATTTCTCGTTTCAAAAATTGACATTTGCTAAAATTTAACTGCAAGCCGTAACGCGATAGTAGAGACAAAACCTCTCTAAGGACGTTTAAGTTTTCTTCGACTGAGCTCGTGGCAATCATAATATCGTCCAAATATAACAATATTTGACCCGTTTCAAGCAGCGGTCTGAGTGTTAAATTAATATATCGCTGGAAAGTTGCTGGCGCGTTCGCCAATCCAAATGGCATTTTCAAATATTCGAATTGGCCGTCTGGCGTAACAAAAGAAGTGTATTCAATTGAGTCTTCTGCCATCGGGACATGGTGGAACCCGTCCTTTAAATCTAAACTCGTAAAATAAGACTTGTTCGCCAGTTGATCGATTTGATCCTCTATTAATGGGAGGGGATATCTATCCTTCACAGTAATCTTATTTAGCCATCGATAATCAACACACAATCGGTACTTGCCATTCTTTCTTTTAACGAGAACGATAGGACTACTGAAACACGATTTGCTCAGTCGAATAACTTTCCTTTTCAATAAATCGTCAATCATTTTCTTCACTTCCGAACGCTCTTACCACGACAGTCTCTGGGGACTAAAATAGAAGGGTTTACCGCTGGGTGTAAGTCGGATCTGCATACGGTAATCCAATTCCTCGGTACATCCTGTATAATTACAGTAGTTGCCTAACAATTCGAATAAACAATCTTTGGTTTCGCACGGTAATTCTGGATCTAAATTTTCCGCAACGCTATCGATATTCCGATGGTTCTCAACGATTTCTATATTCATAATATCGCTTTCGTGGTCCTCATATTTCATCTGAATAGTTTTACCTAACGTTACAGTCACACCGGGACGCGTCGTGAACTCTCGTCCCAATAATGCGTCATAGGACATAGTGGAATCAGGAACTACCGCAAAACCAACCGAAAAAATGCGTTCCGGTAATAAATGCAGCCGAATTTTCAACGTCAAATAACCATGAATAGTTAACGGCGACTTATTAATCCCACCGTAATTGGTCGCGACTTTATCTTTCGTTAATTCGTACTCGCTAAAATATTTGGAATACGCGGTTTCGGTTAGAATATTCAAAGCGCTACCTGAATCCACTAATGCCTCGACGAAAAATTGCTTCTGCGCAGCTTCGGTTATTAATACGCAATACTCGCGCTTCGGGTGGTCCAACGGTGCAGGTGTGGCAGCAACCCCTTTGAATGTACCTGCTTTTCCTTCTGCAGTAGTCAAGGATTGCATCAGGGTCATGGGAACCATCGGCGGCGCCTCTACCAACGCGGTCGTGCTGTTGTCAGGTTTGGGAGTCGCTCGTTTCCCTCGCTCTGGACACTCGCTGATGAGATGTCCGCTCTTCCCACAGGAATAGCACGATCGTTTTCCTCGTTCTGGACACTCGCTGATGAGATGCCCGTTCTTCCCGCAAGAAAAGCACGGCCTCTCTTTCTTGGGCTTCGGACATCTGACGCTAAGGTGCCCTTCCTGGTCACAATTGTAGCACTTTAGTGGCGGCCTTCGATCTGTCGATCCCTGTCCTTTGGTTTCGCCACGCTCCGCCGACACCGTCGTTTTTTTTCGGAAGTCACTCATCGTTATCTTCTCAAACGCTTTGAGCAGGGCAGGCATTGTTTCAAATCGCTGCATCCGCGCTTGATTTCGTAGGTGAAAGTCTGTTATACCGTCGATCGTGAAATCTATAAGTTCGTCCTCCTCAATAACTATTTGATTCGCCAAAATCACTTTGTCATGGTGATATTCACTATATGATTCGCCCACTTTCCACTTTCGTTCCTCAAATTTACGTCTCAGTGCCAATTTACTTGGGCGAAGCCCATACATTTTTTCCATCTCCCCCAGGAGATCATTTGCTGCCATTTCAATAAACTCGACCTTGGAATGTAGCCACTCAAGAGCTTTACCTTTTAATTTCCTGGCGATCAACATCTTCGTATGGTTATCGTCGAGTCCGTAAGCCCTTTGAAGCATCTGTACCTGACTTTTCCAAACATGGAACGAGCCCTCTGAACCATGGAATTCACCCAGAAGATCGCTCAGCATTTTCACGTCCACTCTACCTTGGACGTTGGCACCGGAAGTCGGAGATGGTGTGTTCCTCAGAAGCTCGTTCTCTCGACGCGTTATAGCCAACTCTCTCTGTACTAGGTCGTATTGGAGACGCATGAGGCGTAATCCCTCAGCCAGGAGTTCTGCATTTCCCGAAGGTGGAAGTGACACAGGTTCTGGAAGCCCAACACCTTCCTCGTTATCGTTTTCTACAACATTTCTTGTTGCGTCTTCGACATTTCTTGTTTCGTCTCCCGCACCCGTTTCTTCCACCGTTTCCATCCAATCACCGTTGGGGAACGCGGAATTCAGGCGTTGTATTAGTTCAGGTTTAATGCCCGAAACTTTGAGACCTAGGGATTTCAGTACGGCCTTCAACTGGACCGTGGTGAAATCGTTCGGATTCATTTTTTCGCGCACAAGACTCACTATTCGCACAACGCACAAAGCTTATATCCCACTTCTGAGAAAAGACTGTAAGATTCAAGGGACACTATTACTCTGAAAGGATAACTTTAATTACTTTAATCCGTAAATTATAACAATCAGTCCGTCGCGCACGCCGTCTCTACAATTTCTGTCTCTCGGATATCTTGTTATTCTCTTTCTCTTGTTCTTCGAGCGTTTTCCTATTAGTTGCTAACGGCCGCAGTGATCAGAAGATCAGCAATATACATGGTGTTACACAATTACATATCTTACAATGATATGTTGTTTTGAGATAATTTTGATATTTTGGTGCGGCGTTTGCCACAACACCACAGAGAAAGTATTTTTTTGACTACGCCCAGACAAATGAGGTGCATGTAGTCTAGCGGAAACGAATTAATCATGTGGATGCCAGGAAATTGTTCTATGATCGAAGTTCCAGTTTGGTGGTCAGTAGTAAGGCAAAGCCGATTCTAACCCAGGTCCTCTGAGGGGAGCGCGGGCGCGGGGGGGAAGTAACGGCGCGCGGGGAAGTGCGGTGGCGGGAACTATAGACGCGGGGAGAGTGGGGAGTGGAAGACCGGTTGCGCGCGCACGAGCCGCGGAGTGGGGGAAGCCGTAATCGTGGAGGGGATCAGTCCGGGCCGAGCCGCCGCGGAGATCTCTCCAGACCTGACCCACCGGCAGATATTTCCGCAGAGGGTCGTCCTCTCCCTCTAAAAATTTCTGGGGTTGGGTCTTATATGAAAAAATCTTTTTCAGACTCGATCCAACCCCAGAAATTGTTTCCCCAAATATTGTTTCTAAATAGCAAACAAATATGCAGCATGCATGAACGAAATATGATATTTATATGCACACACCAGCAGTTCGCAATCAACAAGAGATTCAATTTTTTTCAAGCACTATTGAACGGCTTTGAAAGGCTTTGAACGTGAATCGAACGGGTATTGAACGGCTTTGAACGTAAATCGAACGGGTATTGAACGACTTTGATCGGGTATTGAACGACTTTGATCGGGTATCGAACAGGTATTGAACGGCTTTGAACGGGTATTGAACGGCTTTGAACGGGTATCGAACGGGTATTGAACGGCTTTGAACGGGTATTGAACGGCTTTGAACGGGTATTGAACGGCTTTGAACGGGTATTGAACGGCTTTGATCGGGTATTGAACGTAAATCGTACAACTCTGAACGTGAATCGTACTACTTCTACATAATTATAACTATCGTCTTAATCTAGCGTACACCGTATATAGGAGGTTGGGGAGGGTGAAAAAAAAACAGTTATGCATTAAAAATTGATCATATTTTATTTATGAATTTCTCTTTGGTGTTTAGACCACCAGTTGAATATTTTAAATACATTTTGCATGGCACAATGCTTCGCGCGTCTGCCACATCGCAGAGTATTAACTACATTTAGCTTATTTAGAGATTTAATATCCTCGTAGTCAATGTCCAGCGTCTCGATGATCACGTTCGCTCTCGTATTTTCATCGAGGAAATCCGCAAGCCAGCCGCATTTCTGCAACCCTTTAACGTATACGATATGGGATGCATCATCTTCTTCGTCGACAGCATCAGCTATAGCTTTCGTAATTAGCTGTTTAGCCATACTGTATGGAACGTCTCCATCATCCCACCGTAGCCCATGATGTTTTGCAACCAACCATCGGATGCTTGATTTGTCGGATTTTGTAAGAAGATATTGAGGCATCGAACTCCCAAAAATATAGTGCGAGAGAATTGTTCCCATTCGTAGGATAGCCACTTCCTTGACAACAAATCTTCCATCAACGATGAATCCTTGCAGATCAACAAATGTTGGTACAACCATTATCGATACGATTTAGAGGTCCGCTCGCTTCCACAACAGACGGGAGAATGCAGTCTTTCTTGTAAAGCATCTCAATTTTCATGATGAAATTTTTTTGCATGAATTTGACATAGGAGAGGGCGTGTAAGTAGCATGACAATTTAATTGATTTTGCGCACCACGTTTGTCAGCGGATTGTATTCAACCACCCGATCGTATAGAATCAGACAGTAGGCTGTAGTATTTGCAGGCACATTCTCTTTACAATCAAATTCTATGCGCACGTCCACGGTGCTATTCTTGATCGACTCATTTTGTCGCGAACAATCAATCACCACAAGGGGACCGAATTGTAAAAATTGGGCCACGGTGAATAATGCCTCGTTGCAACTATGTCCATAATATGATTTACGGAAATGTGTATACATATTAAACAAGATGGCGTGCTTATTCTTGTCAAAGTCCAAGTTCAGATCATCATATGGGTAAAATTCCGAGTTGAGAAAAAGTTTTACATTGGTCAATTTACAATGGTCGAACCGAGTAGCATCTTCGGTCATCACATTCTTTCGAGCAGTCTGTAGAGCAAAGATAACGTATCGCGGCGTCTCCAACTGTGCAGCTGCCTTCACAGCCCACGAATGCTTGGTTGTGCTCTGTAAGAGAGGATACTCATACAGATCCCACGAGCGAAAACTAATGCTCAGGTTTTGTCCACTTTCCAAAGCATGTAGCAACGATAGCTTATTAACATCGTTCAGCGTCACATGAGGCATCCGCCATTCCACTTTAAGTAATTCAATTTCTGGTTCCAACGTCGATGATCCTATTAGAGAATTGTTATCGTTGCGCGATCGTATTAAAATCAATTCGTGACGTGCATTAATAATCATGCGTTTGTAGTCCTCACAAAATCCCAGCAAATATTTGAGCGGGATGCAAAAATTGAAATGATTTTTCACTATTAGCTCATCATGTCGTTTCAAGCCCCATCCAGCATTCTCCATATTTTTATCTTCGTCAGATGTCAACGATACATAGTTTTTAAGCGTGCTAGTTATTCCAACGTTTCTGTTACGGTCAATCTCCACGCCATTCAGCTCGTATCGAATCTCATCAAATATGAACGCCATACAATTATTTCCCAACATCACTGTTAATGCATCGTTTGGCTTATTTATCACCAATTTCCCCTCCACGTAGAGGAAACTTTCACACGGCAATGTGTTGTGACGTAGCGTCCCAGCGCGAGGAATCGAGCGCGCGGCGGTACGACCGGGAGTGAGCGAGAAGTCGAGCGCACGCGGGCGACCGCGACCGAACCCGACCGAACTCGCCCGAAGCGTGCCGGTTCCGCGACGCGTCAGCGCGATGACGCTCACTCCCCACTGCGCCGCTAGATCGCGTCGGTTTCTCGCTGCTGGGAATTTCCGAGAATCGGGACATATGCCGCGATGATTCCGAGGCAAGGGAGTTCCAGTGGGGAGACGGACCCCCACCACCAGACTTGCCTGGATGTTGCCCGGTGCAAACCTCGGTGAAACGACTCCGTATACTCTTCGATCAGCAGATCGAAATCTACCCCGTTCCTACCACCTGTCCCGGTAAAGAGACGCAGGACGTTGCCCGGTCTCTTTCCCGCTCCTCGTGTTGAACAGAGACGCCCGGATGCTGCCCGGTCTCTGCCGACACTTGCCCCGTTAAAGAGACGCAGGACGTTGCCCGGTCTCTCTCCCGCTCCTCGTGTTGAATAGAGACGCCCGGATGCTGCCCGGTCTCTGCCGACGCTTGTCCCGTTAAAGAGACGCAGGACGTTGCCCGGCCTCTCTTGCTCCTTTACCGTCCCGATACGGAGACACCAGGCGCGGAGCGCCCGAATTGTTCCGTTAAGCGGACGCACGAACATAGACCGAACGACGCCGTACCGCGAACCGCGCCGCCGCGCAACGACGGCTTGACCGCGATTAACGCGAAGTACCTCGCGTCTAAGTATATGTATATAGTGTACATAATTGTTGTTAGTGAATAAATCTAATTTAACCTACCACGGAAGGACTTCATTAAACCCTGGCAAAGCCGACTGAGACCGTCCTTCCCACCGGAGTGACACCCGTCACAAATTGGCGCCCGAACAGGGACCGGAAAAAAAAATTAATAACCGATGAGCCCCGCGCTCACGCGGTTATACCACCTGAACAAAGCCGAATTTGTCGAAGCTCTCGAGGCCGCGGGCGAAAGTACAGCCGGATCGTTCGACCAATTACGCACCCGGCTCCGACAGTACTTGGTGAGCACCGCCGAAATGAGCACCACCAACGAGACGACCGCTACCAGCGCCCAGACACCGGCGATAGTGATCACGGAACCCGAAGCCACCGCCGCACCGTCACCTATCGCCACGGCCATGGACCGCGTCCGCAAATGGGGATGCCATTTCGATGGCACCAAGGACGCCCGCGACTTCTTGGAGCGGATCGTGGAGCTCCAAGAAGGATACGGCCTCACGAAGGACCAACTCCTCCGATGCATGCCCGAGCTCCTCCGGGGACAGGCCCTCCTCTGGCACCGCAGCAACAGCCCGGAATGGACCACATGGGCGAACTTTGAACAAAGCTTCCGCCTATATTATGTACCGACCACCAGCCAATATGAATTGGAGGAAGAAATCTTGAAGCGCAAGCAAAAACCAGGGGAACGAGCTAGTGAATACATAACCGGCATCAGAACCCTGATGCGACGACACGGCAGCTACCCACCGGACCGGCAGCTCGACCTGGTGCACCGAAATCTGCTGCCCGAATACCGGCAATACATCCGCAGGAAGGAGTGTCCGGACATAACGACCCTCCTCGAGACGGCCATCGAGTTCGAGGCGATCGAGAGGGACAAGAAAGTCAACGCCCCCAGCACCGGGTCCGCTTCGGCCAAACAGCAGCCCGTTCGACCTGCACTTTCGACCGTCGTGACGAATTACAGCCGCGAGAATTGCTGCTGGCGCTGCGGACAACGGGGCCACCGTCGACAGGACTGCCGGCAACCGTCGCGCCTGTTCTGCTCGCGCTGCGGACAGGACGGCCGACTTTCTCGCGACTGCCCGTGCCAACCACCGTCGGGAAATGGCACGGGGCCCGGAACCCAGGGGACCGCCCGACCACCGGCCAGTTCCGCGCCCCAGTAAATCTGCCGGACCAAGCCACGCGGCCGTTTGCCATCATCATCCTGCACGGCCGAAGGTACCGAGCCCTCCTGGACACGGGAGCCACAGGGTCATACATACGCCAGGACGTGGCGAATCATTGCCTCCGCCATGGCAGCACCCTCACCCCAACGCGTTGCCGAGCGCGTTTAGCGGACGGCTCCGTGGCGCCCCTCGCCGGGGACCTGCGAACTCCGGCCCGAGTGGAGCGGCAAAAGTTAACACACCAGTACGCCGTCCTCCCAGCGCTCGCACACCCGGTTATTCTCGGCATGGATGCCCTGAAGAAACTAAGGGTCCGTATGACCCTCGGACAAAGAATCCTAATTCCCGACGCCGCCACCATCGAACAGACCCACGGAGCAACGGCTTGCACTCCGACACAAGCCGAAGCCCTACAAGCACTCCTCGACCAGGAACTCCCAAAATTTCAAGGCCTACAAGGGACCACCCAGCTCGCGGAGCATACGATCCACCTCAAACCGACCGCGCCGCTTAAACAGCGCTATACGCCACGGAACCCGGCCATGCAACAAATAATCGACGAAGAAGTGAGTAAAATGCTGGCCGAGGGCATCATCGAGCCCTCCCAAAGCCCATGGAACTCGCCTGTCGTCCTGGTCCGCAAGAAGAACGGCAAGAGGCGCTTCTGCATCGATTTCCGACGCGTGAACCACGTCACCGAGAAGGACGCCTACCCACTTCCACAGGTAGAGGCCACCCTCAGCAAGCTTCGGGAGGCCCGATACATTTCCACCATCGACTTGGCCAACGGATACTGGCAGGTACCCCTCGCCCCCGAAAGCAGACCAATAACCGCCTTCACCGTACCGGGCCGAGGGCTCTACCAGTTCCGGGTCATGCCCTTCGGTCTGCATTCCGCACCCGCCACCTTTCAACGCCTACTCGACAGAGTCATCGGGCCAGAATTGGAGCCGCGAGCATTCGCATACCTAGACGATATTATAGTACTGGGTCGCACGTTCGAGGAGCACCTACAAAATTTACGCGAGGTCCTGCATCGGCTACAAGACGCCAACCTCCGCATCAACCCGGAGAAGTGCGACTTCTGCCGCACCGAACTGAAATACCTCGGACACATGGTAACCGCACAGGGGGTCAAGACCGACCCCGATAAAGTACAGGCCATCCTGGGCATCCCGGCCCCCACCAACCTCCGCGAACTCCGCCGATTTCTGGGGATGGTGTCGTGGTATCGACGATTCCTTACACATTTCGCCGACACCACTGCACCACTGACCAAGCTACTCCAGAAGAAGAGGAAATGGACATGGGGCCCCGAGGAGGACACGGCTTTCCACGCCCTCCAACAACAACTGGCCGCCGCACCAGTGCTGGCCTGTCCAGATTTTACCAAGCCGTTCACTCTACAAACCGATGCCAGCGAAGAAGGCCTTGGAGTCGTACTCACCCAGGAGACGAACGACGGAGAGCACGTCATCGCCTACGCCAGCCGCACACTAAACCCCGCCGAACGAAACTACTCCACCACAGAAAAGGAATGCCTGGCGGTGGTGTGGGGGATTAGAAAAATGCGACCGTACCTCGAAGGCTACCGCTTCACGGTCCTGACCGATCATCAGGCCCTGAAATGGCTGCAGAGCATCGACGACCCGTCCGGCCGCCTCGCACGCTGGAGCTTGGAGCTCCAGCAGTACGATTTCCAGGTGCAGTACCGCAAAGGAGCCACGAACCTGGTCGCCGACGCACTCTCCAGACGACCAGAAGACCTGCACACGACCGACGAACCCCCAGCGTGCCCATGGTACGCCCGCATCAGAGAACAGATCCTGCGCGAACCCAGCAAGTATCCGGAATACCGTATCGTAGGGGAGCAAGTGTACCGGAGATTCCCCGACCTCAGCGGACGACCGACCAACCCCGAGACCGAGTGGAAGTTGTGTGTGCCCCGACCGATGCGCACCTCCGTACTCGCCGAAAATCACGACGTCCCCACCGCCGGACACCTGGGTACCACCAAAACCGCAGCCAGACTGGCCGAAAGGTATTACTGGCCCGGGATGTTTCGCGAAGCGGCCAAGTACGTGCAACAGTGCGCATCGTGTAGACGATACAAGATCCAGCAACAGGCACCTGCAGGGCAGATGCGCACAACGCCCGTCACCCGTCCTTGGGAAGTGGTCTCCGCAGACCTCGTCGGCCCGCTCCCCCGGTCCAGCAAGGGACACACCACGCTGTGTGTCTTTCAAGACAAGTTTTCGAAGTGGGTCGAGGTCCAGCCCCTCCGACAAGCGACCGCCCCCGCCGTCACCAGGGCCCTCAAGGACACCGTATTCATGCGACACGGATGCCCCCGGACTGTGATAACCGACAACGGCCGCCAGTTCGAAAGCCGGGAATTCGGGAAGCTTCTGAAGGACGCTGGCAGCGAGCACCGGAAAACGCCACCCTACTCTCCACAGTGCAACCCCGTCGAGCGTGTGAATCGCGTACTCAAAACAATGATCGCGCAGTACACGGCCGACAACCACCGGCACTGGGACCGATGGATACACGAACTAGTGTTCGCATATAATACCGCCAAACACGAGAGTACCGGTTTCACGCCAGCGTTCCTGGTCTACGGACGGGAACTAAACCCACCGGCCGCCCTCTACCGTCCACCAGAAGACGACCCACCGGACCTCGACCACACCGATACACGATTCCGGAGACAACAGCTCGACGACCTACAGGACGCCATCGCATTGGCCCGCCGAAACCAGGCACGAACCTTCGAAAGCCAGAGCAAACACTACAACTTGCGTCGGCGAGATTGGCGACCCGAGATCGGAACATACGTAATGCGGCGAGAACACCACATATCCGACGCCGCGCAAGGTTTCGCCGCGAAGCTGGCACCGAAATTCGCAGGCCCGTACCAGGTCGTCCGGTTCCAGGGGCCAAATATCGTCGTGCTCAAGGACGAACGCAACCGCAGCAGCCGGGCCCACCTGAAGGATGTCAAACCCTGCTCGGAAACAATCAACACCGACGCACCGACCAGGGGGCAAAACGACGACCCCGGAAGCGATCCCGGCACGAGCCAGATCGAGGGCCACACAGGAGCGCAGTCGCACCATGTACGACGTATTGGAAGTCCACGTGCAAGAGCCGGCAAGCCCCCGAATGCGGCAACGGTTCCGCGACCTGTTCGGGGAATCCTCGGGGGAGGAATCGCCCCCGCCAAGCAGCCGCCGTCCACCGTCCTTGCCACCGACACCGGGCAAGGACCTACCGTGGGTCCCAGCACGGACCCCATCGCCGGCCAGGCCGTCCACGATCGGGTGGAAGCCTCCACCTCCCAAGACGCGGCCCCCGGCACAAACAGAGCTCGCGGCCAAACCACCGCAGCCGCGGGCCAAAAAACCGAAGATCGCCCCCTGGAAGGGACCAGCGATCAGGCCGCCACCAGCAACGGCCACCACCGAGCCGCTGATAGCACGGGAAAAGCCGCCACCAGCCAGGACGGTGACGCCGCCCAGGGAAACGGCCCGACACCCAGCGACGCCGACACGCCGGCCGCCAACACCCGAGGCCGGCCCAGCGGAAAACAGGGCCCGCCGCACTCCGAAGCCAGGGCGATCCGCCCCGGCCAAGGAGACACCGCCACCTGCCCCGGAACCCCGACCCACCGCCCGGCCGGACGAGCCCCCGCGGCGGAACCCCAGCCGCACCGATACCGCACCCGAACCTTCGTGCGCCGCCCTGACCCCCAAGGACCCGGAGGAGACGACCGACGACAAGGGCTGGACAGTCGTCAACTTGGAGCACCTCCGAGAGGGACAACGCTTCCGCGTGCGCCAGGACGGGCGCCCGATCCAGCTCCGCCGCATAGCCCCGTCCCTAATTAAATTTAAGTTAGGTTGAGGTAGGATAAGTTTAGGTTAAGGTAGAATAAGGGTGACGGGTAGCCGCAAGGCATAAGTCTAGTACATAAGTCTAAATAAAACCGGAGTTTCATCCAGAGATGCGCGCATCACCCGATTATTACGTCGCATCTCTCTCCGAAGAAAGAGGGGGATGTGACGTAGCGTCCCAGCGCGAGGAATCGAGCGCGCGGCGGTACGACCGGGAGTGAGCGAGAAGCCGAGCGCACGCGGGCGACCGCGACCGAACCCGACCGAACTCGCCCGATGCGTGCCGGTTCCGCGACGCGTCAGCGCGATGACGCTCACTCCCCACTGCGCCGCTACATCGCGTCGGTTTCTCGCTGCTGGGAATTTCCGAGAATCGGGACATATGCCGCGATGATTCCGAGGCAAGGGAGTTCCAGTGGGGAGACGGACCCCCACCACCAGACTTGCCTGGATGTTGCCCGGTGCAAACCTCGGTGAAACGACTCCGTATACTCTTCGATCAGCAGATCGAAATCTACCCCGTTCCTACCACCTGTCCCGGTAAAGAGACGCAGGACGTTGCCCGGTCTCTTTCCCGCTCCTCGTGTTGAACAGAGACGCCCGGATGCTGCCCGGTCTCTGCCGACACTTGCCCCGTTAAAAAGACGCAGGACGTTGCCCGGTCTCTTTCCCGCTCCTCGTGTTGAACAGAGACGCCCGGATGCTGCCCGGTCTCTGCCGACACTTGCCCCGTTAAAAGAGACGCAGGACGTTGCCCGGTCTCTCTCCCGCTCCTCGTGTTGAACAGAGACGCCCGGATGCTGCCCGGTCTCTGCCGACACTTGCCCCGTTAAAGAGACGCAGGACGTTGCCCGGTCTCTTTCCCGCTCCTCGTGTTGAACAGAGACGCCCGGATGCTGCCCGGTCTCTGCCGACACTTGCCCCGTTAAAGAGACGCAGGACGTTGCCCGGTCTCTCTCCCGCTCCTCGTGTTGAACAGAGACGCCCGGATGCTGCCCGGCCTCTGCCGACACTTGTCCCGTTAAAGAGACGCAGGACGTTGCCCGGTCTCTCTCCCGCTCCTCGTGTTGAATAGAGACGCCCGGATGCTGCCCGGTCTCTGCCGACGCTTGTCCCGTTAAAGAGACGCAGGACGTTGCCCGGCCTCTCTTGCTCCTTTACCGTCCCGATACGGAGACACCAGGCGCGGAGCGCCCAAATTGTTCCGTTAAGCGGACGCACGAACATAGACCGAACGACGCCGTACCGCGAACCGCGCCGCCGCCCAACGACGGCTTGACCGCGATTAACGCGAAGTACCTCGCGTCTAAGTATATGTATATAGTGTACATAATTGTTGTTAGTGAATAAATCTAATTTAACCTACCACGGAAGGACTTCATTAAACCCTGGCAAAGCCGACTGAGACCAACCTTCCGCACGGAGTGACGAACGTCACAGTGTATAAATCCTGCTGCTGTATAGGTATTCTTATCTCATCACTATGTCCAAACGTTGTGTTGACGTATGGGTTGTACGTGTGAGTCTCGAGCTTGACGATGCGATCATCAAACGTCGGCTTCCCTCCAATGCTTAGAATGTCAGCCATTTTTCAACTTATTTGCGTACAATAAATCCCAATGATTTAAAAAATGCAATGTTTACAGCACTGAGTCTCTTTTTTTTTTAGCGTAATCAGAGCTATTGTAGTTGTTGTAGTTGTTGTAAACAATTTCACTTGGAAGAAACGGGTTTCTGGACTCGTTCAGCACAAGCATCTCATTCATTCACACCACACGTATTATCGCCGCCGTCGCATGTGCAGCCTGATGGTAATCTCTTCACCTCGAAAATCGAGCAACCGTCCGTCTTGATCCACAACGCATATCGTTAGATCCGTAATGACCCGTGCGGTGATTGGAAGATAAATGATCTGTGCAGGCGTTTCCGATATCTTATATCCTGGAGGGACTCTCGGAGAAAATTCATGTATCGTATGTACACGCTTCCCATTGTTGTATGCGCCAGCGGTCACGCTACATTCTACGCGAATAATGTTCACGTTCATGATATTAATTGGATCATCCGATTCGTGCCACCGTCCTGGTTCTAATACCCGATTCATCGAGAATCCCAGTAGCGATGCAATGTTATTGCGCTTCGTAAAATCTACGGTGAATGAGCAGTACAGCTCACTTTTCATAGTGTTATTGTTGGGACGCAACACTATAGGATACACATCGTTGTCAACATCAGTGTCATCGGGATTTTTAGGATACCGCTCGAGTAATCGCTGCCTCAAATACTTGGCAATGGCGTCTAGTTCGTAGGAGCCGTGTGGAATCCTAATAGTTTCAGGAGTGGTATCAACACTGTTGTTTTTGATGCCATAGTTCGAGGTGAAGTAGAATTTATCGTTGCTCCAGTCGATGTTCGGTATTGTATGATAAGTTTCAAAGGTTGTTAAACCAAGCTCGTAATCATCATCGCTCAAATCTATGGGTGGAAAGTAGCTCACCGCGAGGGTGCTACTCTTGCCGGTTAGAGTGAATGTTAACGACATATTCTGAGCTGTACGACTCGACTAGTACTGAATCATAGCGGTGGGAAGTTAATCCTTAAATTTGCGACCGATCGTTTGTAGAAAGCGTAGGCAGAGTTGTCCACAATTGCTCTGATTGTACTTCTGATAAGACGTTCGATTGTATTCGATTTTCACAGCATCATCATTATCCAGATATTGCACCAATTCCTTAGGTGGTCGAAGATTCCCAAAGCTGTCGAAATATATAGCTCGACACCCTCTCTTCACATATGCCACCCAATTAGTCCACGACCCCTCGACATTGTCCAAATTTACGATACCGCTCTCGTTTCGATGTACTCCTCCGGCAGGTAGTGCATTGCGCATAAAAACACCTCTAAAGAATGGAATACGCATACGTTTTGCCAACTCCTCCAATTGCACATCGGTAGTTACGCCCACAGGCATTTTTATTTTCTTTTCGGCGTTTTTTTTTTCGTTTTGATATTCCCTGTCCGCGCTTGTATGGTGTGAGATAAAGTCCACGACCTTCCATGGAGCGATTATGACGCTGTATTTCCTGTAGCTGATGTTACGCCGCCTTATTATCGTTTACCGCCTTGGCGATCCCCGCTGCTCCACCAGCTAATGATCCGAGAACACCTAGCAGTGGGAGAAGTGGTTATTACCACCGCGTTTAGCTATCGGAAGAATCCGCTTTTTCAATGCTCTCTTTGGAGTCCTTTTGCGAGTTTTTGTTTTCATTCCCATCCCAATTTTCGTCTTGGCCTTCATAGCTGCCCAAACAGCTGTAGCAGCACCTCTTTCACCCAGTGTCGAGTCTCGCGCAACGATGCGTTTTCGCGCTTTGTCAGCGAGAACGTTATCTACAGCGTGTCGTTCGCTGAGGTCGTTGCTACGCGAATACGCAATATCGTGTTGGCGACACGCTGCGTCCAACGGATTGATACCTTGATCACCTCTAGCCAACCGTTTTGCCAGATGAGTTCCTGGACCGCAAAACTGATATCCTGGGATATGTAATTCGATGGGTAGCGCGTTTATCACCCGATTTAACAAACCACGACCTTTCTTTATTCTCGTCGACGACATTCGCCACAGTTTTTAATCAATGGTGCTGGACCGTCGATATGCGTTCGCAGCCAGGGACAATTATAATGTTTCAAACACCGACGATACTGCTGAACCTCAGAATCGGCTTTTATATGCTTGGGGAGTCTGTCCCACAACTGATGAATGTGTCTGCCGAACTCTCGCAGTAGAATACTCTTTGGTATATATTTCAGCTGCTCAGAGGTTAGGTTTCGAATATCGAAATTATCCGACAGGACCAGAAGCATTTTGAATACTGAGCTGTTTTGCATCGGCGCAGACCTATAAATAGGTCGCGTCACCGCTTCGATGTATCAAAATCATTTTTGCAGTTCGCGGAGAGGATGCGATTCGTGCGACAACCTGTAACGATACGCGTGACAAATTTTGACGATAAATCGCAAATGATGTCTTCGAAAACAATGCACCGACATGGTAGCATGCTACCAAACACTATACGCTGCCTCATTTGTGGTCCATCAAATTGTGGAAAGACCAACGTGCTGGTGAGCTTGTTGGAAAGTCCACACGGCGTCCGCTTCGAGAACGTGTACGTGTATTCCAAGTCGTTGCAACAACCAAAATATCAATATTTGGAGAATTTATTGACTCCGATAGATGAAATTGGCTACTTTACGTTTTCGAATACAGTGATGTCATCCCACCGAGCGAATCGCTTCCGAATTCCATTTTTATCTTTGATGATGTGGCATGTGACAAGCAAGATACGATAAGGGAATACTTTGCAATGGGGCGCCACTCGAACGTTGACTGTTTCTATCTCTGTCAGACGTATGCAAAGATTCCAAAACATCTTATACGCGACAATGCGAATCTATTGATTCTGTTTAAGCAGGATGGTACCAACTTGACACATGTGTACAACGACCACGTAAACACTGATATGTCTTACGAGGATTTCTGCGCGTTGTGTCGTAATTGTTGGCAACGGGAGTATGGTTTCGCGGTAATAGACAAGGAGAGCGCGATGTCCAAAGCACGTTATAGAAAGGGATTTAACGAGTTTGCGATACCGTGAGATTGTCAATTGTCGTCAACACGTCGGTGGGGAAAGCAACGTCTGCGGTACAACGATGATTGATATCGATAGTCTGGAGATTAAGGATCGCGAGAGAATAGCGAAGGAAATTGCAAAAACCAGCGAATCCATTCGCAAGAAGCATCAGGCTTTGAAGACTGGCAAGATGGAGGAAGATATTGCGTTGGAGAGATACTTTAAACCTATTGTCGAACCCCTAAAACATATTGTGGAAAATACCACAGCGACAGAAGCTGACATGTCACCATTGATGAGCACATATGTCGATGGGAATGAAACATTAACACCTAAAACTAAAATCCATCCGAAAGGGAACACATCACGCAAGACAAAGAGGAAACCACACATGTCATCGGAAAAATCACTCATAACCTCTACACCAGTTCAATCGAAGCGGAAACGGCAGAATGTTACATCAAACGATTCCTCGATTCCTTCGACACCAATAAATACATTTCTCGATGTACAATCGCTCACAACCAATGATGAAGACGTTTTCGAAACTAGTCCCGATGTATCGTTAGCAACATCTATTAGACATCAACTCCAAACATCCGAGGGACAAGAAACGTTTCGCAGCCATTTCGGTCCGCTGGGACAAAAATACATGAGCGCAATCCTAAGTGGTGATAGGGATACAACCATGGACTATGTGTATGGCGTATACTTTGGTGGTGGTGGAACGATGCTTGGGGATAAGGCTTTCGATATAGACAAGGATGATAATATAATCATCGATGGTGTAAGATATGGAGGAACACCTGGTCTTTACGAACTGATTTTCAAGAGAATTTCCGACGATACCACATACACCGATGCTGATAAACAAAAATACAAAAGCATACTGCTGGTGACGAATGCTCACAGACGCGATCATAACGCTCAAAATCCCATATTGGGCAACAAAGGATATAAGTACAAACATGTAATTGCACCGCTACTCCCCCGTGTATCGACTAGTAGGACAGGGAAAGGTCTGACGACACCGAGAGTCATGGTTGTAAGCGATAACAAGATCGATTACGTGCACTGGGACGATCCCAACGAGCTGGTGGAGCGATTCCGTTTGTTGGAAGCATCGCGTCAGGCGGGTAACAACTCGCACGACAATGAAATTCTATCGATTATCGAGGAACTCCGCGAGGTAGGCCTCATTATAAATTAAGCTGCGCACCGATAATGTGCATTGTATGCATCGAGATGCCGATCAACAAATTTGGGGTATCGCTCGAGAAGAGTGGGACAGCTAGAATGGACTATTACAAATGGAGCGGTGTGCTTCGAAATTATATGCGAGATAATGCTCTTTGCATGATCGGTGCTGACTTTGATGCAAAATCATGCAAGATACGGCATGTAGCGCAGCCCACAGCTGACAGCGATGCTGTCAATAAACTATACATGGAAAAGAGCATTAAACTTTTGAGAGAGCAGCAGGAAGAATTAGAGAGGAAGCTGGTTGTGTTTCAGAGAGATATGCTGACATTGCAAAACAGCATTCAAAAGATAACACAGGCGTCGAATTCTATCCCACAGCAGCGCTGCGAAGGAGAATCATGCGAGACGATTGAACTTGTCCAGAATTACCTCGAGGCGGTGGAGGACACATAATGCACATACACAATAATTACCGAACCATTCGTGTCAGACACCTCTGCGATCAAACATGCAACCATTATCAAAATCCAAGAGTAAAGAAGAAAACCATGGTCACAAGAAGCGACAGCTTGTTGAGGAATTGCATGCTCCAGCTCGAAGACATTTCCCACGGAGGCGCGTCATAGTGCATGGATACGATGATTTGTGGCAAGCTGATGTTGTAGAAATGCGCCCATACTCGCGATTCAACCAAGGTCACCACTACATACTCACCGTCATCGATGTGCTGAGCAAGTATGCATGGGCATTGCCGCTCAAGACTAAAAGTGGTGCAGAGGTGACTAAAGCGTTTGCAAAGATATTTAGAGATCGATATCCAAAAAATTTGCAAACCGATCAAGGAAAAGAATTTTACAACACCGATGTGCAGAAACTCTTGGCAAAGCATGACATTAATCATTATTCGACGTATTCGGTGATGAAGGCCTCCGTCGTAGAACGTTTCAATCGAACTTTGAAGAACAATATGTGGAAACTGTTTACGCTCAATGGAACCTATAAATGGATCTATGCGCTACCGCGTCTACTTTCAGAATATAACGCACGAAAACATAGAACCATCAAAATGTGTCCTCGCGATGTTACCCCTGCGATCGCCGATAAGCTGCTAGCCACCATATACAGCAATATAAAGATTGCTGCTCCAGCGAGATTCAAATTGGGCGAGTTTGTGCGTGTGAGCAAATTCAAAACCATATTCGATAAAGGCTATACACCGAATTGGACAACGGAGGTGTTCAAGATAGCGAAAGTACAGACAACTAATCCCGCGACGTATCTGCTCATCGATTCCTGTGGAAAACCTGTTGCTGGAGGATTCTATGAATACGAGCTGCAACGCGTCACCGATCCTGATGTATATCTAGTGGAAAAAGTGTTGCGTAGGAAGGGGGATAAGGTATACGTTAAGTGGTTGGGGTTTATTAAAATAATAATACATGGTTCAATAAATACAATGATATACATATACATATGTAAATGTGCATACAATATACAATGATACATATGCAATAATTCCACTATTTATAATAATTTCCATACATGTTATATTATACAATAAATACAAAATAATTTTCTATTTTACAATGGAATTTTGTAATGTCCCCAGGGCAGAGTGTCGATCGAATCAGGTACGATATGCCGCTTGTCGTCGTGTGGACTTAGAGCGATTTTGGATTCTGAAATGGTGTACACTTTGTGCAATTTAGACCGTATGCATGATTGTCTGCGAACCATTTCGATCTCCCTTTGCAAACACTGCGCGTAGTCGTCGAAAGTTATCGTTCTGGCTATGACGTTGGTCTTGACGCCTTTCGCCTTTTTTGTATCTTTTTTACCGTCTACGCGAAGTGCATACATTTTCGCTCTAAGACCTACGAATTCAGTCATTATCGCACCATTATTTTCATCCTTCATCAACCCTGGAACCTTCTTATTTAAGCGCGGCATATTATATGGATTGTTGATAGGATAATCGGATGTGTCAAATCTATCGATATTGTATTTCATAGTTTCATAGATATCTTCGCACTGAATATGATAAATGAGGCTGTCAGTGTCGGTATACAGAATTTTACAATTTTGAGCTAGCAGGGGAGACATGTAATCGTGATGAAATTCATACAAACAAATTTTCGATATGTCCAGAATGCACATACCCACGTATATCGGTTTGTTGAATTTCACCTCGACTTTTCGCAATTCTACAGCTATTAAATTTTCCGAAAATACACTTCTGCTGTGGAAATTCGGTTTAGCGATCATTGCCTCCGCACCATATCGTCCATCCCATTGTGTTGAAAGTTTTACATCCACGTGATTTCGCACGTTTTCCATAGTTTTACCAAATACCGCGTTGTTCATCAATTTGTATAAATTTTTTTCAAAATCGTTTGTCGCGCTTGTTCTGAACCGTGTATTTAGTTCGATGTAATCGCGGAGCCAGGGAGATTGCGCGAATTGAAGCACGCGGTGTATCTTTGTAATACGAAGACCGTGACGCGTACACTGCTGCAGGTTGCGATAATGGATAATGTAACGCTGCTTATCGTATAATGTCGCGAGTAACTTTTCCTGTCTGCTGCCTGGCGGTTTGGCACGCGTCGGGCAGAATGGTAGATCAGCATGAGCGTCATGCAGACGTTGCGGATATTCTAGATCTACCTCGAGAATGTATCCTGTGGGCGAATCGATAGCGATTGAAGACACATCAAAATTTGCGACATCTTCGACCCATTGAAATTGGGCATATGGTAGGGCCTGACACATTGCCCATCCATACAAATTGTTTACGTCAAAGTACATCAAGTACGACGACTGTTCCGATGCGTCGTAAGATGGCATGTACTTGTTATTGGCATGTGCATATCTTCCAGAACATTGACTTAAACCCCCACGTATACCACGTTCGATAAACATGACCATATCAACATCAGTGAGCAATTCGAATGTTATTTTGGTATGTTTTAGCATGGCATCCCATGTGAAACCAGGTAATGTGTAATAATGCGCTGAATCTAATCCATAACTCTTGATACAACTTTCGCGAAAATTTTCAAAAATATCTGCCAATAACAAGACATCTGTTTTCAAATACAAGTCGCTGTATTCGCCCAAGGTTATAATCCCGAAACGTTGCCAAACAGTCTCAGCGTGCGCGTAATCGCTCTCGGATACAGTCTCACCCATTAACGAACTGTAGAATGACTCGCGCGGTGGTAAGCATGGATCCTGCAGCTTGTCCACACAATCAAGATATTCGTATGGAAAGACACCCTTTCGCGTTAATAAATTGAAATCTTCAATGGACAATGTTTCAAATTGGGATCGTAAAATTTTTAATTTATTTGTGCTAAGAAAAGATGCTAATTTGTCGAGACTGGTATTGAGAAATTTGTACGAATCGATGAATCGCAATTTAATACAATTTCGCGGGTCTGATTCAACCTGATCTTCGACATTTTTTGTGAAAGAAATATACTTTTCCTTAGTTATAGGCAATACGTCAACACGACCTTTGAAAGCGGTAGATATTTCTTCGATAATGAAATGTGAATCATAGCCGGATAAATTATGAAAAACTATGGGGATGCAAAACGCATTTTTATATTTTAAATTGCACTCCGAATGTGCAGGTCCTCTACACCGTCCGGATAAATGGCAATGATCGCGAACTCGTTTATCACCAGCCTCAAATGGCTCTTCGCAAATATGACAATGTGACGCATTGCGAAATGTCGCCCACTGGTCTTTCGTCAACTTTTCCATGGAAGCATTATTGGCTAGAATGGGCTTGGCAAAATTTGAAAAATTTTTTAATTCGTCGACGAACCATGAAATACAATTCCCATCGCGGCGACATCGATATATCGACAGTGATGTATCATACGAACAATGCATATAATATGCAATGCTATGCACTTTATGATGTTGATACGTGTGTAATTTATCATCACCCATTCGATTGTCCCCCGTTTTCTCGATGATGCATTCGAGATCTGCATAAACCACGAAAGGGAGCCGCTCCTTCATGCAGTGGTTCTTAAAACTGAGCAAGTTGTTGTCTTCGCTGGGCAGCAGAATTGCACAATCGTTCATTTTTCCACAGTCTAGCGAATGCATCTCCAACTTCTCGGCGGATCCAAAGTAATGCAGACATCTGCAAAAACCAAAATTTTTTCTTTAATTTTTTCGCGAGACATTTCAACATTTCAACATTTCACAAGTTTATATACATACCGATCACAGATGAATTTCTTTTTCCCATGCTTGCTCAGCTGCATGCTCACCAGCCTGGACAGGTCCTTAATTAGTACAAAGTGCCCTACATCCCCATGCTCTTTATATGGTGTGTAGAGCAGGTTGACATGTCGATCCCTCTTGTAGCTAGTGAGATGCAGCGGAAACACTGCGACAATTATCTTCTCGGTCTTCTTCTCCAATCGCTCCTCGAAGCTGTACACATTGACCGAGATGTTGTTCAGCTGTTCAAACTTCCCAATCTGTTTCATGGACATTGGAAACTCAATGCCATGGAGATTTAATATGGTGTCATAATTGGGGTATGAACTTGGACGGTCAACATGTCTTTCGACTGGATGTAGTGCGGCAACCACTGCCCACGCGAAACAGGCGTTGTCTGGGGATTGTATGCTAATCGTCGCTTTCTTCAACAATAATTCTCGTGGCAACTTGTGGTGGCACCCCGCATGCAGTGGATTATACTTGTTGACATTGACGGTCAGATTGAGGATTCTCGTCAATGCCCATCCACTGTCGCGTTCCTGGAACTCTTCCAGCGATGACAGGGTGGGTTCGATGACACATCGCTGGTACCACTCATGTAGATCAGATGTACCGAAGAGTTCACAGTTTCGGGTATTGATGCTTTTACAAGCATGCTTGTCCCCCGCAACAAATTCACCGTTGAACATAGTATTCACTTTGAGGTTCAGATGTTTCCTCAAAGCATCTCGTACATGTTCCAACACAATGGTCTCCGCATCCTTGAGGAAGTTGCGCGGTTCGATGTAGTTGGAATTTAACACGACACCAGTTAATATGCGGCTTTCGAATGCAGTGTCTATTTCACGCCATGAAAGTCCTGTGCTCGAATGCCCGGCACCTTCATGCATGAAACGTCGACGCAACGATAGCTTCAGTCCTTCGAGTCGCGCGATTTGAGCAACCAATGATTGCCGAACACCAATCGATAATCGAGGACGTTTTACTCGGCTGTGTTCTTCCAACGATTCGATACACTCGTTGCACCGTTCTTCCCACGTGAGGTATTCTTCCCGTGAAATCAATCGTTCAGATTGATCTGACAATTGGCGTTCTACTTGCGCGAATTCTTCCATGATCATAGATGGAGTGTAAATTTAACGTCTTTTTTCTATGCAACACGATGCAACGATTTGAGGCTTTGTGCAGAGTAGAGCATGCTTTTATAGCTTGTGCAGCGATCTGGTATCTCTGTTGAACTCTTTCTGTGTTTCTCCCTCGAATGCATTGCATGCAAAAAACGAAGATTCTATGTGACACACGTATGACGAATTAGTGTGTAAAAAAATCATCCGACACAGTTTCTACCAACATCGCATAATTCTAAGATTCGACGCTTCCAAAAGTATTATATTACATTCGACACGTGTCAAGTCTTCCATCCTCCTTCTGTGACACACGTATGTCGA
This sequence comes from Andrena praecox, assembly GCA_963932275.1. Classification (NCBI taxonomy): domain Eukaryota; kingdom Metazoa; phylum Arthropoda; class Insecta; order Hymenoptera; family Andrenidae; genus Andrena; species Andrena praecox. Next base: position 12,054,793 of record OZ010731.1, on the reverse strand, counting down.
ATTAGTGTGCAAAAATCATCCGACACAGTTTCTACCAACATCGCATTATTCTAAGATTCGACGCTTCCAAAAGTATTATATTACATTCAACACGTGTCGAAACTTTTAATCTTGAGGATGGGACTGAAATTGCAATCATGTGATATGCTATGATGTTCTCCCTCGAATGTATTGCATGCAAAAAACTGATGACCCATCCCAGCATTCTATGGAGGGGATGGTGCTATGCACCTCTATTTAATCCAGCTCCTCGTGCGGTATTACATTCATCGCTCAGTAGCTCTCCAGTGACGTTTGACATATACAAACCCAGTGCTCCAAAAAAAAAAAAATGTATAACGCTAGTGTTGGGAATTATTACACTCCAATAATCGCAGATGATAATGCATGTTCAAACATTACGACTACATCTAACAGGTATGATATAATTTTTTTCATATCCTCTCATGATTTTTAGTTGTGTTTTCTCGATAGTAGTGATCATTTTCATAGCTTTTATTGTTCTTTTTAGCTCCCATTACACAGCTCGCATCATGGTTAGAAGATATGCGCTAACATCTACAGCATATAAGTACCTGGAAATCGGAATCAGTGTGCGGCCTATAACACAAGTAGAAATCGTTCTCGGCGACAATCGAGGGAATCAGTTGGTATTGTCTATTCCAACATGGAAAGGATTAATTGAAAAACGTACCGACATCGAGCAGCGCATGCGGTCAAGCGGATCATCACTAGGGATTAATGATTTGGCGGTGGAATTTTGTGTAATGTATAATTCGCAAATGGTAAAGATGATGCGATATAATAAGTCGCTATATTTCAAACCTGCCACATTAATCTGTTTATTTAATCTCGAGCGCTGTATCAATCATGTAAATATGCAGCTTTATGAAACTATACATTATGTCGATACGAAGTTTTCAAATTTTGTGAGCGTGTTACAGCGGTGTGATACCGTTGATGAAACTTTAGACTCATGCTGCGCTGCTAAAGCTATATGCGATAGTGAATATTTTGATGGTAAATCTCTTGTTGATTGCGAACTGTTGGCGTGTGCCTTGAATGATATTATCGATGTCGCTCGCAGCAAATCGACACGAAGTTTTCAAATTTTGTGAGCGTGTTACAGCGGTGCGATGTCGTCGATGAAACTTTAGACTCATGTTGTGCTGCTAAAGCTATATGCGATAGTGAATATTTCGATGGTAAATCTCTTGTTGATTGCGAACTGCTGGTGTGTGTCTTGAATGATATTATCGAAGTCTCTTGCGGCAAAATGTTAAATTGTACAATTATTCTTTGTAACAAATCTCTTGTTGATTGCGAACTGCTGGTGTGTGTATGTCTTGAATGATATTATTGAAGTCTCTTGCAGCAAAATGTTAAATTGTACAATTATTCTTTGTAACAATATGTTTTTTTTCCTTTTATTTATTATGTAACAATATATATAATTTCTTGAACATATTACTTCTCAATTTTATTTACACGTCATCCATCCTCCTTCTTTTCTCTACATTTTATTTACCGACCTTCCTCCTTCTCTCGCCACCTAATTTTAAGATCCAACGATTCTAAAAAGAATTATTTCTCTGCGTTTGGGAAAAATTTCTATCATATATATGTATGGAAAAAAACATTTCTGCCGACGCCGCATAATTCTTTCTATGATTCGTACGTTCTTCGCACCGCGAAAATAACATCCTGCACGACTGCTCCAGAGGAGTCAAATTACGCGTAATCGCGCGATACGCTGCGATGCTAAATCGGAACGCTTTAGAATGCTGCATATTTGTTTGAAAAAAAATTTTATTTACTCATCATCCATCCTCCTTCTTTCCTCTTCGCATAATTTTAAGATTCGACGTTTTATAAAAAAAAAGGATTATATTTCACTCATGGATTCTTCGCATGGTGAAAAAATGGTATCGTCTCGCGCGACTGCATCAGAAGAGTCAAATTACATGTGTTATCGCGCGAGATGATACCATTTTCACAGTGCTATGAATGCATGATGCATATTTGTTTGCTAGAGTTTGAAAAATTGTTAGCTTTAGAATGTATGATACATATTTGTTTGCTATGTTGGTTTGGAAAAAAAATATTCTGGTGGTAGATCTGATTTAAAAAATATTTAGGGAAACAATTTCTGGGGTTGGATCGAGTCTGAAAAAGATTTTTTCATACAAGACCCAACCCCAGAAATTTTTAGAGGGAGGGGACGACCCTCTGCGGAAATTTCTACCGGTGGGTCAGGTCTGGAGAGGTCTCCGCGGCGGCTCGGCCCGGACTGATCCCCACCACGATTACAGCTTCCCCCACTCCGCGGTTCGTGCGCGCGCAACCGGTCTTCCACTCCCAGCTCTCCCCGCGCCCATAGTTCCCTCCACCGCACTCCCCCGCGCGCCCTCACTTCCCCCCGCCCCCGCGCTCCCCTCAGAGGACGTGGGTTAGAATCGGCTTTGCCTTACTACTGTGGTCTGGGTCAGTTTTGGATCTTAAATCAACATCTGTCCTTAAACTGAGATTTTCCGTGTCAGGAAAGCACGTTCTCTTGTCTATATTCTTACCTACGATGTGGCATTTAGTGCAAGAGGAAAAGCCGGCATGGCATTTGGTATATTTAAGAAAGGACTTGGCAGGTACATCGCAAATAAATGATTTTATTTTTAAGTGATAAAAATGGTCGTTAATAGAAATTCTGTTACTAATTAAATCTGTGGCCTCTTTGGCGAACTCTTCTAGAAAAAGGTTGGCATCATTAGGCTTTTCATACCCATGATATGTGCCAATCATACCTACTTGATTGTATCCTGCAATGCAGCCTAAAATGGGGTAAACTTGACTTTTGGAACTTTTACGAAGCGGTAAACCGTCCACATTGATGTTAATTAAAATTGTATTGTCTTTGATACGGGATAAATCTACAGACTGAGCGAGTTTTAAAATGGTGGATTCTAAACCAAAATGGTAATAATGCCCTGGTTCGACACATCTAATCGCTACAGTCCTGGGAGTTTTTAAAAGGGTCCTGGCATCCGAGGGTAAATGACTTGATGTTGACTTCTTTACAATGGGTAATAAAGCGTTAATGGCTTGATGGGAAATATTATATTGTACAGCCCACTCTGCTAATGACTGGGATAAATTGGGACTATCGGTGGTCTGAGAATTTTCGAATGTGGCGAAATTTTCAATTTCTTCCACATTCTCGAGAAATCCTACATCACTCTAAGTAATATTAACAGAAGGTTGGGAATTAATGCCAGGTGAAATGGCATTTGTAGTGGTACTGAGATCGGATGATGTTGATTGGGAAACTGACTGTGAACAACTAGTGCCAGGTGGGAGTGAATATGGGAAACTAGCATCTGATGATGTTGTGGCTCGGGTTTCCTGAAGGGAACTATTTAGAGATCTGTTGGCGCGCATATAGTATTTCTGTAATTTTATTTTGCCAGTCATGATTGCGGTAAAGAAGGAGATAGATAGAACTGACTGTATAGTTGGGAAAAGAATAGCGTAATGGAAGAGAATGGGTATAAAACTTACGTGTAATACAACCGGCACTTCTTTGAATGTTAAATAAACACAACACTTTGTAAAAGCACGTGGTTTAAAATGTCACCCTTTGCCTCCGACGGTTCAGCAGTAACTACCGTGTCGCGTGCAGTGATACCAGAATCGTGGGCAGGGTGGGTAAGGGCTGTGTTACTCGGTAGCCCCCCCCCCCCCAAACCATTCACCGGGCCATCGGACCACCACGCATGCGCGCGCAAGAAGATCTTGGCGTTGATTGGTTCGACGGTCGCGCGCGCATGCGTGGTGACCTGATGGCCAGTGGAATGGTGGTTGGGGGGGGGGGGGCGCTACCGAGTAACACAGCCCTTACCCACCCTGTTCGTGGGTTTTCGTTTTCGCTCACGGGCGCTACCCCCACTCCACGACCAAGCGTACCCCCTCCTGGCGCCTTTACCGCACTACACAAGCATATCCGTCCCTCTATCCGTGTGTGACCGTCTCCGGTTTGCGAGACGGTTGCCGGTGGGACGGAGAAGGAGTTTATTGCCGACTCAGTCGGTAAGGCCGGGTTCGTCAAATGAGTAAAGCGTTTTAAACAATAACAATGTTTATTATCCTGTAATTATGTTTACATTGATTTCCGCGTAACGGTTGCGGGTGCGGAGACTCGACTCGGTAAAATCGCGGCGGCGTAGTTCTCGCGGCGGCGGCGCTGGCGACGAGCTGGGGGATCAAGGATGCGGAGTTTTGTGGAACGTTCTGCTCGGAAGGGCCTTAACAGGCACGATCGTACGAGAGTCGTATAGTGGCGTTCCCGTGTGCAATCGGGCTCTGGCCGATAGCGGCGCGGAGACACCTTACAGGCGAGGTAGGGCGCAAGATTGCTCTCGGCCTATTTAGGAAAGAGGCTGGTTAATGGCACAGCGTGACGATCGGTCGACGCGTGCACACCTCACGAAATCAAAAATATGAGCGTCTTGGCGTACGGTACGGCAGCGGTATCGGCTAATTCGTGCGGAACAAGAGCTATCAGTTTTGCTCGCCGCGGTCCTTATATCGCGAGCCCGCACATATTCGCCCGCGAGACAGCTCCCGGCTGCGTGGCCGCCTAGCTGCCGCGGCGCGCACTCGGCTTGTCGGCGCGGCGCCGTACGCCTGCGCGGCGCGTGACCAGCAGTGATGCCAGAATGAGGACGGGTGCCCTCGAGAATTTCCCCCACCACGCGCGCACACTACGCCGGAGCTGCGTATCCGTGAGCTCGGCGCTTCGGACAACGTCGGGAAGACGAGAGAGAAAACGAATGTGCGTCTTTCTCTGTCGCTCTTGAAACGCTGTGATTCGTGGTGGGGTGCAAGCGACACGCGGCCGTGCGCGATCTTCTAGAGAGCCTCGAGATTCACTTTTCCCTTTCTGACGTATGTATAATACTCTTGTAATGAAAAAAAATTTGGAAAAAATTTTATTACGGAAATCACGTTTTAAGACCTCCTGATCACGTTTTGACTATTTAGAAAAGAGCTTTTTTTTTAAATATCTCATATATTTGTTAACACGATTACGTTTAAACGGCAAAATGGATTTCAATGAAACTTTATATTTAAATTTTTTCATTCTTGTCTTAATATTCTTGATCCGATTATATCGCGAAAAATGATAATTACCCGTTATGGTTCTTCGATTTTTCAGATATACGATCTAAATTCTACATAAAAAGAGTTAATAAAAATTCTTCTGTAACTTCTTTAACAAAGAAAAATGTACATTCATAATTTCTTGTTTTCATTTTACATTTCCGTACATTTTATTTGAACTATTCCTATTCTTCAAACCTAAAAATGAATTTTTTTAGTAAAAGATGAATAATTTGGTACTGTACATTGGTGAACTTTCTTCAAATTAGAATCCACTCTTGGCCAGTACCGTGGACGCTGTAGCAACCTTCGATAAAATATATTTTTTCAGAGTATGATCTAAAAATCTAAAATCTAAACGTAATCACATTTCTCGATAGATTTTTCGATAATTATATCAAGTTGCGACAAATAATCATGTACTATTTACAAATTTAATACGCGCAGCGTCCACGCTACCGCTCGATGGAAACTACGGGAAAGTGGTGGTCTCTTCCATCGGGTGGGAAATGTAAACAATTGGTTATGCAAAGCTAACATCGCGATACATGTTGTACACTAAAATGTTCAAAAACATTACAAAAATAGAAAAGAAAGGCAGCACGTAAATATATCAATTGAGTTGGATATATTGACGAGATGTAAGACTGAAATAATGCTACAATTGTTTACATTTCCAAAGGATAGAAAGAACGCAGAGGAATTTACTATAATACATGCAACAGAATTTCGAGATAATTGTTACATATAAAATGAATATAATTAAGAATATACATTTATTTGTACAATTATCTCGAAGTTCTCTCTATAAATCATATGTACAGCAAGCAAGCGAATTTATTGCAAGGATAGAACAAGAATTGCGTGAGGTAAATCGAACAACTATTTACATATTCGCGATGTCCAAAAATCGAATGAAATAGAAAATGGATGAAATTGATAATATTCTGGACATCACGAATTTGCATTACCCGACGTAGAAGGAAAATCCGCGAGGCCATCAACGGCATGTAAACGTAAACTACTCTTTTGCTTCTTCGCAAAAGTTGCATATAAATTCTCAGATGACATGAGAGATAGATAGATGTTTGTCATCTACCTCCATGGTCTGACTTGTTTCCCCGTGTGCCTTTAATGCTGATTTCGTTACGCAAATGGCATTGACGGTGGTCGAACAAAGTCGGTTTCGTTTCTTGTTCTTTATGTCCGAAAGCATGGAAAACGATCTTTCAGCATCGGCGTTTGAAATTGGAAGACTTCTAATGGAATTTAATAATTCCTGCAAACATGGATATTTAAATGCGCCTTGACCGTTTCGCGTTAACAACACCGTTTTCCAAACATCATCAAAAGCTAATGTACAAAGCATCTGCTTATCTGCATTTGCAAAATTCAGGTGCAATGTCGACCATTCTTTTTGCAAACCGTCTTCGTCGAAACCGCCCAATTTCTGAGCAACAAAGAGAACACTTTTAAAGGAAGTGTCTCTGTTATTATCTACTAATGCCAAATGAGGCTCAAAAACACATAACTTGCTCAGAAATTCGTCATCGATTGGCAATCGATTACGAATTTCGTTTGCAGCTGTTACGTAAAACTTAATACAATTTTCTCGAACGGTTTGGACAACATCGGGTTTGCCTTCTGCAACTAACAGACAAAGAAACGCGTCACAATCCGGGCCTAAATGAATACTATTAAATGCGATTTGATTATCGCCTCTTGAAAAATCTATTAATTTTACTGAATCCATGTGCTTCAAAAGCTGCGGTTTCAAGAAGTTACGTAAAATATTGTACAAAAGTGTTTTGGCAGTATTTTGAAGCAAATGGATTCTTGTTAGTTGCGACTGAAAGAATAAACTAAAGTCATTGAAATACTCTAGAACGTATTTCAAAAACAGAAGATATGCTTTCGCTTCTGGATTTTGCATGATGATAAGCAGATATTCCCCAGACTTTGTCTTCTCACTTACGACCAATTCTTGCAGAAAGTGCAACACACTGTCCCAATTTTCTAAGAGTGTAACTACGGATGAGTAACGCGATAACCATCGCGTAGTACACAATTTTAAAATTTTGCGGTCAGTAGATTGAAAACATTGCTGAAATTCGCGAAAAATGGCCGAGCGTTTGGGACTGCTATAGATGAATGTTGCGACTTTTCGTAATAATTCCTCGCAGACCTCGGGAATGGTAGCGCATGCTGCATGCACTACCAATGCAGAGGAGTGACAAGGACATGGCATAGTGAAAAATTTTTCACCCCGAATTTCTGCAAGTTTGGTCTTGAATGACGAGTGACGCCCTGTCATGACAGAAGCGTTATCACAAGACAAAGCAAGAATGTTTTCGAACGGAATTTGCTTCTTCCACATGGAATTCCTAAATGAGGTAAATATTTTATCGGCAGTACATTCTCGCGCGTCAAGATTAATTAATTCTACTAATTCCGTTCGAACATCCAAAGTCTCGGGTGCGACATACCGAACAATAAACGACATCCATTTCTCATTGGTAGAGTCGGATGTCTCATCAATAAATATTGAAAACTTACAATTCTGTAAAACATGACTAAGATGCTCTGTTTCCCGAGGACACAGAACCTTCGATATAATATTAGAACACTTTGTTCGACCACACGTCATATGTTCCAAAACATCAGGATCTTTCCCAACGTCTTGGAAGAATTTAAGAATCGCCTCTGCGGATTGATGCGAAATATTTTTCTCGGCAACTAATGCAGCAAAACGAATTTCCGCGATCTTTTTTCGTTCATCAAATGACAAAGGCGATTCTTCGCCTTGCGATCTGAAATCGTTCGATTTGCTCACGTCCATTCCATTTTTTTCGCAATTTTTGATGTGGCACTTGGAATCCGCGTGACGTTGGATTTGCGACAGCCCGCAAGCAAATGATTTTTCACAAACCGAACAGAAACACGATAAAGGATCATCGGCGACCTTATGCAACCAGGGCTTGAAATCCTCAAGCCATTGAGGCATAAAAATCTTTCTCGAGACCTTAGCATGCATAGATAATCGCGGAATTTTTTTAGATAATAAATATTTATGTCTCGCTGATTCCGCATGCCTTTTAACGCTTGACGAGGCGCAAGAAAAAGTTTTCTCGCATGCAGAACAATAGAAAAGGCTTTTATCATTAGGGACTTCGCGAATCCACGATCGGAACTTCTCATTCGTTTCCCACAACGACCGATAAACACGAGTAGCCTTTTCACCTGTTTTCTCAAACGTTTCCATCGTAACCACGAATAAAATGAAATGTGTAGGAAAAATATTATGTACAAAGCAACAAGCAAATGATAGCGTATAGAAAAGGGGAGATATAGGGGGCTACTAATTACAAACTACACATCTAACCCGACAGACCCGAATTTACCAAAAACATGCAGAGAGAGCGAAACTAGTACTTACCACCTGATCTCTATTTCTACTGAAATGACGGTTAAATGCGCGAAGCGCAACTGCGCGATCCCCCACTAAACGCTTCGACACGTAAACAAAGTAACGCGACCACAGATCGCGAATCGTTTGGGTTCGCGCGGATCTGACCGTCAAATGTACCTACTTGACGAAAACCAGGCCCGAGCGAACCCTGGAAACGAGAAACGAAAAAAATAGATAGGAAATCGTAAAATAGTCAGAAAAATTCAGAAAGGAGAAAAGTCGAAGAAAAGACTAAAAGAAATAACAGCAAAGCAATGGTGACAGTACCGAACTGCCACAGATGCATTTACCAGTTACCATTCCCTCCTATTCTTGTACAATTCCTTTGTACCAATTTACACATTTTAGTGTACAACATGTATCGCGATGTTAGCTTTGCATAACCAATTGTTTACATTTCCCTCCCGATGGAAGAGACCACCACTTTCCCGTAGTTTCCATCGAGCGGTAGCGTGGACGCTGCGCGTAATAAATTTGTAAATAGTACGTGATTATTTGTCGCAACTTGATATAATTATCGAAAAATCTATCGAGAAATGTGATTACGTTTAGATTTTAGATTTTTAGATCATACTCTGAAAGAATATATTTTATCGAAGGTTCCTACAGCGTCCACGGTACTGGCCAAGAGTGAATTCTAATTTTAAGAAAGTTCACCAATGTACAGTACCAAATTATTCATCTTTTACTAAAAAAATTCATTTTTAGGTTTGAAGAATAGGAATAGTTCAAATAAAATGTACGGAAATGTAAAATGAAAACAAGAAATTATGAATGTACATTTTTCTTTGTTAAAGAAGTTACAGAAAAATTTTATTAACTCTTTTTATGTAGAATTTAGATCGTATATCTGAAACATCGAAGAACTATAACGGGTAATTATCATTTTTCGCGATATAATCGGATCAAGAATATTAAGACAAGAATGTAAAATTTAAATATAAAGTTTCATTGAAATCCATTTTGCCGTTTAAACGTAATGGTGTTAACAAATATATGAGATATTGAAAAAAAAGCTCTTTTCTAAATAGTCAAAACGTGATCAGGAGGTCTTAAAACGTGATTTCCGTAACAAAATTTTTTACAAATTTTTTTTCATTACAAGAGTATTATACATGTGTCAGAACGTGAAAAGTGTATCTCGAGGCGCTCAAGAAGATCGCGCGTGGCGCGTGTCGCTTGCACCTCACTTTGGATCACAGCGTTTCAAGAGCGAGAGAGAAAGACACACATTCGTTTTCTCTCTCGTCTTCCCGACGTTGTCCGAAGCGCCGAGCTCACGGACACGCAGCTCCGGCGTAGTGTGCGCGCGTGGTGGGGGAAATTCTCGAAAACTCCGGTCCCGATTCTGGCATCACTGCGCGTGACGTGACTTCGTCACACGTGTGCCAATCGCCCGCACGGTCGCGTAATGGAAATCGCGTACAGGTAAACGAATTTGCAAAGTATGGCGGATCCAACACTCATGACTTCACGAAAAGGGTCTTGTCGAGCATCGTGACGAACGACGTGGCCGTAATGTATAGTTAGCTAGGAAGACAGGCCAAGCAGCCGTTGTATAAATTAAAATTAGCACAAGTCGTTATATGTAATTATCACCGAAATTTCACCATAGCTAATACTGATTAATATAGAATTCAATATATACATGTAATGTCTTATTGAAATTCTTGTTTAAGGTGCTGCGGAGAAAGGCAAAGTGGGGGAAAATAAAAAAGAAACAGAGATTGCAATGCAAAAATGGCTGAAGCGAGCGTGCGATAGAAAAGCGGCGCAAAAGTCGTGTTTAATCTAAGGGTCAACCTTAAGAGGGGGTAGTGGACTATTGGATACGTAAAATCGTTAGTTCTTTAACGCTAAATTATTTTAATATCAAACAGTCGTTAAAAGCTGCACTGTGGATTCAGTGACCGCCTGAACGCACCCAAGCCGTACCGCGTGGTGATTGTGTGGAGATACGAACAAGAGAGCGACGAAGACAGAAAGGGAGTGGAAAGACAACGGGAGTTAGCTCTGACGCTGTTGCCTTATTTTATGCCAATCAGTAACTTTCAACTAGAGCTGTTGATACCCGAGATATCGGGTACCCGCGGGTACCCGTGAGATACCCGGGACCCCCCTTATATACAATATACATATGTACAGGATGTCCGCGGGAACAGTAAACAGCTGGATATTTCCTAACGTATTTGAGATATGTAGAACTCGCTACGCATAGCGAACGGGAACCTCAGGTATACATTGTCGTAAAGGATGTAAAATTTTATTACACGTTGAGCCTAATGAACCAGTTGTTTCGGAAAAACTGGCTAGGCTGAAAAGCCAGAGCGTCTCGATAGAGTCGCGGTTTATGACAGTATTGTCCCGCGAGGCGGCGGTGGAGAAGGGTGCGCGCGGGTCCGCAAACGAAGCGAGCTCTCGGAGGTAACAGTTCAGACTACAGAACGAAGCGAAAATTCATTAATCGTTTATAGTGGGCAATTCCGTATTTTCGAAGACAAAAAGTTTCGCCTCCCCTGACTTAGGACATAGCACCCTTTAGAAATGAGTGCTCGACACCCGAGAACCACGGGGCCATAAAAGACAAGGGTAGCACTAGCTATTATAAGAACAGGAAAATGGGAAATTCTTCATCGGATCTGCACGAAAGTCACATCTGAGAATCGTCTCCTTGTACTTTCACGACGAAAATGATACAAAACCGGACATAATTTGAACGCTATAATTATTAACGACATTACACGTCCGCCTGTTTCTGGCAACAAATGGATCCAGACCTTCGCGTTTACATAGCCAAAAATTCCTAAGGGCAACTGGATAAAGCTCGGTTTAATTAAAACTGTAAAATGTCAACATTGAGAGTCACTCTCGTGATCAAGTCTCTCTCTCTCTCCTCACGCGCTACTGAGGCGAACCCGCGAAATTCGTACTACAAGTCTATATTTCTTACACCGGGATAGAAATGAGCATTTCGATCATTCGTACCATCCCATCCCTCTTTTTTTTTTTTTTTTTTTTTTTTTTTACGTGGAAAAATCCCTAACGGATACTCCGCCCCCCGGGGGAGGAACGGGGTTATGTGGGACTTGCACCCACTAAAACTCCACGGTGGTTGTCCTCGGGCGCGGAGTCGCGCGCTCGACGGGGAGGACTTTTTGCGGAAGCAAACTGGCGATTCATCCGCTACCTCCCCCTCAGCGCAGTGCAAACTACGCGCTCAATAGCGGTCTTCCCAAAACTCCGGCGACGCGAGATGGACCGAGGACCGTCTTCGACACCGAATATGGGTTTCGACCCTCGAAGGGGTTTGTATACCATCAAGAAAAAGTGATAAATGTCCAGGATTTTCGCATTTCGCATCAGATCTTTGTGAAAACGACGCCAATCGATTCCGTATGTTTCGTCGATGAAACTAACACCAAGAACGACATATTTCGGAGCGTAATGAAGGAAATTAGATAAAAACTTAATTTATATAATTTCTCGCTAGCTTCGTTAAAAATAGTCCGATTTACATGAAATTTGGTACGATTTTCATCGGGGAAATATAAGGAATTCATCGGTGTCACTTCCATATCTATACGATAAAGAATAAAGAAATATTTTATTTCTGAAACAGGTATGAATCCTCGGCCGACCCAAGCGAATTGAGGTCGCCGACCCACAGTCGAGGGTGAAATATTCATTTCAGCGTATTAAAAAATTATTTATTGTTTATCGTATCGATAAGGGAATAACAGCAATATATTCCTTATGTTTTTCTGATGAAAATCATACCAAATGTCATGTCGATTGTCCCTTTACAACATCTGGGAGACGGATGTTTCCCGACGAACGCTTCGAAAACGAATAATTGCCTACTTAGTCGTAAAGAAATAAATAATTTTGTTTCAAAAATACTACATTGCCAGCTATAAAAGCTAACTGAATTCAGACGCGCAGGTAGCGTTGTCAACCCCCGACGTGCGGGACAATACGCTCGGGACGAGATGCTCTGGCCCAGTGATGAGCAAACCGCGTCCTGCGGGCCACATGTGGCCCACCTGAACATCGTCGCGTGGCCCACCTGAACATCGTCATATCGGTTTTTCATGAACGATGTTATATTTATGTATTTAATATTGTTTCCACTTGTGGCCCACTTCTGACAATAGGTTGTTCGCCACTTGAGTCTGGCCGATCAGCCTAATTAATTTTTTGTGAACCAGATGTGGTAAGCGGCCTGTAGACGCGTTTAATATTATTGTGCAATATATGATGGGTGCCCCTAGACGGGCAATATCGCGCAGTCAGCGGACTACCTCTTTTCTTCCTGTGTCTCATCGCGAGGCGTTCTGCTACTTGTTCAGAGTTATTTCGTTTCTTACCCAATTGCCAGGGAAGAATTCTTCAATCTATGATAAGACCATCTTCTTTTGGTCATTGCGCGGACCACAAGATTAATGTTCGTCACGGTCAGTGCTCAGAACATCATTCGAATTTATTTTTTACACTGTAACGGAGGTTTATTGCCTGCCGAACATAGAGAGATTAGTTAGTAAAGGAGGAAAATGCCACATCTGGTTCCCAAAAATTAATCAGATTGATCGGTCAGAGCGTCTCGTCAGGGCCCCGGTTTATGACCGTTTTTTCCCGCGAGTTGGCGGTTGGCGTTTGACGACGGTACCTGCGCGGCCGAAGCATCGTACGCACTGCCCATCGACAGAGCAATGTGCGGATTTACTCAGACTGAACAATGTTACCACGTTTTTTACTGGCCTTTAGAAATTTGACAAACAGATGTTCTCGAAATGTTCTTGGAAAAATAATAAATTACCCATCGTAAAGAATGAATGAATTTTCGCCTAGCTCTGAGCCCGCTTTTATTTCGACGCACGTAAGCAAAATACCACCAGTATAGCCACTACAAAGTATTATCCACTATCAACATGCCTCCTGCAAAGACCAAACGCACAATGGCCGTCAATCCCAAGAATAGAGAAAAAATTCATCATACTATTTTTTCCAAACAAGGTGTCGAATCGTATCGGCTACTTTATAACATAAAGTTTTTGTTTCTTTTTTTGCAAAGATGCCTAGAAAACTATCTAGTACTAGATCTGAAGAAGTCGATAAAAAAGTTTAAAACATCTTCGTGTGTATTGCAATGAGTATATTTTAAAATTCTGCACAAAAAACATACAAACTTTGACACATGTTTACACATACAGCAGAAGTAGCTGCCATGATATTTTTACGTTTTTTAGACCTCATATTATTAGGTTGCAAAAAATATATAAAAACATAATTCCATAACTTTTAAATTCTGACTTGTTTCCTTATTTCTGGGGATTCTGTCCCATTGTGGCGATAGGCCGCGGGGCGGCCAGTCGCTACACTGCTTCTGGAGCAGTGTAGCGACTGGCAGCCGCAGGCCGTCGAGCGGCTAGTACATTCTGCCATAATGGCGGAAAACAGACACTCGTCCCATTGTGTTGCTTTTCCAGTAGCCTAGGCTGCTCCTGGAGCAGACTTGCATACACTGTAGCAACCTGCCGCAGTCGCGCGCGGTCGAAGTCGCAGATAGGAGAACAGATGAATGCTTTTCCATTGTACCAGTGTAGCGCGGCGTGCTGAGGCGGCGCCGCGCCGCTCGCCGCCGCGGCGAGCCGCGCATTGGAAATGGCACCTTTAGGCCGCCTCCTTCCCGAGGCGCCCTGCAAAGGGCGCCTCCGACCCGGGGTAATGCCGACGGGGAGCGGGGGTGACGCACGAAACTACGTCCCCGCCCTACCTCCCCCGGCCCCGGGTCATCTCCTTCCCCTCCTATCCCATCCCTCTCCCCCAGACCTACCGCAGTAGCCTTTAAATTGTTTTAAAATATGCAACAATACTTTAGTCGTACAATGAGAAACATTATGTTGCCAAGCCTACAGTGCTAGCAAAAAATACAAATTAGGGTTATTCGTTTCATCCGGCAATTCCTCTCAGTGCTACATACAATAAAGGCAGGATCCAAGTAGTGCAACGGTGCACCGCGCACGGGTCTGATTTACGAGTTTCTCGGTTTTTCGAGCAGTTTGAAGCACTTGAAAGCGTCGATTTTTACGACGAGACGCGCGTCGAAAGCGTTCGTGTGCGCCCTATGCGGGGATTTCGACGTGCTGAAAGGTGCCTCGCAGCCCCAAGAGCAAAAATCGAATGGCGCAGGAATATGGGCTCCAATGGATTCCTGGCGTTCTCACGATTAAAATTATACCAAATGTCATGTAAACCGTGCGTGCGACAGAGTCTGGCCGTCGGCGTTATTTTAATTCTGAGTTCGCATGTATTTCGAGTCGAAGTAAAAGAACATCTAAGGTAAATGTACCAATACCCGGCCGCTGAAGGTGCTTAAGGAATAGCGGCAAAGTTTATCTCCTAATTTAATTTGTAAAACCATCATGAAATAAAAAAATGTTGTTGAAATGTTGAAGATAACACAATATTATACTATTGGAAACTGAAAAAAAAGGTTTATGTATTATAATAGACGTATTTATTAATGAAAATACGAAAACATGCAGATGTCCCAAAAAGCGGACAACCTAAAACTGCATGTCCCAATACCTGAATTATATCGTCCCAGTAAGCGGACAACCTAACAATGCATGTCCTGATGTCCCGATATCTGAATTATATCGCCCCAGTAGTCGAACATTTAGACTTGTTTAAAAAAATATTAATTTTCTTGCAAGTTTAACCATCTTAAACTAAATTTAAATTTATTTACTATTATAATAATGTATTATTATAATATATAAATAAGAAATGCAGTCAATATTTTCTTAGTAAATGAGTGGCGTTTCTTAACGAAAGCCATAGAAATTTCTCGAAATTTGCTATGCGTACGAAGTGTGTTACAAAATAATTATTTCTATCTAACGATTTTCAATTTTCTATAATAATGATTTTAATTAATATTGCTAAATACTTATGCATTATGGTACTATTTTTGTTTCTAATTACTGTGACGGCTCACTATTTTTCGCGCGGTATTATTCCACCATCTCTTCGAAAATCAATTCACAACTCCATCAAAACCTTCAATCTCGAGTCATACCCTACTCCCTCACCCAACCGATTATTTAGACGATATACCTTAGTGGTCCCTATCGCTAAACGGTCAATCAAGAAATCCCCTTCTTCGGCCTACGAGGCACGATTTCCTCCCTATCATTCAATTTAAACGAATCCCTCGCCCTAAAAACTTACTAATTCGAGACCACGTCTCACCCCCTCAAACTGCCCTTTAATTTGACTCCACTCTTACCCCTGTACCCATCCAGCTACTCCAAATCCGTCGGATTGAGTATTCCCATATAAAAACCCCAAAAATGTAATTGCGACGCATACTTTGCACATTAGTCATCGCCCAGTTATTTACTACGACGCATATTTGGCGTACGTGCCATGGCGAATTACCGCGCTTACCCTTCATACCTGACATTCCAATCTTTACTATAAATATGAGGTCCACAGAGGCCGGAGCCCATTACCATTTTTGTAACAGTGTCTCTACGATCTACTCATTACCATGTTTACCATTTTTGCGAACAGTTTCAATATAAACCTCGCAACTTTAAAAGTGTCATAACGAATCTACGAATCTCATTTCATTATATAAAATCAGTGCGAATCCTCCAAGAAGGAGAAACGTCCTGCTCTACTTATTGTAAGTTGCTATTAATATTAATATATAACACTGTATGTCATATTCATTTACATTACTAATGCTTATTGCGAATCATATTTCTTTATATAACTATTCATTTATAACGTTTAATGCTACTAAAGCTTATTAGTTTATTTTTGTTCCTTGCTAGTTGCTAAAGCCTATTCATTTATTTTCGATTACTTGCTTATTGCTTAAAGCCTTTGGCCTATTACGTGTGTTTGCTTATCGCTAAAGCTTATTGGCTAATATGTATCACTTACTTATTGTTAAGACCTATCGGTCTATTTTTGTATTGCATCTTCATCACTAATATTCGAACGTATCAAAATATCACATTTAAATCATATGTTCCTAACGGTACACGTCAAAACAAGACGGTACCCAAAATAAACAAACGTTATTATTTACTAAACATGCTTCGAATTATTGCGTCAATCCTACAATAATAAAGATTTCAATACATAACACGCCGGTGCAACAGCTGATCTCGTCTCGCGAACACGAGAGCTCTTGTTATGTTTACAATACTTTCTTTCTAATGACTTTTTCCCGAAATCGCACGTCTAAACGTAGTTCGCGGAATATTGCGAGCGGTTCTTTGAAATAATGCAACGATAAATCAAAACAAAGCTATTAGCGTCCTAACGGGTGTCTCTCAAATACACTATAACCAGTTAAAACCTTCCCTGGTCGTTTTGTGCCGCGAAATCCATTTTCGTGCCGAGACGCCTGCCTAACTCGTGTCGCGAAATCCATTTTCGTGCCGAGGCTCCTACCTGTCTTGTGACGCGAAATCCATTTTCGTGCCGAGACACCTACCCTCCTCGTGACGCGAAATACATTTTCGTGCCGAGGCTCCTACCCGTCTTGTGACGCGAAATCCATTTTCGTGCCGAGACACCTACCCTCCTCGTGACGCGAAATACATTTTCGTGCAGAGACACGTACCCTCCTCGTGACGCGAAATACATTTTCGTGCCGAGGCTCCTACCCGTCTTGTGACGCGAAATCCATTTTCGAGCCGAGGCTCTCACCCAATTTCGTGCTGCGAAATCCATTTTCGTGCCGAAACCTCCTCTTAACCTACCCCAACAATGTCATTCCCCTAAGACCTCAACCCGGGACGTGACATTACATTAAAAATTAAGCTTAAAAATAAATAAAATTTGCATTGTTGTTCAGGTACTGGGACATGGCCGGGCACTGGTACATTTACCTTACCTGTACCGTTGTTAACCGCCGCCTCGCAGGACAATACGGTCATAAACTTATACTATTGTTTTCAGTCTTCATTAAGCGAGCTGCGTGCTTCGCTGTTACGGTCGACTAAGACTGGGTTGGCAGTAAAATTCTTTTGCAGGTATACAAATGACACCACTGATTCGAGGTGTGGACCTCGTCGTGTCGTGAAAGACGAAGCGGGACAAAGAATCATGCTTTCTCCCTGTCGTAGCCGACGGTAACATCGTGTCGACTTTTTCTTTCCCAGTCGCTCGTTCTCGTGTTCTCTCAACCTCGACCGAAGGATTCCAAGATATGGTGGGGAAATACGCTGTCCTTGCAATAAACATATACAGGTGTAGGTAACTTTACAACTATCTAGCCGGCAGCGAAGGTGTTAAAAGTGGAAGGAATGTTTTAGGGGGTCAGGACAATTTTCTTCAAATTATGTGACTCCTCGTTCACGAAAAAAAGATGTAGGTTCCTCTAAACAAATGTTTGTTTCAGTGTGCAATGAAAGACCAGCATTTATGATATTCTCTAGAAGCCAGGTATTTGGGGACTTGGAGGATGCACGGTACTCCATACTTGCCTGCGCATTTGAGAAATACGAATCTGATGGAAATGAGTGTACAGGATGAGACAATAAGAACATCCATCTTAAATAACTCGTTATTTATTGATGTGATGAAGAAGTCCACAAATTCATTGACCTGTACAAAGTGATCTTCAACACCGAACGAAGATGAAGATGTGTCAAGAATATCATTTGCTTCGAGATATTCCACCGGATCAAGTTAAAACGGACACACTATACAACTACAATTCATTCTCACATATCTGCATATATAGTGTATTACAATTATGATGTATCTAGAAACAAGTATACCTATCGCAGCAGTCTAATTGTTGCTATTTACAGTAATAGTTATCATGTTATTGCTTGATTTAATATATAAACTAAATAATACACCATGAATACACATATGCAAGTGATATGTAGGAGTGAAAAATACATTTGCGTTGAAAAACACACATTTGTTCTCAGTCTTTTCCGCGATGCGCGGTGTGCATTCGCGTGCGCGGTTTACAGAGAAATCCCGGCATAGCGCGCCCACGAACGCTTCCGACGCGCGGGCTTTGTAAAAGTCGACCCTTTCAAGTGCTCCAAACAGCTCAAAAATCCGAGAAAGTCATAAATCTGACCGGTGCGCGGCGCGGCGTTGCAATAGTGGGACCCTGTGTTAAGAGGTAGTAAATACTCGTTGTTCTGCACTCGCATAAAATAATAAAGAATATATAACACTGACATGCGGGCATCGCGCTAACGGCGTAGCTAGGATTAGGATCGTAGCTTTAAGTCGTTTATATCCGGTAGTATGATTTTCGAATCCCTTAGGATACGCGGCCAAGCTAATCCTCGACCTCGCACGTTTATGAATTTCAACGTCTACTTCAATCAAATTATTCTCCTTTACTACGGTAAATCGTCATAAAGGTGCACGTTGCATCGCAGTGTTGGTAAAAATCAAGACGGAGTCCTCCGTTGACTCGACTCTCTGTAGATTAGTCTCAATAGCGCCTTTTACACGGACGTTCTTGCGCGCGGTTCGGCGCGTCGCACGCCGCGCGGCACGGAAAAGTACGTGAACGCCGGATCGCGACGCTCCTTCGTGCACGCCAGAAGGTTATACTCGCCACTACTTAGAGACAGCGGTTCGGCCTCACATTTCTACGTCGACTCCACATGTTTTTTCCACGATCCAGCGCAGTCTTGTATTGTGTACTACTTGTTCGATGTATATTATCGATCTGCGAAACGATCGGCAAGAAACGATCGCGATATACGTTCGCGAAAATATTCAAATTCCTCGATTTACCTGGCTTATAGAAGATATCATAAATGCTGTTACTGTAGGGCAGACTGAAACATCTGTTTTTACGAAGCTACATTTGGTTGACCCGAAGGTGCTACAAATTATGGAAATGGTTTATGACTCAGTTATAACGAGTGTAAAATTTTACAAGGGTACATTAAAAGATGTCCAAATGTTTCCCCGGCAATGCGACGGCAAATGAAATTGCAGTTAACACATTCACTGTTGTAACGATCATAATATTATTACTATTGACGGCAATAATTACCATGTCATTGCTTGTTTTAATATAAAAACTAATATTGATAGACAATAAATACATATAGGTATGCAAGTGATGTTATATCTAAGATAAATGATGAAGAGATGTAATATGTGAGATGTTTTGAAGAAGGGGGTGGTCTTCTGATTGCTCGTGATGCAGGTCAAATTTTTCACCCACGCTCTTGCGTGGCGCGCAAGAAAGCACCACGCTCCTGCCCGCGTTCCAACCTCGACTCCAGAAGAGTTTACATAAGAGACAGAAAAGGTAGTTGGAAAAGGACAAAACGGCACTTGAAACCCGGCTCGTCGCGCGCCTCAGGATTTCCGCACTGAAAAGGTGGCCGTTCCAATGGGCGGCTGCAGCCGCCAGCGACCGCGGCTGGCGACTGCGGCTGTAGCCGCGTACACTGGTACAATGGAAAGCATTCATCTCAACTCCTATAGGCGGCTGCGACTGCTGCGGCCGCGCCAGGATTGCTATAGCCTATGCGCGTCTGGTTCATGAGCAGCCTAGGCTACTCGAGACACAACACAATGCTACGAGTGTCTGTTTTCCGCCATAACGGCAGAATCTCCTAGTCGCACAGCGGCTGCCGCTCTACTCCTCCAGAAGCAGTCTAGCGACTCTAGCCGCTCTGCTGCGATTCATCGTCACATTCGGACAGATTATCCAGAAATAAGGAAAGAAGTCAGAATTCATAACTTATGGAATTATGTTTTTTTATATACATATTTCTTGTAAACTAATAATATGAGCTCTTATAAAAAAAGGTAAAAATATCATGACTGCTACATCTGATCTGCGTGTAAACACATGTCGAATTTTTTGTTTCGTGCAGAATTTTAAATCGTGTCTTTTAAAGTTTGTTAAAGTAAAGTTAAAGGGGTCAGAAATGATTAGTATCGATTCTGCAAAGTAATAGCAAATAATTCGTTATATACAGTTATTTTGCCATAAGAAACCCATTGAAAAAATATCAGTAATTGTCGGCTTTTCAGTTACCTTCCGCGAACTTGTGTAATCAACATATATTTGTTCTTGCAACTGCGAAAACAAGATTTGACAATATTTTCCAATAATGGAGTAATCATCTGTATTCTATATCGTGCAGTGGGCCTGAATCCCAAGAAATAGGGGAAAAATGCAACATTCCATTTTTCGCGTTGAAAGTGCTGAATATTATTGAGCAAGTTCATAAAAAAAGTGTTAATATACAACTCATAACAAAGTTTGCCGTTATTTAAAAAAATAATAGAGCGATCTAGATGGCTTTGTAAGAACGAGGTTCTATGACTCTCAAATGAGCAAACCAAAGAGGTGCACCAGTAACTTTTATACACTGGAGATCAGCCGCTACCGGGTCCGGAGCTATCTAGATCCCACTGGTTGAAACTTAAGCCGCCTCTAGGTTTGAGCATTCGTTCGTCACTTGAGCGTATTCGTAGCTTGAATGTCCCGCTGTGCTGCGTGCGCCTCTATTTATACTGAGAAATTGGCGGGCTGGCGCATGCGCAGTGAGTCGCTGTTTGTTATTTTGTGTTTTATTCGCTTAATACTTATTATTTTGTCTTGCGCTTTTGTTAATACTTATAATTAATTATTCCTAATATTCTTATAACAATTATTTCTTTAACATTTATCTAAATCATTAATTATACATAAAAGTCTTATAATACGTTTACGCGGTAACAGAATATGGTTATATCACAGACGAGGTATAGAATAGACCTATCACCTTATGGGACTTGGTGTCACCACCCAAACTGTGTTACCGACCCATAACTCGAGGACTGAATCTGGCGGCCTCTGTTCATGAACAGCGTCCAACTCCGGAACTACTCTGGAATGTGTTGAAATGCTGAAAGGTGTGTGCATGCTTGTATACGTGTGACTTGTTCAGAGTGACTGTTCGACATAGAGGGCAGGCTTTCGTTACGCTACGCTTTGGCTCGGCTTGTCAACGACTCACGTGGATTCACGTGGATTTTTCTCCGAAAATCTATTTCGGTGATCTGAAGACTATATGGCGCCGAAATATGGCTCTTCTTAAAAGCTTATACAAACTATAAATTGCAAGATGACATTGATTGTTAGTACTTTACGTGTTGTGGAACACTTAACTAACATTTTCGCGTGTCGTACGTCGAAAAATATTAAAAATTGACGCTGTTACTGACATTCTCGCAAATCTCCGCACTCCGCGCATGTCTAAATAGACGGTGCCCATCCGACGACATGTATACATCATTGTAACGTCCTGCGACGAGCCGCCACAAAAATTCTTTCTTTTATTATATTAATTCTTATTCTATATTCTCATTATTCTATCCTTATTATTCTATACTATTATTATTCAACACCTACAACCATTGTATTAGCAGTAAGACATGAATGCACGTATGGAGAATGCACGTATGGAGAATGCAAGTATGGATGAATGCAACCTAGTGGTCAGTGAACAAACCAAGTGAAGTGAACGCATGCGCAATGTCATTCAACACAGCGAGTGAATCGAGTGCGGACCGCGAGCGGATTAAGTGCGCATGCGCAAGACGCACGATCGGCCGAACGGCAAGTGAACCGCGAGTGTAACGCCTGATTGGCGTCAGCCAAATACGGAAGCTAATTGGTGCGCGCAAGGTGCGACATGTGATTGGACCGAGCTAGGTTCACCAAATAGGTATAAATATGGGCCCGCCAGCAGCAGGAAAGCAGAGATCCTCGAGACACCATTGAGAGATCCTCACGATATCATAAGTACGCACCACTTGAACCAACCCAACCAACTAACATTCACTCCGAGGCGCTCGAATAGGCACCTCGCTTAAAACTCCACATCCAAACCAAATCTCACTCCAAGGCGCTTGAACCGGCACCTTGGATTTCCAAAGACATTCAATATCATTCACAAATCTACCATCTAAGGCAGCTTGAGCAGGCACCTTGGCTACCATCTGGGTATGCTCTAATCAAGCTACCTGGCTACCATCTGAGGCGCTCGACTAGGCACCTCGGCTACCATCTTAGGCCGCTGTTAGCAAAGCACCTGAGCAACGTGGAATCTACAACTTAGGCCGCTGTTAACAAAGCACCTGAGCAACGTGAAATCTACAACTAAGGCGGCTTTTAACGGAGCACCTTAGCACCAATCCTAGAAAGCGTGGGCAAGCTAATAGGCAACTGGAAGCTACCAAAACCTGAGAGAAGGAACCCTCTCATTATCTTGACTTAAACATTCTAAATCGACCAAAGTGTCATCCCTTATATATACCGACCTAGCGTCAAATTTATATCAATTCTATTTCTTTTCGACTAAGCGTCTACTACTATTTCTTTTCGACTAAGCGTCTATTTCTATTTCCTTTCGACTAAGCGTCCATTACTATTTCTTTTCGACCGAGCGTTAAATGCTATTTCCTTTCGTTCGAAACGATATTTCGAACTCTTACCGATCGGAGCGATATATGCATATATAGGTTAATTCATTTTCTGTTCTATCGACTTAGCGTCACGAGCGAAAATCGAGTAATATTCTGTTTAACCGACCAACGAGTCGTCACGTAATCATTCCGTTACAATTTCACGACACCGCGTCGTACTTGTTAAACCAAATCAATTCTTTGAATAAACCATTTTTGTTATTTATCGTTAAAAGAAGGACTCTAGTTTCATGAAATTCATTTCTTTATCGCACGCCACCCGAACCAATCCCACCATTCTACGAGTAACCGCTCTACTTGTGGAATCCCCTGTAATTAACGGCAACGTCTCGTTCGAGAACGTTACAGGCGGTAAAACTTTTGGTGACAGCGGTGGGATTTTTGGTACATTTTGCTTTGAAACCGCGAAAACCGCGTGGCAAGAGAGTTACGCTCTCCCAGCGAGGAACGAGACTCCTTCTTTCTTATTAAATTAGGTGCGTTAGAAACATAAAATCCAATAATGGCTAACGCTACGCCTCCAGTAGAAGCAGTTGTAGAAGAACTACAACGCTTACAGATAAATCAAGACAATGCGCGTCAACCGCACACAAGAATTCGCGATGCCGCGGATACGGTTCCGCCTTTCGACGGGCGAAACATTTCGATATATCAATTCACAAAATGCTGTAGGAACGCGAAAAACATGGTCGCGCCGAACGCTGAGTACGGGTTAGCGCAATTAATCAAATGTAAATTGTTCGGGCAAGCCTCTCGAGCCATACTCAGTGGTGACTATAACACCATAGACGAAATAATTAAAGTTCTCAACTCCCGTTTCGCGCCGTTGCACTCCTCGATTCAATTATACGGGGAAATGTCGAAGATCGCACAGATGCCGAATGAAGCTACCGTGGACTATAGCAGTCGAGTCTCCGGGATTTTCTTACAAATTAAGCACTGCAATGAAATAGAAGTACCATTGCATGTCGAGCAGTACAATCAATCCGCGGAAGCAAATTCCATCAAATCGTTTCTAACAGGTCTAAGACCTGAAATCTATGCGCGTATGCGAACCGCCGAATTTGCTGATCTAGACACCGCCATCGGCGCCGCTATAAAAGCCGAGGCTGAATGTCAGGATAACGCGTTAAGAAACAAATTTGCAGAAGGATTATCACACTCCGGACAGTGTACAAATTGTTTCGGATACGGGCATTCGACGAACGATTGTAGCAGCAAATTCCCAGTCAAACAGATAGCTCAAGTCAGCTGGCAATCAAAATATTGCGATCATTGCCGAAAGGTAGGACATACGGTTCAGGAATGTCGGAAGGTAAACACCGCGCCGCGACCGATACCATATAACACTGGGTCAAGGCCGTCACAATACAATACAAGGCCACATACGTCATCGCGTAATCCCGCGTCACAGCCGGTCGAATGTAAATATTGCAAGAATAGGGGACATACTATAGAGGAATGTCGTAAAAGGATATATAACAATAACCGAAACTTTACACAACCTCCACGTTCCGAACAACAACCGCCAAATCCTCCCCAGAATCCAATACGCAGGCAAGCCGTGCTTGCACTAAAACCGATAGAGATCGGGAAAGCTCCCAGTATAGCGTTGTCAGGTCCGGAATTCAAACAAGATAGAGCACTAATGATGATTGACACCGGCGCTGATTTAAGCGTAATCAAGCAAGATGCCGTTCTCCCCGGCACGCAAATCCACACGGATGTCGTCTACGATTTAAAAGGAATCACGGAGGGCTGCCTATCTACTATGGGTTATATTAAAACGAAAATATTAGATGCGACAGTAGATATCCACATAGTCAAAACTCTACCACTCTTACAAGACGGGTTACTAGGAACAGACTTCTTCCGGGAAAACGGAGCGACTATAGACTATTCGCGATTAGGCGTCGTAATAGGAAACGAAATACTTCCATTTAAGGACGGAGAAATAACAATCCCGGGCCGTACTAGGTATCAGATACCAGTAAAAATTTTAAATCCAACCCTGAAGACGGGATACGTACCAAAACTAAACGTGCACCCTAGCATTATAATGGGAAACGCTGTAATATCAAATAACGACGGAGTAGGATACCTTTACGCGATCAATACATCTTCCAAAGAAATAAAAATAGAAATACCTTCCATAGAAATCGAACCCTACGAAGAGGTAAAATTTCAGGACGTAATGGCGTCCCCTAATCATGTTAGGCAAGTACTCGAACTACTTCGGCTTAATCACTTGAACTCGGAAGAAAGGGCTAATATCGAAAGGTTGATCGCACAATATGCAGACAGATTTCACCTCCCCGAGAGCGAGTTAGGAGCAACAAACGCTGTGTCTCACAGGATAATCACCGAAAACGAGGCACCCATTAACGTAAAACAATACCGATATCCTCAGGTCCATAAAGAGGAAATTAACCGCCAAATAACCGAGCTCTTACAAAACAAAATAATAGCGCCTTCAACCTCTCCATACAACTCTCCGTTGTGGATAGTCGCGAAAAAAGACGATAGCGAAGGGAACAAACGATGGAGGATAGTGATAGATTTCCGTCAGCTGAACGAGAAAACAATAGGCGACGCATATCCTTTACCGAATATCGTCGACATACTAGATCAACTCGGAAGCGCGAAGTACTTCTCGATATTCGATTTAGCTTCAGGATTTCACCAGATTCAAATGCATCCGGAAGATAGACACAAAACCGCGTTTTCAACACCCTATGGTCATTACGAATTCAACCGAATGCCTTTCGGTCTAAAAAACGCTCCCGCGACATTCCAACGATTAATGGACCAAGTACTTACTGGGCTACAAGGGATAGAATTATTTGTGTACCTCGACGACATAGTAATTTATGCCAGCTCACTTCAAGAACACGCAATAAAGTTCACGAAATTAATGAAAAGATTAAGAGAAGCTAATCTATGCCTCCAGCCGGATAAATGCGAATTTTTAAAGAGAGAAGTATGCTACTTAGGTCATATTATTAGCGAGGAAGGAGTTAGACCAGATCCCAAGAAATTAGAGGCAGTCAAGGAATTCCCACAACCTAAAACACCGAAAAATATCAGACAATTTTTAGGGTTAGCCGGATATTACCGCAGGTTCATAAAAAATTTCTCAAAAATAGCAAAGCCACTATCCGACTTAACAAGAAAAGAACGCCGATTCGAATGGTCAATAAAGCAACACACCGCGTTTGAAACACTGCGGGACGCTTTATGCGAGGAACCAATTTTACAATATCCAAATTTCGACAAACCTTTTATCATTACTACGGACGCTTCGGGTTATGCAGTAGGTGCAGTACTAAGTCAAGGAGAAATCGGGAAAGACCTACCAATAGCATACGCTTCGAGAATATTAAACGATGCTGAAACCCGCTACGCTCCAACCGAACGCGAATTGCTCGCGTTGATATACGCCGTCCAACATTTTCGCACATACATATACGGCAGGAACTTCTTCTTGGTCATGGACCACAAGCCGTTAGAATGGCTCCATAGATTGGCCAATCCCACTTCAAGATTAATGCGATGGAAAATAAAGCTCGCCGAATACGATTATAAAATCATGTACAAGCCCGGGAAATACAATACCAACGCGGACGCCCTTTCACGGAATCCAATAAATGCACTCCCATTACAAGTATTAGGGAAACGCGCACGCTCCAGAACGCCCACAAATTCTAGCTCTCCTAACGCCACAAAACATCCGAAGGGAGACGGGTACTCCTCGTCGTCATCGGCGGAGTTTAATTTTAGTAAAATACCGGTAAAAAGGAAACTGAAAAGGAAGCATAGGAGCACGACAACCACATCGTCAAACCAGCCAGTGGAGAAAAGGAGAGGTGTAACGCCAGGTTGGGAGACCGCAAAAATGGAGGTGTCCTCCGACAGTTTCGAGGTGGTTAAAAACATACGAGTTTCGGCAGAAGTTCACCCTTCCCCTAAACCAATTATTTCCGCACCAACAACCTCTCACCAACATCCTAGACCGCAATGGAAGTGGATACAATAATGGAAGATCCAGATCAAATAATGGAAATCAGCGAGAATACAAGAATTCCAAGGTGCCCTATTTACCGAGATCCCCCTCAAATCGATTCAAGTAACAGTAGCAGTAGTAGAAAAAATACCTTACCGATGCGTGGCAGAAAGTCGTGCATAAGAGACTCTAGCGGAACACTGACCGGTCCAGTATCGCCTGTGGTAATAAAAAGGAACGCGAAAGATAAACTCGAAACATTTAAGGATAAACCCCGACAGCAAATATCGCCACGGCGACAGATACGAGCGCCACCGAAAGCACTACCTAGAATAATTCAACAAGAACGAATCCAAACCCGAGTAAAAGAAATTAAAGACCATTTATGGATAAGAAGAGAAACTGTAGGAGTATTCATAAACGTATATGGCGAACCAGTGGGCGAGGGAAGCGCGGAATTTTTAAGAACAGAATCAATTAAAATCGCCTCATCCCCACCACTCCAGGCAGGGAACATAATAGAAATTCCCCAATCAGAACGAATCATCTTAGGGATGATATTACCAAATCCACCGACCGACGAAGGTTATCACACCGCGGTTAGGAATTTATATAACAAACTAACAGAGCGAAACATCAACAAAATTTCAATACCAAAAACGGAAACTAACATAACATGGGAGAAATTGAAACAAATGATAAATCTAAGATTCCTACAGACTAATATTAATATTACAGTTTGCACCGGCGCAGTGCAACTGCCTTCAGAACGAGATCGATTAACTATTATAAAAGAAAACCATGAGTCGCCGACAGGAGGACACAAAGGTGTAACCAAAACCTATAAAAGAATCCGAGACTTGTATCACTGGCCAAACATGAAGCAGGAAGTACGACAATTTATCAAGACATGCATAAGTTGCCAAAAGAAGAAACTCGTGCGAATAAAAACCAAAGAACCGATGATAATAACGGACACACCATTAGACGCCTTCGACAAAATATCGATGGATATTGTGGGACCATTGCCGCCTACAAAATCAGGAAAATCATACATACTTACTATACAGGACAATTTAACAAAATATTCATTAGCAATACCACTAGTCTCGTTCACGAGCGAAGAAATAGCGGAAGCATTTACCATGCATTTCATTTGCCAATACGGGTGTCCAAAGGCCATTTTAACAGATCAAGGAACTTCATTTGTCGGTTCCCTTATGCGAAAACTCGCAAGAGTCTTAAACATCAAGCAATACAAAGCATCAGCGTTTCACCCGCAATCCAACGGCTCCTTAGAAAGAAGCCATCATGTTTTAATTGAATACTTAAAGCACTACATAACTAAGGAGAAACAATGGGACCAGTGGCTGCCTCAGGCCATGTTTTCATATAATACCAGCGAACACGAAGGGACGAAATACACCCCCCATGAACTAATATATGGGAAAAAGGCAAGGCTACCGTCGAGCATAACGCCGAATGATTCTTTAAACACATATCCAGACTTCGTAGACAGGCTAGTAACTAGATTGTTTAATATTCGCGAAACGGGCCGGAATAACTTGGAGAATTCGAAACATCGTCAAAAATACTATTACGACAGAAGAGTAACCACTATTAACTACCAAAGAGGAGAACAAGTCCTGGTTCTGAAACCAAAAAGGAATAAATTCAGTGACGAATATGACGGGCCATACAAAATAATAGAAATCCTAGATTCTAACAACGTAAAATTGGCGATAGGCCCCCACCGAACTAAGATCGTCCATAAGGACGCATCAAGAGAGCCTATGTGCCACAGGACCAAAGGAAATTCTAGGAAAACCCCTCCCCACCAGAAGACACCGAGACCATGTGTCCATAAATTCGGGCGCAATCAGCGCAGGAGCTCATTCGCAACCTAGTACTCTGAAGAATCGAATTACAAACTACAGGTTTAAGTTACCAGTTACAAGTCACAATTTATATTTGCATCCACAATATATAACAATCGCGGAAGTGATTCGTCGGGCGAAGTACCATAAAGGCCACTCAGGTGCGAACGATGGGAACCCGAAGGTAAAACCAATTCTTTTAATTTATTACAAGTGAAGCAGGAAAGCATTCTTAAGAAAAATATATATCGTACGATAGAGTATCGTCCCCCAAGGAAGAGTGGCAGTACCGACCCTACGACGAGGAAGGAGATGACCCGAGAGGCGGGTACTACGGACGTCTAACCAGGCTAATCTGCCTCCAGGCGACAGGGCCAACATTTACAAACCGAAATGACTTATATCGGCGGAAAGTGTGCCACACCTGCTACGAGGGGATGTCCGAACGAGATATAAGATATTGCACCCCCGCCACCAATCACCTCGTCACGCTCAAAAGAAGCTTAATCAACTATAAATACTGCATGGTTTGCACCGAACCACTGTACACCCTGGGAATCGCGGGCCAGTGCCGACATTGCATTAAAGCGTTCGTGAACCTAGGCCACGAGAACTGGCGAGCGCTAGAGCTCGGGCTAGCACTCAACGTGCTAGAATTTGGGGATGACGACAATGTGGGACAACCGAGTCAAATTCTATCACCTTCACCTCCGTTACTCCAAAACCCAAGCGAAACCGTTCGATTAATTTAAAGGTCTTATACGATATATATCACGCTACGACAAGCTTCATTCAATTCGGCGAAAATGACGCGTAAGAAAAGTAGGTCAATCAGCCGGTGTAGTAAACAGACCACACTCCTGAACCGTAGGAAACTAGGTCGCGAAACAAGGAACCTTAGGGGACGCATAGACAATAAACGGGGGTAACATCATAACAAGACACGAGTAACAGTCAATCACAAGCTTCATTCAGTATCGAAATTTAATAACGCGCGGACATACCGTAGAAGTCGAATCGGGAATGCCGAAAAGAGGAGGCAAGTGGAGAGCGAAAATAAAGGCGGCGAAGCCACATCAGTGGAATCTACATAAACTAACCGTGCCAAAAGTCGATTGGCAACCATATCTTAGACTCCCTCATTCCGATCCGCGGCAGCGCGCGTGGAAGTACATATTCTTGTTCGGTAGCGGCAACGTACCACCCCAAACGATGGGAATGTCAGGGAATTTAAACGAGGATGCGAAAGCACTCCAACAAGTGGAGGAAGAGATCGAGCGTCAAACCTCCTCCACCGATGTACAAATTCAAAGCGTAAGCGATTCTAAAATCTCATCTCTCGAGACGAGAGATAAACCGGGCGGCGAGGTGTAACGTCCTGCGACGAGCCGCCACAAAAATTCTTTCTTTTATTATATTAATTCTTATTCTATATTCTCATTATTCTATCCTTATTATTCTATACTATTATTATTCAACACCTACAACCATTGTATTAGCAGTAAGACATGAATGCACGTATGGAGAATGCACGTATGGAGAATGCAAGTATGGATGAATGCAACCTAGTGGTCAGTGAACAAACCAAGTGAAGTGAACGCATGCGCAATGTCATTCAACACAGCGAGTGAATCGAGTGCGGACCGCGAGCGGATTAAGTGCGCATGCGCAAGACGCACGATCGGCCGAACGGCAAGTGAACCGCGAGTGTAACGCCTGATTGGCGTCAGCCAAATACGGAAGCTAATTGGTGCGCGCAAGGTGCGACATGTGATTGGACCGAGCTAGGTTCACCAAATAGGTATAAATATGGGCCCGCCAGCAGCAGGAAAGCAGAGATCCTCGAGACACCATTGAGAGATCCTCACGATATCATAAGTACGCACCACTTGAACCAACCCAACCAACTAACATTCACTCCGAGGCGCTCGAATAGGCACCTCGCTTAAAACTCCACATCCAAACCAAATCTCACTCCAAGGCGCTTGAACCGGCACCTTGGATTTCCAAAGACATTCAATATCATTCACAAATCTACCATCTAAGGCAGCTTGAGCAGGCACCTTGGCTACCATCTGGGTATGCTCTAATCAAGCTACCTGGCTACCATCTGAGGCGCTCGACTAGGCACCTCGGCTACCATCTTAGGCCGCTGTTAGCAAAGCACCTGAGCAACGTGGAATCTACAACTTAGGCCGCTGTTAACAAAGCACCTGAGCAACGTGAAATCTACAACTAAGGCGGCTTTTAACGGAGCACCTTAGCACCAATCCTAGAAAGCGTGGGCAAGCTAATAGGCAACTGGAAGCTACCAAAACCTGAGAGAAGGAACCCTCTCATTATCTTGACTTAAACATTCTAAATCGACCAAAGTGTCATCCCTTATATATACCGACCTAGCGTCAAATTTATATCAATTCTATTTCTTTTCGACTAAGCGTCTACTACTATTTCTTTTCGACTAAGCGTCTATTTCTATTTCCTTTCGACTAAGCGTCCATTACTATTTCTTTTCGACCGAGCGTTAAATGCTATTTCCTTTCGTTCGAAACGATATTTCGAACTCTTACCGATCGGAGCGATATATGCATATATAGGTTAATTCATTTTCTGTTCTATCGACTTAGCGTCACGAGCGAAAATCGAGTAATATTCTGTTTAACCGACCAACGAGTCGTCACGTAATCATTCCGTTACAATTTCACGACACCGCGTCGTACTTGTTAAACCAAATCAATTCTTTGAATAAACCATTTTTGTTATTTATCGTTAAAAGAAGGACTCTAGTTTCATGAAATTCATTTCTTTATCGCACGCCACCCGAACCAATCCCACCATTCTACGAGTAACCGCTCTACTTGTGGAATCCCCTGTAATTAACGGCAACGTCTCGTTCGAGAACGTTACATCATTGAGAACAAGGAATCCAAACGTTTTTGTAAAATTTTGTATTCGTAGTTTTCGGGACCCGAGGATATTTTGCAATAGTTTATTTATTACTTGGGAACGGTGGATTAGTAGTTAAAACTCTGTTTCGTTACAAATTGATTGGCCGTTTCCCCTTATTAACTATTTTATGGATTTAAAAATTGTAAATAGTACCCGAGCGTATCGCTTGCGTTAAGGTCTGTTTTGATTATTCCTAGATATGTACATATGAGAACACAGCTATTGTACTTTTTAAAGCACAAGTGAAAAAAAGGTTCTGGATTTACGGACGTCGCGACTCGCGAGTGAGATGAAATGGGAGGGAATAAGAGAGAATGAAAGCAAGTGAGAAACGGCACGAAGGTCTTTTACGCGACAAACGATCATTCTGGCAGCGGCAACAAAGTATGATACATTGTCTTCTTGCGTTCTCCGTGCGTCTGATTTTCGCATGTCGATGTCGGTCCACGGACGAGCTATGCCTAAACGCCCGTATTGAAGCAGATTTCACTTTCTTCTATAAATTCTGCAAATGCAGTAATCAGTAGCTAAATGCGGAAAACATGTATATACAGTGTGCACATGCTAAGGTAATTGTTAGATGAAATTTTTACATTCCCTGTTTCGTCTTTATTCGAGCATTTATGGAAAATTAGTGACATTTTTTTAATAAAAGGAAAATCAAACACGACGTCATTGGGACAAGTAGGTATGTACATATGAGATGGTGCTGAAAGAAACGAACTGTTTTTTATATGAAATATGCCCTTTTTATTTATTTATTAAAATCTAATGGACACTGCTTTCGGGGATGAATCTACACTTCTGGTTCGGTGGACATTTGTAAAAAGAATTGCCTCAGAATTGGCAGAAATATAGCTGGGCTTCGAAATGAGTGTAAGTTCTAAAAAAAAATTCTAACTTCGTTTTCCTGGGGTGCGAGTTCAAGTTCATGTTGCACGGTTTAATTTTTTCATTAGTTTTACTCTTTATAATAATTTTTTAGGGTTTAATTGTTTTTTTCAATGTACCTATATCAACAAAAAACATGCAATCAAAGCAGAAATGTATTCTTCAGATACCGTTCTTACTAGTCTCCAAATATACTTTAAATTCTAATTGTAAGTTATTTAAATAAATTTTTACATTATCACTTAATGGAAGAAAGAGGAGGAGGAAGTATAAGTAACGGATTCATGCGCAATCGGGGTAATTGTAGGAAGGGCGTCGTGTTTGGCTTTCCTTTCATCTGGAAAATTTCATACAATATGTTGTCACGTCCCGGGTGAGGTCCTTTTTTTTGGGAACGGTGACTAAGGGGAAGGAAAGGACCAGGCGCGAATCTATCATCCAGCACTCTGAAGGTTTTGATGAAAAAACAGGCGCGAATATTAAATCCGTCACACTGAGGGTTTGAGAGGAGGTTTCGGCACGAAAATGTATTTCGCGGCACGAAACGGGTAGGAGCCTCGGCACGAAAATGTATTTCGCGACACGAGTTGGGTAGGAGCCTCGGCACGAAAATGTATTTCGCGTCACGAGGAGGGTAGGAGCCTCGGCACGAAAATGTATTTCGCGTCACGAGGAAGGTAAGAGTCTCGGCACGAAAATGTATTTCGCGTCACGAGGAAGGTGGGAGTCTCGGCACGAAAATGTATTTCGCGGCACGAAACGGGTAGGAGCCTCGGCACGAAAATGTATTTCGCGTCACGAGGAGGGTAAGAGTCTCGGCACGAAAATGTATTTCGCGTCACGAGGAAGGTGGGAGTCTCGGCACGAAAATGTATTTCGCGGCACGAAACGGGTAGGAGCCTCGGCACGAAAATGTATTTCGCGTCACGAGGAGGGTAGGAGTCTCGGCACGAAAATGTATTTCGCGGCACAAGACGGGTAGGAACTTCGGCACAAAAATGTATTTCGCGTCACGAGTTGGACGGGGCGTCCCGGCACGAAAATGTATTTCGCGGCACAAAACGACCAGGGAAGGTTTAAATGGTTATTGTGTATTTGGGAGACACCCGTTAGGACGCTAATAGCTTTGTTTTGATTTACTGTTGCATTATTTCAGAAAACCGCTCGCGATATTCCGGGAACTACGTTTAGATGCGCTGATTCGGGAAAAGTCATGTAAACATAACAAGAGCTCTCGTGTTCGCGAGACGAGATCAGCTGTTGTACCGGCGTGTTATGTATTGTAATCTCTATTATCGTAGGATTTATGCAATAATACGAGGCATGTTTAGGGAATAGTAACGTTTGTTTATTTTGGGTACCGTCTTGTTTTGACGTGTACCGTTAAGAACATATGATTTAAATGTAATAACAGTGATACGCATGAATATTGGTAATGAAGGTGCGATACAAAAATAGACCGATAGGCCTTAACAATAAGTAGATGGTACAAATTAACCAATAAGCATTAACGATAAACTTCAAGATGCACTACGTTCTTTTCGCCATTATCTTACTCGTCGTCTTCGTATTTTACCGCGAACGCATCCGGTTCTAGCTCTAGTTTAGTAAATAATACGTTAGTACTTAATACTAGGCATTTTTCCGTTGCTCATATAAATATCAGGTCACTGGTTGCGCACTTTACTGATATAGTTGATTTGCTCTCTCGCATTAATTTCGACATTCTATCCATTAGCGAAACATGGCTCTCCGATGCTATACCTTCGTCCTCATTTACTATTTCTAACTACACCTTCTTTCGGTCTGATCGGAAATCCGGTCTTAAACAACGTGGCGGGGGTGTTGCTGTCTACGTTAAATGTGACATTTGTTGCACATCAATCTCTAACAATAACGTTGTATACGATGTATCTGAAATCGATCCGCTGCTTGATTTCATCGGACTACATATTACAATTAACAGTAAGCGCCTCGCACTTTTCACTGTTTATCGACCGCCTACTTGTTCTTTATCTGCTATTGATTTTCTATTTGATTACCTGCTTCATGTATATAACTTCTCCGATCATATAATTTGCATGGGCGATTTTAATATTAATGTCAGCACATCTGATTCTCATGGCTTTGACTCAATTAACCTATTTATGTCGCTGCTTTCACTGAATCAGGTTATTAATTTACCTACGCGTATAACTAACACCTCTTCCTCGTTAATTGATCTAATAATGATTAGCAATGATCTTTCGGTTAATTCCAGCGGTGTCTATGACATGAGCCATGCAAGCGATCATTCTCTTGTCTATGCTATACTAGATATAGTCAAACTACGTTCCACTCCTCGTTTTGTGTTACGCCGAAATCTACGTGATATGTCATTGGACGCTTTTAATGCTGCCGTGGCCGAGATCGATTGGTCGCCTATATACGAAACCAACTCCATTGACGAGAAAGTAAATTTATTCCACTCCTTAATACTTACATTATTTGATCACTTTGCTCCTATTGAACGTGTGCGTATAACACGACCGTCTGCCCCATGGCTAACTGTTAATTTACGTAAGCTTATGCGTATGCGTAACCAGGCGAGTTTGAAATTTCGTAGGACTGCTAATCCTGTGCACTGGCGCCGCTACAAGCAGCTTCGCAATCTCTGTACCGCAACTCTTAGAGCCGAAAAACGAGCACTTTTCAACCATCTCTCATCTTCCTCCAAATCTCCTAAACAATTTTGGAACCTCATTTCTCGCGCTGGCTATTATCGTCCTCGGCGTGATCCTAACTCTCTTCATTCCTTCCCTGACCCTAATTCTATTAACAATCACTTCATTGATTCTGTTCCGGCTACTAACATTTCTTCTGAAACAATCGATACCTTTCTCAATCAATCTCATACTCATCCTCCTTCCAACTTCTCTTTCTCCCCCTTTACACCTGCCGATCTTTACCCAATCCTTAAATACATTAAACTCACCTCCTCGAACCCGTTTGATTTGTCCGGCCAACTTTTATTGTACTGCATTCCCTTCTGCCTAGATCCACTAATCCACATATTTAATCACTCCATATCCTCTGGCACTTATCCAACCATTTGGAAGAACAATATCGTCGTACCTATCCCTAAATCTCCTGATGCATCAACCCTTAACTCCCTTCGCCCTATCTCTCAGCCCCCCTTCCTCTCTAAACTTTTAGAGAAATTATGTCACGCTCAACTCTCATCTTTCATCTCATCTATTCATGCCTTACCTGACCTCCAATCTGGTTTCAGACGAGGGTACAGCACGACCACCGCTCTTCTTTTCATCACTGACTCCATCTCACGTGCTATGGACTCCCATAACCTCGCTCTTATTACATCACTTGATTTTTCCAAAGCGTTTGATACCATTGATCACAACCTGCTGATTGCTAAATTGAAATATTTCGGACTGTCTCCTCTGTCTCTCTCATGGTTTCGTTCTTATCTGGTTGGACGCACTCAACAGGTTATGCTCAACCGTGACGGGCCAAAATTCTCCGCTTTGCGTGCGGTGAAGTACGGAGTTCCACAAGGATCCGTGTTAGGTCCACTATTGTTTAATATTTTCGTTGCCGATCTACCTCGTCTTACTAGGTCAAATGTTTCGTGCATGTACGCCGATGACATGCAGATCATTTCCACTTTTGCGCCGAACAATATTAATGATGTTGTTAGTAAACTGGAATCCGATCCTGTCCTGATATCCGAATGGGCGGTCCAACATGGGCTTAGGCTTAATCCTTCCAAATCTTCTCTCCTAGTTCTTGGCTCTTCTTCCCTCCTTCGTACCCTTCCACCCATTACTGTCACACTTGACTCAGTCCAGCTACATCCTGTTACTTCCAGCCGGGTTTTGGGACTCACACTGGACGTTACTCTTACCTTTGAAAACCACGTGACTGCTATATGTCGCCTAGCCTTTAATCGTCTACGTCTATTATATCCTTCTCGACATATTCTCTCCTCTTCTCAGAAACTTCTCCTATCTCAGTCCCTGGTTGTTTCGCTGTTTGACTACTGTGATTTCGTATATAGTCCTTTTCTTACCTCTCGTCTCTCTTCCCTGATTCAGCGTGTTCAAAATTCCTGTCTGCGTTTTTCCTACTGTGTCCGCAAGTTTGATCATATCTCTCCGTTTTTCGTAAAATCCTCCTGGTTACGTATGTCTCAAAGATGGACACTCCACTTGTGCTGTCTCGTGTTTAAGGTTCTCTCCTCTGGTTGTCCGTCATATCTTTACAACATTCTACTTACAAATCATTCCTATCACTCCTCTAGTTCTCTTTCAACTCGCTTCCAATCTCTTCTCTCTATTCCTGTACATCGTACCTCCAAATTTGAATCTTCCTTCTCTTATACCGCGGCTCATTATTATAACTCCCTTCCTGCTTCTATCCGACAGTTAGACTCTTTTCCGTCCTTTCAACAGGCAGCCCGACAACACATCCTTCAGCTTTAGTGTTGTCTTTTTTTTTCCTTTCCACCATAGCCCATGCTGTACCGTGATCTGCGCATTCGCCTCCATTGTATATTCTTTCATTACTATCTGTTTCATATATCATATTTCGCATTCCAGATATCATATTTCATATCTCATATTTCTGTGTTCAACTAGTTTAAGTATGGTTAGTATTAGTACATGTAGTACTAATAAGTTTAGTTTTAGTTTATTTTATGTATGGTTAGGCCTATTAACAGTTTCTACTGCGGCCTCGCCTTTACTCGCCTTTACTGTTTGCCTATGTACTTTACCTTGTTTGCGAGTAATAAAGACGAAATAATAATAATAATAATAATAATAATAATAAGCAAACACAAAAATAGGCCAATAGGCTTTAAGCAATAAGCAAGTAATAGAAAATAAATCGATAGGCTTTAGCAGCAAGTAAGGAACGAAATAAAGTAATAAGCTTTAGCAACAAGCACGAAACGAAATAAAGTAATAGGCTTTAACAGCATTTAAACGAGATAAATGAATAATTATGTAATATAATATGATTTGCAATGGATATTAGTAATATGGATGAACATGACATACAATGTTATATAATAATAGTAATAACGACTTACAATAAGTAGAATAGGTGGTTCTCCTTCTCTGAGGATTCGCACTGATTTTAGGAAATTCGAAGATTCGTTTTAACACTTTAAAAATCGCAAGGTTTATATTGACACTTGTCGCAAAAATGGTAAACATGGTAATCAGCTCCGGCCTCTGTGGGCCTTGTATTTATAGTAAAGATTGGAATGTCAGGTATGAAGGGTAAGAGCGGTAATTAGCTATGGCACGTACGCCAAATTTGCGTCGTAGTAAATAACTGAGTGATGACTAATGCGCAAAGTATGCGTCGCAATTACATTTTTGGGGTTTTTATATGGGAATACTCAATCCGACGGATTTGGAGTATTTGGATGGATACAGGGGTAAGAGTGGAGTCAAATTAAAGGGCTGTTTGAGGGGGTGAGACGTGGTCTCGATTTAAGAGGATTTTGTAGCGAGGGACTTGTTTGAATTCGTTTTAAAGGGAAGGATTCGTGCCTCATATGGCGAATAGGCGAAGGAGTTTTGTAACGATCATCTCGTGATGGGGATCTCTAAGATACATCATCGAGGTGGCGTTTTGTATAGGTCATCTTGTGTTGGGGACCGCTAAGGTACAACATCAAGGTGACCAGGAATCTGGATTGACCGTTTAGAGATAGGGACCACTAAGGTATATCGTCTAAATGATCGGTTGGGTGGGGGAGTAGGGTATGACTCGAGATTGAAGGTTTTTGGTGGAGTTGTGGATGGATTTGTGAGGAAGTGGTGTTAAAATACCGCGCGAAAAATAGTGGGACGTCACAATGTTACAAATACTGTGATGAAAATAAAATAGAAAATATAAAAATTTCATTTTTCAATAGTATGGATGATTTTGTCTAACACGCGTTCCCGCTTTTGGCTACTGATCGCTACCTGGCCGCGCGAGCGAGCTGCGGCACGAATAATTTTTTTCGTATAAATAAGCGATCAGGCCCGCCGCGCACGTGAAGGATGCAGTATCAGACGCCCGAAAGACGAGAGCGAGACAATGTATCCAACGCATCGTCTGTCTCACGTCTGTCAGCACTCAACCGATGCACCAAACTCATAATTACTTAGGACATACATACATACAGATGTACATACTTAAGAATGTTAGAGACGGTGCAATTTTAATTGTTAACATCCTGTCAAGTTCTAGCCATCTGCTTGCAAAAAGTGTTATTGGCATATTTGACTTGACAAGTGCTACGAACTGGAAAAGATTCGTTAAGAGCAAGCGCCTGATTTAGCGAGCTCTGCTTGCAAGACTTGATTTTTACCTTCGGGTGCATCGCGTTTCTGGGAACGGCATTTGTTTTAAAAAGAAAGACGAACTTTTCGGGGGCCCGGACCTCAACAATCGATGAGAAAAATGCCGCATTTCGACTGAACGTTCGCTATCGTATTATTTGTTGGGCTTTAAAAAAATGTTATTATATTACTTCTCTCTGTACCAATTTTTTGCCGTACCTTCCTCATACCAAACTGCGTCGTAATTGGTTTCATTTTAGTAGAAAAACCTGACATACAATACAGATGTTTGCATAATGATGAAAAAATATAAAAAAAAAATTTTTTTATTAGAGGATAGTGCATATTAATGCCCCTGTATTCCTTCCAAGCGCCGACCAACATGTTGTCATAAAGAGTCGGTAGCTTCTGAACAATTTTAGAAACCTGTGTAAACCTGATACCTATATTTCCATATTTAGAAGAGTGATAGGAACTAGAGGAAATACTGTATTGAGTTGTCTCAAGCGTAAATGTTGTAAAACGTTTATATGTAAGACCGACTCGAAAAATCCGATCTTACCATATTTTATGGCAGGAAGAAAGTCAGAAAAGCATGTATTTAGACGCGTAATATAACATTTTTAATAGTTTTCTTAACAGGTTAGTCAATTGAATGTCAGGGGGGCTTAAACTAATTATTTAAAATTTTAAAGACTGTTCTTCGAGATATAAAATAATTAATTATGGCTATAGTCCCTAGTAATAATCGCACTAAATATAAACAATTTAATGAAATAACTTTTCTCCCACTTGGGACCACAAGTCAATTTTCCGCGGAAGAGAAAATGCGCAGGCTGGATGCACGTGATTATTATGTGGTCCTCTACTCGAAATGACAGAAAATATAACCTATATGCTATAACCGACTTCATAAATATACCGTTGCGGCGTAACAATAATATTTTGGAAGGATGTTAAGCCATAAAAAGTTCACAAATGTAGCGTAAAAGAACGAAATAGCGAATAAACATTTATTCGCATGTAGCATATACATAGGTTATATTTTCTGTCACTTTGCGGCGCCAACCATATAATAATCACGCGCATCCAGCCTGCGCATTTTCAGTAGCGGATTTGAGAAGCGGATTTTCTGTCCTTGAAGTGACAGAAAATATAACCTATATGCTATACCCGATTTCCTAAAGATACTGTTGCGGCGTAATAATAATGTTTAGGAAGGATGATAAAATGTTCACAAATGTAGCGTAAAAGAACGAAATAGCGAATAAACATTTATTCTCATATAGCACATACATAGGTTATATTTTCTGTCACTTCAAGGACAGAAAATCCGCTACTAAAAATGCGCAGGCTGGATGCGCGTGATTATTATATGGTTGGCGCCGCAAAGTGACAGAAAATATAACCTAACTAAGAGACTGTACAAATACTTATTACGCATTGTATTTATATAATATTTCTGATCGAAATTTATAGAAATACGTGCAAATTATGCTTCTATCAAAATTTATTAGTAAACGGAATTATACAACATGTTTCTTCAAATTAGTCGTAACATTCAGTCCGTTTTAGATTTTAAATGTTTCCGATAAGATTTAGTTTTAATTCCTATTACGCGTAGCATTACAATCTGTTTCAAGACTTCACCGGTAACGATGCATGCGACACTAAAATGGTAAGGGGGTCCTAGGACCCCCCAAACCGGTGACACAAAAATACATTGGTCGATAGGTCTATTCTATACCTCGTCTGTGGTTATATGGTAATGGAGATCGGTTCCTACTTTACCGACGATCGGTTTCTAACGGTTCGAGTCCACGTGGGACGTTACACCTCCCCCCTGGGGGATCTCTCGTCCTCGAGAGATTGGAACGGAGGTGGGGAACGAAATGGACATTGTATTTAAGTATATATATGTGGGAGTATTTATTTATGTATTGTTAAAATGAGGGTTTGTACGGGCATGCTGCCCCTCAGCCGAATAATGCAAGAAGTTTCCACAGCTTCTTGCGTGGGTCTGTTTTTGGCAATCTCCTATAAGTCTCCCAATCTGGGTCGGGAATGTCAATTGGCGCCAATTTTGGCCATTTCCAGGCTGGTACTTCTGGTACCTTGAATTCTGGAGTCTTTGATAGAATGAAATCCGGAGTCGTCGGAAATTCCGGGGTGGTTGGAAGTGTGAGATCCGGAGGA
Source organism: Andrena praecox (assembly GCA_963932275.1). Lineage (NCBI taxonomy): Eukaryota > Metazoa > Arthropoda > Insecta > Hymenoptera > Andrenidae > Andrena > Andrena praecox. Next base: position 12,013,414 of record OZ010731.1, on the reverse strand, counting down.
GTATGAGGTGGCGACTGGATAGGATAGGTTTTGTTAGTTTTTTAAAAATTTACGTAATTAAAAAGGTGGTTTTTACCATTCTTTCCGGGCTTCCCGGGAGTGGAGTTATAAGGTTGGGAATAGGAATCATTTCCTTGAATATGTCGTCTAAATCCAATTTACTTTGCTTTACTTTATAGTGGCGATTGCCGGAGCGTCTTGGCATCGTTGTAGCGTAATGGCAGACTGGTTGTTACGCATGCGCGGATTTTAAATTTTACTCGTTGGGGCTTATGTTTTAGTGCCCTCTAGCGGATTCTACGGGAATACATTTTTCTGCAACTCTGTTGCCTACGTAATCTATTCGTCTGCTACTTATACATATTTTTCCTTAGCTTTATGGGTTTTTAGGTTAAGTTTCATTTGTTTCTTTTTTTTTATAGAAAAATATAAGATGTTTATTAAAAAGGTAATGGAAGATGAAAGGTGTGAGTATTTATTACATTCTGTTCGTGTGTGGGCTGTGTAATTGTATAGTGTGATGTAGAATGGAATGAATGATAATATAAAAGGTAAAATATATAAAAAGTGTGAGTGTTAAATACATACTGGATGTGTGTGAGGCGTGTATATGTAAAGTGTAGTGTGGGTAATATATGTAAATTAGATTTTTAGAATTCTTGTACATTCATTGCAATTACGCACCGGCTGTGCCATGTACAGAATTCGCCGGCAAAAGTGGCAAATCCTCCATCGTCGTAAATTTCGTTTTGCCACCAAATGCCTTCCTAGAGGCTCCTCCTCCACTAGATCAACGCGTTGAGTACACATAACGCAAATTATGTGGTTTTTATAATAGTATACATCTTCGTCGTATACCTTCTTTAAACAAAATTGTTCTGACATTTTGTAAATTAAAATCTTTGTACGTTCGCGTATGTTTGCTCTGTATACTTTTTGCTATAATGGAGAAATTCTTTGTCTGCACCTCCTTATATAGTCTTCCCATGCAGGGTTGCAACTTTTTACGGTAAATTCGCCTGTTTTACGCGGTTCTTATGGACGATCCTAGTTTGTTGCGAGTTTATTACTATTTTTAAGTTACTTTTCTCCAAGATTTCGATAATCCGGTAGGGTCCGCTGTATTCCGGTCCCAATTTTTCCTTTCTTGGTTGCAATAACCATACGTAATCCCCTATATTGTAGTTTTGTGGTTGAATCTTCCGGTCATAGTAATGTTTCTGGCGAACTTTTGATTCTTCCAGGTTTTTTCGCGCCATTTGTCGGATGTGATATAATTTGTCTATCAACTTGTCGACATAGTCCGGATACGTTTTAATGTTGTCTGTTGAGGGTATACTTGAAGGAAGACGTGCTTTTCTTCCGAAAACAAGTTCGTGAGGCGTAAATTTCGTGCCTTCGTGAGTGCTTGTATTATACGAGAACATTGCTTGAGGTAACCACTGATCCCATTGTTTTTCTTTTGATATGTAATGTCGTAGGTATTCCACAAGGACATGGTGACTTCTCTCCAAAGATCCATTAGACTGAGGATGAAATGCAGAGGTTCGATATTGTTTAATGTGAAACGCTCTAGCAAATTTCTTCATGAGGGCACTCATAAAATTTGGTCCCTGGTCAGTGAGGATTGCTTTAGGACTTCCAAACTTACAGATAAAATGATCTGTAAATGCCTTAGCTATATCCTCTGAAGTGACACTTGCTAATGGAATAGCGAGAGAGTATTTTGTCAAATTATCCTGGATAGTAAGTATATAACTATTTCCTATATTTGTGAAAGGTAATGGTCCTACTATGTCCATAGAAATCTTATCAAAAGCGTCAACAGGTGTGTCTGTTAGTATCATGGGTTCCTTATTCTTTACTCGTACCAGTTTAGTCTTCTGGCATTCCAAGCAAGTCTTTATAAACTGTGTTATCTCGTACTTCATATTCTTCCAGTAGTATTTGCCTCTAATTCGATGATATGTCTTAGTTATTCCCTTATGTCCGCCTATAGGTGATTGATGGTTCTCCTGGATGATCTGGTGTCTTTCTTGCACAGGAGGTGTTAGGAGGGTGCCTTTGCAGAAGATGAATTGGATATCTTCTTGTACGAATATTAGTTCTATTAAATTTCGTAATTGATTTAATAAAATTTTATCCTCTTCTGATGAGATGTATACTTTTGTGGCTTTTTCAGATACCAGGTATGTATGAAGTGACCTCAGCGAATTGTATACGTCTTCTTCTGTTGGATGTTCTGGTGTGATGAGTCCAAGGATTGTGTGCTTCCCTTCCTTGATTTTTACTAACTCTCCAATTCTTAATGGTTGTGGAATTTTGTGAGGTTTTATAATCTTTTCTTTATATAATTTCCCTCCTGATGGTCCTATTGGCCTGCCTTGTGTGTTTATAAATGTTACTACGTATCCTTTGCCCATCCATAAGTGATCTTCCACCTCTGTATTTTGGTTTTTAACAGGAATGTTTGATACTACTCTTGGTTTGGCTGGTGTGGGTTGTTTGTGTCTTGGAGAATGTGGGGGAAGAGATAATAATGGTGGAGGATGAGAGGATGGTGGAGGAGGAGTAAGTATTCTTCCTCTCTTTATCCTGATAGGCGTTATGGGGCCTGTGTCCGTGCTGGATTTTAATTTTGGTTTTTTCTTTTTAGGCGTGTGGTGAGTGTTCTTTTCTGAACTTGATTCTGCGTCGATTTTGGGAGGATCCTTATAATTATGTTGTGGTATTACAACCGTTTCGTCAATCTCTTCTATTAGATCCTCTTGTTTCTTGACGCGAGGTTTCTTGACTATTTGTTTGTTGTCTTGAGGAAGTTTATGTATTTGGGGTGTCACGACTTGCGGGGGTGCGTGTACTTGGACTTGAGGGGATTTGTACGTTTGGGGGGTCACGACTTGCGGGGGTGCGTGTACTTGGACTTGAGGGGATTTGTACGTTTGGGGGGTCACGACTTGCGGGGGTGCGTGTACTTGGACTTGAGGGGATTTGTACGTTTGGAGGGGTGTATATGTTTTCGTGTCAACATTCCATTTTTTAGTCTCGGGACGGGAGGAGGAGGTGTTTGTGCTTTGCTTTTTCCGTTTTAATTTCTTTCGCTTTAAATTTAACGCATCGCTTTCGTCATATGAAGAGGAATCAGTTTCTGATGAGCTAATTATTACTTGTTTGTGTGGAGCTGGTTTTCCAGAGGTTGATGCTGTAGTTTCCCTTTGTCGGGTTGGAAATTGGTGAAATTCTTTTAATTTTTTATTTTCATGTGAATTTGTATCTGAATGAGCTCTTTTTGCATGTAATGGTAGTGAAATCGGATTCCTAGACAATGCGTCCGCGTTTGTGTTGTATTTCCCGGGTTTATATAAAATTTTATAGTCGTATTCCGCTAATCTAATTTTCCAGCGCATTAATCGAGACGTAGGATTAGAGAGATTCTGAAGCCATTCTAATGGTTTATGGTCTGTTATTAGATAAAATTTTCGTCCGTAAATGTAAGGTCTGAAGTGAAAAACTGCATATATTATTGCCAATAATTCCCGTTCTGTAGGAGAATATCGTGTTTCGGCGTCGTTTAAAACGCGAGATGCGTATGCTACTGGCAAATCTTTTCCTATTTCTCCTTGACTGAGAACCGCACCTACAGCAATACCCGAGGCGTCTGTCGTGATGTTGAATACTTTATCGAAGTCCGGGAATTGTAATATGGGTTCCTTACAGAGAACTTCCCGTAAGGTTTCAAATGCCTTCTGTTGTTTGTAGGTCCATTCGAATTGGTAATTCTTCCTAGTGAGATTGGAAAGTGGTCTTGCAATTTTTGAAAAATCTTTTATAAATCGCCTATAATATCCACTTAATCCTAGGAATTGTTTGACGTTCTTGACTGTAGTAGGTGTTGGAAATTCCTTTACAGCTATTACTTTTTTTGGGTCAGGTTTGACTCCGTCCTCTCCTATTATGTGTCCCAAGTATGATACTTCTTTTTTCAAAAATTCGCATTTGTCTGGTTGAAGGTGAAGATCCGCTTCTCTTAGTCTGTTCATTAGTCGTTTAAATTTAGTTGCGTGTTCTTTTAATGTACTGGCGTATATGACAATATCGTCTAAATATATGAACAGCTCTATTCCTTGGAGCCCAGTCAAGACCTGGTCCATTAGTCTCTGGAAGGTGGCTGGTGCATTCTTAAGTCCAAATGGCATTCTGGTGAATTCGTAATGCCCGTAAATTGTAGAGAATGCTGTTTTATGTCGATCGTCTGGATGCATTGGAATTTGATGAAATCCAGATGCAAGATCGAATACTGAAAAATACTTTGCACTTCCTAACTGATCTAGTATGTCAGTTATATTTGGCAGAGGATAAGCATCTCCAATCGTTAATTCGTTTAATTTTTTAAAGTCAATTACGACTCTGGTGTATCCCGTGGGCGAATCGATAGCGATTGAAGACACATAAAAATTTGCAACATCTTCGACCCATTGAAATTTGGCATAAGGCAGGGGCTGACACATTGCCCATCCATACAAATTGTTTACGTCAAAGTACATCAAGTACGATGATTGTTTCGATGCGTCGTAAGATGACATGTACTTGTTATTGGCATGTGCATATCTTCCGGAACATTGGCTTAAACCCCCATGTATACCGCGTTCGATAAACATGACCATATCGACGTCGGTGAGCAATTCAAATGTAATTTTGGTATGTTTTAACATAGCATCCCACGTGAAACCAGGTAATGTATAATAATGCGCTGAATCTAATCCATAACTCTTGATACAACTTTCGCGAAAATTTTCAAAAATATCTGCCAATAACAAGACATCTGTTTTCAAATACAAGTCGCTGTATTCACCCAAGGTTCTAATCCCGAAACGCCGCCAGAGCGATTACGCACAGTCTCAGCGTGTGCGTAATCGCTCTCGGATACAGTCCCCCCCGTTAACGAACTGTAGAATGATTCGCGCGGTGGTAAGCATGGATCCTGCAGCTTGTTAGCACAATCAAGATATTCATATGGAAAGACACCCTTTCGCGTTAATAAATTGAAATCTTCAATGGATAATGTTTCAAATTGGGATCGTAAAATTTTTAATTTATTTGTGCTAAGAAAAGATGCTAATTTGTCAAGACTGGTATTGAGAAATTTGTACGAATCGATGAATCGCAATTTAATATAATTTCGCGAGTCTGATTCAGTCGGATCTTCAACATTTTTTGTGAAAGAAATATACTTTTCCTTAGTTATAGGCAATACATCAACGCGACCTTTGAAAGCGGTAGCTATTTCCTCGATAATGAAATGTGAATCGTAGCCTGATAAATTATGAAAAACTATGGGGATGTAAAACGCATTTTTATATTTTAAATTGCACTCCGAATGTGCAGGTCCTCTAAACCGTCCGGATAGATGACAATGATCGCGAACTCGTTTATCATCAGTCTCGAATGGTTCTTCGCAAATATGACAATGTGATGCATTGCGAAATGTCATCCACTGATCTTTCGTCAACTTTTCCATGGAAGCATTATTGGTCAGAATGTGCTTGGCAAAATTTGAAAAATTTTTTAATTCATCGATGAACCATGAAATACAATTCGCATCGCGACGACATCGATACGTCGATAGTGATGTATCGTATGAACAATGCATATAATATGCAATGCTATGCACTTTATGGTGTTGATACACATGTAATTTATCATCACCCATTTGATTGTCCTCCGTTTTCTCGATGATGCATTCGAGATCTGCATAAACCACGAAAGGGAGCCGCTCCTTCATGCAGTGGTTCTTAAAACTGAGCAAGTTGTTCTCTTCGCTGGGCAGCAGAATGGCACAATCGTTCATATTTCCACAGTCTAGCGAATGCATCTCCAACTTCTCAGCAGATCCAAAGTAATGCATGCATCTGCAAAAACCAAACATTTTTTTATTTAATTTTTCATGAAACATTTCAACATTTCGCAAGTTTATATACATACCGATCACAGATGAGTAGTAGGGTAAAGCGGGTTCCAACCCAGGTCCTCTGAGGGGGGTTGCGGGGCGGGGGGAAGTGATGGCGCGCGGGGGAGTGCGGTGGAGGGAAACATGGGCGCGGGAGGTAGCGGGGGAAGTGGGGAGTGAAAAGCCGATTGCGCGCGCACGAGCCGCGGAGTGGGGGAAGCCACAATCGTGGAGGGGATCAGTCCGAACCGAACCGCCGCGGAGGACCTCTCCACATCGAACCCACCCCCAAAAATTTGTTTTTTAGAGGGGAATGACCCCCCGAAAAACTTTGAACGGGTATCGAACGGCTTTGAACGTGAATCGAACGGGTATTGAACGGCTTTGAATGTGAATCGAACGGGTATTGAACGGCTTTGAACGGGTATTGAACGGGTATTGAACGGCTTTGATCGGGTCTCGAACGGGTATTGAACGGCTTTGAACGGCTTTGAACATGAATCGAACGGGTATTGAACGGCTTTGAACGTGAATCGAATGGGTATTGAACGGCTTTGAACGTGAATCGAACGGGTATTGAACGGCTTTGAACGGGTATTGAACGACTTTGAACGGGTATTGAACGGCTTTGAACGTGAATCGAATGGGTATTGAACGGCTTTGAACGTGAATCGAACGGGTATTGAACGGTTTTGAACGGGTATTGAACGACTTTGAACGGGTATTGAACGGCTTTGAACGTGAATCGAACGGGTATTGAACGGCTTTGAACATGAATCGAACGGGTATTGAACGGCTTTGAACGTGTATTGAACGACTTTGAACGGGTATTGAACGTGAATCGAACGGGTATTGAACATAAATCATACATCTCTGAACGTGAATCATACTACTTCTACATAATTATAACTATCGTCTTAATCTAGCGTACACCGCATATAGGAGGTTGGGGAGGGTGAAAAAAAATAAAAAACATTTATGCATTAAAAATTGATCATATTTTATTTATGAATTTCTCTTTGGTGTTTAGACCACCAGTTGAATATTTTAAATACATTTTGCATGGCACAATGCTTCGCGTGTCTGCCACATCGCAGAGTATTAACTACATTTAGCTTATTTAGAGATTTAATATCCTCGTTGTCAATGTCCAGCGTCTCAATGATCATGTCCGGTCTTGTATTTTCATCGAGGAAATCCACAAGCCAGTCGCGTTTCTGCAACCCTTTAACGTATACGATATGGGATGCATCATCTTCTTCATCGATTGCATCAGCTACAGCTTTCGAAATTAGCTGTTTAGCCATACTGTATGGAACGCCTCCATCGTCCCATCGTAGTCCATGATGTTTTGCAACCAACCATCGGATGCTTGATTTGTCGGATTTTGTAAGAAGATATTGCGGCATCGAACTCCCAAAAATATAGTGCGAGAGAATTGTTCCCTTTCGTAGGACAGCCACTTCCTTGACAACAAATCTTCCATCGACGATGAATCCTTGCAGGTCAACAAATGTTGGTACAACCATTGTCGATACAATTTTAGAGGTCTGCTCGCTTTCAAGACAGATGAGAGAATGCAGTCTTTCTCGTAAAGCATCTCGATTTTTACGATGAAATTTTTGCACGAATTTGATACAGGAGAGGGCAGGCAAGTAGTATGACAATTTAATTTATTTTGCGCACCACGTTTGTTAGCGGATTGTATTCAACCACCCGATCATGCAGAATCAGACAGTAGGCCGTAGTATTTGCAGGTACATTCTCTTTACACTCAAATTCTATGCGCACGTCCACGGTACCATTTTTAATCGACTCATTTTGTCGCGAACAATCAATCACCACGAGAGGACCAAATTGTAAAAATTCAGCCACTGTGAATAATGCCTCGTTGCAACTATGTCCATAATACGATTTACGGAATTGCGTATACATGTGAAACAAGGTGGCGTGCTTATTCTTGTCAAAGTCCAAGTTCAAGTCATCATATGGATAAAAATCCGAGTTGAGAAAAAGTTTTACATTGGTCAATTTGCAATTGTTAAACTTAGTAACATCTTCAGTCATCACATTCTTTCGAGCAGTCTGTAGAGCAAAGATAACGTATCGCGGCTTCTCCAGTTGTGCAGATGCCTTCACGGCCCACGAATGCTTGGTTGTGCTCTGTAAGAGAGGATACTCGTACAGATCCCATGAGCGAAAACTAATGCTCAGGTTTTGTCCACTTTCCAAAGCATGCAGCAACGATAGCTTATTAACATCGTTCAGCGTCACATGAGGCATTCGCCATTGCACTTTAAGTAATTCAATTTCTGGTTCCAACATCGGCGATCCTATTAGAGAATTGCTATCGTTGCGCGATCGTATTAAAATCAATTCGTGACGCGCATTAATAATCATGCGTTTGTAGTCCTCACAAAATCCCAACAAATATTTTAGTGGGATGCAAAAATTGAAATGATTTTTCACTATTAGTCCATCGCGTCGTTTCAATCCCCATCCGGCATTCTCAATATTTTTGTCTTCGTCAGATGTTAGCGATACATAGTTTTTAAGCGTGCTAGTTATTCCAACGTTTCTATTGCGGTCAATCTCCACGCCATTCAGCTCATACCGAATCTCATCAAATAAGAACGCCACGCAATTATTTCCCAACGTCGTTGTTGATGCATCGTTTGGTTTATTTATCACCAATTTCCCCTCCATGTAGAGGAAACTTTCACACGGTAATGTGTATAAATCCTGCTGTTGTATAGGTATTCTTATCTCATCGCTATATCCAAACGTTGTGTTGACGTATGGGTTGTACGTGTGAGTCTCGAGCTTGACGATGCGATCATCAAACGTCGGCTTCACTCCAATGCTTAGAATGTCGGCCATTTTCTTTCAACTTATATGCACACAATAAACCCCAATGATTTCAAAAATGCAATGTTCGCAGCACTGAGCCTCTTCTTTTTAGCGTAATCAGAGCTATTGCAGTTGTTGTTGCAAACAATTTCACTTGGAAGAAACGGATTTCTGGAGTTGTTCAACACAAGCATTTCTTTCATTCGCACCACATGTATTATCGTTGACGCCGTCGTACGTGCAGTCTGATGGTAATCTCTTCACCTCGAAAATTGAGCAACCGTCCGTCTTGATCCACAACGCGTATCGTTAGATCCGTAATGACTCGTGCGGTGATCGGAAGGTAAATGATCTGTGCGGGCGTTTCCGATATCTTATATCCTGGTGGAACTCTCGGAGAAAATTCATGTATCGTATGTACGCGCTTCCCATTGTTGTACGCACCAGCGGTCACGCTACATTCTATGCGAATAATGTTCACGTTCATGATATTAATTGGATCGTCCGATTCGTGCCACCGCCATGGTTCTAATACCCGATTCGTCGAGAATCCCAGTAGCGATCCAATGTTATTGCGCTTCGTAAAATCTACAGCGAACGAGCAGTACAGTTCGCTTTTCATGGTGTTGTTGTTGGGACGCAACACTATAGGATACACATCGTTGTCATCATCAGAGTCATCGAGATTTTTAGGATACCGCTCGAGTAATCGCTGCCTCAAATACTTGGCAATGGCGTCTAGTTCGTAGGAGCCGTGTGGAATCCTAATAGTTTCAGGAGTGGTGTCAACACTGCTGTTTTTGATACCATAGTTTCAGGTGAAGTAGAATTTATCGTTGCTCCAGTCGATGTTCGGTATTGTATGATAAGTTTCAAAGGTTGTTAAACCAAGTTCGTAATCATCGTCGCTCAAATCTATGGGTGGAAAGTAGCTCACCGCGAGGGTGCTACTCTTGCCGGTTAGAGTGAATGTTAACGACATATTCCGAGCTGTACGACTCGACTAGTACTGAATCATAGCGGTGGGAAGTCAATCCTTAAATTTGTGGCCGATCGTTTGTAGAAAGCGTAGACAGAGTTGTCCACAATTGCTCTGATTGTACTTCTGATACGACGTTCGATTGTATTCGATTTTCACAGCATCTTTATCCAGATATTGTACCAATTCTCTAGGCGGTCGAAGATTCCCGAAGCTGTCGAAATATATAGCTCGACACCCTCTCTTTGCATATGCCACCCAATGAGTTCCCGACCCCTCGACATTGTCCAAATTTACGATACCGCTCTCGTTTCGATGTCCTCCTCCGGCTGGTAGTGCATTGCGCATAAAAACACCTCTAAAGAATGGAATACGCATACGTTTTGCCAACTCCTCCAACTGTGCATCGGTAGTTACACCGACAGGCATTTTTATTTTTTTTTTTCGTTTCGATATTCCCTGTCCGCGCTTGTATGGCGCGAGATAAAGTCCACGACCTTCCATGGAGCGATTATGGCGTTGCATTTCCTGCAGCTGATGTTGCGCCGCCTTATTATCGTTTACCGCCTTGGCGATCCCCGCCGCTCCACCAGCTAACGATCCGAGGACACCTAGCAGCGGGAGAAGCGGTAATATACCACCCCGTTTTGCTACTGGAAGAATCCGTTTTTTCGGTGCTTTCTTTGGAGTCCTTTTGCATGTTTTTGTTTTCATCCCCATTCCGATTTTCGTCTTGGCCTTCATAGTTGCCCAAACAGCCGTAGCAGCACCTCTTTCACCCAGAGTCGAGTCTCGCGCAACGATGCGTTTTCGCGCTTTGTCAGCGAGTACCTTATCTGCCGCGTGCCTTTCGCCGAGGTCGTTGCTACGCGAATATGCAATATCGTGTTCGCGACACGCTGCGTCCAACGGATTGATGCCTAGATCACCTCTAGCCAATCGTTTTCCCAGATGAGTTCCTGGACCGCAAAACTGATATCCCGGGATATGTAATTCGATAGGTAGCGCGTTTATAGCCCGATTTAACAAACCACGACCTTTCTTTACTCTCGTCGACGACATTCGCTACAGTTCTTAATCAATGGTGCCGGACCGTCGATATGCGTTCGCTGCCAAGGGCGATTATAATGCTCCAGACACCGACGATGCTGCTGAACCTCAGAATCGGCTTTTATATGCTTGGGGAGTCTGTCCCACAACTGATGAATGTGTCTGCCGAACTCTCGCAGTAGAATACTCTTTGGTATATATTTCAGCTGCTCAGAGGTTAGGTTTCGAATATCGAAATTATCCGACAGGACCAGAAGCATTTTGAATACTGAGCTGTTTTGCATCGGCGCAGACCTATAAATAGGTCGCGTCACCGCTTCGATGTATCAAAATCATTTTTGCAGTTCGCGGAGAGGATGCGATTCGTGCGACAACCTGTAACGATACGCGTGACAAATTTTGACGATAAATCGCAAATGATGTCTTCGAAAACAATGCACCGACATGGTAGCATGCTACCAAACACTATACGCTGCCTCATTTGTGGTCCATCAAATTGTGGAAAGACCAACGTGCTGGTGAGCTTGTTGGAAAGTCCACACGGCGTCCGCTTCGAGAACGTGTACGTGTATTCCAAGTCGTTGCAACAACCAAAATATCAATATTTGGAGAATTTATTGACTCCGATAGATGAAATTGGCTACTTTACGTTTTCGAATACAGTGATGTCATCCCACCGAGCGAATCGCTTCCGAATTCCATTTTTATCTTTGATGAGGTGGCATGTGACAAGCAAGATACGATAAGGGAATACTTTGCAATGGGGCGGCACTCGAACGTTGACTGTTTCTATCTCTGTCAGACGTATGCAAAGATTCCAAAACATCTTATACGCGACAATGCGAATCTATTGATTCTGTTTATGCAGGATGGTACCAACTTGACACATGTGTACAACGACCACGTAAACACTGATATGTCTTACGAGGATTTCTGCGCGTTGTGTCGTAATTGTTGGCAACGGGAGTATGGTTTCGCGGTAATAGACAAGGATAGCGCGATGTCCAATGGACGTTATAGAAAGGGATTTAACGAGTTTGCAATACCATGAGATTGTCAATTGTCGTCGACACGTCGGTGGGAAAGCAACATCTGCGATACAACGATGATTGATATCGATAGTCTGGAGATTAAGGATCGCGAGAGGATAGTGAAGGAAATTGCAAAAACCAGCGAATCCATTCGCAAGAAATATCTGGCTTTGAAGACTGGCAAGATGGAGGAAGATATCGCGTTGGAGAGATACTTTAAACCTGTTGTCGAACCCTTAAAACATATTATGGAAAATACCGCAACGGCAGAAGTTGACAAATCGTCGCTGATGAGCACAAACATCGAAGAGAATGAAACATTAACGCCTAAAACAAAAACTCATCCGAATAGGAACACACAATGCAGGGCAAAGCCACACACGTCATCGGAATATTCACTCGTAACCTCCACACCAGTTCAATCGAAGCGGAAACGACAGAATGTCACGTCAAACGATTCCTCGGTTTCTTCTACACCAATAAATACATTTCCTCTTGTACAATCGCTCTCAACCATTGGTGATGACGTTTTCGAAACTAGTCCCAATGAGTCGTTGGCAACATCTGTTAGACAACAACTCCAAACATCCGAGGGACAAGAAACGTTTCGCAACCATTTCGGTCCGCTGGGGCAAAAATACATGAGCGCAATCCTAAGTAGTGATAAGGATACGTCAATGGACTATGTGTATGGTGTATACTTCGGCAATAGCGGAACGATGCTTGGGGATAAGGCTTTCGATATAGACAAGGATGACAATATAATCATAGATGGTGTAAGATATGGAGGAACACCCGGTCTTTACGAACTGATTTTCAAGAGAATTCCCGACGATACCACATACACCGATGCCGATAAACAAAAATACAAAAGTATACTGCTGGCGACGAATGCCCGCAGACGCGATCATATCGCTAAAAAGCCCATATTGAGCAACAAGGGATACAAGTACAAACATGTAATTGCACCGCTACTCCCTCGCGCATCAACCAATAAAGCAGGGAAAGGTCTAACTGCACCGCGAGCCATGGTGGTAAACGGTAATAAGATAGATTACGTGCACTGGGACGATCCCAACGAACTGGTGGACCGATTGCGTTTGCTGGAAGCGTCGCGTCAGGCGGGTAACAACTCTCATGATCCCGAAATTCTATCGATTATCGAGGAACTCCGCGAGGTAGGTCTCATTATAAATTAAACTGCGCACCGATGATTTGCACTGTATACGTCGAGATGCCGATCAACAAATTTGGGGTATCGATCGAGAAGAGTGGAGCAGCTAGAATGGACTATTACAAATGGAACGGTGTGCTTCGAAATTACATGCGAGATAACGCTCTTTGCGTAGTTGGTGTTGACTTTGATGCAAAATCACGCAAGATACGACGCGTAGCTCAGCCGGTGGTCGACACCGATGCCGTCAATAAACTATACGTGGAAAAGAGCATTAAACTTTTGAGAGAGCAGAATTAGAGAGAAAGCTGATCATGTTTCAGAGAGATATGCTGACGTTGCAAAACAGCGTTCAAAAGATATCACTGGCGTCGAATTCTATTCCACAGCAGCGCTGCGAAGGAGAATCATGCGAGACGGTCGAACTTGTTCAGAATTTCCTCGGACCAACGGGAAGCACATAATGCATGTACACGATAATTATCGCATCATTCGTGTCAAAGACTCCTCTGCGATCAAACATGTTGTCATTATCGAAATCCATGAGTAAAGAAGAAAACCACAGCCACAGGAAGCAACAACTTGTTGAGGAATTGCATGCTCCAGCTCGAAGACATTTCCCACGGAGACGCGTCATAGTGCATGGATACGATGATCTGTGGCAAGCTGACGTTGTAGAAATGCGTCCGTACTCGCGATTCAACCAAGGTCACCACTACATACTCACAGTCATCGATGTGCTGAGCAAGTATGCATGGGCGTTACCGCTCAAGACTAAAAGTGGCGCTGAGGTGACTAAAGCGTTTGCAAAGATATTTAGAGATCGATATCCGAAAAATTTGCAAACCGATCAAGGAAAAGAATTTTACAACGCCGATGTGCAGAAACTCTTGACAAAACACGACATTAATCATTATTCGACATATTCGGTGATGAAGGCCTCCGTCGTGGAACGTTTCAATCGAACTTTGAAGAACAATATGTGGAAAATATTTACGCTCAATGGAACCTATAAATGGACCGATGCGCTACCGCGTCTACTTGCAGAGTATAACGCACAAAAACATAGAACCATCAAAATGTGTCCTCGCGATGTTACTCCTGCGGTCGCCGATAAGCTGCTAGCCACCATATACAACAACATAAAGATCGCTGCTCCAGCAAGATTCAAATTGGGCGAGTTTGTGCGCGTGAGCAAATTTAAAACCATCTTCGATAAAGGCTATACGCCGAATTGGACAACGGAGGTGTTCAAGATAGACAAAGTACAGGCAACTAATCCTGCGACGTATCTGCTCGTCGATTCCTGTGGAAAACCAGTTGCCGGAGGATTCTATGAACACGAGCTGCAACGCGTCGCCGATCCTGATGTATATTTAGTGGAAAAAGTGTTGCGTAGGAAGGGGGATAAGGTATGCGTCAAGTGGCTGGGGTTTGATAAATCACACAATTCATGGATAAATAACAATAATGTATTGTAAAATAATAATAATAATACATGAACAAATAAAAATAATGTGTGGATAAAATAAATACATGTGTACAATTTATTTAACATTTGCTGCGAGTAATGTCGCTACCAATCATTCAGGACATATGCCAGCAGTTCGCAACTTTTTTACAATGATATTTTTACAAAGGAATTTTATAATGTCCCCAGGGCAGAGTGTCGGTCGAATCGGGTACGATATACCGCTTGTTGTCGTATGGACTTAGAGCGATTTTGGATTCGGAAATGGTGTACACTTTGTGCAATTTAGACCGTATGCATGATTGCCTGCGAACCATTTCGATCTCCTTTTGCAAACACTGCGCGTAGTCGTCGAAAGTTATCGTCCTGGCTATGACGTTGGTCTTGACGCCTTTCGCCTTTTTCGTATCTTTTTTACCGTCTACGCGAAGTGCATACATTTTCGCTCTAAGACCTACGAATTCAGTCATTATCGCTCCATTATTTTCGTCCTTCATCAACCCTGGAACCTTCTTATTTAGACGCAGCATATTATATGTATTGTCGACGAGATAATCGGATGTGTCGAATCTATCGATATCACGTTTCATGGTCTCGTAGATATCTTCGCATTGAATGTGATAATTGAGGCTGTCAGTGTCGGTATACAGAATTTTACAATTTTGAGCAAGCAGTGGAGACATGTAATCATGGTGAAATTCATACAAACAAATTTTCGATATGTCCAGAATGCACATACCCACGTATATCGGTTTGTTGAATTTCACCTCGATTTTGCGCAATTCAACAGCTATTAAATTTTCCGAAAATACGCTTCGGCTGTGAAAATTTGGTTTCGCAATCATTGCCTCCGCACCGAATCGTCCATCCCAATGTGTTAAAAGTTTTACGTCTACATGGTTTCGCACGTTTTCCATAGTTTTACCAAATACCGCATTGTTCATCAATTTGTATAAATTTTTCTCAAAATCGTTTGTCGCGCCTGTTCTGAACCGTGTATTTAGTTCGATGTAATCGCGGAGCCAGGGAGATTGAGCGAATTGCAGCACGCGGTGTATCTTTGTAATACGAAGACCGTGACGCGTACACTGCTGCAGGTTACGATAATGGATAACATAACGCTGCTTATCGTATAATGTCGCGAGTAACTTGTCCTGTCTGCTGCCAGGTGGTTTGGCACGCGTCGGACAGAATGGTAGATCTGCATGAGCGTCGTGCAGACGTTGCGGATATTCTAGATCTACCTTGAGAATGTATCCCGTGGGCGAATCGACAGCGATCGAAGACACGTCAAAATTTGCAACATCTTCGACCCATTGAAATTTAGCGTATGGCAGGGGCTGACACATTGCCCATCCATACAAATTGTTCACGTCAAAGTACATCAAGTACGATGACTGTTCCGATGCGTCGTAAGATGGCATGTACTTGTTATTGGCATGTGCATATCTTCCAGAACATTGACTTAAACCCCCACGTATTCCGCGTTCGATAAACATGACCATATCGACGTCGGTGAGCAATTCGAATGTAATTTTAGTGTGTTTTAACATAGCATCCCATGTGAAACCAGGTAATGTATAATAATGCGCAGAATCTAATCCGTAACTCTTGATACAACTTTCGCGAAAATTTTCAAAAATATCTGCCAATAACAAGACATCTGTTTTCAAATACAAGTCGCTGTATTCGCCCAAGGTTCTAATCCCGAAACGTTTGCAAACAGTCTCAGCGTGCGCGTAATCGCTCTCGGATAGAGTCTCACCCGTTAACGAACTGTAGAATGACTCGCGCGGTGGTAAGCACGGGTCCTGCAGCTTGTTCGCGCAATCAAGGTATTCATATGGAAAGACACCCTTTCGCGTTAATAAATTGAAATCTTCAATGGATAATGTTTCAAATTGGGATCGTAAAATTTTTAATTGATCTGTGTTAAGAAAAGATGCTAATTTGTCGAGACTGGTATTGAGAAATTTGTATGAATCGATGAATCGCAATTTAACATGATTTCGTGAGTCTGATTCAGCCGGATCTTCAACATTTTTTGTGAAAGAAATATACTTTTCTTTAGTTATTGGTAATACATCAACGTGGCCTTTGAAAGCGGTAGCTATTTCCATGATAATGAAATGTGAATCATAGCCGGATAAATTATGAAAAACTATGGGGATGTAAAACGCATTTCTATATTTTAAATTGCATTTCGAATGTGCGGGTCCTCTAACCCGCCCGGATATATGACAATGATCGCGAACTCGTACATCATCTGCCTCGAATGGCTCTTCGCAAATATGACAATTTGTTGCATTGCGAAATGTTATCCACTGGTCTTTCGTCAACTTTTCCATAGAAGCATTATTGGCTAGAATGGGTTTGGCAAAATCTGCAAAATTTTTTAGTTCGTCGACGAACCATGAAATACAATTCACGTCGCGGCGACATCGATATATCGATAGCGATGTATCGTACGAACAATGCATATAATATGCAATGCTGTGCACTTTATGTTGCTGGTACGCGTGTAATTTAGAATCCGCATCACTCATCAGGCGATCCTCCGTTTTCTCGATGATGCACTCGAGATCTGCATACACCACGAATGGATGTCGCTCCTTCATACAGTGGTTCTTGAAACTGAGGAAATTGTTGCCTTCGCTGGGCAGCAGAATGGCACAGTCATTCATTTTCCCACAGTCCACTGTATGGGTCTCCAACTTATCGACGGATCCAAAGTAGTGCAAGCACCTGCAAAACCATAAAAAAATTTTATTTATTTTTTCACGAGACATTTCAACATTTCACAAGTTTATATACGTACCGGTCACAGATGAATTTCTTTGCCTTGTTCTTGCTCAGCTGTGCGCTCACCAGCCGGGACAAGTTCTTGATTAGCACAAAGTGTCCTACATCACCGTGCTCTTGATTCGGTGTGTAGAGCAGGTTGACGTGTCGATCCATCTTTTGGTTGGCGAGACGCAGCGGAAAGATTGTAACAGTTATCCTCTCGGTGCCCTTCTCCAATCGCTCCTCGAAACTGTACACGTTGATGGAGATTTCGTTCTGTCGCTCAAACTTCCCAATTTGCTTCAGGGACATTGGAAACTCAATACCCTGGAGATTTAGCACGGAAGCATAGTCTGGGTATGAACTTTGGCGATCAGTATGTCTTTCAGCGGGATGGAGAGCGGCGACCACTGCCCGCGCGAAACACGCATTGTCTGTGGATTGTACACTAATTGTTGCATTTTTTAGCAACAATTTCCGCGGTAACTTGTAGCAACACCCTGCACGCAGCGGATTGTACTTGTTAACATTAACTGTTAGATTCAGGATTCTCGTCAATGCCCATCCACTGTCGCGTTCCTGGAACTCTTCCAACGATGCCAGGGTGGGTTCGATAACGCATCGTTGGTACCACTCCTGCAGATCGGATGTGTGGAAGAGTTCACAGTTTCGGGTATTGATGCTTTTACATGCATGCTTGTCACCCGCCACAAATTCGCCGTTAAACACCGTGTTCACTTTGAGGTTTCGATGTTTCCTCAAAGCGCCCCGAACATGTTCCAACACAATGGTTGCCGCATCTTGGAGGAAATTGCGCGGCTCGATGTAATTCGAATTTAGCACGACACCAGTTAATACACGGCTATCGAACGCAGTGTCTATTTCGCGCCACAAAAGTCCTGTGCTTGAATGTCCGGCACCTTCACGCATGAAACGTCCGCGCAACGAATACTTCAGTCCTTCGAGCCGCGCGATTCGAGCAACCAACGATTGTCGAACCCCAATCGATAATCGAGGACGTTTCACTCGGCTGTGTTCTTCCAACGATTCTATACACTCGTTACACCGTTCTTCCCACGTGAGGTATTCTTCTCGCGAAATCAATCGTTCGGATTGATCCAACAATTGGCGTTCTACTTGCGCGAATTCTTCCATGATCGTAAATGGAATGTAAACGTGATATCTTTTCCGCGCACCACGTTGCAACGATTTGAGGCTTTGTGTAGTTTGGAGCGCATACTTATGCCCCTCCCCCAAATTTCCGCTGATACAGCATAATTCTTTCTATGATTCACGCTTATGACGAATTAGCGCGCAAAATCATACGACACAGTTTCTGCTGACACATAATTCTAAGATTCGACGCTTTCAAAAGTATTATATTACATTCAACACACGCCAAGACTTTTATCCTTGAGGGTGAGACTCAAATTACATATGATCGTGCGATATGCTGCATCGTTAAGATTGAAAAAACATTATGGAAAAGCTGGAAGTTTTAAAATAAAATGTTGTGGTGGGGGGAAGCAATTACATCAGTATTTAAGTCGGCTCTCTGACGCTATTCCATCAATCGCTCAGTAGCCTCAGTGACTTTCGGCATATACAAACACAAGCGGAGTCGAGAGGTCTTGCAGACTTCATTGCATCGCATACGTTCGTGTCCGCACAATTAGTAACCGCATCCGTTTAGTAGACTCCGCCATAGCACGTATTCAAAAAATGTATAACCAACGTTTCAATAACGCTTCCTACATGTGTGGAAACCATGGCAATCACTGGAACGATACGGATTTTCTAAATCAACAACAGCCGCAGCAGCAGCACAAACAGAATATAAGGTATATATAGTACATAGTACTCCTCTACGTATTTTTTCGATTTATATGAAGCCAACTGAATCATCAACTTTGGGTTTGTGATTCTTACAGCAATGCATCCGCTGCATCTGCATTAGTATCGAAAAAACCGGCCATACGAATCATGGGGCGTGATTATCCATTGACCGCTACTGCCTACAAACGTCTCATAATCGGGATTTGCATCGGTCAGGATCCACACCGCATCGGCCAGGATTCGTGCCGCATCGAGATTGCCATAGCTGATAATAAATGTCACGAGGTTTGCTTCTCCATGTCTACGTGGAAGCTTCTACTGCAGCAAGAATCACAGATACTTCGACGTTTCCGCTTCGATGCCTCATTAGCGTACCAAGACCCTATCGCGATCGATCATTTGTGTATCGATTTCACACGAATACAGAGTGAACGAATTGCTAAAATCTCTGATAATAGTTCAGTTATATACATGTCTGAACCTACGATAATTCAAATGTTTAAATATGCTCGTTGTATCGACTACATGTTCTCATTTTTATCTGAAATTTTGTGCTCCGTAACCAGTAAGTACGTCTCCTTTGTCAACAATATACGTACCGCTACTACAGCGATCGCGGACTATGAGAAAATCATTATCGAAAGCGACTGCTACGAACCGAACTCTGTGATAGATTGTGAACTATTAGCATTAGGATTGGAATTGATCGTTCGTGATGCGTGTCATACGTCTGAATAGTATATACATCTCAATGTTTTTTCCTATATAATATGTTTCCTATGTAATATATTTCCTATATATATTTTAAAATAAATTTCTTAAACGTATATTATTTCTCCATTTTATTTCTCCATTTTATTTACCCGTCTTCCTCCTCACCATCTAATTTTAAGATTCTACGTTGATTAGAAATTATTTCTCTGCGTTGGGGGGAATTTCTGTCACATATTGGTTTTGTAAAAAAAATATTTCGGTGGTGGATTTGGTTTAGAAAAATATTTGGGGTCGGATCGAGTCTGAAAAAAAGATTTTTTTCATACATGACCCGACCCCAGAAATTTTTAGAGGGAGGAGACGACCCTCTGTGGAAATTTCCGAGGGTGGGTCCGGTCTTGAGATGTCTCCGCGGCGGTTCGGTTCGGACTGATCCCCTCCACGATTGCGGCTTCCCCCACTCCGCAGCTCGTGCGCGCGCAATCGGTCTTTCACTCCCCACTTCCCCCGCTACCCCCCGCGCCCATGTTTCCCTCCACCGCGCTCCCCCGCGCGCCTTCACTTCCCCCCGCCCCGCATCCCCCCTCAGAGGACCTGGGTTGGAACCCGCTTTACCCTACTACTCAGATGAATTTCTTTTCTCTGTGTCTGCTCAACTGCATGCTCACCAACCTGGACAAGTCCTTGATAAGCACAAAGTGTCCTACATCCCCATGCTCTTTATTCGGCGTGTAGAGCAGGTTGACATGTCGATCCCTCTTGTGGCTGGTGAGATGCAGCGGAAAGACTGCAACTGCTATCCTCTCAGTCTTCTTCTCCAATCGCTCCTCGAAGCTGGACACGTTGACTGAGATGTTGTTCAGCTGCTCAAACTTCCCAATCTGTTTCATAGACATTGGAAACTCAATGCCATGGAGATTTAATATGGAAGCATAGTTGGGGTATGAACTTGGACGGTCAGCGTGTCTTTCGGCTGGATGTAGTGCGGCGACCATTGCCCACGCGAAACAGGCGTTGTCTGAGGATTGTACGCTAATCGTCGCTTTCTTCAGCAATAATTCTCGCGGCAACTTGTAGTGGCACCCCGCGCGCAGCGGATTGTACTTGTTGACATTGACGGTCAGATTGAGGATTCTAGCCAATGCCCATCCGCTGTCGCGTTCTTGGAACTCTTCCAGCGATGC
This sequence comes from Andrena praecox, assembly GCA_963932275.1. Classification (NCBI taxonomy): domain Eukaryota; kingdom Metazoa; phylum Arthropoda; class Insecta; order Hymenoptera; family Andrenidae; genus Andrena; species Andrena praecox. Next base: position 11,992,394 of record OZ010731.1, on the reverse strand, counting down.
CAGGGTGGGCTCGATGACACATCGCTGGTACCACTCATGTAGATCAGATGTATCGAAGAGTTCGCAGTTTCGGGTATTGATGCTTTTACAAGCATGCTTGTCCCCCGCCACAAATTCGCCGTTGAACACAGTATTCACTTTGAGGTTCAGATGTTTCCTCAAAGCGCCTCGTACATGTTCCAACACAATGGTCTCCGCATCCTTGAGGAAGTTGCACGGTTCGATGTAATTGGAATTTAGCACGACACCGGTTAATATGCGGCTATCGAATGCAGTGTCTATTTCGCGCCACAAAAGTCTTGTGCTCGAATGCCCGGCACCTTCATACACGAAACGTTCGCGCAACGATAGCTTCAGTTCTTCGAGTCGCGCGATTCGAGCAACCAACGATTGTCGAACACCAATCGATAATCGAGGACGTTTCACTCGGCTGTGTTCTTCCAACGATTCGATACACTCGTTGCACCGTTCTTCCCACGCGAGGTATTCTTCCCGTGAAATCAATCGTTCAGATTGATCTGACAATTGGTGTTCTACTTGCGCGAATTCTTCCATGATCGTAAATGGAATGTAAATGTAATCTCCTTTTCTATGCAACACGATGCAACACGATGCAACGATTTGAGGCTTTGTGCAGAGTAGAGCATGCTTTTATAGCTAATACCACGATTTGATATCTCTGTTGAACTCTTTCTGTGTTCCTCCCTCCAATGCATTGCATGCAAAAAAACGAAGATTCTATGTGACACACACATATGACGAATTACTGCGCAAAAAAATCATCCGACGCAGTTTCTGCCAACATCGCATAATTCTAAGATTCGACGCTTCCAAAAGTATTATATTACATTCAACACGTGTCAAGTCTTAAACTCTTTCTGTGTTCCTCCCTCGAATGCATTGCATGCAAAAACGAAGATTCTATGTGACACATGTATGGCGAATTACCGCGCAAAAAATCATCCGACACAGTTTCTACCGACATCGCATAATTCTAAGATTCGACGCTTCCATATGATGTTCTCCCTCGGATGCATTGTATGCAAAAAAACTGATGATCCATCCCAACATTCTATGGAGGGGATGGTGCTATGCACCTCTATTTAATCCAGCTCTCTCGTACGGTATTACATTAATCGCTCAGTAGCTCTCCAGTGACGTTCGACATATACAAACACATTGCTCCAAAAAAATGTATAACGCTAGTGTTGGGAATTATTACACTCCAATAATCGCAGACGATAATGCATCTTCAAACATGACGATGACTACATCTAACAGGTATGATATAATTTTTTTCATATCCTCTCTTGATTTTTAGTTGTGTTTTCTTTTCTCGATAATAGTGATCATTTTCATAGCTTTTATTGTTCTTTTTTAGCTCGCGTTACACAGCTCGCATCATGGTTAGAAGATATGCGCTAACATCTACAGCATATAAGTATCTGGAAATCGGAATCAGTGTGCGACCTATAACACAAGTAGAAATCGTTCTCGGCGACAATCGTGGGAATCAGTTGGTATTGCCTATTCCAACATGGAAACGATTAATTGAAAAACGTACCGACATCGAGCAGCGCATGCGGTCAACCGGATCATCACTATGGATTAATAATTTGGCGGTGGAATTTTGTATAATGTATAATTCGCAAATGGTAAAGATGATGCGACATAATAAGTCGCTATATTTCAAACCTGCCACATTAATCTGTTTATTTAATCTCGAGCGCTGTATCAATCATGTATATATGCAGCTTTATGAAACTATACATTATGCCGATACGAAGTTTTCAAATTTTGTGAGCGTGTTACAGCGGTGCGATGTCGTCGATGAAACTTTAGACGCATGCTGCGCTGCTAAAGCTATATGCGATAGTGAATATTTTGATGATAAATCTCTTGTTGATTGCGAACTGCTGGCGTGTGCCATGAATGATATTATCGATGTCGCTCGCAGCAAATCGATACGAAGTTTTCAAATTTTGTGAGCGTGTTACAGCGGTGCGATGTCGATGAAACTTTAGACTCATGCTGCGCTGCTAAAGTTATACGCGATAGTGAATATTTCGATGGTAAATCTCTTGTTGATTGCGAACTGCTGGTGTGTGTCTTGAATGATATTATCGAAGTCTCTTGCGGCAAAATGTTAAATTGTACAATTATTCTTTGTAACAATATATATATTTCTTGAACATACATTACTTCTCACTTTTATTTACTCGTCACCCATCCTCCTTCTTTCCTCTACATTTTATTTACCCACCTTCCTTCTTCTCTCGCCACCTAATTTTAAGATTCAACGTTTCTAAAAAGTATTATTTCTCTGCGTTGGAGACCTTTTATTTATTTATTTATTATTATTATGTAACAATATATAATTTCATGAACATACATTACTTCTCAATTTTATTTACTCATCATCCATCCTCCTTCTTTCCTCTACATTTTATTTACCCACCTTCCTCCTTCTCTCACCACCTAATTTTAAGATTCAACGTTTCTAAAAAGTATTATTTCTTTGCGTTGGGGAAAAATTTCTATCATATATATGTATGGAAAAAAACATTTCTGCCGACGCCGCTTAATTCTTTCTGTGATTCATACGTTCTTCGCGCCGCGAAAATGACATCCTGCACGACTGCTCCAGAGGAGTCAAATTATGCATAATCGCGCGATACGCTGCGATGTTAAATCGGAACGCTTTAGAATGCTGCATATTTGTTTGAAAAAATATGTCTGTTTTCTACATAGAGGTTCGCTGGTTCATTGATTAAAAATTATTATTTCTCTGCGTTTGAAGAGAAAGTATCTGTGGGTTTGGAAAAAAATATTCAGGCGGTGGATCTGATTTATAAAAATATTTAGGGAAACAATTTCTGGGGTTGGATCGAGTCTGAAAAAGATTTTTTCATACAAGACCCAACCCCAGAAAATTTTTAGTGGGAGGGGACGACGCTCTGTGGAAATTTCTACCGGTGGGTCAGGTCTGGAGAGATCTCCGCGGCGGCTCGGTCCGGACTGATCCCCTCCACGATTGCGACTTCCCCCACTCCGCAGCTAATGCACGCGCAACCGGTCTTCCACTCCCCACTCTCCCCGCGCCCATAGTTCCCTCCACCGCGCTCCCCCGCGCGCCCTCACTTCCCCCCGCCCCCGCGCTCCCCTCAGAGGACCTGGGTTAGAATCCCCATAGTCTTACTACTTTTCTTCTTCGTTGTTTTTATCAAGATGAAATTTGGTACACTTCAAATACGCACCTCAACACAGAATCCCACAAAAAATTAGTTGAATAACAAGAATGCTTTAAATAACAATCCTAATTGTGAAGAATTTCGAGGTTGTCCTCTTCAAAACCACGTAGTCGCGTTAAAAATTTTGGAATGTGAAAAACAATCATGCTACATTATGATTCAAATATTCAATCAACTACGCGTAAAAAAGACTTGCAGTATGACGATATTTTTGTAAAAGGACTTAGTGCCGCGTTTCGACCCGATATGCCCCACTGTGCGCCGTGCTCGACTTCGCGTAAACATCAGCTTGGCACGTGGCACCAGTAAAGTAGATTCTGACTTATGGTTGAAACTGATTAAATGGTTGCCTTCTCCGACATATATTTTATATTTTAGTTCATTATACAGAATGTCCGCGGGAACAGTAAACACCTTGATATGTCCTAACGTATTGGAGATATAAAATTGCATGGTTGGAGGGGGCAAATTTATTGGGGCAGACGATTTCTTTCTGGGATTATTATTTTACGAGATACGATGATCAAGTTCTATTTTTTAAATGAACTCTTTTTTTAACAGATCACTTGATAGTGCGTTTCAAGACGAATTCAATAAGGTATAATGTATACACTTTATTTCAGCCGGTCTTGGAGATATTGTGTTTTAAAATTTGCTAACGCCGCAATGTTGTTGCAATGATCTTGCAAAGTTGCGGCGAAGTTGCGGAAAAGTTGCGGCAAAGTTGCGGCAAAGTTGCGGAAAAGTTGCGGCAAAGTTGCGGAAAAGTTGCGGCAAAGTTGCGAAAAAGTTGTGGCAAAGTTGCGGCAAAGCTGCGGCAAAAGCTGCGGCAAAGTTGCGGCGTAGTTGCGGCGTAATTGCGGCATACTTGCGGCATACTTGCGGCATACTTGCGGCATACTTGCGGCATACTTGCGGCATACTTGCGGCATACTTGCGGCATACTTGCGGCATACTTGCGGCATACTTGCGGCATACTTGCGGCATACTTGCGGCATACTTGCGGCATACTTGCGGCATACTTGCGGCATAGTTGCGGCATACTTACGGCATACTTGTGGCATACTTGCGGCATACTTGCGGCATACTTGCGGCATACTTGCGGCATACTTGCGGCATACTTGCGGCATACTTGCAGTGCATGATTGCAATGTTGCACGGCAACGTCGCAGCAACCATACATCGACATTGCGCTGCAACTATGCAACGACGCAAGGTTACTGCAACCATCCTGCAACTTTGCCGCAACGAAGTGTGCTGTATGGGTTGTACTACAACCTTTTGTGTCAATATATGTATATTGCCCACCTTTATCCGTTTTGCTTCTACCATTTAGTACAATCATTCCTGCTTCTTCCATGGTTTCACATAGTATTCTCCCTGCTTTGTTTCTTGCTGTGTCCTTTGCTTGTCTGTAGTGTGTAAATTCTGTTGATTCTGTGATAATTTCTTCTATCTGGTTGCTTTCTCCAATCCTTGCATTAAAATCCCCCCCTATCAGTATTGACGCTGATGTTTTTTCTTTGATTTCCGTTATCATTTTTCCCAGTGTTCTTATTGTCTGTTCATTTCCTTTATCTATATAAGTATTGCATATTATATATTCTTTCCCGTTAATCTTAATTTTTATGCATATTCATGACTCGGTAATTGATATTTTTTCCATTAATTCTATTAAATCTTCTCTATACAAAGTACACATACCCCCCCTGGCTCTTCCCATTGATTTTATTTTAGTTGCTTTGCTTACTATACATTTATATTTCTTCAGAAATCCTGGTAGTTTTATTGTTTCTTCCATTCTAAATGTCTCGCACAGGCATATTATTGGGCTTCCTTGTATATTTTCCTTGTAGTCTTCTCCATTTAGGTTATGTAGATTACCCATACCTCGTATATTCCAGAATTTTATCCCTATTGTCTTTTCTTCTCTTTCTGCGTTTCTATTCTTGCTTTTTCTCACCTCGAAATAAGTAGTCCTTCACCAATCCTTTGTCCTCTTTCCATACCATTAATTCGTTGTCTACGTAGATCTTTTGATACCCTCTTTTTACTCTTTTTCCCAATTCCCTTTGCCCTGACGCATATTTTCCTATTTCTCATTGTATCTCTCTCTGTACTTTTGTTAAGTCGTCATCCACATAGATTTTTTCTCCCTTCAGCATTTTTTTGTTTTCTTTTATTTTCCGTTTAAATTCCCAATCTGTTAGTTTGACCCTTATCAATTTATTACTGTTACCTATGTTTATTACCTGCGTGTACTCTACTTTCGCTTCTACTCTTAGTTTTGTTTTTATAAAGTTTTCCACTTCCTCTGTTTTTCCCTCTATATCTAGTCCCTTGATGATGATATTGTTCTTTTTTTCTTTCCTTCTGCTGCTCTCCTCTACTCCTTCGAGTGATTTAAGTCTTCTTTCAAAATCTTTCTTTTCCTCGGTCCAAATTAAGTCTTTCTGCTTCATGTCTTCCTTTATTTCTGTGATATCCTTAATTATCCCGATTACCTCTGTGTAATCTTTCCTTACTTCCTTTAATTCATCCTTTAGTTCTTTCATTTCTTCCGTCATCCAGTCCATCCTTTTTATCAATTTGTTTAGGATTTCTGATAAGCTTTGATCTGTTGTCTCCTCCTGATATGTTGAAGTTTTGTCTTTTGAGGTTAGTGTCATCTGTTTTTCGTCTTCTGATGCTTTCTTACTAATTGTTACACTTTGCACTGGCCTGCCTCTGGTGGATTTTCCTTCACTTGACATTTCTACAAGTTTTATCTTCGGTTTTAGGGTTAATTCGGGCTATTAATTCTAAGTATTATGCCGCAACTGTATCCGTGCACTTTACGCATTTACGCCCTCTCTCGGAATCTCGAGGAATAATTAGTTGTTTATTTCATTGACAGTTAATTATATTTATTTACTATATATTTTATTTTATATTTTATACTGTAGTTTCTTTCATTTATTATTATTTATTTCGTTAACAGATTAATATTTATTTTATCATAAAAATGAAAATTATTTATGTATAACGATTCTGAAATAAGTAAAATACAATGTTATGCATTATTTATATTATTTTAGTCATTTTATTAAGTTATTTCTCATTACATTATCATCGGTCGAAATGACCGACGCGCGCCTACTAACGTAAGTTATTTGGCGCGCCTACTCCCGGGTTAAACGCTATAGTGCTAATGTCACTAAAAAATTAATCTTTCCTTGTACTACAGTTTCAATGGTGATATACTACGAACGCCTGCAAAGTTTCAAGACAATCGGATAGTTGGAAGTGGGTTAAATTTGAGTTGCCAGATTTGAACCATACATACAAACATAATTACATACAAACATACAGAGGATCGAAGCTGAATAGAATCGTTTAAAAACAAACAGGACGCCGAGATAGCGAATGATTGAGCGATGTTGAAAATGATGGCGGAACTGTATGAGGGATTAATTTTCATCACGGCCAGCGCTCAGAACATCATTATAGTTTATTTATACTGTAGCGGAGGTTTATTGCCTGCCGAACATAAAGATCGGCTGGAGCGTCTCGTCAGGGTTGCGGTTTATGACCGTTTTGTCCCGCGAGTTGGCGGTTGACGACGGTACCTGCGTGTTCGAAGACATCGTACGCACTACCCACCGACAGAGCAATATACGGATTAACTCAGAATGAACAATATCGCCACGTTTATATTGGCCTTTAAAAAATTTGACAAACAGATGTTGTTGAAAGGTCCTTGGAAAAATAATAAATTATCGATCGTAAAGAACGAATGAATTTTCGCCTATATCTGAGCCTGCTTTTATCCCGACGCACAATAGAAACTAGAAAGATGCCACCAATATGGTAATTAAATAGTATTATCCACCATCAATGCGCGTCGTGGAGAGACACGGGAGGAAAAGGGGTAGTCCGCTGCCTGCGCTGACTGTCCGTATCACAGGACAGAATTAAGGATAAATTGTACGCAAGTTTAACAACTATGAAACAAACCATGTGCACGACATTGCCGATCTATATGTATTATGTATATGTATAGTACTTTGTGCATAGTACAAGAAACACTGATTAAATTCGTGCATTATCGAAGGTGTCCATGTATCAAAATAATTGAATACGTATGTATCTATATGAAATGATAGATTGATAGATTAAACTTTATTAACCAAAATCATGATGTGATTTATTTTCATCAGTAACCTAGTAAATTATAACCAGACCTATCGCAACCAATAAAGTCATAAAATTTCGTTAGGAGTCGGTCCCCGATCCTAAGGACGAAGCCTACCTACCTTCCCATGTGTATGCGTCACCGATGTAATTACGAAGCGTAGTTCGACCACCGTCTAAAATTTGAGGGAAACGCGCCGGACGGCCGAAGGAAGGAGGGATAGCGAAAGGACAATCAACCAATGAAACCTGGAGGATCATCATTTTAATTGGACGAAAGGGTTCGGAGAGTAACTCGGAAAGACATGCAAAATTAGAGGAGGGGGGCGTTCGGAGGGGAGAAGCGAGGAGTGATTTTGTATAAAAGCGGCAGATCGAGCTTGTAATAACTAGTGTTGCTTTTATTATTTCTTCAACGCCATCATGGAAAAGAATACGCTAGCGGGAATCGTAGCCATGTGCGAAAATCTTTTTCACAGTGAAACGAGCAGCAGCAGCAGCAGCAGCAGTAGCAGCAGTGAATCTAGCGACAGTGATAACGAAGATTTCCATCCATGTAATATCGACTTGGAAATATTGTATGCAATATTTACTGTAAATATTGAAACTCGTGGAGCCGTGGTGCCTCGGGAGAAAATAACTGATTATGTTGAGTGCGTCATTCCTGGATATTTCAGAACAATATTCAAAGAACATTTTCGGTAAGTAATAATTATATAACTATATATTTGCATGGAAAAAATATGAGATGAAGTTTTTTTCGAAATAGTAATCTAAAAAGGGGCTTATAGGGGCTAATAAGTTTTTATTACTTATAAGTAAATTTCTCTTTGTATAATGTTTCCTGAGACGTTCGAACTTGTGCTTGGTGTAATCGGTCAAGGATTACGCGCAATAAACAATTCTATCACCGGTGCAAAAGTGATACCTGAAGAAAAGCAATTACTTATTGCCATTTGGTACATGGCTACACCAGATACCTACAGGTATATTTGATACATATTCTATGTAATAGAACATGCTAACATACGCACACAAAATTGCGGGACAACCCGGAATATGCAATATCCCGATGCAAAAAGATATCGGAAAGTCCTTTACCGAGCCGCACATAGTTTAAAGCCGAAAGAGCTGAGTGCGATTGGTTAGTTCAGGACCAATCGAACTTCAAGCCCGCCTTCTCTCCAACGGAATACGTCGACGCGTGCTTTTGTTTTGAAATTCGAGCGCGTGTTTTGACACAAGAGATAAGGGATCCGTCTTTAATTTTAGGGTAGGACGAAGCTGGCGGGACTACGCGCAGTCAGCGGACTATCCCTTCTTTTCCTGTGTCTCTCCGCGGGACGTATTGATGCTGGATAATACTCTGTAATTTCTAGTTCTCCAAAATTAATCAGGCTGATCAGCCAGAGCATTTCGCCAGGGTCGCGGTTTATGACCGTATTGTCCCGCAAGTCGGCGGTAGAGAACGGTTTCCTACAGTTTCGGATAATTTATGACTTAATTGGTTCCGCCTCGTAGCAGACGTGAAATCAGGGTGTCAGAAAGGGGAAACAGGAATGGTATGCATTTTCTTCTTTATAGCAACTCGAAGACTTTCTGCGTCTCTTCCCTTCGGACCCTTTCGAACCGATACACGTGGTGTCTGTTTTCTATCTCGAAGCAATGGGTACATTGGCAGTAGAAGGACGGAGCGCGGGCTTTTGTGAAAGTTTTCGTTGCACTTCTGCAAAACACGTGTGTTCCGAAAATGTGCTGGCTTCTTTTTACCTAAAGCCTCTTGGCTTGGTGGGAGTTAACTCATAATGGAACCAGAGAAGCTACTTGGAGGTAGCGGAAGTTGCTTGGAAAAAATCCTGTCAGTCAGCTAGAAATCGCGTTGCAGATATGTTCACAGCCCAGGAATACTACCGTATGTTCTGGGTCTACGCCCGGAACGACGGGAACGCAAGTGCTGCTGCGCGAGCATTTGCGCTAGAATATCCCAATATCGAAACACCAAGCGAGGATACGTTTCGTCGGTTAGCGTCACGGCTTTAAAACGTAGGAACAACACGTTCCATAAAAAGTAAATAAAGTGATCAGTGTTAGTAGCCGTGCAGTGAAGTGAATATTCGGTACGTTGACCTGGACGCACCTGACATTGCGACGCTTAACTTTGGGTAGTGTCGTTGTTCGCGATGGCAGGGCAATCACTTTTACTATAATTTTTTCTTGCTTTTAGCCTTTATTTTATCTGTACTAGTGGTCGTTATTGCATGATAGATTGTAAGATGTACATAGTTTAGATCAGTTTGAATTTCGGCGCTCTCGCGTGATCAGACCAATGGGTGATCGGCCCAGCCGCTCCCGCCGATCTCGCGGTTCGGATGGACCGAGTAGCTCGGGCCGCGGGCGAGGCGGGACGGGGGTACCGATCCATCCGGCGATCCGCGAGGTAGAAGTTCGCACTTTCTTCCTGTTCGCGCGTACCCGGTATAAACACGCTGTTGCTTACCTCGCGTGTGCGATTTTCGGCCTCGGGCTTCGAGCCGATATTGTCCTTTGCGCGATTTCTATTTGTACGCTTTCTACGTTGTACGATCGCGTACAAGAGTGTGCAAGCAAGACGAACTATCGTCTCCAATCTTGTTAGACTCCGACCATCGGAGCGAAATATACCTTTTCCTTAAACACGTGTGGAATTACTTCGATTATCCGACCATCCTATCTAACAAAATTACCCGAGTGCGATCAATTCTTTAGTTCGAAGAACATTGCGCTCATTTCTGGTCCTTCGAGCCGGATCTCCTCCGGATTTCATTGGATGCTCCGGATTAGATCGGATACTACCGGTTCGTGCTCGCGAGTGGGTGTTTGCGCGAACCTTCTGGATACTTCCACGACACGTGGAGCAGGTGCGGAGTGAAGTGTTCGGCGCGTTTCCGCTGTTTTTCCACGCCTTCCGTTCGGTGCTTCTAGTCCGTGAGGCGATTCTGTGCCCTTTCGCGACGCTGCTCGTGCGAGTTTCGGGTGTGCTCCGATTTGCCTTTCCGTCGTACCTGCGTGCACGCGGTCGTTTCCGAGGGAAAGATGGCGTCCACGTTGCAGGATCTTGTTCGCGAGCAGAACGATACTGCCGGACGCATTGAGCGTTTCCTGATAAACCTACGCAAATTGGGAAAGAGTAATATAACCCTTTCGGTGCTGGAAACTCGACGGGAGTTACTAGAGGACTATTGGAAAACGTTTACCACGGGTCATCGCAGTGTGATTCGCGCGCCGGAGGCCTCCGCTAGTGATTACGTCAAGAACGATCGGTTCGCAGACGTTGAGGAGGTCTTCCTTCAACATTCGGCCGTCTTGAGAGACATGCAACGCGAATTGGAACCGAAGCCTGAATCTGTCTCCACAGGCAACGTCACTTCCGGAGGTACTGAGGACGATGACGATTCGGCCCTTCCGAAGATCCCGCTGCCGACCTTCTCAGGGGACCTTTTGGCATGGGAGAGTTTTCGGGATCGGTTCCGGTCGTTGATTCACGACTCCAATCGTATTTCCAAGGTCAGGAAGCTGCAATATTTAAAGTCGAGTTTGACGGGTGAGGCGGCAACGATGCTAGAGCGTACCAACGTTACCGCAGCGAACTATGACGGCGCTTGGAACAGTCTGCAGAAAAGGTACGAAAATCAACGGATCCTTTCCGCTGAGCGCATGAGAACCTTGGTGAATTGTGACCCGGTGACTAAGGGACGCCCTGCAGACATCAAACGCCTGCTCGACGAGTTCCGTCAGGCAATCGTCTCCTTCAACTCGTTAAAACGACCTGTAGCGGAATGGGACGAGTGGTTCGTTTTCCTTTTCGCTGAAAAGCTGGACCCCACGTCCCGCCTCGCGTGGGAAATTACACTTACCGACAAAACAACAAGTCCCAGCTTCTCCGATGTTGAGGACTTCTTCGAGAATCGAGTTCATGCGCTCTACGCTGCGCAAGCTCGAGAATCGACTTCGGTCTCGAAGCAACGTGATGCAACGAAGGGAACGAAAACACCTTCTGATCGCTCCCGGACAGCGCTGCCGGTGAAAGTTGACGCTCCTCCTAAAAGGGGTAAACAAAACCGTCAATGCCCGCTTTGCCAGGGCACGCACAATTTGAATTATTGCCCAAAATTTAAGGGGATGAGCGCAGGCGATCGCAAGGCCCAGGCTGTCAAGGTAGGCGTCTGTTTATCGTGTTTAAATCTAGGACACGTCGTGGCAGCTTGCCCTTCAACGTATCGTTGCCTGGTGTGCGACTCAAAGCACCACACTCTACTACACGACGCCTACCTGCCTTCCGAGGTCAGGACGGACGACAACAACGTCCATCAACCAGACACCAGCTCCAAAGCCTTGGTGAACTCTATTTGTGCCAAGCGTTTAGTTCTTCTGGCCACGGCTCGTGTGCGTCTCTTGGCGCCCAATGGTAGATTCGTGTCGGTTCGAGCGGTGCTGGATCAGGGCGCTGATACGTCGTTCGTCAGCCATTGGGTGGCTCAAACTCTTCGCTTGAAGAGAAGGCCCACGCACGTCCAGCTTGCCGGCTTTCAAGGTCGAGATGTCGGAACGGCCAAATTCGAAGTGGAAGTGACCTTGACTACGGACTTTGACTCTCCTTTTAATTTACCGTTTCATGCGTTGGTGACTCCAGAGGTGATGCCGCCGACGCCTTCACGCTTGGCCTCCGCCAACGACTGGCCCCATTTAACGGGTCTTCAGCTAGCCGACGCGGAGTTCCACACGCCGTCACGGGTCGATATCTTGCTCGGTGCCGACGTCTGTAGCGCACTGGTTGGAGAGACGCGCCAGGGACCGAGGGGCACTCCGGCAGCTACGCACACACCCTTCGGTTGGGTCTTATTCGGTCCGGCCTCTCCAGATATCGACGTTGCGGATGCGACAACACGACGGGTCTACCACACGAGCACTCAGGATCCCATCTCGGCTCAACTGCAGCGGTTTTGGGAGCTGGAGGACGTTCAGGAGGCCCCACCGCTGAGTCCTGAAGAACATTGGTGTGAGGAGCACTTCCAGACCTCTCACCAGCGGAACGAGGTCGGAAGATATGTGGTGCGTCTACCATTTCGCCCAGACGGTCTCGGGGTATTGGGCTCGTCCAGGCCAGCTGCGCTGAGAGTGCTGCTCAGTAATGAAAGGCGACAGCAGAAGGACCCAGGGCTACGCGTCAAGTACTCCGAATTTCTGGACGAGTATCTGAAGCTGGGACACATGGAGCTCGTGCCGGAGGGGTCGAGCAGCCCCTCCCCTCTGTACTTCCTCCCCCACCACGCTGTGTGGAAGGGTGAGGGGGAGAATTGTAAAATCAGAGTTGTGTTTAATGCTTCATGTTCCACTTCCTCAGGTCTTTCGCTCAACGACCTGCTGTCGCCAGGCCCCAAGCTACAGACAACTCTGTGGAGCGTGTTGACACGATGGAGATTGTTCCAATTTTCCTTCTCCACAGACATTGTTAAAATGTTTCGCCAGATCTTGGTGCAGCAGGCGGATCGAGACTGGCAGTGTATCCTGTGGCGGGACGATCCCAGCCATGAGTTGGGTACGTTCCGGTTAAACACCGTGACTTACGGTACCGCCTCCGCGCCGTTCCTGGCTTTGAGAGTGTTGCGACAGCTCGCACAGGACGAGGAAGAACGTTTCCCGCTAGGCTCAAAAGTGCTTCTGGAGCATTCGTACATGGATGACCTTCTGGCTGGCGGTCATAACCTGGAACAGGCAAGAGAGGTCCAGAAACAGCTTATCGGTATCCTACATGCTGGAGGGTTCCAGCTAAGCAAGTGGGCTACCAACAACTCGCTGTTGTTTCCACAGGAGTCAGAGCGCTCCAAGCTGTTTCAGGAGTCGGACCAACACGGAGCGTTGGGACTACTCTGGACGCCCACTTCGGACACGTTGTCCGTGAAAGGACCAGGGCTACCCTCGATCTCGGGCGATGCCCAGTGGACCAAACGAATGGTGCTCTCAGAACTGGCGAGGCTCTTCGACCCCATGGGTTGGGTCGCCCCGGTTCTTATAAGGGGAAAGATCCTCATGCAGGACCTCTGGCTCGCTGGGGTGGACTGGGATGAACAAATTCCCACACCATTGGCCACTTCTTGGAACTCCTTTCGCAGGGATTTACAGTCCCTTGACGTCGTGCGAGTTCCTCGGTGGATCTCGTATAACCCGACCGAATCTCAGGTCGAATTTCACGGCTTCTGTGATGCTTCAGAAAGGGCTTACTGCGCGGTGGTGTTCCTCCGCGTCCACAGTCCCAGTCAAGGTCTCACCCTCTCTAATATTCTGGTTGCTAGGACCAAAGTCGCTCCAGTTAAGGTCGTCAGTGTGCCACGGCTTGAGTTGTGTGGAGCTGTGCTACTTGCTCGCTTACTGACATGCACACAGAAAGAATTGGGTCTACACGGCGCCAGAGCGGTCGTCTGGACAGACTCATCTGTGGTTCTAGCCTGGACCAGATCGCATGCGTCTCGCTGGAAGACGTTTGTGGCCCATCGGGTGGCAGAAGTACAAACTCTCTTGCCTGACACCCATTGGAGACACGTTCGCACGCAGGACAATCCCGCGGACTTGGGTACTCGAGGCGTGGACCTGCCCACGCTTCAAGGGCTCGATCTCTGGTGGCAGGGCCCTCCATGGTTGACTCGACATCCTTCGGAATGGCCCACATCAACTGTGGATCTGACGTCAGACGCAGCTTCTGAACAACGAACCACCACTATCATGCACACTGTGTGTGAGAGAACTCATAATGAGTTACTCTCACGTTTCTCAACTTACTCTCGTCTTTTGCGAGTCACTGCAACCATACGACGGTTCCTCTTTAATCTTCGAAACGGCTCTCGGAGAAGGACTGGATTTCTTACCTCCGCTGAGCTGACTGAAAGCCAGGCATTGCTGTGTCGACTCAGCCAGTCGGACACATTCTCTGAGGAGCGAGACGATCTTCTTAAAGGGAAGTCAGTCAAGGTGGCCTCACCCTTGGCTCCTCTTCGGGCCTTTCTTGACGACCAAGGACTCATCCGAGTCGGTGGACGACTGAGTCAGGCTGAGCTGCCTATAAATCAAAAATATCCCATCGTCATAAGCCGATATTCACCATTAGCACTGCTACTGGCAAGATACGCGCACTTAAACACGTTGCACGGGGGTTTCACCTTATCTCGCTGCTTTCTTTTACAGAAGTATTGGGTTCCAAAATGTCGTACGTTGATTAAAGGGGTTATCCACAACTGTCTTCAGTGTCTGCGGTTCAAGGGTGCCACGGGACACCAACAGATGGGTAGCCTACCAGCGTCCAGACTACAGCCGTCCAGACCCTTCTTGAAAAGTGGTGTGGACTATGCTGGACCGTTGATGCTGCGGACTGCCAAGGGGAGAGGACACAAAGCCTATAAGGGATACATAGCCGTGTTCGTGTGCCTATGCACGAAGGCTGTCCACTTGGAAGTGGTGTCCGATCTCACCTCGTCTACCTTCATAGCCTCCTTTCGCAGGTTTGTCTCGCGTCGAGGTCATTGTGCCGAGCTGCTGAGTGACAATGCGACGACTTTCCGAGGCGCGGATGGGGAGTTGCAGTCGCTCTTCAAGGCGGCATCCGGTTTCTACGGAGAGGTGGCAGCGACACTGGCCATGGATGGTATCCGGTGGTCCTTTATCCCACCATATTCACCCCACTTTGGAGGCCTGTGGGAGGCTGCCGTAAAATCGGCCAAATACCATCTCAGACGAGTCATTGGTGATCACACCCTGACTTATGAGGAGATGGCTACTTTGATGTGCCAAATCGAGGCCTGTCTCAATTCGAGACCTCTTACACCTATGTCCGATGATCCCTCCGATCTTTCGTCGCTGACTCCGGGTCACTTCCTTGTCGGTGAACCGTTAATTGCAATACCTGAACCAAACCAAGCTAACCTGTCTGCCCAAGGACTAACGCGGTGGAGACTTTTAACTAACCTCCGCGACCATTTTTGGCTCAGGTGGTCTAAGGAGTATCTCCACCAGCTGCAGCAGCTTCCGAAGTGGAGGAGGCCTCATCTGAATTGGAAGGTGGGGGCGCTGGTTCTCGTCAAGGACGAGCTTCTGCCGCCCACTAAATGGCCCCTCGCCCGAATATTGGAGGTGCATCCGGGGAAGGACGGCCCAGTACGAGTGGTAACAATCCGCACACCCAACAAGACGTCCACACGTTCTATCGGCACGCTGTGCCCCTTGCCCGAGTGGACGAACACCGAACTGTCACCGACGAGCCACAACGTTGGAAACTCTGCTACACAATCCGACGCGCCGTGACATCTGCATCATGTCCGGTCGTCACGGCGGGCGGCGCGCCCTCTGGTTGGACCGACGTCCGAAATCACCGATCGATGAACGAATCGATGCGACAGCGCCTCCTGTACCGTGCAGCAGAACTAAGTCGGAATTGCCCGAGTTCGGCAATGACGCCTCGACCGCGTCGGAGCTGGCAGTCATTTTTATCCGTTTGCCGTTGATTTGTTTCGTCGACGGAACCTCGGACGAGGCGGGCGGCATGTTCGCGATGGCAGGGCAATCACTTTTACTATAATTTTTTCTTGCTTTTAGCCTTTATTTTATCTGTACTAGTGGTCGTTATTGCATGATAGATTGATAATTTCAAATTGCTAACGGCTTTGTTTTGACCACAGTCCGTTTCACCTCTAGCTATGTCTGTGTTGTCTGCTTGTTACTTCAGTCTGCTTCCAACCGACTCAGGAGTCGTTTGCTTTTATAAATGCTACGACACATCTTTCACCAGCAAGCGTAATTTTATATAATTTATCTCACTTTCCTTGAGGATGGTTCAAATCATGAACCGAAACGTCGGATTTTTCTATAATTAATTACGAAATAGCGGTGTTTTCTTTATTTTATTTTCAAATAATAAAATAAATTGTTGTATAGTGACCGAATCAACGCGCCAATATCATCTTATTTGATAGATTGTAAGATGTACATAGTTTAGATCAGTTTGAATTTCGGCGCTCTCGCGTGATCAGACCAATGGGTGATCGGCCCAGCCGCTCCCGCCGATCTCGCGGTTCGGGTGGACCGAGTAGCTCGGGCCGCGGGCGAGGCGGGACGGGGGTACCGATCCATCCGGCGATCCGCGAGGTAGAAGTTCGCACTTTCTTCCTGTTCGCGCGTACCCGGTGTAAACACGCTGTTGCTTACCTCGCGTGTGCGATTTTCGGCCTCGGGCTTCGAGCCGATATTGTCCTTTGCGCGATTTCTATTTGTACGCTTTCTACGTTGTACGATCGCGTACAAGAGTGTGCAAGCAAGACGAACTATCGTCTCCAATCTTGTTAGACTCCGACCATCGGAGCGAAATATACCTTTTCCTTAAACACGTGTGGAATTACTTCGATTATCCGACCATCCTATCTAACAAAATTACCCGAGTGCGATCAATTCTTTAGTTCGAAGAACATTGCGCTCAGTCGTATACCTGGGATCAGCTGTGCACTGGGCTCGTCCATCGATGACCAGGATCGGTTCAGTGACCCAGTGACACAAGTTTTCAAGTTGCAGGTGAATTTTCGACAAGGGTGAGTTTTAGTTACTTTAATGGTGATCATTCATTTTTAAATTTAACGCAAGCTATGGCTTATTTCCGGCGATAATTCTCAAAATTCTCGTACGAAAATATTTATTCGGCCTTTTTAAACAGACTTAATTCGTTATCAGCAACAGTGCTGGCCGTTATTGAGTTACGCATTTTTATCACAATAACGAACTACGATCACTTTTCGTTAATTTCCTGTTACATTACCTTTTCGTGGATATGTTATTTACACAAGGAATTTTACGTATTCCTTATCCTCCCACTTCAAATAATTATTATTTTCGAATCTTCTAAAAAAAACGTGTATTCGTCTTTTTACGTTACACGTGATTTTCATCCATTTATCCTTTATTCATTATTCACTTTAAATGGCAAACAAACCATGGCAAAAGGTTCGATTTTTTTGTTACGTCTTTTTCATTTGCCATTCTACGCAATTTCCTTCGATGCATGCCGCCTTGCTTGTTCGTAGTCGCAGCGCGGCCCGGCGCGCGGCCACGCTAGCGCGGGAGCTCTAGTGGAAGGCTCGCGCTCTGATTGGTCGGTGCTTTTTATTAATATCTCGTTAACGAAACCTCGGAGGGCATTTTCGCAAAGGAAAAAGTTGTTTGCAATCATCCCCCGAATCAACCCCTTTAAGATACCGCAGCATTTTCGAAACACCCTGTATTCTTTCCATTCAGGATATTGTTGCGTCGGGGCGTTTCCCGTACCGGCCACCCCGACGCAACGGGTAGAATAAGTACACACGTATACACTTTAAGCGACCGTTATCTATATTTGTGTACAGTGATGTTATCCGTACGTCCGAACGCTAGGACGTACGGTGATCGACTCTTTTCTTGTCGACCTCCTCATCGTCCTCTTGACGGAGGCCGACCTTCTGTTGTCTTCTGCTGCGAGCACCAGTAGGCTATGCACGGGCCTATACCCGGTGCTCGCAACAATATGCTTACAAAATACTCGTCCCGCTTCGCAACACACGCGCAGAGACGATCATCGAAAATCTATTGACCCATTACATTTACATCTTCTCGTCACCTAAACATATTTTGACCGATCAGGGAAGCAACTTCATTTGCGGACTAATGCAACAGTTCGAACGCGAGTTTCAAATCCGACACGTCCGTACCACCGCCTTCCACCCACAATCGAATGGAGGATTGGAACGAGCTCACGCAGTAGTGAAAGATCTCATTAAGACTTGCATGAATGATAGACAGAATGAATGGGACGAAAATCTTTCTCTCATCTGCATGGGCTATAACACCTCAGTTCACGAAGCAACCGGCTACACACCGTTCGAACTAACCTTTGGAAGAAAGGCGAATCTACCATCAACCATCGCTACTACATCACCTCTCAATCAAGACAAACTCATACAAATGTGGAAACAACGATACTGTTACGTGTGGGCGTTGATTTTAATTATGACCGAGCGGATTCGTCTAATTATTTCCACGTAACGCTTAACGAAATTTAGATAGATTTCAATAATGTTGACATAATCAGATGGTTACTTAAAAATTCAGGATTGTTTTGGGATACGTATTTGCTGCAACCAATACAGGTTGACCCGTTGGGGAGGTGGTATTTTCGTAGACAGGTTCGAGTAAAATGAGCTGATATTTAAGTAAATATTACCATGTATTACAAAAATAAATGAAAAATAGGAAATGTTTAAAGGTGGTACAAAAAAAACGGGAATTTACATGGGTTTGACGATAAACAATATAAGAATGCTAGTACAAATTCGGTTTGGTGGCGGAGGTTACAATTACACGCTCGGCGACAGGCGAAGGACGATAATTGATCGAGGGAGATCCCGTAACCCACTAAGTGGTTGAATCAATTATCGCTTGTGTTCAATTTTGTACATTCACTTGAGTATGATAAAAAAAAAAGAATAAACGAGGGAAAGTAATTTGCTCGGCGATTTATATTACAGGAAAAATAGGTTAAAATTTAGAACGCAGTACACGCCGAAGGGAGGGTAACAGTTAACCGAGGGAAATCCCGTAACCCACTAAGTGGTTGAATCAACTGTTACTTCCGTACAATATCATAGATAAAAGGACTTACCGATTCGGCGGAGAGCTTATTAAATGTTTAAAAGCGGTATTCACGGTCTCTCTCTCTCTCTCTCTCTCTCACTCTGTCTCACTCTGTCCGTCTCTCTCTGTGCGACCTGGGGCGCCGCTGCAAGATGTTGAAGCGCAGCACAGGCGTGAAGCACAAATCACACCGAGCAGTTCGCTGATATTATAATGTTCACAGATATTATAATGTTTAAATAAAGATTTAAACGGTAGAATTTAAACAGTAAAAACGTGTATAGAGAGAACTCAAAAAATGCTGAGAATAGTACAGTTTATTGAGCTATATAGCGAGAGAATAGATACAATGAGATAGAGGTGTAACGATTTCGAATGTTGTCGAGATACTACTGTGTATAACCGAGCGCTCGGGTCGGTCACGAAAGCGAGAGTGTGTATGTGAGTGTAAGTGAGATATGGTGTTGAACAGTATGTATGTAGGTATGATCACGAAAAGGAAATACAAGGTTCATCAGCTGATCCAGGTTTCTTGCGGCTGATGTGGAAAGAGAGAGATAAATAGAGAGAGAGAGAGATGATTTTGCTGAAACAAAACGCAAAAGTATATAAGAGTCTCTACGGGGACTGAGTCCTTCCACGTTCTACAAGACACACTGGAACTCCGGCTCAAAGACTATTTCAACGGATAGTTATGTCCCTCGGACAGATCAACCGCGCACTATGCGACTTGTCGGTTGACTGCCCCGAGCGTTTGCAGGGTAGGCCCGAGCACTCGGGCCTTTGCACAAAGAGCGCCAAAATTGCTGACTCTGCACCTCATGCACACGGGCCCAACCGTCGTCACTCGGAACGTTCCCAGCATCCAAGTTGTTATCGTGCCCGGCGTTCTAAGAACGTTGACGGTGTTGGACGATTTTCGCATGGAAGAACGCAGTGGCGTAACGGCTCGTATAAAATTATTATTATAATACGGTTTATAGATCATTGACAATTGATCGAGGGAAACTCCCACAACACTCAATGGTAGGATCAGATGTCAATGATGGTGTGACAAAATTTAACAGGGAAGAAAAATATAAAATGGTCTACTACAATGCTTCGAAAGGCTTATCACCACGCATTCTAAGAACGTCGACAGCGTTGGAAGATCGCTGACAATAATCTTCCATGAGAATATGCCGTGGCGTGACAGGCTTTGAATCGGATTAATTATTACTATAAAAAGCTCTGGTTAATAGATCATTGACAATTGCTCGAGGGATATCCCGTAACACACATAGGTGGTTGGATCAATTGTCAATGTCTTAAATTGAATTTCAAAAATTTTAAAATTGGTCGGCACGTAACAATACCAAAGATACTTAACGAACGCTCGAAGCAACATCCTTAAAAGTAAAGAAAAAAATAGAGTCACACAGGAACGTCGTATTATAAAAACACAAACAGTATTCCATGTAAACGATAAAGTATTAGTTTCAAACGACCATAAGACGGACAAGCTTGCACCCAATTGGCTGGGCCCTGCTAAAATCTTGGAAGTTCACACCCCAAATTATTTGATCCAGTATTTCGACACAAATCGCATAGTCACTGTGCACGGCAATAGACTAAAATTGTTTCTGCACTAAAATTACAGGATGACTGCCGGACACCGTATTCTTTGGATCGTTCCCTTGGTGTTGGGTTTATACGTACAAGATCTTGGACATAACAACATTTACATTGAGAAGCTTCACTCCGCATCCGTATGTCACTCCTCATGGATCCTTCTTTTTGCCCTAGACACTTCCAACATTCACACACGACTCGAACAGATCACCAACATGCTCGAAGAAACACACACGATATGCAACAGGGCGTGCGACCACATCCACGAAATAGCGGCACTATCACAGCAACTACAGCGTGCTCTCCAGGACGAAAATCAATTGGCAGCCCTCATCCACCTAGAGGACAATCAACGTCGACGGCGACGTAGAGGTGCGTTCGACTTCATCGGTCACGTTAGCAAGTCCCTCTTTGGAACTCTCGACTCTGACGACCTCGAGATGATCAACAAAAATCTTGATAAGATTTTTGGGAACGAGAACAAATTGGCCAGTGCTATCCGCAATCAAAGCACCATACTACGTGGCATCGGGAGGAGGGAGCTGCAGACGGAACTCATGAAGATGTACAACACCAGTGCCGATCAATTAAGGAAGATACAGACCATCGCTAACACCGATCGGAAACGTATCCACCTTAATAGCCAATTGATTATGCTCTCTGCACTCTTGGATCAAGTAGTCCGCGACATCGGGACTCTCAAAACGGCCATCGCTATGGGACATCAAGGTATCGTACACCCAGACGTATTACCACCTAAAGACGTTATTCACAGTATGCAGGTTATGGAAGAAGAGACGAGAACACGGTACCCACTCGTCCTGAACGAATCGATTTACAACCTATTGATCCAGATCTCCAAAGTCATCCATTGGAAGCCTCAAGAAACAGCTCATCTACAAAATAGATGTGCCTGTACTCGAGAAGGACGACTGGGCAATCAAACGGATTCACCCCATACCGCAGAAGACTGGAGATTTCTTCACGTCCATTACTGTGACCCATGACGTGGTGATGATGCACAGAGACAAATACATACTACTTGACAAGGACTACCTTTTACGACATTGCATACACGCACACTCTCGATACTACTGTAGACAGACACAACCTGCAACCCTTTCCTATCAAATCCACGATTGCGAGAGTGAAATCCTCAAAATTACACCATCCCAAGATGTTTCCAAGGCTTGCAACGCACGGTCCTTTCGCATAAAAGAACTTTTATATAAACAATTAACCACGCCTGATCTTTATTTAGTAGTTCCGGAAAAGCCGATCGTATTACAAACGCTCTGCAGAAACTACTCCACGCTAGAGCTGACTAACCCAGCGATCATCTCCAGTTCTGAGGACTGTACTCTAATTGGAGATGCTACGCTTATGAAAATTGGAGGCAGTAACGTCACCTATACTGTCGAGACCAGATACAAACCTGTCAACATCGGTTACACGATCAGCGAACGAGATTCCATCTACCAACAGCTTCGCGATTTGCCGCCCCAGTACGTGGAGGAGGCCGTTCAAACCTACGGAACGACCCTTGACAAACTGGACGATGTGCTAGCCTCAGTACAAACCGAACATCGCATCCGATCATGGATATCAGTCGGATGGACCGCCCTACAGTGGATCTCGTACATATGTTCAGTCCTAGTCCTAATCTATCTATTGAAACGAATTGGCTTATTTTCCTGTATTTCTGGACTTATTCCAAAAACTATTTGTTTTCGCATATTCAGCCCCACTTTCAATAATCAAACTCGTTCTATACACAATCAGACACAACCACCGGATAGTAACCCTATTGTACTCTTTACACGCGAACCGCAACAACCAATTGAAACACTTGTAAGACCAATCACACCACTGGACATTAGACGTAAGAAACGAGCTGTAAAATTTGAGGAACAAATTTAATCTAACAAAGGGGATGTCATGTGCGTGATAACCCCACTACAGGTATGTCCCCCCGCCAGGTGTACCTACCTGTGCTGCATGGCAACCGCATTGTATAAAAGGGCAGGGAGGACACGAATAAACGATCAGTCAATCAAGCAGTTTTCCTTACATAAGAAAGTTGCGATCCCGTGACACCAGCCGCCCCGGTTGGTGGTCGAACCTCCACTACGCTCCTAATGTATGGGACGCCCCGCGTGGTGGGAGGCGCCGGCAACGGTGCACCCCCGGCAGTCCTCCTACCCCCATAGATAGCGCCGGAGCGCAGGGTCCTCAAAACTGGGGAGACGCAGCGCGCCTCCCAAAACTGCGGAGGGGTGTTCCCCCGCTTCTGCCGCGGAGCGCTCGTCGCAGGAAGCGGCTGGCATGCCGCCCCCGCTCGTCGCACTCTCCAAAACTCCCTCCTCCCACAGACTAGCCACCCGCGTAACCGCAGGTGGTAGCCTGTCCAGTGCTGGTGTGGCCGGTGACCCGCTAACAGCGATCGAACACCGGTCCACTATCGACGAAGTACGGTCGTCGGCCGTTGGCGTTGGTACCCGGACGCCTCCAGAGAGTGTTTGTAGGACACTGTCCTGATCTATGTTTCCTTCCATGTAGGCCCCACGCAGAACCGCTTAGGAAGGTCGCACAACGGTAGAGGCGGCCTGCCGTTGTGAAGCCTGTGCCCGGGCCCCTAAGGGCGCGGGCTACAGCTGGAGGCGGCAGTACTCCAGCCGGATCGCGGTAAGGTGGAGCATACCCGTTCCACCCACGTGCCCCTCAGACACGAGGAAACTCGTCCCCTGGCACCACCGCTGGGGCTCAGGGTTGGGGGTTTTATTATAGAGGTTTTTCCTTACCTCGCGGCCCGGCTGGTTAAGGCAAGACCTCCGGTCCGTGCGGCTTCGCGTACCCTCGGGAGGTGTCTTCCCGAGGGGTCGTTGTTTCACCGCGCGGGCTACGGATCTCCCGGAAGCGATACACTTCCAGGCTTCCCCACTAAGGCGGGAGGGGGGGGGGGCACCATAACCCCGGAGACACCCGGGGCTACTGTCCGACCCTTGGCGGGAGGCGTCCCGCCAGGGAGGACACCCTCCGGATAAATCCGAAGGGAACGCAAATTGCCATGTCCGCGTCCGCGTCCGCGTCCTCCAACGAGACTATGTCTCGTGGGGACCCCGGGAGCACCAACTTGGAGGTGCAGTACATGGACTTTCCCCGGTCGGCCCCCCAACTTCGTCCAAATTCTCCGCTCCGGGCTGGTCCTGGATCCTCTCCACGCGGCCCGAAGGCCCGGAGGTACCACCAGAACCGGCAACCCGGTTGAGAGAACATGGAACCTATTGGGGGTCCCCAACGGCCATGCGCCGGCAAGCCGACGGCCGAAGGGGTGCCTTTCCAGGGCATCCAGATCGTGCAATGATGGCCAGAATCCTCCCGTGAACAGCGCAATGCTGGGACACGGGCACGGCACATCCGATCTGGATTCTTTGCTCCCAATGTCTCCCAACTGTCCAAAAGTGCTCAAACGTAGTTTCTCGATCTTTACAATTTAATAAATTCAAATATTTTCTCGAACAAAAGCATTCGACGAATACTTTCATCTTGATTCGAGTATTGAAAGTATTCATCGATACTTTCTGAAAAAGTCGTCAACCCTACCACATAATAATCACGCGCATCCGGTCTGCGCATTTTCCTTAGGCGGGGCGGCCACATGCAAGGGGTACCTCTCCACCCTTCATTAGGGGTAGTTGGAGCGATATTTTTTAGCCTGGGTACCCGCGTGCTATCTTCGAATCATTCGAGTATTATTCACTGTCGCGACCGCCTTCGATTTTTCGGCCCGACAATTGATATTTATTTGTTGCCGGTTCGCGAACGCGTTTTGAGGCAATCAAGAGGTGGTTGTATTAAAGCACTTTTATTAACCCTCGTCTGAGGAAAAGCAAACTTTTATTTCTCTTCTCCCGGAGAGACAGACCAAAAACGAGGTGTTCCTCGTTAGCGCGAACAATGATCTCTGGACACCGGTCCGTTCCATTTGAACGCAGTGATCTTCTTCCGCATTCCAGGATGACGTGTGAGGTGCCTTATTGGCCGACTAGTTTCTCGCGTGATTAGAGAAGCCAATCCGCGACAACACGTTTGGGCTACGTGCTCTAGCTTGACAACAGCGTATGTCAATGGTATGCCCGAAAGGCCGTAAACATTGCGGTTAGCAGGTAACCGACGTTCCTATTCAAGGTCTCACGCAACCTTGAATAAGGCTAATCTTGAACATTCACAAAACTGTACACATCGAGCGTCACTCACAAGAAATGGCAAAAAAACAGCGAATTGTGTGTGGAGATCAACGGGCAATTGTGGAAAATGTGGGTACAAGCAGAAGAGGTGTTAAGAGCATCTAAAGGTAACATTTAAATTTTAAAGCTGTTTTATAAAAACAGTAAGTGTATTTTTAAATTAATGCGTGAATATTTGTTCTACTAAGACCCAAATTTCCTGAGCGAACTTACAAAAAGATGTGACGAAGTCACGTCACGCGCCGCGCGAACGTACGGGTCCGAGCCGATAAGCCGAGTTCGCGCCGCGCCCGCAAAGCGGCCGCGAAACCGCAAGCTCTCTCGGGAGCGAAGATTTACGGCCTCCGAATATAAAGGCCACGGCGAGCGAAACTGACAGCTCTTGTACCGCATGTGTTAGTAGCTTACGCTGCCGGATCATACACCCAAGACGCTCATTTTTTATAACCGTGAGGTGTGCACGCATCGACCATCGTCACGCTGTGCGAAAACCAACCTCTTCCGAAATAGGCCGAGAGCAATCTTGCGCCCTTCCTTGCCAGTGAGGTGTCTCCGCGCCCTTCCTTGCCAGTGAGGTGTCTCCGCGCCCTATAGGCCAGAGCCCTATTGCACACTGGAATCCCGCTATACGACTCCCATACGGACGCGCCTTTTGGGCCGTCTAGGGTAGAACGTTACACAAACACTCCGCATCCTTAATCCCCCAGCTCGTCGACTGCGCCGCCGCCGCGACATACCGAGTCTCGTCTCCGCGACCGTAACCGACACGCGGAAGCCAACTGTAAACACAATCTGACACAATAAACATTGTTAATTGTTTACCACGCTTTTGATCATTCGTCGAACCCGGCCTTACCGGCTGAGTCGACATCTAACTCCTTCTCCGTCCCCCCCGGTAACCGTCTCATAAACCAGAGACGGTCACAAATTGGCGCCCGAACAGGGACGTTGAAAAGGAGAAGGTCGAATGAGTCAAAGCGTGAGCTGGGTCCACGAGCTAAGAAAAACAGACCTAGTCAAAGTCGCGGAAGACAACGGACTGGACGCCACTGGCGCGATCGACGAGCTAAGACAACGAGTCACTGCGCACTGCCGAAATAACAATATGGCACCGCCCAAATTCACCGGCGAAACCAGCGAAAATACCAGCACGCCGGAAACTGCAACCGGTACCGGGCACAGCTTGCTAACACACAGCCCTGGCATTAGCATGATTGCCCCCGAGGCTACGCCCATGAAGCGAATCCGAAGGTGGGGGACCCGCTACGACGGTAGCCCAGGAGCCGCCGAATTCTTACAACGGCTGGGTGACCTACAACACAGCTATATGGTCACCCCCACCCAAATTGTACAGTGCCTCTCCGAGATCCCGAAGGGGAGAGCACTCGGCTGGTATCGCCTCCGCCGCACGGAATGGCAGTCGTGGGACGATTTCGTCACCGACTTCCGAGCCTTCTTCCTCGCCGCCGAAGACGAAGATGAGCTCGAAGAAACGATCACCCGGCGCATCCAACGGCCGCAAGAGACGGCAACCGATTATATATTGGACTTCCTCCCGCTGATGCAGCCGTATGGAAAATACACGTTGGAACAGCAGGTCCACCGAGCCTACCGAATTCTCCGGCCGCAGTACCGACGGGTGATTAAGCGGACTGACTTCAAAACCCTACCTGAACTGATGAAGTTAGCCGCTGACCAAGATAAAGTCACGGCCGAAGAAAAGGAAGCAGCCAAACCGGAGCGACGGCCAGAAAAACGTCCGGTCCAGCCACGAACCCACAGCCTCGCAGAGGTACAAGCCGATTACGATCGGGACACCTGCTGATGGAGATGCGGCCAGCGCGGCCATCGCCGCGAGGAGTGCCGACGAGCAAGTAAATTATTCTGCTCGTATTGCGGCACCGCCGGACGCACAACTAGAGAATGCAATTGCAACCGAATCTCGGGAAACGAGGCAGGGCGCGGCGAACGAGGCGACCGCACAAACGCCCCGACGCCAAGGCCTCGGTCAACCAATTAGACGAAGATCCACGACTGTACCTCGCCTTCCAGGTCGGTATAGTGCGCTGGTGGGCATGGGTCGATA
Organism: Andrena praecox; assembly: GCA_963932275.1. NCBI lineage: Eukaryota > Metazoa > Arthropoda > Insecta > Hymenoptera > Andrenidae > Andrena > Andrena praecox. The sequence goes on along the minus strand of OZ010731.1, from coordinate 11,965,350 downwards.
CCGGAGCAACCACATCGTTTATACGACCAGATGTCGCCACCGCTTGCCGAAGACAAGGACACGTTCTCGGGCGTGCCACGTTCACGGCCAGCGTCGCTGACGGCGCCGAAGTACCGCTGCAAGGCGAAATGACGCTCCCCGCCCACATCAACGGGCAAGGGGTTAAGCACACACACGCCGCATTACTAGGCATAGACGTCCTCACTAAAATGGGCCTGGAAGTGCAGATCGGCAAACAAAGATGGACTCGCCACGCCGAAACCGCGGCAGTGGAAGCCCCCGGCATTCGCCGATGCACGCCAGGAAACCGCTCTGCAACGACTCTTAGATGAAGAGTTACCGCCATTCCGAGAGTTGCGAGGGACAACTCGCCTCACCGAGTACCGTATACGCCTAAGGGCGAACACCGAACCGATTAAACAGCGATATTCGCCCAGGAACACGGCCACGCAGGCACTAATTAACGAGGCGGTAGACCAAATGCTAGCCGACGGGGTAATCGAGTCTTCCAGCAGCCCGTGGAGCTCCCCCGTAGTTATGGTCGCCAAGAAAGGCAGCAAGAAGAAGAAGCGATTCTGCATCGACTTCCGCAGAGTCAATGCTGTCACCGAGAAGGACGCCTACCCGCTACCACAAATGCAGGCCACTCTGGATAAACTGCGCGAGGCGCGCTATATCTCGACGCTAGACCTCGTAAACGGATACTGGCAAGTGCCATTGGTCGAGGAGAGCCGCCCAATAACGGCCTTTATCGTTCCAGGACGCGGATTGTACCAGTTCCGCGCCAAGCCGTTCGGCCTCCACTCAGCCCCCGCTAAGTTCCATAGGCTTCTCGATAGTATCATTGGACCCAGACTAGAGCCAAGGTCCTTTGCATACTTGGACGACATTATTGTCCTGGGCCGAACGTTTGAAGAGCACTTGGAGAACCTCCGACAGGTATTGCGCCGAGTACAGCAAGCGAGACTCCGCTTAAACGAGGAAAAATGCCGGTTCTGCCAGACAGAGCTCCAATACCTCGGACACGTCGTGTCAGACCGCGGAGTCAAAACCGACCCCGAAAAAGTCGAGGCAATCCGAAACACGCCTCCACCGCAGAACCTGCGCGAATTAAGGCGCTTCCTGGGGATGGTCTCCTGGTAAAGGATATACATCCCGCAGTTCTCCGACACCGCCGCACCGTTGAACCAGCTCCTCCAGAAACGTACCCGTTGGGCCTGGACGGAAGAAGCCCAAGCTGCGTTTGAAACGCTCCGCCACCAGTTGGCCACCGCACCAGTACTAACCTGTCCCGATTTCGACCGGCCATTCGTACTCCAGACCGATGCCAGCCAAAGCGGCCTCGGTGCCGTATTAACGCAGCACCACGATGGCGAAGAACGAGTAGTGGCCTATGTAAGCCGTACGCTCAACGCAGCAGAGCGAAACTACTCGGTCACAGAAAAAAGAATACTTGGCCGTGGTCTGGGGCATCAGAAAGATGCGCTCATATCTGTAAGGATACTCCTTCACCGTCCTCGCCGACCACCAAGCACTAAAATGGCTACGGTCCATAGATAGCCCCTCGGGACGATTGGCACGCTGGAGCCTTGAGCTCCAGCAATACGATTTCAAAGTCAAATATCGGAAGGGCGAGAACAATATTGTTGCAGACGCCCTCTCCCGCCAAGGCGAGATCGCCCACGTAGAGGGGCCCAAAGAATAGTACGAGGCCAAGAAGCGAACCGTCGAGGAGACACCGCTCCTCCACCCGGAATACCAGATTTGTGGCGACGAATTATACCGCCACTTTCTAGACACAACCGGCGGACACCCTCAAGACGAGTGGAAGCAGTGCGTACCGCAGGCACGACGCGACGAAATCCTACGGGCCAATCACGTTGCCCCCGCGGCCGGACATCTGGGCATCAACAAGACAACCGCCCGCTTGGCCCGAAAATACTATTGGCCAGGAATGTTGCGGGATGCCGCTCGGTACGTCCGGCAGTGTCAAAAGTGCCAAGAATACAAGGTGCAGCAGCGCGCACCAGCGGGACTTATGCACACCACGCTGGCCGCTTACCCGTGGGATGTGGTATCAGCCAATCTCGGTGGCCGCCTACCCCGATCAACGAAAGGCAATACCGTCATACTCGTAATGCAGGATAAATTTACCAAGTGGATCGAACTGCAACCTCTCCGACAAGCCACCGCACTGGCCGTCGCAAAGGTATTCCGAGAACGAGTTGTAATGCGCTTCGGATGCCCGCCCCGAGTAATTACCGATAATGGTAAACAGTTCGAGAGTCGAGAATTTACTGCCCTGCTTCGAGAATACGGCGTTGACCACCGTAAGACACCACCGTAAAAAAACAATGCAACCCCGTGGAGAGAGCAAACCGGGTGATCAAAACGATGATCGCCCAGTTTACAGACGAGGATCATACGACCTGGGATCATTGGCTACCGGAGATCGCGTTCGCCTACAACACAGCGCGGCATGAGGCCACCGGAAGTACACCGGCCGCGCTGAAAAAATTCAGGCCAATTCTCGGCCAAAAGGCCGAGAGCTAAGGACCCCAGGAGAACCCTCGACGACGGAAGAGCCAGTCGAGGAGCCAACCGAAGAAGACACCCGGAAATGGCAACAGCGACTCGGGCATATTACAGACCCCATCGACCTCGCACGGTGGAATCTGGCACGAGCCCACCAGAGCCAGAAGCACCATTACGACCTTCGGCACCGAGACTGGCGGCCCCAGATTAACGATAGGGTGATGAAACGAGAACATCATCTAAGCCCCGCGGCGAAACAGTTTAATGCCAAACTGGCGCCAAAATTCGCAGGCCCCCACAAAGTCACCAAGTTTACCGGGCCGAACATCGTGGTACTGAAAGGCGCACGCGGCAAAACAATGCGCGCGCACCTAAGCGATCTCAAGCCGTACGAGGATCGGGTACCAGAAACCTGCACCAACAGCGCCACGCTAACGGCTATAAAAGCCGAGGAAGCCGGCCCAGCCGAAACATTTGGCAAGCAACATGCCACGAAGGAAGAACTCCCCAATAGAGAGTTCCGGGCGAACGGCGGCCGTACCGCTCGGGACCGAGCCGGTCGGGCCGCCGGAGCGCCATACACACCGCGCCAGAATAATGGCAGACCGGCCGTGGCCGGCTCGGGTGCGCATCGCCCCGCAGCCGCCACCTCACCAGGGCCCGCCGCCGCGCATGCAGGCGCCGCGACAGACGCCCCCGCAGGAGGTAGCCGTCCTGGGCACCACACACCGACCACCAGGGAATTCCGTGGACGCACAGTGTAACGAGTATATAGGAAAAAAAATCAAAAATCAATTTTCCATTAAGATACTGTTATTTACGTGTAATTGATATGTTAATCATATTTATTCACAAAAAAAATAATTTTTAACATAAAATAATTCATTAATATTGTATATTTTTGTCCATAATAAAAGTAAAACAAATAAAATATATATTTTTTTAAATACATTTAAACACAAATTAATAACAAACATATAAAACAATTACAAAAAAATAAAATTACTTTTTTAAATAAATTAATAATAAATAAATTTTTTAAATAGATAATATCTTATTGTACATCTTCATCACTATCGGTTGAATCTGAAGGAATTGGAAGCTCAGTGTATTTTAAAACTAAATATTCTAGCACAGATTTGTCTAGTTTTTTGTTTTATTATGTGAATTTTTTCTTATGTGGGAGAAGTCGGGAGCAGACAAAATTTACACCAAATTATAGGACATGAAAGGAACTAATTGTAGTAAAAAAGTGAAAGAACCGATATGTTTCGTTTTTTTTTAATTCTCTCCATAATTTAGATGATGAGACCAAAAAAGTAATAATTTAAGCCACTGGTACGTATTCACATCTTTAAATGCGATAATTAATAAAACGAAAAACGGATATATTTTGCTTATTTTCAAAAATAAAAGAAAGAGAAGAACTTATAAATACAACAAAAATGCAGTGGGTAAATATTTACTATGTGTAGTCTGTGGCAGTTTGCGTTTATTTATTCGACTTTGAATGTAATTACTAACCTTAAAACCGTTATTTATGTTACTAAGTTATGTTGTTCCTATGTCGGAGGACTGTTTACTATCAAATCCATAAAATGAAATACAAAATTTCAAAACCCAATTTTTGCTTTTTGAACACGGGCCGTGACACTGTGGGACGTGGGGACCGCCGGCGCAATGACCCGCCGATGGCGGATCGCCCACGAGGCCCAGCGACCGCTGGACCTCCGGCAAGGGGCGGCACAACCGCCCGCACCAACAGCCCGGGCCGGACCACCGGTCCCCGCCACACCACGGGTGCCGAGGCCACCGGCCCGGAAGAGGAAAACGCCTACCCGTCGACCAGTCGCACCGCCGCTGGATCAGCCAGGCCTACAGGGCCCCCCAGCAGTGATGCCAGAATCGGGACGGGAGTTCTCGAGAATTTCCCCCACCACGCATGCACACTACGCCGGAGCTGCGTGTCCGTGAGCTCGGCGCTTCGGACAACGTCGGGAAGACGAGAGAGAAAACGAATGTGTGTCTTTCTCTTTTGCTCTTGAAACGCTTTGATCCAAGGAGAGGTGCAAGCGACACGCGGCCGTGCGCGATCTTCTCGAGTGCCTCGAGATACACTTTTCACTTTCTGACATATGTATAATACTCTTGTAATGAAAAAAGAATTGAAAAAAAATTTGTTACGGAAATCACGTTTTAAGACCTCCTGATCACGTTTTGACTATTTAGAAAAGAGCTTTTTTTAAATATCTCATATATTTGTTAACACGATTATGTTCAGACGGAAAAATGGATTTCAATGAAACTTTATATTTAAATGGTTCTTCGATTTTTCAGATATACGAACTAAATTCTACATAAAAAAAAGTTAAATAAAGTTCTTCTGTAACTTCTTTAACAAAGAAAAATGTATATTCATAATTTCTTGTTTTCATTTTAAATTTCCGTACATTTTATTTGAGCTATTTCTATTTTTCAAACCTTAAAATGAATTTTTTTATTAAAAGACGAATATTTTAATACTCTAAATTAGTGAACTTTGTTAAAATTAGAATCCACTCTTGGCCAGTACCATGCACGCTGTAGCAGCCTTCGATAAAAAATATTTCTTCAGGGTATGATCTAAAATATATAATCTAAACGTAATCACATTTCTCGCTAGATTTTTCGATAATCATATCAAGTTGCGACAAAGAATCACGCACTGTTTACAAATTAATTACGCGCAGCGTGCACGGTACCGCTCGATGGAAACTACGGGAAAGCGGTGGTCTCTTCCATCGGGAGCGAAATATAAACAATTGGTTATGCAAAGCTAACATCGCGATACATGTTGTTCACTAAAATGTATAAAAACATTACTAAAATAGAAAAGAAAGGCAGCACGTAAATATATCAATTGGGTTCGATATATTGACGAAATGTAAGACTGAAATAATGCTACAATTGTTTACATTTCCAAAGGATAGAAAGCAAGCAGAAGAATTTACTATAATACATGCGACAGAATTTCGAGATAATTGTTACATATAAAATGAATATAATTAAGAATATACATTTATTTGTACAATTATCTCGAAGTTCTCTCTATAAATCATATGTGCAGCAAGCAAGCGAATTTATTGCAAGGATAGAACAAGAATTGCGTGAGGTAAATCGAACAACTATTTACATATTCGCGATGTCCATAAATCGAATGAAATAGAAAATGGATGAAATTGATAATATTCTGGACATCACCAATTTGCATTACCCGACGTAGAAGGAAAATCCGCGAGGCCATCAACGGCATGTATACTCGAGCTCATTTTAGAAGGAACTTGCCGACCGACGAGTTTAGATCGGTTCTGCGCATGTTGGCGCTCATTGGCTATGCCACCACCAATGGTCTTTCGGCTGCGCATGGTAAAGTGGGGGAACAGAGACCTCGCGACAGTTGAATAGCTCATTCAACATGCGCGAAATAAGTTCCTTCTAAAATGAACTCGAGTATAAACGTAAACTACTCTTTTGCTTCTTCGCAAAAGTTGCATATAAATTCTCAGATGACATGAGAGATAGATGTTTGTCATCTACCTCCATGATCTGAGCTGTTTCCCCGTGCGCCTTTAATGCCGATTTCGTTACGCAAATGGCATTGACGATGGTCGAACAAAGTCGGTTTCGTTTCTTGTTCTTTATGTCGGGAAGCATGGAAAACGATCTTTCAGCATCGGCATTTGAATTTGGAAGACTTCTAATGGAATTTAATAATTCCTGCAAACATGGATATTTAAATGAGCCTTGATCGTTTCGCGTTAACAACACCGTTTTCCAAACATCATCGAAAGCTAATGAACAAAGCATCTGCTTGTCTGCATTTGCAAAATTCAGGTGCAATGTCGACCATTCGTTTTGCAAACCGTCTTCGTCGAAACCGCCCAATTTCATAGCAATAAAGAGAACACTTTTAAAGGAAGTGTGTCTGTCATTATCTACTAATGCCAAATGAGGCTCAAAAACACATAACTTGCTCAGAAATTCGTCATCGATTGGCAATCGATTACGAATTTCGTTTGCAGCCGTTATGTAAAACTTAATACAATTTTCTCGAACGGTTTGGACAACATCGGGTTTGCCTTCTGCAACTAATTGACAAAGAAAAGTGTCACAATCCGGACCTAAATGAATACTATTAAATGCGATTTGATTATCGCCTCTTGAAAAATCTATTAATTTTACTAAATCCATGTGCTTCAAAAGCTGCGGTTTCAAAAAATTACGTAAAATATTATACAAAAGTGTTTTGGCAGTATTTTGAAGCAAATGGATTCTGGTTTGTTGCGATTGAAAGAATAAACTAAAGTCATTAAAATACTCTAGAACGTATTTCAAAAACAGGAGATATGCTTTCGCTTCTGGATTTTGCATGATGATAAGCACATATTCCCCAGACTTTGTTTTCTCATCTACGACTAATTCTTGCAGAAAGTGCAATACACTGTCCCAATTTTCTAAAAGTGTAACTACGGATGAGTAACGCGATAACCATCGCGTAGTACACAATTTTAAAATTTTGCGACTTTTCGATTTTTGGACATCGCGAATATGTAAATAGTTGTTCGATTTACTTCACGCAATTCTTGTTCTATCCTTGCAATAAATTCGCTTGCTTGCTGTACATATGATTTATAGAGAGAACTTCGAGATAATTGTACAAATGTCACGTCCCGGGTGAAGGTCTTTGGGGACAATGACATGTGGGGATTTTATTCGAAGGGAATCCAGGCGCGAATGCAAGATTCGTGGCACTGAATGTGAGTAGGATTTTCGGGCGCGAATGCCAGATTCGTAGCTCCGAGGTAAAGGGGATTTTCGGGCGCGAATGCCAGATTCGTGGCTCCGGGGTGAGAAGGATTTTCAGGCGCGAATGCGTGATTCGTAGCCCTAAGGTGTGTAGGATTTGGGCGCGAATGCCAGATTCGTAGCTCCGAACGACCAGGGAAGGTTTAGACTGTAATCCCTCCGGTAATGACACCCGTTAGAACACTTTGTTTTTGTTTTGGTGGATTTTAACGTTGCACTTAACTAGGAGGAATATTTCCGAGAAATATGTCTAGACATATGGCTGTACGCAGCCTATGTAAAAGTACGCCGAGTAAACACTATAAGAAACTCTATGCTCGGGTATCGCGAACTGAAATCAGCTATTGCACTGGTTTGTTTTGGTTTGATGGCTTTCGTAGCTGCAGGATCTTTACAATGATTCGAAACGTTATTTTAGAGACAAGAGCGATTGTTTATTTTTATAGCACTTGGTCAATATATATATATATATATTGATGCGTTTGACGTTAGCATCTTCACAGGGACATTTATATAAACAATAATCAATGACAATTTATATGTATGAATATGAGATATATGAGTAATAGCAATAATATTAATGTAATGGACTAAGGATTAGCATATAATAGGCGTCTAGCGGTAGACAATTATGTAAATAGCAATAAGCATAAGCAATGAAGAAAATAGATATACAATAAGCAATAATGAAATAGAAATATATAAGGCGAAAGCAATAATTGGATAATATGAATGATGGTGATACGCACTAATGAAATAAGTAATTGTAATCGCTTACGATTGATGTCGTCGATAATCGAACTGAGTCTAACACTTTTATATGTAAAATATGCGCGACTGTCAACTATGACTCTCCTTCATGGGAAGTTTCCGTAGAAGAAGCTCTCTGGCCGTTTTGGGCCTTGTATTTATACTATTAGCGGGATTGTTAGGGGTGAAGAGTGTGCGCGGTATGCACCTTGACTGATCTTTGAAGATGCGACGCATTACGGCTTATTAATAGTTTTGTGTTTAGGGGTTTTATATGGCCTTGTCTTGTACTGGTAATGAGTGAAGGGTATGTGCGGGTGTTAACATGGCACGTACGCCAAATCTGCGTCGCGGTAATGATCACGTGTTGATCATGAGGGTAAATATGCGTCGCATTTACATTATAAATAGATTTAGTTTCAGGTGTTTTTACATATAGGCTTTTGAAGCGGAATACTCAACCCATTTGGTGGAGTTTAGGAGGTCGTATCGGAAAGGGGCAAACGTGGTACTGACTTCTTTGGTCATAGAGAGGGCATGAGACATAGTCTCGATTTAAGAGAGGGTTTTAAGGACGAGGGATTTGTTTGAAGTAGATTTGGAGGTCGTAGTTAACCATCTTGAGATGGGGACCGCTAAGGTACATCGTCAAGGTGATCAGGAATCTGGATTGACCGTTTAGAGATAGGGACCACTAAGGTATATCGTCTAAATGATCGGTTGAGTTTGAAAAAGGGGTAAGGCTTAAGTATGAGGGTTTTTGATGGAGTTGTGGATGGATTTGTGAGGAAGTGGTGTTAAAATACCGCGCGAAAAATAGTGGGACGTCACACAAATAAATGTATATTCTTAATTATATTCATTTTATATGTAACAATTATCTCGAAATTCTGTCGCATGTATTATAGTAAATTCCTCTGCTTGCTTTCTATTCTTTGGAAATGTAAACAATTGTAGCATTATTTCAGTCTTACATTTCGTCAATATATCGAACCCAATTGATATATTTACGTGTTGCCTTTCTTTTCTATTTTAGTAATGTTTTTATACATTTTAGTGTACAACATGTATCGCGATGTTAGGTTTGCATAACCAATTGTTTACATTTCGCTCCCGATGGAAGAGACCACCACTTTCCCGTAGTGTCCATCGAGCGGTACCGTGCACGCTGCGCGTAATTAATTTGTACACAGTGAGAAATGTGATTACGTATAGATTTTAGATTTTAGATCATACCCTGAAGAAATATTTTTTATCGAAGGCTGCTACAGCGTGCATGGTACTGGCCAAGAGTGGATTCTAATTTTAACAAAGTTCACTAATTTACAGTATTAAAATATTCATCTTTTAATAAAAAAATTCATTTTAAGGTTTGAAAAATAGAAACAGCTCAAATAAAAAGTACGGAGATTTAAAATGAAAAAAAGAAATTATGAATGTACATTTTTCTTTGTTAAAGAAGTTACAGAAGAACTTTATTTAACTTTTTTTTATGTAGAATTTAGTTCGTATATCTGAAAAATCGAAGAACCATTTAAATATAAAGTTTCATTGAAATCCATTTTGCCGTTTAAACGTAATCGTGTTAACAAATATATGAGATATTTAAAAAAAATCTCTTTTCTAAATAGTCAAAACGTGATCAGGAGGTCTTAAAACGTGATTTCCGTAACAAAATTTTTTTCAAATTTTTTTTCATTACAAGAGTATTATACATGTGTCAGAAAGTGAAAAGTGTATCTCGAGGCACTCGAGAAGATCGCGCACGGCCGCGTGTCGCTTGCACCTCTCCTTGGATCACAGCGTTTCAAGAGCGAGAGAGAAAGACACACATTCGTTTTCTCTCTCGTCTTCCCGACGTTGTCCGAAGCTCCGAGCTCACGGACACGCAGCTCCGGCGTAGTGTGCATGCGTGGTGGGGGAAATTCTCGAGAACTCCGGTCCCGATTCTGGCATCACTGCCCCCCAGCGGCCACGCCACCACCGATCGGCAGAGGCTCATCGCCGCTGGTACTGCCCGGCCTGTAGAGCCCCCCAGCGGCCGCGCCACCACCGATAGGCAGAGGTCCCTCGCCGCTGGTACTGCCCGGCCGCCAGGGCCCCCCAGCGGCTGCACCGGGTTCCACAATCCCCGCACCCGATCATGCCGCTCGCACCCGACCATGGTCTTGGGCCGCCGACCGCCCCGGCATGGTGGTCTTCCATCCGGCCGCCATGCGACCACAGCGGGTGTATACGGTCGTGACTTCGACGGCTGTCGTCCTGGGCAGTCGGTTCCGCAACGGCGACCTAGGAATTGGGGTCCGGAGCCAGCGGCCGACTGCCCCCGCGGAATAGCCGTGCTCGTAGAGTTAAGGTAGCTTTAAGTGGTGGTGGGTAGTTTTAAGTGTTCCTGGGGGTTGCAACCCGTTAGTCATAAGATACCGTTAGTTATAAGTTAGTTATAAGGGTAAACTACCCATACAAACGATCTAGCCTGGCAACTACACCCGAGAGCATCGTGGCGATTATTTAGTCAAAGGCTTAGTCGACCGCCTTCCGTCCCCGAAGTAAGGAGGGGGCGTGACGAAGTACGCGCAAGCGTACGGCGCCGTGCCGATAAGCCGAGTTCGCGCGGGGGCCGCGAAACCGCGAGCTGTCTCGCGAGCGAAGATTTACGGCCTCCCAATATAAAGGCCGCGGCGAGCGAAACTGACAGCTCTTGTACCGCATACCTTAGTAGCTTACGCTGCCGGACCATACACCCAAGACGCTCATTTTTGATAACCGTGAGGTGTGCACGCGTCGACCATCGTCACGCTGTGCCGAAAACCAACCTCTTCCGAAATAGGCCGAGAGCAATCTTGCGCCCTTCCTTGCAAGTGACGTGTCTCCGCGCCCTATAGGCCAGAGCCCTATTGCACACTGGAACTCCGCTATACGACTCCCGTACGGACGCGCCTTTTGGGCCGTCTAGGGTAGAACGTTACACAAACACTCCGCATCCTTAATCCCCCAGCTCGTCGACAGCGCCGCCGCCGCGAGAACCACGCCACCGCGACATACCGAGTTTCGTCTCCGCGACCGTAACCGACACGCGGAAGTCAACTGTAAACACAATCTGACACAATAAACATTGTTAATTGTTTACCACGCTTTTGATCATTCGTCGAACCCGGCCTTACCGACTGAATCGGCATCTAACTCCTTCTCCGTCCCACCGGTAACCGTCTCACAAACCAGAGACGGTCACAATGATCGACGCTAATACCTGTGGGGGAGACCGAAAAGGAGAATCGGGATGTGGGAAATTCAGGTTTGTTTTTTTAATGATTCTTTAACATATTCGATATCTGCAATTACAATATATTTACATAAATTTGTAGTTGAAGCCGCAGATAAATCACTTCTATGGTCGGACAAGGCAGTGTTCCTTCTAATAGAAGAATATTGAGCAAAAGAGGCTGAATTTAATGGTGGATCCAAGCGGAACAATGCATTGTGGGCCGAAATTGCCAAACAAATAAATGAAAAATATCACAATTATAATTTAAGTAGAGTACAGTGCTCAAACAAATAGTCTGGTCTCAAAAGAACATATAAAAATATTTACGACGAGAACAAAAGAAGCGGAAATTGCCGCAATTCATCGGCATTTTTCTCGGTAATTATATATTTTATAAATATGCACACACGTGTTCAATATTAACGTTTTAATTCGGAAAACACTATTCGAAAAATATAAATATTCTTCTGCATATAAATTAATTATATAGAAATTGATTATTGTAGTAAATAGGTTTATTTTCTGCCTTTCGGCCTCAAAATGGGGTTACATGTGTTATGTGTCTAAGTGTATCTGGGACTTCAAGATTGTGCTTTCGTTTTGACTTCTTTCTTCATCTTGTTCTTCTTTTCTTCTCCTTTTTTCCAGTACCATACGCATCCACTCCGCTCCTTCTTCTTCTCCCTTTAGTATCCCTCTGATCGTTGAATTTTCTCTTTCAGCTCCTTACAGTCGTGTAGTATGTGACCCAGCGTCTCTCTAGCCCCATTACATAGTCTGCATACTGTCTCTTTTTCTTCCTTCCAGTACTTGCTTCCCCGCTCTTCGTTCCCACATCTGAACCTCGCAATCATTCTTTGGTCTCTGCCTCTGTAATTTCCGTTTAGGTAATTTGCTCGCTGGTTATCCCTGATTTCTGTGTAATGTGTGTTATATCTGCCTCCTAGTATTCTGTCGTATTGCCATTGAACCTGCTCTGCCCTGTCTCTTTGCGCTAGTTCCTCAGCAAACTCTCTTCCTCCCCTTCTTTCTATTTCCATTGCTTGGATATCCATCATTTTTTGCCTGTAGTATGAATCTCTCATTTCCTCCCATTTCGACTTTTTCTCTGTTTGCTTCGCATCTATTTCCCTCCAGCATTCTTGTACTATTTTATTCTTATTCAGCCGTTTCGTTTTCTCCTCATATTTTATTGCCCTTTTCCCCGCTTCTATCCTTACTTTGTCCGTTTTTGTTTCCTCCAAAATTAGATACGCTGGTGTATTAAAGTCCAAACCTAAAGTCTACCTTATGTATTTCTCCTGTACTTTCTCTACCTTTTCTGCTTCCGTCCATCCCCAAATTTCTGACGCGTACAGCAAGATACTTTTCACTATGCTTCTGAATATTCTCATTCTTCTCTCAAAATTGTTCTTGAACATTCTTTGTCCTATTCCCCATATCTGCGCCATTGCTATTCTTGCTTTCTTTGTGACTTCCCTTATATGCATCTCTCTGCCCCCATTTTTCTGGAAATTATACCCTAAATATTTGAACTCTTTTACTTCTTCCAGACTGTGCCCCTGCCAGCCCCATTCTTCTCTCTTCTTCTTTCCTCTTCCTTTATGGAAAATCAGCACCTTAGATTTCTCTGCACTCAGTTGCAAACCTTTCCTTTCCAGGTATTTTTCAAATCTTCGTATCATGTCCTTAAGATCCTTTGGCTCATTTGCTAGTAACGCTATATCGTCCGCATATGCTAGAGTCCAGATAGAAATTGATTATTGAATTTCCACTTATATTATAATCATACGAATTTGAAAGTGAGGACAAATTTTGGGGCTAGATGCATGTCAATGCGAAGCGTTATGGAAAATAATAATCGTATATTATATGATTAGGTGATGTATACAATGCTGGGAAAAAAGCTTCGATACGACCGCTTGCCGTGGCGTCGAGTGATGGCCCAGCACCTATCGCATTGACGTCGGAAGGTGCCTCAATGTTAGGAGCTCCTATAAAGAAAAGTAAGTACAGTTACGACTTATAATAAATGAAGTCAATATACGCAAAGAAGCACATAAAACATGATACTGAAAATAAAGAATAATTTAATTCAATGATCCACAAACCAAATATAATGCATTTTTGAATGTCACGCTCACACACACGCGTATATGTAAATTATAATATTATTTTAGTTTATATTGTATATGATAATGTATACGGTTTGAATTCAAGTATTATTTCTGGCTTCTTAGTTATATTATACATTAATCTGAAAATTTCAATGTGTTTACCTTTTTAATATTTTTTTTTTAATTAATTATTTTAAGTCGCATCAACCTCTAAGTTGGGTTATTAGCGACACAGAAAGCATAGAAACGATATTCACAACTCTTCAAAAAGCTTGGTACTTTGAAGGAATCTCAGCAGCTTTATCTTCTTGTAGTCGGTGAGGTTTTCCCGTATACAAGAGTCAATCTCGCAGTTTTTCCTTTCAGCTGAGAATTTGTTGCAGGATAGTATAAGGTGATCGATGGTTAATTTGGTGTTGCACGTGTCACAATTTGGGAAGTCTACTTTGCTCATTATATGCGAATGAGATATTTTGGTGTGGCCAATTCTGATGCGTGATACTGCTACTTGGTTTGGTCTTGTAAGGTTTCGCACAGGAGTGTTTTCAAAGAAGTTGTTTTTTGTTTTTGTTTCCATTCCTTGTCCCAGTATTCATTGATTGCCGTTTTAGCGGCATTTAGTTTCTGCGTCATAAACTCATGTAGTTTGGTAGGTTCTGCCGAAGAATTTGCAGCTTCTTTGGCTAGTTTGTCCGCCATTTCGTTGTTTTCAATTCCCACGTGTGATGGGATCCACACTATCGTTACTTTATTCCCCCTTTTTAGTGATAAGGTGTACGTTTCTTGGCACTTGATAATTAGGTCATCGTCAGTTGAAGTGTTTTTAATTGCCTTGATTGCACGTAGTGAGTCACAGAAAATGGTATACTTTTCATTTTCTCTAGCTGGTGTTATTTCTAAAGCTTGTTGAAGTGCAATTACTTCGCACAGAGTTACCGTGGCGTCATTAGGTAGTTTAGTTTTAGTAATTGATTGACCATGAATTACTGCACATCCAGAGCCTCGATCGGTTTTGGATCCTTCTGTGTAAATGTGCACAAAGTCTACTAGTTTGTTCACAAGATCATAAAAAAGTGATTTTAGGACATGGTGATCTGTGTCCTTCTTATTATGCTTTAGTAATTCGAAGTTTGTCCCAATCTCTGGAATGGTCTAAGGTGGAATATTGTGAATCTTTTTATTCATGGTGGTACGCGTGTTAATTCCAAGTTCTTGTTCGTATATGTGTATCCTGTAGTAGAAGGGGGGTGGTACTCTGGGTTTGGATTTGAATTTAGAAATATATTTTTCCGATGGTGTGTAAGAGAAGGCAGGATTTTGAGGAGTTGAGGCTAGTCTTGTAGCTAGTTGGATGCTTGAACTCATTCTTCGTATTTTTAACGGAGGTTCGATTGCTTCACTGAGGATGCTCAGGATAGGACTGGTTCTGAATGCTCCAACTGTAATTCTCAGCCCAGTGTTATGTATAACATCTAATTTTTTGAGGACGCTGTTGCTTGCTGAATTATATATGGCTGAACCATAACCGAGTTTAGGTCTCACTATAGTTCTATAAGTTAGTAGTAAGGTTATCAAATCGGCTCCCCAGTTGTTTGCTGCAGTCGTTTTGAGGATATTTAGGCGCTTGTTGCAGTCGATTTTTAGTTTATTAATATGCGGTTCCCACGTTAGCCGTGAGTCAAATATGAGTCCCAAAAGTTTGACTTGTGGTGTTACTTTAAGCTTTTGTTTGTCAAGGTATAGTTCCACGTTGGGTGAAGAGCGGTTTCTGTTGAAGATGATTATTTCCGATTTGGTGGTTGAAACTTTGAATCCAGTAGATTCGGTCCAAGTGTATAATTGGTTAAGGGTGTTTTGGAGTAGTCGTTGGGTAGAGATATGTTTCCTCCCTTTACATATGATTGTTAAGTGAATGCTTTGACCGGTGCAACACTGGACGATAAAATGTCATTGATAGCGACTAAGAACAAGGTTACACTTAGGACTGATCCCTGAGGTACACCATTTTCCATTATTTTGGGGGAAGACAAGATATTGTTTGCTCTTACGTATATTATTCGTGTTTCAAGGAAATTCCTGATGAAGTTAAGTATATTACCTTGCAATCCGTAGTTTTTAAGGTTGTTTATAATACGTTGCCTCCAAACCATGTCATACGCTTTCTCTATGTCCAGGCAAATAGCTATCAAGCGTTGCTGGTTAGTAAAAGCATCGCATATGTCTGTTTGGAGATTTACAAGGTGATCATATGTGGAGTGGAGTCTACGAAATCCGCTTTGGTAATCGGAGAGAAGATGGTGTCTTTCCAGGAACCATCGGAGTCTATAGTTGATCATTTTCTCCAGAAGTTTGCAGAGTGTGTTTGTTAGTGCAATAGGTCGGTAATTACTGGGATTGGTGGGATCCTTATTCGGTTTCTTTATGGGCACCACTATAGCTTCTTTCCATGCGTCGGGGAAGACATTTTGCATCCATATGGAATTAAAAATATGTAATAGATGGTTGAGAGCTTCAACTGGCAGCTTGGCTATTAGGATGTTGGGTACTCCATCTGGACCTGGGCTGGTGTTTGTACACTTATTTACGTAAAATAGTAGTTCTTTTAATTTGAAGGGCGAGTTGAGGAGAGATATGGTTGATGGTTCTTCTTCTGTAGTGGATGGTATTTCACTTGTGTGAGACTCTGTAGCTTCTTTGTGTGTGAGGAATGATTGGGTGTAGTTACTATTACTTGAATTTGTTTGGAAGGTAGTTGCTAGTAGTTCTGCTATTTCTAATTTGTTGGTCGTGATACACTTATCATCTTTGACAAGGGCAGGGATGATTTGTTGTGTCTTAATACCTTTGATTGCTCTCAGTTTCGTCCAAATTTCGGAGATAGGAGTGTTGCTACTCATTTTTGATAAATAAGTTTTCCACGATTCTCTTTTACTTTGTTTCGTGACTTTCCTTGAGATAGCTCTGTGTCTTTTAAAATTTATTAGGTTCTCTGTTGTTTTATGTTTTTTATATCGATTGAAAGACTGTTTGCTGTCTCTTACAGCCTTAGCACAATCTTCATTCCACCACGGCGCGTGTCTTGCTTGTTTGCTATTGTTGTTATGTGTTTTAGGTATGGATGAATTTGCTGCTTTTTTTATTAAATCAATAAATTCGTTGAGGGTGGTGATAATCACCGGTCGGGGTTTATTATGTTGGGGCAGGAGATGGCCGATAAGCTTTTAGATATATCTTGCTCATATTTTTCCCAGTCTGCCTTTTGGAATTTCCATTTTAGTGGTTTATCCGCGGCTCCAATTTGGTTGTCGGATATTTCGTGAAGCAATATTTTAATCGGAAAGTGATCGCTGTCATTTAGATCTGCAAATGTTCCCCATGTGATGTTTGGGGCAACTCCTGGGCTACAAATAGATAAGTCAATCGCACTGAATTGACCATTCGCTATATTAAAGTGTGTGGGCTCGTTGGTGTTTAGAAGGACAAGGTTGGTGTTGTCTATTATTGCTTTCATGGTTAGTCCCCTAGAGTCAGTTTTGTAGGACCCCCATAAGGGACTATGACTATTAAAGTCGCCCACGAGGATAAAAGGTTCTGGTAATTGCTCAATTATGTGTAGAATTTCCTGTTCATCTAGTGGTTGGCTGTTGGGGATATAAATGTTACACACGCAGAAGGTTCTCAATGATGTTATTTTAGTGGCTATTACTTCCAAATTAGAGGTAATATTAATTTCTTGACTGAATATATTGCTCTTTATGAAGGTGGCTACGCCACCGCTGGCGTTGGTTGGTTACACGATTTTTTGCGTAGGCTCTGTAATTTTTTATTTTGCCTATATGTTCATCTTTGAAATTTGTTTCCGGTATGCAGAGTATTTCGGGTTGGTGTTCTTTTATTAATTGTTGTAGGTATTCCAGTCGACGATAAAAACCGTTAAGATTCCATTGAATGATTTGAAATGGCATTGTTCTAGAATTGTTCCTTTTATTTAGTAAGTATTTTCGCTGTCAGTTCCGGAGTCCCAGTTGGTTGAAGGTTCTGCCATCGATAATTTGTTATTATTTAGTAGTGGTTCGGTTAAGCTGTTTTTTAGTTTAGTAGATAGTCGATGGAGTCTGTTTTTGATGCTAGTTTAAGGCATTTAAATCGGTCGTGTATTCCTTTGCAATATTTGCTGGGTATTCTACTCCAAATGTATTTTCCAGTAAACTTTTGAATTGATCATAGTGTAACGTCCCACGCGGACTCGAACCCGGCGTTACCGACAGTCGATAAAACAGCGATATATTATGACACGCGCAGACTCATTATACATACTCTTACATACAAAATTATAATTTAAGCAAATGTAAAAAGATGAACACACTAAGAACAATTGATTGTAAGCACCGTTAAGGATATAAGTTAAAATATGAATTAATAAGCGAGAAAACCACTGCGCGTGCGCTAGACCGCCAAAATTGGGGTATAAAAGGGAGTGCACGAAGCACAGTAGGCACTTCTACTCTGCAAACAGAAGCGAGCTCGCCCCGGAGACGGAAGCGGCCGCTCTAGCAGCAGACATAGCCAAGAGAACGAGCTCGACCCGGAGACTGAAGCGGCCGTTCCTGCAGCTATCATTGCCAAGAGTACGAGCTCGCCCCGGAGACGGAAGCGGCCGTACACTGCAATACACGAAGTCACTAGTGGAGCAAAAATCTGCCAAAAGTAACGAGCTCGCCCCGGAGACGGAAGCGGCCGTTCTTACAGCAGACATAGCCAAGAGAACGAGCTCGCCCCGGAGACGGAAGCGGCCGTTCCTGCAGCTATCGTTGCCAAGAGTAAGAGCTCACCCCGGAGACGGAAGCGGCATTACACTGCGACAAATACATATCTTGTACATAATTGATATATAGATACATAAAGTTACAAAACCCACAAATATTATAATCCTAGCTGTAATTAATATTAATTTGTTATCGTTTCATTAAATAAATAGCTATTGTTGAAGTTTAAGTTTGGATTTTACTCCTTTACTCTCTAATAACGAAACCCCACCTATCCTATACTCGAGGGGACGCCGCTCTCCTCTCGAGAACCAGTAATGCTCAGTTGTCCCTGGTAATCAGACGTTACAGGTTGGATATTTTTGGTGACAGCGGTGGGATACTTCGTTTAGAAGGAATATTTCGCATAGTAAAGATACTCGAAAAGTGAGTAATTTTCCAGAAAATTTTTCTCTTTTAATAAATTCTACGGAGGCTTAAAATTCACAATGGCTGACGGGGAGCTTGATGAAGCAATGGCTAACCTAGCAATCAATACTACAGCTCAGGAAGCTACAGAAACTATAGAAATTCCAGGAGATACAAACGCTCCAGAAAATTTAAACCCTCAAATTAATATAAATACAGCTACGAGTGCATATCCTCAACTACCACACATTAGCTTACGCGATACAGCGGACACAGTCCCTTCTTTCGATGGCAGAAATATACCGATACATCAGTTTGCTAAAAGTTATCGACATGTGCGGCGCATGGTAAACCCAAACGCGGAATACAGACTAGTTCAACTCATAAAGAATAAGCTTTTCGGGCAAGCCTCAAGAGTAGTTTTAAGCGGGGAATATAATTCAATTAACGACCTTATCTCCGTATTAAGCTCACGTTTTGCACCGTTACATACTTCAATCCAATTATACGGCAAGCTATCAAAAATCGCGCAATTACCAACCGAAACAACGGTAGATTATGGCAGTCGTGTATCTAACTTACTCCTACAAATTAATCATTGTAACGCGATAGAAGTACCTACACACGAAGCCCAATTCAATATAACTGCGGAACAAAACTCTGTAAAAGCATTTCTAACGGGATTAAAAACCGAAATACATAACAGAATATACGAACACACTTTCAGTAGTCTTGATCGCACTATCAACGTCGCTATTAAAGCGGAGGCAGAGTTCAACGAAAATCAAACACGAGCAAGAGTAGCACAGACCACCCAATGTACAAACTGTCTTGGATATGGCCATGATGTCACCACCTGTAGTAGCCAACAAATCTCACGGCGAAAGAAGTGTCAACATTGTAACAGGACAGGATACGCAACGCATGAATGTAGGAACCATAACAGAGGCCAATACAATACATTCTGTGACTTCTGCCGAAGACCGGGACACATGACACAGGATTGTAGAAGTCGAAGCTATTCAAATAGAGCTCCACAATCCAATACACGCTGCGACTATTGCCGAAGACCAGGACACACGACGCAGTACTGCAGAAGCCAAAGCTATTCAAACAAAAACTCACAATCCAGCACATACTGCGACCATTGCCGAAGACCAGGACACACGACGCGGGATTGCAGAAGCCAGGGTTACGAAAACAAAGCCCCTCAATCCAACACATATTGCGACCACTGCCGAAGACCAGATCACACAATACAAGAGTGTAGGAACAGAAATTATACAAACAGAACACAGCAGCCAGAAATATTCTGTGAATACTGCAAGTACAAGAGCCACACTATAGAGCAATGCAGGAAAAAGATGTACTTCGATAGGAAGGAGAAGGAAGAAACACAACTTCGTACGGTACGTCAACAAGCCATACTTAGATTAAAAACTGAACAGGTAAGGAAACCTCCTAGTATCCTTCTTTTTGATGTAGAATTCAGCGAAGAACAGGCAACACTAATGATCGATACTGGATCCGACCTAAACGTAATTAAGAGGAGCGCCCTTTCCCCCGACATTACAATTTTTACGGACATTCTCTTCGACCTCAATGGCATTACAAGCAGTCTACTCAGCACCATAGGGTATATCAAAATAAGGACTTTAAAAACAGAAATTATTCTCCACGTCGTAGAGGACCTCCCTATCAAACAGGATGGAATATTGGGGACGGATTTCTTCCAAACCAACGGGGCAACGATCGACTACATGCATTCGGCAATAACTATTGGAAGAGAGACTGTTCCATTCATCGACCCAGAGACGATCACAATACCAGCAAGATCGAGAAGCCAAATATACGTACGAGTCCTTAATACACAATCTAGCACAGGGTACATTCCAAAAATGAAAATTCACCCTAATTTACATATGGGTAATGCAATTGTATCAAATAACAACGGCGTGGCATACTTATTTGCAATAAATACATCTACAAAGGAGGACTTCCGTTTCCGGTCGCGTGGGTGACAGGTGTGTGTGGAAGTGAGCGGCTGAGTGAGGTGAAGGAAAGGCGATTGAGGTGCTGAAGTAGGGCTGGAGAGTGTGGGTGAAGGGTAGTGGAGTGTTGAGGAAGGGGCGAGGGATATAGGGAAAGGGCAGGCTGTAGGGTGTGATAGGGATACAGGAGGGATAAGCGAGGATAGAGGTTAGGTTGTGGTGTTAGGCCGAAGAAGGCGGGAAGGCGCGTGGAGAGTGGGAAGTGGTGGCATCGTGCGGGAGAGCAGAGAAGTAACGAGAAATAAGGCGGGAAGTTTGAAAGAGTTTAAGGTGAAAGGCAGAAGGAAAAAAGGGTAGAGGGAGCGAGACAAGGGAGTAGGGAAAGACGTTAAAAGGATAATTTAGCAGGGAAGGGAGAGTAGGGGGAGAAGGGCAAAGTGCGGAAAGGGGGGAGAGGAAGAGATGGAGGAGGGAAAGGGAGGGGAGATAGGAAAGGGAAAGCCGGTGAGTGAAGAACGAAAGAGAAAAGACAGTACAAGTAGTGTGGGGAGCAGTGCGGGGAGTTTGGATGCCTATTGGGGTAAAAAGCGGGAGAGAGAGGAGGAGGCAGGGGATATGGCGGAGGAAAAGGCGGGAGGGTTCAAGAGGAGTGGGAAGACAAGGAGGTCGCCGGAGAAAGGTATTGTGGGGGAGGAGAGAGTGATAGAGGAGGGGGAGGGGGGACTGGTGGGAATGATAAGGGAAATGATGTTGGAAATGAGGAGGACGAGGGAGGAGATGAAGAGGGACAGGGAGGAGAGAAAAGAGCTGAAGGAGGAAATAATGAGAGAGAGGGAAGAACTGAAAAAGGAGAGGGAGGAAAGAAGAAGGAGGGAGGAAGAGTGGAGAGGGGAGAGGAGGAGATGGGAGGAGGAAATGAGGGAGGAGAGGGAGAGGAGAGAAGGGCTGCTGGAAAAGCTGGGGAAGTTGGAAGAGAGGGAGAGAAAGCTGGATGAGGTGTTGGAGAAGGTAGGGAGATGGGAAAAGGAAAGAACAGGGAGTGTAGGGAATAGCTTGGGGGGGGAGGGGATAGCGGAGGAATGGAGACTAAGAGTGAGAAGGATAGAAGTGATGCAGGATAAAAAGGAGAGAGAGAGGAGGAGAAACAATGTTGTTGTAAGGGGGATGGGGGAGGATGGAAGTGACATGACGGGAGAAGTGGGGAGGTTATGGGAAAGGATGGGTTTGGGGGTGGGGGGAATAAAGGACGTGGTGAGATTAGGCAGAGCAGGGAAAGAAGGGGTCGGAATGGTGTTGGTGAGACTGGAGGGGAGAGAGGAGAAGAGGAAGGTGATGGAAGCAAAAGGTAAGCTGAGAGGAAGAAGGGAGAGGGTGGAGGATGACCTCACACAGGAGGAGAGGAGGACGAGATGGAAGGTAGAAAGAGAGGCGCAAACGGAGAGGGAGAAAGGAAGGAAGGTGCAGGTTGGCTACTTGAAAATGTGGGTCGATGGAAAGATAAGAAGATGGGACGAGATAAGGGAGAAATGGTGTGAGGAGCAGGGAAACGAGGGAGATGGGAAGGGGGTAAGGAAGGGGTAAAGGGGAGGGGGAAAGTAAAGGAAGGGGGGGAGTTGGAGTGTGGCTTTTTGGAATGTGGCAGGAGTGAGGAGGAAGGATGAAGATTTCTGGAGGGGACTAATGGAGTGGGATATCATGGTGCTGAGCGAGACATGGGTGGAGGAGAAAGAGTGGGAATACGTGGAAAGGAGGCTGCCTAGGGGGTTCGTGTGGGAAAAGCAATGGGCCAGGAGGGACAATAAGAGGGGAAGAGCGATAGGGGGAATGATAATGGGGGTGAGAAAGGGGCTGGAAGTGGGAGAGGGAGGAGGAGGAAGGGAGGGTGGGGTACGAGTGGTGATAGGTGGAGATTTTAATGCGCGTACGGGGGAGGAAGGGGGAGAGGTGTGGGATGGTGAGGAGGGGGAAGGGAGGGTGGAGGGGAGTAGGAGATCCAAAGATAAGGTGGTGAATGGGGAAGGGAGGAGGCTGTGCAGGTGTTTAGAGGAAAGGGGATGGGGAATAATGAATGGAAATACAGAGGGGGATGAGGAGGGGGAGTGGACTTTCACAGGGGGGCGGGGGAATACAGTGATAGACTATGTGCTAGGGAATGAGGATACAAGGGAGAAGGTGGGAAGGATGGAGGTGGGGGAAAGGATAGATTCGGATCACCACCCAGTGGTGGTGTGGCTAAAAGGGGAGGGAAGGGAGGAGGGGGAGGGGGGAAAAAGGAGGCGAAAGGGGAGGGGGCAGAGGAAATTGGACGGAGGAGGGAAGGTTAGAGTTTATGAGGAGGTTTGGTAGAAAGGGCGGGGGGAGGGGGGAGTCGAGGAGGAATGGAGGGAGCTGCGTGAAAGGATAAAGGGTGCGATAGGTAAGACGGGGAAAGAGGGGGGGAGGGAACGGAAGGGAGGGTGGTGGAATTGGGAGTGTAGGGAAGAAAAGAGGGAGGTGAGGAGGGACCTGAGGAAGTGGAGGAGGGAGGGAGGGGATGGAAGAGAATATAAGGAGAGGAAGAGGGAGTATGGGAAGTTGTGTGAGGAAAAAAAGAAGAAGGAGGTGGAGAGGTGGGTGAAGGAAGTGGAAGGTGTAAGAACGGAGGGGCAAGTGTGGAAGGTGGTAAATAGGGGGAGGAGAAGGAGGGGAATGATTAACGAAGGGATAGAAATGGGAGAATGGGACGGGTACTTCAGGAGGCTGCTAGGTGGAGTGGAATGGAGAGTGAGGAAGGGTGGAGAGACGAGGAGGAGGGAGGACGGAGAGGCAGAGATAGGGAGGGAAGAATTAGGGAAGGTGATAAGGAACTTAAAGGATGGGAAGGCGGGAGGGGGGGATGGGATTCCAAATGAGGTGTGGAAATACGGAGGCACAGAAGTGGAGGAGTGGCTAGGGACGATATGTAATAGGGTGTGGAGAGGGGAAGGATGGCCGGAAGGATGGAGGGAGGGGGTGGTGGTCCCGGTCCTGAAGAAGGGGCGAGGGGGAAGGGTGGACGACTACAGGGGGATAACCTTAACGCAGACGGCGTACAAGGTGTATGCGTCTGTTTTAGCGGAGAGGCTGAGGGTGGAGGTGGAAGAGAAAAGACTGCTGCCACCGAGTCAAACGGGGTTTAGGAGGGGGGTGGGGTGTAGGGATAATGTTTATGTATTGAATTATTTGATAAATAGGCAGGTGGGGAGAAAGGGAAAAAATATGGTGGTTTTATTTATAGATATGAAGGCCGCGTTTGACTCGGTGGACAGGGAGGTCTTAGTGAGGGCAATGAGGGAGAGGGGTGTGCGGGAACAGCTCGTGCAGAGATGTGAGGAGATGTTGGCGGAAACGAGTTGTAAGGTGCGGGTGGGGGGTGAGGAGGGGGAGAGTTTCTGGACAGAGAAAGGGGTGAGGCAGGGATGCCCTCTAAGCCCGAGCCTTTTCACCCTGCTGTTAGCAGATCTGGATGAGGAATTAGAAAGGGGAGGGTGGGGGGGGGGGTGAAGCTGGGGGGGGGTGAAGCTGGGGGGGGGAAAAAGTGTATTGTCTGGCGTACGCTGACGATATCGCGGTGCTGGCCGAGGACGAAGAAGGGATGAAGGGAATGATAGGGAAGTTGGAGAGATACGTGGATGGGAAGGGTTTGCAAGTGAATACGGAGAAAACAAAGATTATGAGGTGTAGGAAGGGGGGAGGGAGGTGGAAAAGTGTGACGTGGAGATGGAAGGGTATGAAGCTGGAGGAAGTTAGGTGTTTCAAGTACTTGGGTTATACGGTGATGGGGAATGGGGGGCAGGAGGGGCATGTGGGGGATAGAGTGAGGAAAGGAGCGGCGGTGATGGGAAAGGTCTGGGGAATTGGAAAAAGGTTATTTGGAAAGGACTGGGAACGAAGAATGTGGCTTTTTGATAGGCTGGTATGGCCGGTGGTGGGTTACGGGGCGAAGGTGTGGGGGTGGAGAGAAAGGGAGAAAGTGGAAAGGCTACAGGAAAGATTTATGAAGTGGGTGCTGGGGGTGGATAGATGCACGCCGGGGTATATGGTGAGGGAGGAAATGCAAAGGGGGATGTTGAAGGGAAGGGCAGGGATGAGGGCGTGGGAGTATGAGAGGAAGTTGGAGGAGGGGCAGGGGGGGAGCTGGCGAGAATGTGCTGGGAGGAGGTGAAGGGGTGGCTAAGAAGGGGGAAGGAGGGGTGGGAAGAGGAAAGGAAGGAGTTCTTCGAAAAGAGGGGTTGGACGCTGGAGGAGATAGAAGGGATGAGGGAAGCTGGGGGACTAAAAGGTGAGGATTTGGTGAGTAGGGAAAGGAAAGTGCAGGAGGTGGAGAGGTGGGAAAGGATAGGGGAATCAGAATACAATAGGTGGTACGGAAGGGTGAAGGGGGAAGGTTTGCCGGGGTATTTAAAGAAGGGGTGGGGGGAAAGTAGGTGGAGAAGGGTAGCCAGATTCAGAATGGGTAATGAGATGAGGGGGGGGGGTAGGTATTGGGAGGAGGGTGAGAAAAGAAGATGTAGGGTGTGCAGAATGGGGGGAGAGACGTGGGAGCACGTGTGGAAGGAGTGTATGGGGTGGGGAGAAGAGAGGGGGTGGCCGGAGGTGGCGGGAGAAGTGCTGGGCGATGAGGGGGAGGGGGAGGAGTGGATGAGGAGGATAGAGGAAAGGAGACAGATGTGTGGGGGAATGGAGTGGTTGGGGAGACGAGCGGAAACAGAGGTCCGGGAGAGGGGAAAGGAGGAAGGGGGGAGAGAGCGAGCGAGCGAGCGAGCGGAGCGAATTTGTAAATAGTGTATATATTTGTAGATAGTTAGATGTAAGTATAGGTGTAAGATAGGTTAAGTTAGGTTAAGTTAATTTTAAGGTAGGCTAAGTAAAGGAGCTGCGGAAAGAGTGGAGAGAGGAGGAACGAAAAGATTGTATCCCTTAGGGGCCCAATAAAAGCATATATATACATCTACAAAGGACATACAAATTCCTGTACCATCAGTCGAGCTAGAACCATTTGATGAGGTACCTGTAGGGGAGGAAACATCAGACAAATACAAAAAACCTAACAGAATACACCAGTTACTTGAACTACTACGATTGGAACATTTCAATTCAGAGGAACCAGCCAGCATCGTGGAACTAATAAAAGAACATTCAGATAGATTCTACCTCCCAGGAGAAAAATTAGAAGCTACAAACAAGGTATATCATAAAATAATAACAGAAAACGACGTTCCTGTTTTCACAAAACAATATAGATACCCCCAAGCATATAAGGAAGAAGTAAGGAAGTAAACCAAATAATTACTTGAGAAGGAAATAATACAAGCTTCGTCATCTCCTTATAATTCACCAATATGGATCGTACCTAAGAAAGAAGACGCACAAGGAAATATAAAATCCAGAATCGTAATTGATTTCAGGAAACTGAACGAACTAACAATTGGAGATGCCTATCCTCTGCCAAACATAACTGACATTTTAGATCAGTTGGGAAGCGCAAAATACTTCTCCGTATTTGATCTCGCATCCGGATTCCATCAAATTCCGATGCATCCAGACGATCGTCACAAAACAGCCTTCTCTACGATATATGGACATTATGAGTTCAACAGGATGCCATTCGGACTTAAAAACGCACCAGCTACCTTCCAAAGACTCATGGACCAAGTATTAACGGGCCTTCAGGGGATAGAACTCTTTGTATATCTAGACGATATTGTTATATATGCCAGCTCTCTTAAAGAACACGCAACAAAGTTTAAACGCTTAATGAATAGACTAACGGACGCCAACCTCTACCTCCAACCAGAAAAATGTGAATTCCTGAAGAAGGAAGTGTCATATCTAGGACACGTAATAGGAGAGGAAGGAGTCAAACCTGACCCACAGAAGATAGTGGCCGTCAAGGAATTTCCAACACCCACAACAGTCAAAAATGTAAAACAGTTCTTAGGACTAAGCGGATACTACAGAAGATTCATCAAAGACTTCTCAAAAATCGCACGACCTCTGTCAAACTTAACCAAAAAGGATTACCAATTCGAATGGACTCACAAGCAGCAAAAATCATTCGATATTCTGCGGGAAGCTCTCTGCAAAGAACCTATCTTTCAATATCCAGACTTCGAGAAGACGTTCAACATTACAACAGACGCCTCAGGTATTGCTGTAGGTGCAGTTCTTAGCCAGGGTGAAACCGGGAAAGATTTACCGATAGCTTACGCATCTCGTGTCTTAAATGATGCAGAAACTCGTTACTCTCCAACCAAACGAGAGCTATTAGCAATTATATACGCGGTATTTCACTTCAGACCCTATGTATGCAGAATATGATTACAAAATCTTATACAGGGTGTAAACGGTATACGTAGCGATATTTTCGGGGGTGGTAGGGGAGGCCCAATGGAACATAAAAGTCCTATGACATAGTGTCCGATCTGTCTCCATTTTGCAGTAATAATGCCTCAAAGTTAACGTGTCTATACGCTAAACTAACAGTCGCAGGATTTCATAATTTTGCAAATACATTGGAGACCACCAGTAGAGTAAAAGGGTCTGAATACATTTTGTTGTATCTCGTATAGTTTAGCTGTTATAAAGGTTTAAACATCGGAGATGTTTGTGGAAATGATCGTCGCTACACGCCCACAGATGAGCCGTAGGACAAAGACCGCCCGTTGTGAGCAGTTCAAGATGACCCAGTAACCGGGAAGGTACGGACCCCTTACAGTAGCGGTCCCATAAAGGATCTGTTTGGAGTGGCGGAGGCACTTAGGGTCGTCAGCTAGAAAATAACAAACAAGTGAATGAAAACTCTACACGTGTTTTTGGTCTGGTGGTAATTTGTTGCGCGACAGTTTTAACGCTCACGAAAAGTGCATTGATTTACATGGATGTAAGCTCCTTTGACGACGTTACTGTAAAACGTGTTGTTTTTTTTCAGAAAGCGACAAAACTGTTTCTTTCCTTTGAGTGTGACTAAACTGTCACGCAACAAGCTGCTGTCAATGCGCGGCTACTCTTACGTGAATGTGTAGTAAAGAAATACAAATTTCGCTACCTACATTTATTTATAAAAGATGCTCGAAATGATGGCCGTTTGCATCTATACACGCCTGACACCGACGCAACCAATTAGCACGAACGCGGGCGAATATTCCAGGCTGCTCACGTATAACGTTAGCAGCATGAAATATTCTACCCTGCAATTCATGTAAGGTTTCAAATTCGGTGTCGGCGTATATTAATGTTTTCATGTGGCCCCATACGTAAAAATCCATTGGATTTAAATCCGGGCTTCTTGGCGGCCACGGAACCGCACCATTCCGTGCAATTACTCGGTTCCCCCAAATTCGCCCTATAGCTGGTATAGGTGCTCCCATATAGGCTGGGGCGCCGTCGTGAAGAAGCCACATATCTCTTCGGGTGGCCAGGCAGACATCTTCTAGTAGAAGTGGCAAATCCCGTCGAAGAAATCTAGCATATTTTGCGCTATTTAGACGCTGCGGCAAAATATGTGGTCCGAGGAGACGATCGCCTACGACCCCAGCCCATATGTTTAGCCGCAGCTCGTGCTGGAAGTGTCCCGTCACAACACTATGGGGATTCATGGCTTCCCACGCGTGGGAATTGCGGAAATTAATTATTCCACAACGTGTGAACGTTGACTCATCTGCTGCGAGTACGATCGCCGGGAAATAGTCATCCTGTAGCACTCTATCGAGAAACCACCGGCAGAAAGTCCGCCGTCTTTCAAAATCCGCAGGTAATAAATCTTGCACTCGTTGTGAGTGGTAAGGGTATAAGCCTGTGGGATTTTGGATTAATGATTTTTTAATTAGTGGGAGTTTGTGTTATTAGTGAAATATGCGGAAACAAAAGATAAAATTAAAAATATCATAATCATTAGTCGATAGCGAGGATAAGGTCAGTGATTCAGATATTATGAGGACACGGCCGACCACACGCTGGCGTTTTGCCGGTCGTGGTCGGACGAGCGGCGTGTCCTCGAGTCGCGGCTGGGTCCCGATTTCTCGCTGCCGACGGTCGTGCGTCGGATGGCGGGAGATCGGGAGTGCTGGAAGGCCGTCTCCGCATTTGCGGATGCGGTAATGTTGAAGAAGGAGGAGGCGGAGCGGGACAGGATCCGCACCGGGCATCCGTCCCGCGTAGCCGCCCCTCGGAGATCCGGTAGGATCGGGAGGAGGAGATGACCCGGGGCCGGGGGAGGTAGGGCGGTGGCGTAGTTTCGTGCATCACCCCCGCTCCCCGTCGGCATTACCCCGGGTCGGAGGCGCCCTTTTCAGGGCGCCTCGGGAAGGAAGCGGCCTTAGCCGCGAGTTGCCGTCAGCGTCGCGTCGTGGCAGGGCGCGTCGCGCGACGGCGGAGTTACGATGAGGGGGGGTCTTCGTGTCAGAGCCCCCCCCCCCCCCCCGGGGAACAGCCGGCCATCTGCTACTCCCCCGAGAGCCGCGCCATTGGCGCCGTTTTTAGCGCGCTCCCGAAGAAGGCGGTCAAGCAGGTAAAGGGTGAGTGCGGCGGTCAATTGACCATATGACCTAGTGCCGCCTCCCAGCCCGGCCGCGACCCTTCGGGCCGCGTCCGGGTCACTGCTCGACCGCGGGGGGTCGCGGGGTGGGAGGGCCGGGGGGCACCCTCATTCCCTTACAACATCATGCGATCCCCCCAGAAGTGGCGTCGCGGACGCGTGGTCCGTCTCGCCTCGCCGGAGTTTTGGGTTGTTGAGCGCGGAGCCAGCATTTGCGCTGAGGGGGGGGGGGACGAATGTATATAACGCTAGTTTGCTCTCGCACAAGTCCTCCCCCTCGAGCGTGCGACTCCGCGCCCGAGGACGACCACCGTGGAGTTTTAGTGGGTGCAAGCCCCACATAACCCCGTCCCTCCCCCGGGGGGCGGGGTATCCGTTAGGGATTTCTCCACGTTAAAAAAAAAGTGATTCAGATATTAAAAGCACCCCCCGGTCAAATCGCGCGAAAACATAGGTGACTTTTATGATCTTTTCTAAAAAAGGATTCCATGTCTGGGTCTAACATTTTTTGCTCTTTATGCGTCTATAAATGTAGAGTATAAAACAATTTTTTTATTTCATTTTTGCCCACCCCTGCCTCTGATATGCATTACGTGCTGCATCGTTGTAAAAAAAAACTGGCCTGCACTATCGCCACGATCACTTTAGACAGGATCATCCAAAATAAAAAAACCAAAGATATTCCTTAATTACACATGTGTGGTTATCGCGTTATCCTCGGGCAGTGTTAAGAAACAACTGGGCGATGATTGCCAAATGTTTAAACGATAGGGCCCCGAAACATGGGGTTTTTCGCACAAAAATGTTTAGTTAAAAAAAATTGAGTGTAGGAAAATTCGCAATAGAGGGTAGCGTGGAAGCTAAAGTAAGTACGAGTAGAATCCTATTGAGTGAGCGCCCTATTTATCTGTACCGTTCGGAATTTCGTTTTAAAATTTTACAAACCTTCATCACGCAAGTTGCGATGGACATACGTATGGGATAGTCCCATTTGTCGAGCAATACTCCTCGTACTGCGGGCAGGGTTATTGTGAATATGATGAAGGATTTCCTCTTCCCTGTTGATATCCCTTCTTGGTCCTCTTCCTTCGATGCGAGGGAAAAAGGAACCCGTAGTGTGCAATGTTTCACACAAATTGATGAAAAATTGCCAGGATGGTTGTCGCTGATTTGGGAACCGTTCCGCGTACAATTGCTTCGCGCGTGATGCGCTGCAGCCAGTCTCCCCATACAGCACAATCATATTAAACATGTCGTTGCACGAATACCCCGCATAGGTCTCCATGCTTCACAAAATCACTTTTCCACTTAAAGGCAGTTCGCGAGCACGCGTCGCACGATCAGTGATTTCACACGGATAGCGTCAGCAAAGTCTAAACGTCTGGTCAGGTTTCGGAGACAGAGTGTGATGACTATTGTGTCTTGACTGAGTTTTCTGCGTTTTCCGTGGCAAGAGAAAACACAAACGTGGAACTTGGTCGCAGAGGCAGTGATTTCCTTAGCCAATCAGGGTTGGTGAGGGACTTCGTGTGAACCCTGATTGGCAGTTCGGCGGCGGATACCTGCTAGTGCAAGTGTGTTTTTCTGACGCGCGGAAAACAACGGACATCCGGATTGTACGTAAAGGGCTGGTAGTCTTACGACCCCCTAGACCTTTCACCGCGAGTGGCCAGAGTCGCGTACCCGACCTTGGAGTCCCTTAAAACGGTCACGCGTTTATGACGCGACCCTGACGAAACGCTTTAACCGATCAGCTAAATATGCCAGATGTGAGAAACATGCCACCAATATAGCAATAAAAAAGGATTATTCATCATCAATACGCCTCGCGTTCAGACACAGGATAAAGGGGGGTAGTCCGCTGACAGCGTGTGGGCCCTCCTGCTTCGTCCTCCCTTCAAATTAAAGATTTATCTCTGGAGTATAAACATGTGCTCGAATATAAAAACAAAAGCTCGCGTTGACGTATTCCGTGCGAGAGAAGGTGGGCCTTGGGGAGGAGAAATTCCTGTGAAGCCTCCCCAAGACAGTGGCCATTTGGGAGGGATGCAGGGCTGATTGGTTAGGTTGGGACCAATCGGACTTAAAGGCCACCTTCTCTCGAACGGAATACGTCGACGCCTGCTTTTGTTTGGAAATTCGAGCGCGTGTTTAGACACGAGAGATAAGTAAGCCCAAATGGTTAGTTCAGGACCAATCGAACTTCAAGCCCGCCTTCTCTCGCACGGAATACGTCAACGCGTATTGTCCCTGAATTGGGGGACAATCCGGGACATGTATTATCATGATGCCAGAAGACATCGAAATGTCCTTTACCGTTTCACGTCGAGGTCGCGATTGTAAAAATCAGAAAAAGTACTACCACATTCGCTGATATGTTTTCTGTAAATTAAGCTTATTTCTAGAGTAATGCAGCTGATATTAACGTCGCAGTAAGCTGTTAAAGGCAATGGTGCGCCCCGCCTCAGGTAAAGCAACCGCGCGCGATTACAATCAGCTGACCGTACCGCTACCACCCCACATTTCTTCAGTGAGGTCAAAAAACAGATCGACAGAATTGCAGGAGAATTTTACTAACCCACTCTTGGCCAATGATACTGTTTTTAAAATAATCAGATTTATAAGTTCCAGCTTGTCCTTATCTTGATTATTTGTTGAAAAAGTGTCATTGCTCAACGGAAACCACGAGAAGGTGGTGGGCTTTTTCCATCAGGAGAGGATAAGGATGGGTCAGGAGGATGGCATGGATAAGAGTCAAATGACGGGGCTAACGGTTGGAAGTAAGAAGGCCCGGTCATAAATTTTAAACACTACTGACCGGCCATGTACCTTAATTCTTTCGATTGCCGGACTTCCCACGTTTCTGTATTACTTCTTTGACATTGTTTCTAACCAATCCTAAAAATTAACTGCGTTGGTCGTCAACGTAGTCTAAAGAAGGACGCGGTTTATGACCGTATTGTTCCCTGAGTCGACGGTTTAGAACAGTGCGCCCCGGTCACCATGTTGTCCCACCCGATAATGAAGCAGTATACCGATTAACCCCTTAGTATACGAAATGAGTTTTACGAACGAAACGAAGGGCGGAGAGGATAGAAACAAAACGCACTGTCAATAGCACCCCCGTGGTACGTTTCTTGACTTAGCCTCATAATAAATTTTATAACGAAATGATCATAACGTTTTCATAACTTATAAATCTGATTATTATAAAAACAGAGTCATTGGCCAAGAGTGGGTTAGTAAAATTCTCCTGCAATTCTTTCGATCTGTTTTTTGACCTCACTGAAAAAATGTGGGGTGGTAGCGGTGCGGTCAGCTGACTGTAATCGCGCGCGGTTGCTTTACCTGAGGCGGGGCGCACCATTGCCTTTAACAGCTTACTGCGACGTTAATATCAGCTGCATTACTCTAGAAATAAGCTTAATTTACAGAAAACATATCAGCGAATGTGGTAGTACTTTTTCTGATTTTTACAATCGCGACCTCGACGTGAAACGGTAAAGGACATTTCGATGTCTTCTGGCATCATGATAATACATGTCCCGGATTGTCCCCCAATTCAGGGACAATACGCGTTGACGTATTCCATGCGAGAGAAGGCGGGCTTGAAGTTCGATTGGTCCTGAACTCACCATTTGGCCTACTTATCTCTCGTGTCTAAACACGCGCTCGAATTTCAAAACAAAAGCAGGCGTCGACGTATTCCGTGCGAGAGAAGGCGGGCTTGAAGTTCGATTGGTCCTGAACTCACCATTTGGGCCTACTTATCTCTCGTGTCTAAACACGCGCTCGAATTTCAAAACAAAAGCATGCGTCGACGTATTCCGTGCGAGAGAAGGTGGGCCTTGGGGAGGAGGTATTGCTGTGAAGAGGGCCTCTTCAGGTCAGTGGCCGTTTGGGAGGGATGCAGGGCATATTGGTTAAATTAGGGCCAATCGGACTTCAAGCCCACCTTCTCTCGCACGGAATACGTCGACGCGTGCTTTTGTTTTGAAATTCGAGCCTCGTGTTAACACTCGAGAGATAAGGGATCCGTCTTTAATTTGAAGATAGGACGAACCAGGCGGGACTACGCGCAGTCAGCGAACTACATGCTCTCTTTCTTCCTGTGTCTCTTCGCGAGCCGTATTGATGCTGTATGTATGTATTCATGTATGTATGGTTTTATTGTCCCCCTAGGGGTTACAAGTTTCTACAATTTATTCTTCCCCTTTACCGCCCATCCCTATCTTTACATTCTTATATTCTACCTTACTCTATGACCTTATCCTATTCCTTATCGCTACTCTTAAGTCTACTCGCTATTTACAATATTTACACTGTTCGCCTTCTTTGCACATTTCCTTCCGCTCTTCCGCGTTCGTGTTCGAGAGAGAGAGAGACTCCGCCTTTCCGCTCTTAGCCTATTCTCCCCCCGTCCCCTCTCTACCTTTTACTTCTACCCTTCACCTTCTACGCAATGGACTTCCGTTTCCCCTTTCTCCCCACACCTCTCTCTTCGTCTCTTACTTTCTTCTCGTCTACTCACTCCTTCATCTCTCTTACCCATCTCCTCCATCTTCTCTCCTTTCATACCCACTCACCCTCTCCTCTCTCCAACTTTCTCCCGATCTCAATCTCTCAATCTCTCTCATCCATCCCCCCCCTCCCCCTCTCCCCCCAAAATTCTTCCTACATTCTCCTGCCACCCCCCCGCCCTCCTCCTCTCTTCTCCCGCACCGCTCCCACACGTGCTCCCATGTTTCTTCTTCGCTCCCGTGTACTCTGCATTCCCTCCTCCCTTCTTCTTCCCAGTACCTCCCTTCTCGTATTTCATTCCCTAGCCTGAATCTTATCACCCTTCTCCACCTGCTTTCCCCCCATCCTTTTTGCAGTTATCCCGGCACTCCCTCCCCCTTCACCATCTTATACCACCTATTCACCCTTGACTCCTGTATCCTCTCCCACCTCTCGCCCCTCTGCTGTTCCCTGTCCTTTCTCTCTACCTCCTCCCACTCCGTGTTCCCATTTACTCCCAGCCTGCACATGAGCCTTCCCTTTCCTTCTCCCACCCTGATTTCTCCCTATCCGCCAGTTTCCTCGCTGTCATTTCCTCCCAACACCACCTTGCCAATTCTCCTGCCCTTCCCTCTCTCAACTTCTCCTCGAACCTCCACGCCCTTTTCCCTAGCCTTGTCCTCCATTTCTCCCTCTGTACCTCTTCCCTTACCATATACCCTGGCGCCCTCCAATCTACCCCCATTATCCATCTTACGCCCCTTTCTTGTCCCTTTTCCACTCCTTCCCTCTCTTTCCACCCCCAAATTTCCCCTCCGAACCCCATGACTGGCCACACCAGCATATCCAGCAATTTCATCCTCCTAGCCCAGTCCTCCTTAAACCTCCTTTTTCCTATTCCCCATTCCTGTCTCATAACCGCAGCTGCCTTCCTTACCCTTTCCCTCACTTGCGCTTCCTGCCCTCCGTTTCTCTGCATCACATATCCTAGGTATTTCATTTCCTTCACCTCTTCCACCCTCGCTCCCTTCCAATACTATCTTGCCCTCTTCATCCTCCCTCCCCCTTTCCTAAACCGCATCATCTTCGTTTTCTCCACATTCAACTCCAATTTCTTCTTTTCCAAATACCCTTCCAACCCCGAAATCATCTCCCTCATCCCCTCTTCGTCCTCCGCCATCAACACCATGTCGTCCGCATACGCCAGAGTGTAAACCTTATTTCCTCCTATCCTCACCCCTCCCCATCCTCTGCTCCTGAACTCCTCCTCTACATCCGCCACCACAATGTTAAATAGCATTGGGCTCAGGGGACACCCTTGCCTTACCCCCTTAGCTGTCCAGAAGACCTCTCCTACCTCTTTCCCCACCCTCACTCTGCTTTTCGTCTCCCTATACACCTCTTCTATCATTTCCCTCAGCCCTTCCCTAATCCCCCTTTGTTGCATCGCCTCCCCTAACACCCGCCTGTCCACCGAATCAAACGCGGCTTTCAGGTCCACAAACATCGCCACCATTTTTCCCCCCTTCTTTGCTATTTGCCTGTTAATCACGTAATTCAGCACGTATATGTTATCCACCACTCCCATTCCCTTCCTGAACCCCGTTTGATTCGGTGTCAGCGTCTTCTTCCTCTCCATTTCACTCCTTAGCCTCTCCCCCAGAATCCCCGTATACACTTTATACAGTGTTGGCAACAACGTTACCCCTCTGTATTGTTCCACCTTTACCCCCAGCCCCTTTTTCACTATTGGCACTATTATGCCCTCTTTCCATTGTACCGGCCACCCCTCTCCCCTCCACACCTTGTTGTATATTTCCCTGCCCAAACTCCTATTTCCTCCCCCCCCCCCGTACCTCCACACCTCATTGGGTAGCTCGTCTATTCCCACTGCCTTTCTGTCCTTCAGCTTTCCTATCGCCCGTCTGACCCCTCTCTAGTGATCTCTCCCTCCTCCTGCCCCCCTCTGCCTCTTTTTGCCCCCATACCACTTTCCATTCCACTCCGCCTAGCCCTCCCATAAAAAACTCCTTCCACCTTTCCATCGGAATTTCCTCATCGACCCTCACCCTTTTTTTCCTTTCCCTGTTTACTATTGCCCAGACCTTCCCCTCTGTTTTCGCCTTCTCCGCCTCCCGCTCCCATCTCTCGCTTTCCTCCTCTTTCTTCCTCTTACACATCTCCTTGTACTCCCTCTTGCTCACCTCGTACCCCCGCCTGCTTCCCCCTTCCCTCCTCCATCTCCTCATTCTCCTCCTCACTTCACTCTTCTTCACCTCACACTCCTGATCCCACCAGCTACTCCCCTTCTTCCTCTTGTCTTCCCCCTCCTCTCCCTGTCTCTCCATAGCCTTTTTTATCTTTTCCTCCACTTTCCGCATTTCTTTCTCAACCTCTCCTCCCCCCATTCTCAACCCCTCGATGCCCTCCCTTCCTTCCCCCTTCCCACCTCCGTCCAGTCCCTCTTCTTATTTCCTCCTCTCCTCCCCTCTTTCCTCTTCCTCCCTTCCTTCCCCCTTAATTCCACTATCAGCGGTTGGTGGTCCGAATCTACGTGGTCCCCTACCTCTATCCTCTTCACCCGCCCTCTTGTCCCCTCATCCCCCAGCACATAATCTATTACTGTGTCTCTTCCTCCCCCTCCTATATATGTGAACTCTCCTTCCTCATCTCCTTTCTTGCTGCCATTAAGAATCTCCTACCCCGTCTCCTCTATTATTTCTAACAATTTCCTTCCCTCTCCATTTACTGTCTTATCCTTTGACTTCCTGCCCTCAAGACCTTCCTCTTCCTCTCCCTCCCCCCTAACCCTCCCCCTTTCTCCCCTGTCCTTGCGTTAAAATCTCCTCCTATTAACACTTCTCTTCCCTCTTCCCTATCTTCCGTCCATCTCCTCAGATTCTTCCCCTTACCTTCTATCTCCCCACTCATGTATACCCCCACTATCCTCCACTTGACCCTTCCCAGTCCTACTTTCACCGTCATTATTCCCTCGATCTCCTCCTCTTGCGCTTCCCCCTCCTCCTCTATGCCCTTTCTTATTCCCACTACCATACCTCCCTTTGCCCTCCCCATCTTGTTCTTTTTCTTTGCCATCTGCGCCTCCCATCTGTATTCCCCTGGCAACCTGTGCCTAATTCTACCCCATCCCGTTTCGTCGATCCCCGTCTCTACCATCACCACCACATCCCATTCACCACACTTTTCCAAAACCCCCTGTTCTTTCTTTCCAGCCCTGCCACGTTCCAAAAGCACACTTTCCATCCCTCCTGCTCCCGCTCCCCGTCCACCACTTCCCCTGCACTGCCTACCCTGTTCCTTTCCTTGCCCCCTCTCTCCTTCTCCCGCATTTCCTCCCCCCCTTCCCCCCTCTCCCGCTTCACCGTATGTAACCAGCATCTTCCTGTCCTCGTCCCATTTCCAACATTTACCCTCCATATCTACCTTGCCATACCCTACCCATGCTCTCTTTCCCTTTCTCCTTTCATCTTCCACAATCCTCCTTAACTCCCTCTGCATGAGCCTTTCCTTCAACGTCAGGTCGTCCTCTATTCTCCCCCCCCCCTTCAGAGCCTTCTTTTTACTCATCACCTCCCTTTTCTGCTCTTTATCTTTCAACTTCACAATCACCATGTCCCCCTTTCCTCCTCTCTGTTTCCCCACTTTGTACACATCCCCTATCTCTACCTTTGCCCCTATCCTCTCCATTATCTCTTCCACGCTTCTCTTCAAGTTCCCTCTTACTTCCACCCCCTTAATCACTATATTACTCCTTCGCTCTTCCCTTTCTCTCTTCTCCATTTCCTTCATCCTCTGATTCATTCCTTCCCCCCCTCCCCTCTCCTTTCCTTTACTACCTCTTCTCTCCTGTTCTCCAAACGTCTTCCTCCCTTTCCCCCCTCCTCCAGTTCCTCTAACTTCTTCCCTAACTCCCCCATCCTCCCCCAAATTCTTTCCCTTTCCTCCCTCCACCTCCTTTTCCCTTCCTTCAGTTCGTCCCTCAACTCCTCCATCTCCTTCTTAATCCCCACCCCTTGCTCCTTAATCCCTCTTATCTCTTCGCTCAAGTTCTCTCCCATCTTCCTGATCAACTCCCCTATCACCTCCACATCTTCTTTTTTTCCCTTCACCGGCGATGTTTGCACCATCTTACTACACCTAAAAATCCCTCCCTCCTCCTCCGTCTCCTTGGAGTCCCCTCCCTGATCCCATTCTGACCTCTTCCTTTTCCATATCTCATCCAGCGCTCCAATACTACCACTTCTTCCCTTTTGTTGTCTCTCCAGACTCATCGTTCCCCCCTTCTTTCTCCCCTTCTCCTCCGCTGCTCCACCCGACTCCTTTTTCTCATCCCCCATTTCCCACTTCTCTTCCTCCCTTTGCCTGCCTTGAGCTTCCTTTTCCCTACCCCTTTTTTACTTTCTTCCTATGTCTGTTCACTCCCTACCTTATCCACCGTTCTTCCTGTACCTCCGTCTCGCCTCCTAGATGTCTCTCTCCACCCACTCCTTATCCTTTCCTTCCCGCCTTAATCCTAAACTTATTACCTCGCCTAACCTCACTTTCCCGGCCTGTCCTTCCCCCTTATTTCCTCCCTAACTCCCGCCCTTAGCCCTCTTCCCACCCTTTGCCCCTTCTCCCCTACCTCTCAGGCACCTTTTCACCACACCACACTCTCTCCTGCACTCCTACTGCACTCACTCTGCACTCTTCACTTTCCAACGCTTGACTCTCCTTCTCACCACTTTCTCACCGGAAACGGAAGTCTATTGATGCTGAATAATACTTTTTAATTGCTAGTTCCCAAACATTCGGCCAGACCATTTCCCTAGGATCGCGGTTTATGACCGTATTGTCCCGCTAGTCGACGGTGGACAACG
Organism: Andrena praecox; assembly: GCA_963932275.1. Classification (NCBI taxonomy): domain Eukaryota; kingdom Metazoa; phylum Arthropoda; class Insecta; order Hymenoptera; family Andrenidae; genus Andrena; species Andrena praecox. The sequence goes on along the minus strand of OZ010731.1, from coordinate 11,926,739 downwards.
GTTTCCTACAGTTTTGGGTAATTTATGGCTTAGATGGTTCCGCCTCGTAGCAGACGTGAACTCAGGGTATCGGAAAAGGGAAACAGGAAGCAGGATTTTTTTCTTTATAGCATCTCGAAGACTTTCTGTTTCTCTTCTCTTCGGACCCTTTCGAACCGAAACACGTGGTCTCTGCTGCCTACCTCGAAGCAATGGGTACATTGGCAGTAAAAGGACGGAACGCGGACTTTTGTAAAAGTGCACGATAGTCCGTTCGTTGCACATCTGCGAAGCACGTGTGTTTCGAAAATGTGCTGGCTTCATTTTACCTGAAGCCTCTTGGCCTGCTGGGGGTCAACTCATAATGCAGCGTGAGAATTTGCGCGGGAATTACCCACGGCTCCGAACGCCAAGTAAAAATTCATTTCCACCAATTTTTATAACGTAGGAACAACACGTTCCATGAAAAATAAATTAAGTGATCAGTGTTAGTAGCCGTGCAGTGAAGTGAATATTCGGTCCATTAACCCGGACGCACTTGACGATGCGACCCTTAACTTTGGATGGTGTCGTGTACCTGGGACCAGCTGTGCACTGGGCGCGTCTGTCGATGACCAGATCGGTTCAGTGACCTAGTGACACCGGTTTTCAAACTGCAGGTGAATTTCCGAAAGGGTGAGTTTTAGTTACTTTATTAGTGATTATTATTTTTTAAATTTAACGCAGGCTGACTGATTTCCGGAGATAATTCTCCAAATTGCTGTTCGTAAATTTTTCTTCGGGGTTTTTAAACAGACTTATTCATTATCAGCAACAGTGTTGGCCGTTATTGAACTACGGATTTTTATCACAATAAACTTTTTACATTTGACATGATTTTCATCGATTTATCTTTTATTCCTTATTCACTTTAAATGATAACCAAAAGATGACGAACGGTGTCGATTGCCGTTGTTTTCGCAGAGATCTGATGAGAAATGCGGAGCTGGAAGAGTTCTCACTTCTTAATGGGTATTCCAACTCCTTCGATGGTCGAAAGCCATAAACATGCGGTGAGGCATCGCGGGGTGTTGTCTCCGCCACGGGGTACCAGGCGGCATCTCCTTGAGTCGAGTCGCTGGAGGATCAACCTTAAGAGTTTTTCCTTCCGAAAAACACACCACTTTGGGAATTACATGAAAGGTCACGGGTCAACACCCTATTTCAATGTGTTAGTCTCACCAATATGCGCGAGCTACTATCCGTTTCAAGTGCATGGTGCAAACTTTAAGGCATTATTACTGCAAAATGGAGACGGATCGGACACTATGTCATAGGACTTTTATGTTCCATTGGGCCTCCCCTACCACCCCCTAAAATATCGCTACGTATACCGTTTACACCCTGTATAAACCAGGGAAGTACAATACAAACGCAGACGCATTGTCAAGAAACCCGATAGCATTACCGTTAGATGCAAAACGAGCCCATTGTTGTAACCCAGTCAACGACCGCGTGTTACAACCGTCGCGCATTCCGAGGGCACACGCGAGCGCCAAAGCGCGGGCAACAACCCGCGAGCACCGTCAGCGTTCCCGACGAAACGCCGAAAAGCGAGCCGAAGGCGGCGACCCCGCTGGTCCCCGCTTCGCCCCGGACTAACTATAAGACACTGTACAAACTACGAGCGAGGACAGATTAATAACAGACATACGCTATAGTACTCCTGTCACCCAGATCGGGACAGAATAAACTTGTTAACCTTACGGTGAGTTCTAACTCTTCAACCCGCAACGATCCCCTACCTTCGGTTTCTAACCGAATATCCTCGTCCCGGCATTATCACCCGAACCTTTCGGAGCCCGCTGGACGACGACTGTGAAGGACGACCCGGAGCACCTCGAGATTCTATCCAGAATCTCGACCCCAGGCGCCTTGGCATAACAAATTGGTGGCAGCGGTGGGATCCTGCCAACGTAGGGAACAAGCCTGACCGACGGAGACAACAGGACATAGCGGAGACAACGACCCACTTGATAGAAGGGCAATCCACTTCGCGGTACCGACAGACGTCTGCAGAGGACGCCTCCAGGAAACTCTAGGACAACGCAGAGACCAGCGATGCATCACCTGATCCACGTGCTGTAAGTGCGAAATACCACTCTCAGCAAATCCAGGCCGTACGCTGCTATTCTCATGCGCCGAGCGAAATCCCTGGATGCGAATATCGAGCGCGATCTAGAATTAATTGAGCGAAAAGAAATCCGTACGCCTATACCCTCTAGCCGAGGTAATCCGCGCCGATTCGGTAAGATACACCCGCGACAACCCTCCGAGAAATCTCTCTTCGACGCGACATTCGAAGCATTTCGGGAAATCGGAGAACGTACGCAGAATACTCTAGACGCAAACACTAGCGAAGAACTTGACGTTCCAATTGTATTTCCGACTGCGTCAAGCCACTCCGGACGTTTAACCGCCCGACGACTATACCCGTTCGACGAATTAGATTATAGTCTAATTCCGAGAGTAGGCTTAGAAACCGACATCAGAATGCCGTCCACCCCCTTAGCAACCGCGAGCGATAACGCCGAGCAGGGTCCCGCAGGAAGCGAAGACCGCCTAGCGAACATAGAAAAAATACTCGCAGGAATAACCTCCACCCTGGCTAGTATGGCCGACAGCATGATAGCGACGAACGATAGAATAGGGGCATTAGAGGCAAAAGAGGGCCCACCACAGGATTCGATAGACCGCGAAATAGAAAAACTACGGGTACAAGTCGAGACGACCTCCACCAGACAGACACAAAGAGCTGACATAGTTGATCATTTCACGACTTTAAATGCCCTGGTGACCGACTTGACTCAGGACGCAGACGACGTATTGCAATACTACACCGGTCTCAAAGGAGGCATCATCAGCACTAACGTACTAGCGAGCGCACAGATCACTAAATTGCTACAGACCGCCGTACAACACCTTCCGAACGGACTCGCGTTCCCAATAGCCCCAAACCTAGAAAATACGAACGTAATCGAAAAATTGTCATCGATCGTCGCGTATTTCGATAAATACACGTTAATAGCAGTAATAACCATCCCGCTAATATCCTCACAAACATTCACAGTGATCGAGGCAACCCCAGCCCCAATCCACACCTACGACAACATGTACGCGCTATTAGTCGTAAGAACGCCGCTCCTCGTCATCGACGCGAACAGTAATCAATATGTGCTCACCGACCACAAAGAATTAGAAGAATGTAAACAGATAGCCGCGCAATATTACTGCGAACAAACAATGATCGCACATAACATAAATAACGATCTCGAGTGTGAAGCAAGCCTGTGGCTGCAACCCTCGGACGAATTCCCAAAAAATTGCGAAATAAAACACATCGCGGTAAACCACACGATGTGGATAGGCACCTCGCGCGCAGATACGTGGATTTTCGCAGCACGTCGACCCGAGACGCTGACCATCCAATGCGACGAACGACAACCTGAACGCGTCACAATAGATAGGTCAGGAATCTTAAGAATCACAGGAAATTGTAATATCCGAAGTAAGGACGTAGTACTAAGGAAGCGGAAAACTGCGAATAGTCAGGACGTCGAACTAATGACAGCACCGCGATACGACATTACCGCGGCGATAAATGAAACAGAAAAGGGCAAAATAGCGCACCCTCTCACGCGTTTTCAACTCCATAACCTCTTAAAGAATCCGTCCGAATTTTCCGCACTGTATAACCAACTAAACCAAGTGGAAAGCGACCTAACAGTCGATACTAATAACTATCAATCAGGACTGGCGACCTGGCAACTTGTACACCCGACGGCGACGACTACGGTACAAACAATAACTATCGTACTCGTCATTTATTTGTTAATACGCGACTACCAACAGCGCCGAAAGGTACAAATACCCAAACCGGCGAAAACACGGAAAACAAAAAGATCAGCGTCCACGTCCAACGTTGCGCCCATCAGAGAGGCCCCCACGGACCACAAATATGCCGTAGTAGCCGAATCGATATAAGGGTACAGGGAAATTTCCGATAATTGTAAAATTCCCCTAAGCACCCTTCTCTCAAGGGGGGGGGGATGTTGTAACCCAGTCAACGACCGCGTGTTACAACCGTCGCGCATTCCGAGGGCACACGCGAGCGCCAAAGCGCGGGCAACAACCCGCGAGCACCGTCAGCGTTCCCGACGAAACGCCGAAAAGCGAGCCGAAGGCGGCGACCCCGCTGGTCCCCGCTTCGCCCCGGACTAACTATAAGACACTGTACAAACTACGAGCGAGGACAGATTAATAACAGACATACGCTATAGTACTCCTGTCACCCAGATCGGGACAGAATAAACTTGTTAACCTTACGGTGAGTTCTAACTCTTCAACCCGCAACGATCCCCTACCTTCGGTTTCTAACCGAATATCCTCGTCCCGGCATTATCACCCGAACCTTTCGGAGCCCGCTGGACGACGACTGTGAAGGACGACCCGGAGCACCTCGAGATTCTATCCAGAATCTCGACCCCAGGCGCCTTGGCATAACACCATTCAGAAACAAATTCTCACGAGAATAAAAAACAAAAACAGTTTCATCAACATAACACGCAACAACGTGATACTACAGCCTCAACCTCAGGAAATCCAGCTCCACACAAACAACTTAGAATTATTTCAACAAATTCTGATTCTTCATCATACGACGAAAGCGATTCAATAAATACAAAACGGCAAAAATTACAACGAAAAATAAAAAGAAACACCTCCTCATCTCAACCAGAAGTAAAGAAACAAAACGTCGAAACTTATACACCCCCTCAAATCACAGTACCAGTAGAAGTACATGCATCCCCTCAAATCACAGTACCAGTAGAAGTACATGCACCCCCTCAAATCACGGTACCAGTAGAAGTACATATACCCTCCCAACATAAAAACAACACAAGAGCAGCTAGGATACCTCACATCAAGGAAGACGAAGATTTAATAGAAGAAATAGAAGAGACATTCATAATACCAAATCACAATTATAAAGACCCTCCCAAAATTGATGCAGAAACAAGCACAGACAAAAGTACTCACCACACACCTAAAAAAAGAAAGAAACGGAAATTAAAATCCAGTACTGACACTGCTCCTATAACTCCCATAAAAATTAAGAAGGGGAAAATACTTACACCACCGTTATCTCCTCTTCCACCACTATCTCCTCTTCCACTATTATCTCCTCCTCCACCATTATCACCCCTTCCTTCACAAAACACAATAGGCAGACCAAGAATAGTGTCAAACATTCCTGTCAAGAAACAAAATATGAAAGTAGAGGATCATTTATGGATGGGCAAAGGATACATTATAACATTCATCAACACAAAAGGTAAACCAATAGGACCAGCAGGAGATAGATTATACAAGGAGAAAAATATAAAAATTAATAAACTTCCACTTCCATTAACAACTGGAGAATCAATTAAACTTAAAGAAGGAAAACATACAATCCTCGGACTTATTATAACAGACCACCCAACAGAAGAGGATTTATACAAATCATTAAGAGCACTTCATATTCAATTAGTACTTGAAAACACCACAAAGGTTTATATAGCAGGCGAAGAAAACAAAATTTCACTAAATAGACTATGGAATTTAATAGATATAATATTCTTACAAGAGGACATCCAGTTTATATTCTGTAAAGGCACACGAATAACTCCTTCCATACAAGAGAGACCACAAATTATTCAAGAAAACCACCAAACTCCTATAGGCGGACATAAAGGAATAAGTAAAACATACCATCGAATAAGAAATCAGTATTATTGGAAAAACATGAAATATGAAATAACTCAATTCATCAAAACTTGTTTAGACTGTCAAAAGACCAAATTAGTAAGAGTTAAAAATAAAGAACCTATGATATTAACAGACACACCAATTGATGCCTTTGATAAAATTTCTATAGATATTGTGGGATCACTACCTTTCACAGATACAGAAAATGGTTATATACTTACTATCCAAGATAACCTATCTAAATATTCTCTTGCAATACCATTGGCAAGCATCACCTCAGAAGACATAGCTAAGGCATTCACGGAACACTTCATCTGCAAGTTTGGAAGTCCTAAAGCTATTCTCACAGATCAGGGACCAAATTTCATGAGTGCCCTTATGAAGAAATTTGCCAAAGCATTTCACATAAAACAATACCGAACTTCTGCATACCATCCACAATCCAATGGATCCTTAGAAAGAAGTCATCACGTCCTTGTAGAATATTTACGACACTACGTATCAAAAGAGAAACAATGGGATCAATGGTTACCACAAGCAATGTTTTCATACAATACAAGCACTCACGAAGGTACAAAATTCACGCCTCACGAGATTGTTTTTGGTAGAAAACCCGCCTTCCTTCAAATATTCCTCCAACGGATAAAATCAAAACATATCCAGATTTCGTCGATAAATTAATAGACAAACTTCATCACATCCGACAAATGGCGCGAAACAATTTAGAAGAATCAAAAGTTCGGGAGAAATATTACTATGATCGGAGGACTTCCGTTTCCGGACGCGAGAGTGGCTGAAGTGCGTGTGTGGTGTTGTGAGTTGGGTGAGGATTGTGAGAGTGAAGAGGGGTACGAGAGAGTAGGGAGGTAGTGGGGAAGGTGAAGGGAAGGGCAGGAAGGGTGGAGTGAAAAGGGTGAAGGGCGGAGGCAGTGGGTGGCGAAGTGAGAGGCTGGTGAAGGAAGCGGGTTGGAGGTTAGGTTGGGAGACAGGTAGTGTGTGGCGGGAAGGTAGAGACGGAGAAGCAAGTGGAGTAGACTAGCGGACAGGTGTGGAAGCAGAGAGAGCTGGTAGGAAGGCGGGAAATTTGAAGGAGTAAAGGAGAGAACAGGTGGAAAAAGTTGAGGGTAGGACCTGGGAAGGCGAAGGAGGGTTGGTAAAGAGCGTGAGGGCGAATGGAAGGGTCCAAGGGAGAGGGGGTGCGGGGAGGGGGGAGCATGGAGAGAACAGGAGCGGAAAAGGGAAGGCAGGAAAGTGAGGAAAGGAGCAGGAAAGACAGTGTGAGCAGCGTGGGTAGCAATGCGGGAAGCTTGGACAGCTGCGGGGGGAAGAAAAGGAAGGAAAGGGAGGAGGAAGGAGGGAGGGAGGCGGGGGGGGGGAAGAACAAGCTTTAAAAAGAGCTCGAGGACGGTGAGATCGCCCGTTAGTAGAGGGAAGGAGGGAGGGGGTGAGGAGGGGGAGGAGGGAGAGGAGTTGGCAAATGTGGTGAAGATGTTAAGGGAGATGATGAAGGAGTTAAGGGAGGAGAAAGAGGAAATGAGGAGAGAGATGAAGGAGGTGATGGAGGAGAGGAGGAAGGAAAGGGAGGAAAGGAGAAAGGAGATGGAGGAGTGGAGAGAGGAAAGGAGAAAGGAGATGGAGGAGTGGAGAGAGGAAAGGAGGAGGTGGGAAGAGGATAGAAAGGAGGAAAAGAGAAAGAGGGAAAGTATGGAAGAAAGGTTAGAGAAGGTGGAAGAGAGGGATGGTAGGATGGAGGAAATGATAGGAAGGGTAGAGAAATGGGGAAAGGAAAAGGAGGATAGGGGGAGGGGAGGGGGAGGGGGGAGGGGAGGGTGGGGAGGGGAGGGTGGGGAGATAGAGGAGTGTTGGTTGAGAGTGAGAAGGATGGAACTAAGGCAAGACAAGAGGGAGAGGGAGGAGAGAAGGAATAACGTGGTGATAAGGGGGATGGGGGTAGAGGGAGGGGAGGAGGAGAAGGAGGTGAAGAAGTTGTGGGCAAAGATGGATCTCGGGGAGGGGGGGATAAGGGAGGTGAGAAGGGTTGGGGGAAGGGGAAAGGAGGGGAGCGGGGTGGTCTTGGTGAAATTGGCAGGGAGGGAGGAGAAGAAAAAGGTGATGGAGTCGAGGAGAAAACTGAAGGGCAGGAGAGAAAGGATAGAGGTTGATTTGACGGAGGAAGAAAGGAAGGCGAGGTGGAAGGTGGAAAGGGAGGCTGAGAGGGAGAGGGAAGGAGGTAAGAAGGTGCAGGTGGGATATATGAAGCTATGGGTGAACGGGCGAATGAGAAAGTGGGATGAGCTGAGGGAAAGATGGATGGAGGATCAGGGAAACGAAAGATAAGGGAAAGGGGGGTGAGTAGAGAGGAAAGGGGTGGGGAGGGGGGAGAAGGGAGTGGGTACAAGGTGGCTTTTTGGAACGTGGCGGGATTGAGGAATAAGGACGGGGATTTTTGGAAAGGTTTGGAGGAGTGGGACGTGGTGGTGATGTCAGAGACGTGGTTGGAGGAGGGGGGGTGGAAGAATGTGGAAAGGAGACTGCCAAGGGGATATATATGGGATAGGCAATGGGCCCGGAGGGAGAAGAAGAAGGGTAGGGCAATAGGAGGGATGCTAATGGGGGTGAGGAAAGGGATGGAAGTGGGAGTGGAGGAGGAGAGAGGGAGGGAGGGGATTTTGACGAAAAAGGTAAGGATGGGGGGGGGAGTGGTGGAGGGTAGTGGGGGTCTACGTGAATGGAGATTTGCAGAGGAAGTTGGAGAGTATAGGGGAGTGGATGGAGGAGAGGGAATGGGGAGTGAGGGTGCTGATAGGAGGGGATTTTAACGCGAGGACCGGGGAAGAGGGAGGGCGTGTGTGGGGAGGGAATGAGGAGGAGGGAGGGGAGCGCGGAGGTAGGAGATCGAAAGATAAGGAGGTGAATTGTGATGGAAGGAGGCTATGCGGGTTCTTGGAGGAAAGGGGGTGGAGTATCTTAAACGGGGGGGGGGTAGAAGGGGATGAGCAGGGGGAGTGGACATTCACAGGGGGGAGGGCGAACACAGTGATAGATTATGTTATTGGGAACGAAGATACGTGGGAGAAGGTGGATAGGGTAATAGTGGGAGAGAAGGTAGATTCGGATCACCAGCCACTGGTAGTATGGACCAGGGGGGAGAGGGGGGGCAATGTAGAAAGGAGGAAAGGTGGCGGGGGAAGAGGAGGGGGAAGAGGGAACTGGACGGAGGAGGGGAGGAAAAAGTTTATGAGAAGCTTTGGAAAGAGAGGGGAGGGGGACTGGAGTGTAGACGAGGAGTGGGGAGAACTAAGGGAAAGAATGAAGGGGGCGGTGGGGAAGGCGATGGTAGAGGGGGGGGGGAGAGGAAGAGGAAGGAAGGATGGTGGGATGAGGAATGTAGGGAGGAGAAGAGTAAGGTGAGAAGGGAGCTGAGAAAGTGGAGAAGGGGAGGGGGGGATGGGACGGTGTACAGGGAGAGGAAAAGGGGGTATGGAAGGATGTGTGAGGAAAAGAGAAAGAAGGAGTTGGAGCGCTGGGAAAAGGAGCTGGAGGGGGTGAGGACGGAAGCACAGGTATGGAAGGTGGTGAGGAGAGAGAGAGGGGGGAGAAGTAGGGTAAACGAGAGAATAAAGATGGAGGAATGGGACGAGTATTTCAGGGGACTGATGGGAGGGGTGGAGTGGGGGGTGACGAAAGGTGAAGGGGGGGTGAGGGGGAGGGACGGAGAAAGGGAGATAGGAAGGGAGGAAATAAGAAGGGTGGTGAGGAGCTTAAAGGATGGGAAGGCGGGGGGGGGATGGGATACAAAATGAGGTGTGGAAATACGGGGGGGAGGAAGTGGAAAAGTGGCTATGGGCGATATGCAACAGGGTATGGAGGGGAGAGGGGTGGCCGGAGGGTTGGAAGGAAGGGGTAGTGGTGCCTGTGGTGAAGAAAGGAGCGGGGGAAAGGGTGGAGGATTATAGAGGGATTACTCTGACGCAGACGGCTTATAAGATATATGCATCGGTGCTGGCGGAGAGACTGAGAGTTGAGGTGGAAGAAAAGAAGTTGCTGCCACCGAGTCAGGCGGGGTTTAGGAGGGAGGTAGGCTGTGTCGACCACATCTACACCCTAAACTACCTAATAAACAGGCAAATTGGAAGGAAAGAAAGGAAACTGGTAGTGATGTTTGTAGACATGAAGGCAGCCTTCGACTCGGTGGACAGGGAGGTTTTAATAAAGGCTATGAGAGGCAGGGGGGTGAGGGAAGGGTTGGTGGTAAGGTGTGAGGAGGCGCTTAGGGAGACGATAGGAAGGGTTAGGGTGGGAGAAGAGGAGGGGGGAGGTTCTGGACCGCCAGAGGGGTGAGACAGGGGTGTCCGCTGAGCCCAATCCTGTTCACCCTACTAATCTCGGATATGGATGAAGAGTTGGAAAGGGGTGGATGGGGGGAGTGAAGCTGGGGGAGAGGAGGATATACACACTAGCCTACGCGGATGATGTGGCGATGTTGGCGGAGGATGTGGAAGGGATGAAGGGACTGATCGGTAAGCTGCAAAAGTATGTGGACGGGAAGGGGTTACAGGTTAACGTAGGAAAAACGAAGGTGATGAGGTGTAGAAGGGGAGGGGGCAGGTGGGGGAAGGTGGTTTGGAGATGGAAGGGAAAGGAGGTGGAGGAGGTGCATAGCTTTAGATATCTAGGATACACAATGATGGGAAATGGGGGGCAGGAAGAACATGTAAAGGAGAGGGTAAGAAAAGGGGCGGCGGTGATGGGGCAGGTGTGGGGGATAGGGAAAAGGAAGTGTGGGAAGGACTGGGGAAGAAGATGTGGCTCTTCGACAAGCTGGTGTGGGCGGTGGTTAGTTACGGGGTAGAGGTGTGGGGGTGGAAATGTAGGGAGAAGGTCGAGGGGCTACAAGAAAGGTATATGAAGTGGGTGTTGGGGGTGGATTGGAACACCCCGGGGTACCTGGTAAGGGAGGAGTTACAGAGGGGAATGGTAAAAGGTGGGGCAGGGATGCGAGCATGGGGGTACGAGAGGAAGCTAGAAGAGGGGAAGGGGGGAGAGTTGGCGAGGGAGTGTTGGGAGGAAATGAAGAGGAGGATGAAGAGGGGAAAGGTGCTACAGGGGTGGGAGGAAGAAAGGGAGCAATATTTTAAAGACAAGGGGTGGACGGTGGAGGAGGTGGAAAGGGCGAGAGAGAGGGGGGAGTTAAGGGGGGAGGAGCTGGTGGGGAGGGAAAGAAGGGAGCAAGAAGGGGAGAGGTGGAGGAGGATAGGGGAGGGGAAATATAATAAATGGTATGGGAGGGTGAAGGGAGTGGGGGTTCCGGGATATCTAAAGAAAGGATGGGGGGAGGAGAGATGGAGGAGGGTCGAAAGGTTCAGCCTGGGGAATGAGATGAGAGGGGGGGGAGATATTGGGGGGAGGAAGAGGAAAGGAGGTGTAGAGTGTGTGGGCAGGGAGAGGAATCTTGGGAGCATGTATGGGAGGTTTGTACAGACTGGGGGTGGAGAAGGGGTGGCAAAGTGCGGTGGAAGAGGTGTTGGGAGATGATGGGGAGGGGGAGGTATGGATGAAGAGACTGGAGGAAAGGAGATAGGTGTGTGGGGGAGGGGGGTAGGGATGAATGGAGGATTGAGAGTGGAAAGGGAAGTGTGCGGAAGCGGAGGTCCGAGAAGCGGGGGAAGGGGAGCGTGCGTGCGTGCGATGGAGGAGGGGAGAGAGAGCGGGCGAGAGGGCGGTAATTTTAAGCAGTAGGTTAAGATAGGTTAAGTAGAATTAGTTAGATTTAAGGAAAGGTTGTATGGAGGAGGTATTCTGGTCTGGGAGATTGTAACCCCTAGGGGAACGATAATAAAGATACTATACTATTACTATGATCGGAAGATTCAACCTGAAACGTACAAGATAGGAGATTGGATTTGGTTGTTGAAACCAAGACGCAAAAAATTGGAACCAGAATACCCTATCAAATCATCGAAATTCTAAATAATAGTAACTTGAAAATAGCATCAAATTTTAAACAAATAAGAATCGTTCATATGAATAGAGTAAAGAAAGCCTATTTACCTTAAAGAAGAAGAAGATTTGGCAACCGTGCGTAGAAATTAGTATAAAGGGAAGAGCAGATGTAAGATTCCTTCATTCTAGCCAAAGCACTTATACGAGTAACAACGTACAACAGTCACAGCAATATGAACACATTTATATGTCTGGAGAAAATTTATAAACAAAACGTATATTATTACGGTAACCATATTTTATGCGAAATTTGTGCGCATAGAATAGGGGAAACACATAGACAACCAGCATCTGAGCATCTTCTTACACTAGCCACGAAACAAAATAATGAGCAATGCCTTATTTGCCGACGAGTATTATACATAAAGAAAACTATAATCAACTGCACTCTATGCACCTTATTATCATATCAAATAACAGCAATATCCGTAAATAATATGAAATTAGGATACGTCTACCCTGTTATTCGAGAGGAAATTCTAAAAAATCTCTAAATTACTAAGCAAAACTCTGGACGAATAGGAATCGGGAAGAAACCCCTAGATACTTTAAAAGGAAAAATAAGGTTTGCAATACTGCACAAGAATTTATATAAAGAAGCTCGAACACGAAATTTATTAAAAAAAGGAAAGAAATTAAGAAAAATGGCTAAATTTACGTGCTTAACGAAAGTATACGACTTTAATATCTACTATTACCAAATAACCAAAGTACTGTGCGTACAATTCGCACAGTACAGTGAAATGGAGGAAGATAAATTGGGTTACCCCCATTTAATTGTGAAAGGAAATAAAAAAAGTTATAGAGTATGCCACCGATGCCGACGGAACAATGTACTTTATGTACAATGTTGATTCCTCAAATTCACACAATATATTTGGATAGACTAAACCGAGGAGGAAGCTATCCGGTGATCGAAGAAATGATTCTCGAGGATCTATAGTAAATACATCACTTCATTTTTCTTTAAACATATACTCCTTTATTTTCTTATCTTTTATTCTCTTATACACAGATATACCCAGCCTAGGAGAAGAAAATTATAATTATACTATCTTCAACTATTATTATCCTTATTTACTATTATTACATTATTATCTTTCTTATATTACACACAACACTCACAGATACACACACATACACACACACACATTGTAATTAATACTCACATATAATTTTAAGCACTTTTGTATAATTATTATTAAAACATATAGATATTCCCCATAAGAAAGAGAAAATTCGGTAATTATTTACATTAGCGATTCCTCACCGATTTTTATGAACTTTGGATATGTTGTCGGGGACACGATTCTGCACAACTTTTTCCTATACATGTTACCCCCGCTCGGCCTTAGTTTCCGAGATATTTGCGAAAAACTTCTGTTGATTTATTCCGACGCAACTAGCGCTGCCATCTGTAAAATCACAAACCCCGGACAGAGAGCATTAAAACCCCGGACATTTCCACTTGAAACCCGGACACTTTTAACTATTTCTTATATGTATGTATGAGGTACGATATCCCAAGACAACAATTTCTGTAAAATATAGACTGTGACCGTAATCAAGAAAGATGGATAAAATATAGTTGTACAAAGAACACATAAAATACGCAAATTTAATTTATAACTAAAATAAAATAAAAAAAATTGAAACCAATCGATTATGCTAAACGTAGAAAACATAGTGTTTTGTCACTATCTTCGACTGTCAATTTATACATCCACGACCCGAACTCTTTAGCCGGGGATTCACCGCCCGCAACGCACACATAGCATGGGAGAACACGGATGATTGGTGGGTTCTAACCACACTTATCAGTGTCGTGACGATACAGTGTAGCCATAGGCGATCTCTTCTTCTTACCACAGTACCGGCGCTGTGCCCTCGCCTAACTGTAAAGTGTGCCTAAACTTGAAGCGAGCGAGCAGCATTGAAAAACCCGGATCATTACAAAAAATCCCCCCGGACGTTCCCGGACGCCCTAGAAAAGAGGACAAATCCGGGGAAACCCGGACGGATGGCAGCCCTAGACGCAACGCATTCCACTTTTCAACTTGTCCCGGGTATTAGTATTGGTTGGGGGTAGATTAGTGCGGGGGGGGGCGCGCGCCCGCTTGCGGGCGCGTAAAGCATGGTAGCGAACTGATGTGCGTTTAGAGATTTGGACCAGAAACTTGCGGATGCCCGTCAACACCCCGACTCACATCAGTTCGCTACCATGATTTACGCGCCCCCCGCACTAATCTACCCCCAACCAATACTAATACCCGGGACAAGTTGGAAAGTATAATGCGTTGCCTCGGAATAAATCAACAGAAGTTTTTCGCAAATATCTCGGAAACGAAGGTAGACCGGCGGTAACACGTTGCGCTGATACATTGTAGGCCCACTCACGACTCTTTTGTTTCCTCTCGCCCGTTCTCGGGTTCACTCTCAATCGCAGTAGTGTATTTCACGAGTCTGTTCTGTATTTGCAGTTACTGTGTATTAACGTGGTTCATATTATAGTGTAAAATGAAGTTATATGAATTTTTGAGCATTTGTAATAATTACGAAGAATTAATTGATTGAAGAAATTTAAAAAATATTTTTGCGAATATCTCGGAAACTAAGACCGAGCGGGGGTAACATGTATAGGGAAAAGTTGCTCAGAATGTGGAGTTTTACAACATATCCAAAGTTCATAAAAATCGATGGGGAATCGCTAAAGTAAATAATTACCGAAAATTCATATCCTAAAATATATATTATAAACATTGTAATCATGTTTGGTTGCGGAACGATTACCGGTGGGACGGAGAAGGGATAGGTTGCCGACTCAGTCGGTAAGGCAGGGTTCGGCGAATGAGCAGAAGCTGTGGTTAAATAAATAAGAGTGTTTATTCACTAAGGTGTATCATGTAAATTGCTTTTGTACATTAATTCCGGGCGCGACGGAATAGCTACGGCGGTACGGCGCGTCGTTTCGCGACGGCGGCGAGTTTTCGGCGGTTTCGTAGGAACGGGGATGCGGAGTGGTGAACGTTCTACTCTTGGTAGCCTCAAGGAGGCGCGTCCGTGCCAGAGTCGTATCGTGGAGGTTCAAAGTGCAATAGGCCTCGAGCCTATTGGGCGCAGAGATACCTCTTCGATAGGGTAGGGCACAAGATTTCTCTCCGCCTATGTCGGAAATGAGGCTGGTAATGGCACCGCGTGACGATAGGTCGGCGCGTGCACACCTCAGGGAAGTCCACAAAAATAGAGCCTCTCGAACGTACGGTACGGCGGTATGACACCACTAATGCGTGCGGGACGAGAGCTGTCAATCTCGCTCACCGCGGGCCTTATAAGCGCAGGCCGCGCATCTTCGCTCGCGAGAGACACCGCGGGGCCGCGGCCGCCCAGCGGCCGCGGCGCGAACTAAGGCCTTTGTTTTCGGCCCCGCGCGTTCGGAAGGCGCGTGACGTGACTTCGTCACAACATAATTGCGGAATAATTTACAAAGAAACCAACAAGTCAATTCAAAATTCGCGCCTGCGTCGAAAATATTAAAACTGACATTAGCGCCGCACATCACACCTCACTACGCCAAACTTCACACATAGATTTGAAAATGCCGAAACGATCAGGCACTCGGCACTCGAAAGCCGAAAAAAACAAGAGACAATTAGAAAAAATCTTCAACGAGATGATCCCGATACCACCCCTGATCACCCCGCTTCCAGAGGAAACGGTAAAACCTTTGTAAATATTCCTTTCTTTCCAAAATTGACAAAAAAATTCAAAAACCTTAAAGACACCACCTCCTGTTCCTCCGGAATTCCTCCCAACGACATCAAAAGCTACACCGGAATTCAAGATCCCGAAAGACCCACCAATAAGGAAGAAGAAGGAAGACATCCAGAAGAACCTAAAATTAATACCAATAGATATTCCTCCACCGGACTGGGAAGCGTACAAGGCCCTGCCAAAATCAGACCCCAGGCAATGGGTCTGGCAAGTATTACGACGAGCTGGAACAGGAGCGGCAGAAAAGTACGTGCCTGCAAAGAAGGGAGAAGAAAAAAAAAATATATAAATAAATGTACATAATTATAATAAATATCGTTATGTATAAATAAATATAATACTTATAAAATTGTTCAAATCTTTCGAGGACGAAAGATCACTTAGGGGGAGGTGTAACGTCCCACGCGGACTCGAACCCGGCGTTACCGACAGTCGATAAAACAGCGATATATTATGACACGCGCAGACTCATTATACATACTCTTACATACAAAATTATAATTTAAGCAAATGTAAAAAGACGAACACACTAAGAACAATTGATTGTAAGCACCGTTAAGGATATAAGTTAAAATATGAATTAATAAGCGAGAAAACCACTGCGCGTGCGCTAGACCGCCAAAATTGGGGTATAAAAGGGAGTGCACCAAGCACAGTAGGCACTTCTACTCTGCAAACAGAAGCGAGCTCGCCCCGGAGACGGAAGCGGCCGCTCTAGCAGCAGACATAGCCAAGAGAACGAGCTCGACCCGGAGACGGAAGCGGCCGTTCCTGCAGCTATCATTGCCAAGAGTACGAGCTCGCCCCGGAGACGGAAGCGGCATTACACTGCGACAAATACATATCCTTTACATAATTGATATATAGATGCATAAAGATACAAAACCCACAAATATTATAATCCTAGCTGTAATTAATATTAATTTGTTATCGTTTCATTAAATAAATAGCTATTGTTGAAGTTTAAGTTTGGATTTTACTCCTTTACTCTCTAATAACGAAACCCCACCTATCCTATACTCGAGGGGACGCCGCTCTCCTCTCGAGAACCAGTGACGCTCAGTTGTCCCTGGCAATCGGACGTTACAATAGTTTAGGATGAATTTGTTTTTCGCATCATCAAGTGCTGCTTTAGCAGGTTGGAGCATCTCGTCGATTTTTTCGATTGTAGTTATTAGTGATTGACTACGTTTGTGTTTCTTCCTTTGGGTGGTTCTTGTAGTATCATTTTGGCAGCTAGCATGATCAGTGTTTGGATTACTTGTTTCCAGAATGTCAGAGTCAGGGTCTATATCAGACTTGCTTCCCGTGGTTGATGATAATGGTCGTTTGTGTACATTTGAAGGGCATTCTATTTCCATGGTAGAAGATTTCGTGTCGGTATTATTAATTGTCACCTGTTTGCCAGCTACTGGGCTAGGTTTTGTTGGTTCTGTAACATTGCTTTCTTGTACAGATTTTCCTGATTTACTGCAGCGGCTAGCTATATGGCCTTCTTGTTTACACAGAAAACAGGTGACTTTGTCCGTGGAAGCGAATATTCGATACTGGGTGTCGTCATGTAAGATAGTAAAGGCCCCTCAGTTTTTACTTCAATATGCCAGAAGTAAGAAATGTGAGGGGCTGACTGGGGTACCATCCCTAGTCCTAAAAAATTAATCAGGCAGTTCGGTCAGAGTCGCCGTTTATGACCGTATTGCTCTGCGTGTCGGCGAACCGATAGAGAACCAATATGCGGATTAACTCAGGTCGAAGAATGACTAAAATTCTTAAAGACCGTACCACGTTCTTGATTGCCCTTAGAATTTTTGTTTCACTCTGAGCCTGTTTTTGTCACGATGCACAGTGGCCCTCAAACCCAAGAAATGCAGGAAAAATTCAACATGCTATTTGTTCCTATCAAAATGCCGAATCTTATTAAGCTGATTTTAAAACACCGAATGTGCTTTCGGTTGGCAAAGATATAAAAATTTTCTGTTACTGGAAAGAAATCCATAAGAATCATTTTTAAAAGTTTCTTAAAGTGTTTTTAAAGCCTTTTTCGGTTTGAAGAAATCCATAAAAAATGTCTTCGCGAAACACGTGTGAAAAGATTTTTTACATTTTCATCAGATTCTTATGGATTTCTTTCCAGTAACAGAAAATTTTTCGAATTTTTCGAGATCCACTTTGAAATTGTGCAAGTATATTTTTGAGACCCCAAATATTACGAAAATGCACGAAAAGAAAAATGAGAAGAAAAAAATGTTCACAGTGGCTTCCCCCCTTAAAAAGTATTATCCAACATCCATACTCCTCGCGACATATGGACCACGCGCAGTCAGCGGACTTCAAGGCATCTTGCTACCAGGAAGACCGTCCGTCTTGTCGATCGACGCTCGAGAATGTTCGAGAAGACGCCGAGACGGAAATGCGCATCCATGTTGAATTCATTCTGTTCATTACCGTGCGCAACGAACAACGTATTTTGTCCATTGTTAAAAAGCTTTGCTCAACAAGCAAATTCAGTGCTCAAATCACGTCAGACTCAAAAGTAGACTCAACACGCTGTTCGCGTCACAATCCGTGCGTACAAAGTCAAGTGATCGCGTATTCGCAATTGTGAGTGTTCACGTGTCCGCGTGTTTGAAACGTGTGAATTGTTGTACAAGAGAGTGTACGGGGGCTCAACCCTCTGTTTTCCAGTGTGCACAACGGCTCATCCGTTGGCACACTTTTTAAAATAAAGACATCACAATTCATTGTGCAAACCAGTGTTTTGGTGCCAATCCCCGGTCATAACCTCACCAGCCTCCTCGTGCTCAACCTAACCTAACATTTTTACAGGGAGGCTAGCCTGAAAATTGGTTTTTTCAATTTTTCTCGAAAACGGTTGGGAATTTTTTAAAGCTCTCAACGGTACAACGCGGTACAAACATAGTACAAACTAGTACAACCAAGAAATTTTAAGTTTTCAAAAAAGGGGGGTAACTTCACACAGGTGCAATACGTCTAAGTTAGGTCGGTTTAACGCCATGTTTTGTCAAAGGTGTGAAAATACAAATGTCGGCATAGTGGCGGTATATACAACGTTGCTTGGAAGCATTATAATTGCTATTTTAGAATAATGACTGCACGAAATTGTACCAATTCATCACAGAAAAGCTATATTATAAAAGATTGAAAATTACGTTATACAATTACTTTTTAATTCAATTACACTGATGATTACAATAATTTGCAATTGAATTAGTTGAAAAGTTTGAATTATGTATACACTGTTGCGAGCACTCTATGGATAGGAATTCATGACCCGCTGGTGCTCGCGAGCAAGACAAGAGGACAGCGAGAAGAAGGCGATCGGACCGAACGCCTGTCAAGCTGTCACTCGATAGCCAGACGCCATTACGTGCAGACGTATCGATACTAACATTGCGAACCCTTGAAGATTGTATTCCGTTACTGTTGTTCTTGGACTGTTCCTGTTAATGTTCTATTATTCTTGTTGTGCATTAATCTTACACTATGCCGGGTGCGAAACGTAACAATACTCTGTCATGTAAGAAGGAACCTGCGCATAGACCTGTTCTGCGCTACTATTGGCTAAACCCTAACACCGCCATTTGTATTTTCACACCTTTGACAAAAAATGGCGGCACCAATCAAAATCGAGGATGTGATTGCGAGACTCTACATAAAGGGTCTCTAACCAGGAACAAGCGAGAGGCCGAGCGCACGGGCGACCGCGACCGAACCTCGTCCGGTCTCGCGACGCGTCAGAGCGATGACGCTCACTCCCCACCGCGCCGCCAGATCGGGTCGATTTCTCGCAGCTGGAGATTTCCGAGAATCGGGACATAAGCCCCGGCGCGATGAAGGCAAGACAGTTCAAGTGGGGCTACGGATCCCCCTCTGCTAGACCGCCTGTCTGGATGTTGCCCGGCACAAGCGAACTCGCAAAACCCATCCGAGTAACCGCCGATCGAATGATCGTCGACCATCCTCTGTCCTCCACCGTTCCGATATAGAGACGCCCGGACGCTACACGGTCTCTCTCCTGTCCCGTTGGAAGAGACGCCTGGACGCTACCCGGTCTCTGTCCTCCACCGTTACGATATAGAGACGCCCGGACGCTGCCCGGTCTCTATCCTGTCCCGTTGGAAGAGACGCCTGGACGCTGCCCGGTCTCTATCCTCCACCGTTCCGATATAGAGACGCCCGGACGCTGCCCGGTCTCTCTCGTTTCGCTAACAATAAGTGACGCCGCCGTACCGCCACCCGACAACGGCGTGTAACGTGCCGCTACGAAACCGCCGTACATTTTTTCCTATCTCTTTTCTAACTAAGTGTTAAATCCATTCGATCATACTTACATTTACCTAAATTGTAAACTAGCATTTATGACGCGGGCGAGCGACGCCATTATACGGCGGGAAACAGCGAACCAA
The DNA here is from genome assembly GCA_963932275.1 of Andrena praecox. NCBI lineage: Eukaryota > Metazoa > Arthropoda > Insecta > Hymenoptera > Andrenidae > Andrena > Andrena praecox. The sequence goes on along the minus strand of OZ010731.1, from coordinate 11,906,769 downwards.
GCGACGCGCAACGCATGCGCATAACTAACCGCGAACTCACTGCCGCGAATAACCTAAGCGCGCGCGCGTAGACCGCGCGCACAAACCGCGCGTAGACCGCGCGCACAGACCGCGCGGACGCCGAACGAACTGAGCGTAGTACGCGAGCCGGCGGGAACCGGAACCTAATTCTAATTGGTGCACCCAACCGGACGCCATATAAACTGAGCGTAGTACGTGAACCGGCGGGAACCGGAACCTAATTCTAATTGGTGCACCCAACCGGACGCCATATAAACTGAGCGTAGTACGTGAACCGGCGGGAACCGGATCCCATTTCTAATTGGCGCACTAGTCCAAACGACTAGTGATTGGCTGGAGCAAGGTATCGCAGAACCGTATAAGTACGAGCCTGCCAGCAGCTTAGATTCAGACTGAGTTCTGCTACCGAACAGTAAGCACGCCGCTTATAAAAGTCTCTCAACAAGTATATATAAATTCTACGTCCTGACTACCTACATTCAACCTTATTCCGAGGTCGCTTTAACTAGCCCCTCAAAATCACGTTCAATCTCCTATATTCAAATTCTTACAATAAACCATTCCGAGGTCGCTTTAACTAGCCCCTCAAATTCCTACGAGGTCGCTTTCACTAGCCCCTCAAATTCCTTCGAGGTCGCTTTCACTAGCCCCTCAACACCTTTCCGAGGTCGCTTTAACTAGCCCCTCAACATCTTTCCGAGGTCGCTTTCACTAGCCCCTCAACACCTATCCGAGGTCGCTTTCACTAGCCCCTCAACTTCCTACGAGGTCGCTTTAACTAGCCCCTCAACTTCCTTCGAGGTCGCTTTAACTAGCCCCTCAACATCTTTCCGAGGTCGCTTTCACTAGCCCCTCAACTTCCTACATTCAACACCTTTCCGAGGTCGCTTTCACTAGCCCCTCAACATCTTTCCGAGGTCGCTTTCACTAGCCCCTCAACACCTATCCGAGGTCGCTTTAACTAGCCCCTCAAATTCCTACGAGGTCGCTTTCACTAGCCCCTCAAATTCCTTCGAGGTCGCTTTCACTAGCCCCTCAAAATCTTTCCGAGGTCGCTTTAACTAGCCCCTCAAAATCTTACATTCAACCTTTCCGAGGTCGCTTTAACTAGCCCCTCAAAATCCTACATTCAACCTTTCCGAGGTCGCTTTAACTAGCCCCTCAGCTTCCTTCCTGGAAAGCGTGGGCCAGCTCATAGGCACCAGAAGAAACACTCTTATATAATACCAAATCGACCTAGCGTCATAATTATCTAAACAAAGTATAGCGACTTATTGCTCACATACGATTTAGTATCGTATCATTATACCAACAATTATACAAAATAGTTAAACCGTACTTAGTTACCCTATTAGTTTGAAACCGTAATCAAACGTATACTTTATTACCGATCAAGCGTCGAAACCGTAATCAAACGTATTCTTTATTACCGATCAAGCGTCGAAACCCAAATCAAACGTATTCTTTAAAATCGACTAATACGTCGATTCATTATAATACTTACCATTTTTGTTCAAACATTATATATTCACCTTTTGACCTAGAGTCAAACCTTTATTCTTGAATAAATCCACTGTTAATTTTTGTTAAAGAAGGACTCTCGTTTGTGAAATTCATTTCTTAATTGCACGCCACCCGAACCAATCCCATAATTCCACAGGTAAACCGCTCTACTTGTGGAATCGCCTGCAACTAACGGCTAAGTCTCGTTTGAGAACGTTACAGGTTAAAATTTTGGTGACAGTCGGTGGGATTTGAAATTGCTTTAAACCGCAAAACGTGTGGCAAGGAAGAATATACTCTCCTAGCGAAAAACAAGACTCCTTCTTACTAAATCAGACAATTTTCGAAAAATTTTTTTCAATCATGCCTACCGACGGAGCAACCGGTAGCAACCCAACTCAGGTAGACGCAGTTGTAGAAGAGCTACAACGCCTACAAATTAGTCAGGATAATTCGCGTCAACCACATACTAGAATCCGCGATGCCGCAGACACGGTTCCAGCCTTTGATGGGCGAAACATTACAATACATCAATTTACAAAATGCTGTAGGAACGCGAAAAATATGATCGCACCGAATGCCGAATACGGCTTAGTACAATTAATTAAATGCAAACTGTTCGGGCAAGCCTCTCGAGTTATATTAAATGGGGATTACAATACTATAGAGGAGGTAATTAAGGTCCTCAACGCTCGTTTCGCACCACTGTATTCTTCAATCCAATTATATGGAGAAATGTCAAAGGTAGCCCAGATGCAGAATGAAGCCACTGTAGATTATAGCAGTAGAGTCTCCGGGATTTTTCTACAATTAAAACACTGTAACGAAATAGAGGTCCCTTTACACGTAGCACAATACAATCAATCCGCCGAAATAAATTCAATTAAGGCATTTTTAACGGGTTTAAAACCAGAAATCTACGCACGAATGCGTACAGTCGAATTCACTGACCTCGATACCGCCATAGAATCTGCTATAAAAGCCGAAGCCGAATGTCAGGAGAACTTAATGAGAAATAAATTCGCGGAAGGACTATCACACTCCACACATTGCACAAATTGTTATGGGTACGGGCACTCAGCGAATGACTGTAGCAGTAAATTCCCAGTAGGGCAAATAGCGCAAATTAGTTGGCAGTCAAAATACTGTGATCATTGTCGAAGGGTAGGACACACGGTTCAGGAATGCCGGAAGATAAACTCCGCGTCGCGATCAACACCGTATAGTTCTGGGCCAAGGCCATCGTCACACAACACTGGTTCAAGAATGGCACCACGTAATACCGCGCCGCGTAAACCACAACAACTCGAATGTAAATATTGCAAAAATAAGGGACATACAATCGAGGAATGTAGAAAGAAAATGTATAATGATAGGCGAAGATCCGAGAATTCACTAAATCCCAAAGAATCGTCAAATCCTTCTCAAAATCCCGTACGCAGGCAAGCCGTCTTAACACTTCAACCAATCGGAAGAGCCCCCAGCATAGCATTGACAAGTTCAGAGTTTAAACAGAACAAAGTACTAATGATGATCGACACGGGAGCCGATTTAAGTGTAATAAAACAAGATGCCATATCTCCAGGAACACATATTTACAACGACGTCGTGTACGATCTAAGAGGAATAACAGAGGGTTCTCTACCTACTTTAGGATACATAAAAACAAAAATATTAGACACAGTAGTTGAAATCCACGTAGTAAAGACTCTGCCTCTCGCGCAGGATGGAATTTTGGGAACAGATTTTTTCCGAGGAATCGGAGCAACAATAGACTACTCCAGGCTAGGTGTCGTAATAGGAAATGAAATACTTCCATTTAAAGACGGGGAAATAACAATACCGGGCCGAATGCGTTATCAAATACCAATAAAAATTTTAAATCCAGGCCTGAAAACAGGATACGTTCCTAAATTAAACGTACACCCCAATATCCTAATGGGCAATGCCATAGTCACAAACGATGACGGAATAGGATACTTATACGCGATAAATACATCCTCCAAGGACATCAAGATAGAAATACCTTCTGTCGAAATAGAACCATACGAGGAAGTAAAATTCGAAGGGGAAACTGCATCTCCAGAACACGTTAACCAAGTACTAGAACTGCTTCGTCTAAATCACCTAAATCCAGAAGAAAGAGCTAATATCGAAAATTTAATCGAACAGTACGCTGACAGATTCCACCTCCCGGGAAATAAATTAGAAGCAACAAATGCCGTCTCACACAGAATAATTACAGAAAATGAGGCACCGATAAATATCAAACAGTACCGTTATCCCCAAGTCCATAAGGAGGAGATCAATAAACAGATGAACGAACTTCTACAAAATAAAATAATTGAGCATTCAACTTCTCCGTACAATTCACCGTTATTTGTAGTAACCAAGAAAGAAGACAGTCAAGGAAATAAACGCTGGAGAATAGTAATAGACTTCCGTCAATTAAATGAAAGAACAATAGGCGACGCGTACCCTTTACCTAATATAGTAGAAATATTAGATCAGTTAGGCAGCGCAAAATACTTTTCAGTGTTTGATTTAGCATCAGGGTTCCATCAGATACCAATGCATCCGGAAGACAAACATAAAACAGCATTTTCAACACCCTATGGGCATTATCAATTTAACCGAATGCCTTTCGGTCTTAAAAACGCCCCCGCGACATTTCAAAGGCTGATGGACCAAGTACTAACTGGATTACAGGGAATAGAACTATTTGTATACCTGGACGACATAGTAATTTATGCTAGCTCACTTCAAGAACACACGACTAAATTTATACGACTAATGAAACGGCTAAGAGAAGCCAACCTATGTTTACAACCAGACAAATGTGAGTTCCTAAAAAGGGAAGTGTGTTATCTAGGGCATATTATTAGCGAAGAAGGGGTCAGGCCAGACCCGAAGAAACTAGAGGCAGTTAAACAATTCCCACGACCCAAAACAGCGAAGAACATAAGACAATTTATTGGGTTAGCCGGATACTACCGGAGATTTATTAAGAACTTTTCTAAAATCGCAAAACCATTGTCCGACTTAACTAGGAAAGACCGCCGATTTGAGTGGACAATAAAACAACAAACTGCTTTCGAAACATTACGAGACGCATTATGCGAGGAACCGATACTTCAATATCCAGATTTTGAAAAACCTTTTATTATAACAACAGACGCCTCTGGCTATGCAGTAGGCGCAGTTCTAAGTCAAGGAGAAATTGGGAAAGATCTACCAATAGCTTATGCCTCAAGAATACTAAATGACGCCGAAACACGTTACGCTCCAACCGAACGCGAATTACTCGCGTTAATTTACGCCGTTCAGCATTTCCGTACGTACATATACGGTAAACGTTTTTCTCTGGTCATGGACCATAAACCATTAGAATGGCTCCATACTCTAGCTAATCCAACCTCAAGACTTATGCGCTGGAAAATAAAGCTAGCGGAATATGATTATAAAATAATATACAAGCCAGGAAAGTACAATACTAATGCAGACGCACTGTCACGGAATCCGGTAAACGCACTCCCATTGCAAGTGGAAAGGAAACGTGAGCGTTCCCAAACCGCCACTGCTACAGAATCTCCAAATCCAAACCCCGCGAAACAACCAAGAGGAGACGGATCGACCTCATCATCGTCATCCGAATTTAATCCAGCCCAGTATACGGTAAAAAGGAAATTAAAAAGGAAACTTAGAACTACAACCACCACATCATCAAACCAACCGGTGGAAAAGAAAAGGGGAATTACTGAAAAATTTAGATCAGAAATGGAGGTGTCTACCAGTAGTTCCGAGGCACCCAAGGACATTCAGGTGTCAGTAGAGGTTCATCCCTCTCCTGGACAAATCGGTCATCCACCGACAGCCCCTAAACCAACCACCCTTAACCGCCCTCGCAGCCCACACAGCATGGAAATTGATACAATGCAAAAAGATTGGGATCAAATAATGGAGATCACTGAAAACGAGGAAGTGCCGGGAAGCCACATTTATCGAGAGCCTCCCAAAATTAACTCTAGCAATAGTAGCAGCAGCAAGACAAATAGTCCACCAATCAGGGGAAAGAAATATTGTGCGAGAGAATCTAGTGGAACATTAACAGGACCAATATCTCCAGTAACAATAAAGAAAGACCCAATTAATAAGTTCAAAACATTTATCGGTCCACCCCGACAGCAAATACCACACCGACAGCAAATACCATACCGACAGCAAATATCACCCCGACAGCAAATACCACACCGACAGCAAATATCACCACAACAGCAAATTCCGCCACAACAGCAAACATTACCAAAAATAATTCACCAAGAATTGCTTCAAGGTAGGGTCAAGGAAATCTCAGATCATTTATGGATGAGACGTGAAACCGCGGGAATATTCATCACTATATACGGTAAACCACTGGGCGAGGAAAGTACAGAGTTTTTAAATAAGGAGCAAATCAAGATTACCTTACCTCTGCCACTACAGGCAGGAAACGTTATAGAAATCCTTAAGCCAGGACGGACCATTTTAGGAATGGTAATGCCAGATCAACCAACTGAAGAAGCCTACCACACCATGATTAGGAACCTATATATCAAATTAACACAAGAAAACATTAACAAAATTTCATTACCCAAAACAGAAATTAATATATCATGGGAAAAATTAAAACAAATGATCACACTAAGGTTCTTACAAACAAATATCAGCATCACAATCTGTAATGGCACTATACAAATGCCATCGGAACGGGATCGCCTAATGATAATTAAGGAAAACCACGAGTCACCAGTAGGAGGCCATAAAGGGGTAACCAAAACCTATAACAGAATAAGGAACCTATACCATTGGCCAAATATGAAAAAGGACGTGAGGCAACATATTAAAACATGTATAAGTTGTCAAAAGAAAAAACTAGTGCGAGTTAAAACTAAGGAACCAATGGTAATTACAGATACGCCACTAGATGCTTTTGACAAGATATCCATGGATATCGTGGGACCATTGCCACTCACAAAATCAGGGAAAACATATATACTCACCATTCAGGATAATTTAACAAAATTCTCACTAGCAGTACCATTAGTCTCATTCACAAGCGAGGAAATAGCTCAAGCATTCACCACACATTTCATATGTCAATTCGGATGCCCAAAAGCCATTCTCACGGATCAAGGATCTTCACTTGTCAGTTCTCTCATGCAAAAGTTAGCAAGGACTCTTAACATCAGGCAGTATAAAACCTCAGCGTTCCATCCACAGTCAAACGGTTCCCTGGAAAGAAGCCATCATGTCTTGGTTGAATATTTAAAGCATTACATAACCAAAGAAAAACAATGGGACCAGTGGTTACCACAAGCAATGTTCTCTTATAATACAAGTATACACGAGGGCACCAAATATACCCCTCATGAATTAGTATACGGTAGAAAGGCCAGACAGCCATCAAGTTTAACACCCAACGATTCATTAGCAACATACCCAGACTTTGTTGATAGGTTAGTTACTAAACTGTTCAATATTCGCGAATTGGGACGACACAATCTAAAAAACTCAAAATATCGCCAAAAATATTATTACGATCGAAAAATATCATCAATTAAGTATCACAAAGGCGAGAAAGTTATGCTTTTAAATCCAAAAAGGCACAAATTTAGCGACGAATACACTGGGCCATACACGATCGTAGAAATCTTAAAGAACAACAATGTAAAGATAGCTGTGAGCCCCCGTCGAACTAAGGTTGTCCATCAGGACAGAGTTAAAAAGGCCTATACGCCAAATAAAGATGGCGGCCCTAGGGATATTTCAGTAATCCACCAGAAATTTTGCAAAAATACAAAATCAAAAAAGTGGTAGGGGACCGTACTCACGGAACCATTCAGACATAGTTCATCCTAGCGAAAGGACGCGCATAAAAAAATAAGAAGAAAGAAGAAAAGTTCAATAAGGAAACTATTAAGAAAAATAAGGTAGGAACAACAGAAAATACATACTCATTAAGTGAATAAACTCAAATTAAATAAAATCAAATTATTAAAATAAAAACGTGGTGTGTCGGTACAGAAAAATGTCGATGAAATCGCCGGAAGAAAAATTTATTCACCGCCCTCGCGAGGAAGAAGCAAGCAAGGACCATTATCTAAAACTATTAGAGATGGTCTGCCTCAAGGCCAAGTGGGTTGGATATCGGACGGATCGAAGCGACCTTTACCGCCGCAAGATATGTTATCCGTGTTACAAAAATCTGGACGCAAAGGACACTAAATACTACACTCCCGCAAGCCGACACCTACTTACGCTACGCAGGAACTTAATAAATTTTAAGTACTGTATGATCTGTACGAGACAGATTCACAACTGGGGGGTGGCGGCACAATGTACAGATTGTGTGGAAGCGTTCACGCACATCAGTCCAAATAATCAGGAAGCCCTTGATCTGGGACTTTCATTAAATGTATTGGAGGCTCACGAGCGAGGCCAACAACGGCCTCAATAAAATTTCATTTTCTACCTTACATATTCCAATTCTAACATAATTATTTTCAACCCTTACCTTCAAATCCTCAACCCAACGAACGAAAACGTTAGTGTTACGTAGAAACCTTTTATGAATAAAAAAAAAAAAAAAAAAAAAAGGATAGTATATACCGCGGTCAATGGGACAACGACGTAAACAAACCGTGCATTCCTGAACAATAGATAAACAGAGTAACATGGAAATAGAGTAAGACAGCAAACTTTCGCGGAATTCCGTACCCCAAACAATGTAAGAAAGAGAAGCATTCTTAATAAAAGAAGACACGAGACATAAGGGGAACATCTAGTAAATAATGGGGAGAGTACCGTGTAAGGAGAATCATAACTATTCTTAGGGAGGTAGTAACTCAGGCTTCATTCGATCTCGAGTACCTTTGAAAACCAGTCGTATCATTCAGCAATCTTCAATTCATTATTAAGTAATCCAGTGTTAATTTATCATGCCAAACCGTTCAGGCAAAAAGTTAAAGCGCGTTAGAACACTGACAGTATCATCAACGCCGTCAACGCCGTCATCAATATCATCAAGGCCATCAACGCCGTCATCAATATCATCAAGGCCATCAACGCCGTCAACGCCGTCATCAATATCATCAAGGCCATCAACGCCGTCAACGCCGTCATCAATATCATCAAGGCCATCAACGCCGTCATCAATATCATCAAGGCCATCAACGCCGTCAACGTCGTCATCAATATCATCAAGGCCATCAAGGTCATCAACGCCGTCGACGCCACCAACTCCATCAACATCTATACTATGGAAATTGCGCGAAATCGCAATACCAGAAATAGATTGGCAGCCGTATAAGGACCTCTCCCGTTCAGATCCACGACAACGCGCGTGGAAATACATATTTCTATTTGGCACTGGGAACGTACCAACTACCACGACAGGAGGGATGTCCGAGCCAAGCGAAGACGTGAGTACTTTTCTACGTATGGAAGAAGAAGTGGAAAATCAAACCTTCCACATTAACGAGTAGTCCGCCTAATTCAAATCTATAAAACTACATCTCTCGGGACGAGAGAAAAACCGGGCGGCGAGATGTAACGTGCCGCTACGAAACCGCCGTACATTTTTTCCTATCTCTTTTCTAACTAAGTGTTAAATCCATTCGATCATACTTACATTTACCTAAATTGTAAACTAGCATTTATGACGCGGGCGAGCGACGCCATTATACGGCGGGAAACAGCGAACCAAGCGACGCGCAACGCATGCGCATAACTAACCGCGAACTCACTGCCGCGAATAACCTAAGCGCGCGCGCGTAGACCGCGCGCACAAACCGCGCGTAGACCGCGCGGACGCCGAACGAACTGAGCGTAGTACGCGAGCCGGCGGGAACCGGAACCTAATTCTAATTGGTGCACCCAACCGGACGCCATATAAACTGAGCGTAGTACGTGAACCGGCGGGAACCGGAACCTAATTCTAATTGGTGCACCCAACCGGACGCCATATAAACTGAGCGTAGTACGTGAACCGGCGGGAACCGGATCCCATTTCTAATTGGCGCACTAGTCCAAACGACTAGTGATTGGCTGGAGCAAGGTATCGCAGAACCGTATAAGTACGAGCCTGCCAGCAGCTTAGATTCAGACTGAGTTCTGCTACCGAACAGTAAGCACGCCGCTTATAAAAGTCTCTCAACAAGTATATATAAATTCTACGTCCTGACTACCTACATTCAACCTTATTCCGAGGTCGCTTTAACTAGCCCCTCAAAATCACGTTCAATCTCCTATATTCAAATTCTTACAATAAACCATTCCGAGGTCGCTTTAACTAGCCCCTCAAATTCCTACGAGGTCGCTTTCACTAGCCCCTCAAATTCCTTCGAGGTCGCTTTCACTAGCCCCTCAACACCTTTCCGAGGTCGCTTTAACTAGCCCCTCAACATCTTTCCGAGGTCGCTTTCACTAGCCCCTCAACACCTATCCGAGGTCGCTTTCACTAGCCCCTCAACTTCCTACGAGGTCGCTTTAACTAGCCCCTCAACTTCCTTCGAGGTCGCTTTAACTAGCCCCTCAACATCTTTCCGAGGTCGCTTTCACTAGCCCCTCAACTTCCTACATTCAACACCTTTCCGAGGTCGCTTTCACTAGCCCCTCAACATCTTTCCGAGGTCGCTTTCACTAGCCCCTCAACACCTATCCGAGGTCGCTTTAACTAGCCCCTCAAATTCCTACGAGGTCGCTTTCACTAGCCCCTCAAATTCCTTCGAGGTCGCTTTCACTAGCCCCTCAAAATCTTTCCGAGGTCGCTTTAACTAGCCCCTCAAAATCTTACATTCAACCTTTCCGAGGTCGCTTTAACTAGCCCCTCAAAATCCTACATTCAACCTTTCCGAGGTCGCTTTAACTAGCCCCTCAGCTTCCTTCCTGGAAAGCGTGGGCCAGCTCATAGGCACCAGAAGAAACACTCTTATATAATACCAAATCGACCTAGCGTCATAATTATCTAAACAAAGTATAGCGACTTATTGCTCACATACGATTTAGTATCGTATCATTATACCAACAATTATACAAAATAGTTAAACCGTACTTAGTTACCCTATTAGTTTGAAACCGTAATCAAACGTATACTTTATTACCGATCAAGCGTCGAAACCGTAATCAAACGTATTCTTTATTACCGATCAAGCGTCGAAACCCAAATCAAACGTATTCTTTAAAATCGACTAATACGTCGATTCATTATAATACTTACCATTTTTGTTCAAACATTATATATTCACCTTTTGACCTAGAGTCAAACCTTTATTCTTGAATAAATCCACTGTTAATTTTTGTTAAAGAAGGACTCTCGTTTGTGAAATTCATTTCTTAATTGCACGCCACCCGAACCAATCCCATAATTCCACAGGTAAACCGCTCTACTTGTGGAATCGCCTGCAACTAACGGCTAAGTCTCGTTTGAGAACGTTACAGGCGTGACAATACGTAGAATAGATAGTGACATCGGCGTGTCAATAGTGTATATATTGTATTCAGGACAAGGAAATAAAGGCCACAACCATTAACGAGAGGATTTCGATCGAACCCTGGCGTACCGACTGAAGTTACCATCCTAAATCCTTACACCGGAGTGACCTACGTCACAATAGTCAAGATCAATGTGTATCGTATGTATGACACGAACGTATAGAGCGCACGACAGATAGTGTGAGAGTAGACACACACTTGTACACACACACACACACGCATACCCCCCCCCCCCCCCCCCCCAGTAGGTAGGTGAGAACAGAGAGACGCGGCTCGCGTAGACAAAGAGTTTAGTTTTCATGCACGATATACATGCGTAAAGACACGCATGTAGAGAAAAAGAGTATTACTGTATCACTAGGACTAAGTGTTATATAAATCTTAATTATAGTCTTTTATAATCACTTCCAGTGTATCCACAATCCTTTCAGATTTCAACACGGATCAAAAAATAGAATTCAGGATTGCAATTTTACACATACTAAATCGAATTCGAAAAAAAAACATGCCTTCTGTTAGTTACTATCAAGAGCCCCCTCATCCTACAACTAGTAATTTCTATGAACCTTATCAACAGTATCAATCCACAACACAATACAATATGAATGAACATCACGTATTTCCGTCAACATCATCATCAACTACATCAACAGCATCCGAAAATATTTACCATTTCCCCTACAGCAAATTACGTTGCTGAAAAGTTGCAGAAACGTTGCAGTTTCGTTGCAGTTACCTTGCAGGTAATATTTCTGAGATGTTTCAGAAATGTTCCTATGTCCGCCCGTGTGCAACATTGCATGAAATATTTCCGCAACTTTTCTGAGATTTTACAGCAACTTTTCTGCAACTTTTCTGCAACGTTTCTGAGATTTTACAGCAACTTTTCTGCAACGTTTCTGAGATTTTACAGCAACTTTTCTGCAACGTTTCTGAGATTTTACAGCAACTTTTCTGCAACGTTTCTGAGATTTTACAGCAACTTTTCTGCAACGTTTCTGAGATTTTACAGCAACTTTTCTGCAACGTTTCTGAGATTTTACAGCAACTTTTCTGCAACGTTTCGGGCAGTAGGGCCAAAAATAAAAATAACGGTATTTTATATACATTTTTTAAAAAAAGGTACAAAAAAGAGCGCCAAGTATATAACCCATTCAAAAAGAATCGCATTTAAAAACATTGTCGTAAATTAATATAAATTTATTAATGTGCTATATTTTTTAACTTTACAAAAGTAATGATATACTATAATTGCGCCAATTATCACAATGACTATTTATACAAAGACAAAATGTATTAAATAATATTAAGCAGATATATTTTTATACAAATAAATATTTTAATACGAATAAATATTTTATTCAAAATACTTGGCGCTGCTCTCCGAATTGATGTTGCTAAACTGAATAAATATGTATAAATTGCATTAAAATCTTTTTCTTTCTTTCTTGTCTCAGTGGTGTCTTGTCTTGTTTTATATTTATTAACCAAGACAATTAACCTTTTTTTCGGAGAGCAGCGCCAATTATTTTGAATAAAATATTTATTCGTATTAAAATATTTATTTGTATAAAAATATATCTGCTTAATATTATTTAATACATTTTGTCTTTGTATAAATAGTCATTGTGATAATTGGCGCAATTATAGTATATCATTGTGACGTCCCACTATTTTTCGCGCGGTATTATTCCACCATCTCTTTGAAAATCAATTCACAACTCCATTAAAACCTGCAATCTCGAGTCATACCCTACTCCCTCACCCAACCGATCATTTAGACGATATACCTTAGTGGTCCCTATCTCTAAACGGTCAATCCAGATTCCTGATCACCTTGACGATATACCTTAGTGGTCCCTATCTCTAAACGGTCAATCCAGATTCCTGATCACCTTGGCGATGTACCTTAGCGGTCCCCATCTCAAGATGGTCAACTACGACCTCCAAATTTACTTTAAACGAATCCCTCGCATCAAAAACTTACTAATTCGAGACCACGTCTCAACCCCTCAAAATGCCCTTTAATTTGACTCCATTCTTACTCCTGTACCCATCCAAATACTCCAAATCCGTCGGATTGAGTATTCCCATATAAAAACCCCAAAATGTAATTGCGACGCATACTTTGCGCATTAGTCATCACTCAGTTATTTACTACGACGCAAATTTGGCGTACGTGCCATAGCTAATTACCGCTCTTACCCTTCATACCTGACATTCCGATCTTTACTATAAATATGAGGTCCACAGAGGCCGGAGCTCATTACCATGTTTACCATTTTTGCGACAAGTGTCAATATAAACCTTGCGATTTTTAAAGTGTTAAAACGAATCTTCGAATTTCCTAAAATCAGTGCG